>SKCR01026595.1:0-626116 GCA_019454045.1 Zanthoxylum bungeanum
ACATTATTAAAGCCATATTTTCATACTCTGTAATTTATTTATATCATATATTTTTTGTAATAGAGAGAAACAAAGAATAGTCTTTTAACTTGAAAGTGCAAGCACCAAAACCTAAAAGGCTAAAAAGAGAATCAGGCTTATAAAATAGTGCCCATACTTTTGTGCATCCACTCCCACATACTGATGTTAATCCAAATCATATATGAATTAATGAGTTATAAAACATATTCATTAACTTTTGGCTGCACATATAATTACTGTTATATTATTAGTACATTGTCTTGTGTATATTTTACTTTATCTTGTATTATTATAATTCTTATTGTTAATTAGCCCATATATCATATCCTATAGGTAATGGTTCTGCTAATTTAAAGATTATGCTATAATTATCATTATTTACTTATAATGAGACAAATGAGTGGTTAATGGTGAGGCAGCATGAGATAATATTACCTAATCTAAGTGGCTACAAATATTAATAATGAACTATATGAAACACTTGTTGGTTTTTTTTTTTTTTTTTTTTGAAGATGAAATGAAATTCATTCATAAAAACACCATAAAGGTGTAATTACACACGGCCAAATAATAGCTCGAAAATAAATTTAGGAAATCCTAAGATTCAAGCTAATTAGGATAAAACCTAATAATACACGATAAAATATACATCATGTGTTTCCCTTAACTAAAAGAAATACATATTCACACCTAAAACTACTTAGGAACATGAGGAATTATGGGTTCGGCGTGGTCTCCCCACCTCAGCCTCAGTGCAAAGTCGGTGACTACATATTCCTAATTAGAAGTGAAACAACACAAAGCATATTTTGAACGTAACTTTTACAACAACATATAACCAATCTAATACAGAAAAACTAATAGATCTATAAGACAAAGTAAATATCCCAAAATTTTTGAAAAACTTCAATCTTCACCATTTGATCTACCACATTAATCTGCATCAAATATGTTGTATGTTGATGAAAAGATTATTACATCCTGCAAAAACAGAAAAAGAATCAATATAAAATTGGACATAAAACAACTACGTGTAACCACAAATCCAACAGATCCGGGTAACAAAATCCACACCTAAATACAAGCCAAAAACACACACAACCACTCATTTGTTGGTTTTAACCACTCTCATATCCACACAAATGGATATGCATTTAAGTTGCATGCATGTATTGTCCAGGAAAATATAAATTTGTTTCCTTGTGACTCTAGATATTTAGGTGTGGTAAAACGAACAGGCAAATCGAATTTATATCAAATCATAAATGAATAAACGAATCAATGAACTTAAATTCGTCTTCGATCCGTTTAATAAACGAATCAAATCGAATTGACCAATTTATTAAAAGAATCTATTTTTTCAAACCTAAATTCATTTTAAAACGAATCGAATCGAACGAATAAATGAGTTCTAACCCAAATAACCACCCCTATGGATATTCTGACTGTACCATAACATAACTATTTATGTAAGATCTTAATGGTTGTAAGATTGACTAAATCATGCGCTGTTCTATGTTGACTATAAACCGATAATTAATTTATAGAATCTAGATAAGCTATAAAACCCAACAGAAATCTTCCCACATGAAATTGGTTACTTAATGAAATCTATGATCTAAAAAATGTTATTTACGTCATCAATGGGTGTGGCTTGGTGGTATATGGCTCAATATCTCACCTTGAATTTTTGTGTTGGAATTTCTTGTAAGAGTTTGGGACAACCGGGATTTTAACCTGATCCGCGTAAGTCCGAAAGAGGTGGTTTGGCGACAGGATTTCGAATGATTTCAAAAAAAATAAAATTATTTACACTTCTTGAGTATTCGTATTCAATAAATATCGAAATTTGATATTAATATTATACATCACTAGCCGTCTTTAAGGGGTGTTGCTTAGTGATGTACGGTTCAGGATCTCACATTGAGGTCCTGGATTCGAATTCAGGGTGTGCGTTTCTTGTAAGAGTCTGAGACAGTCGAAGGTTTTACATGTTCCGCTTAAACCCGGAATGAATGGTTTGGCGGTGATGTTTCCAACGATTTGAAAGGGTGATATATGATAAGGTCTTACTGCAATATTTTCCATGAGCAAAATTATGATAAGTTGAAACCTGTCTTTGAGTAATTCAAAAGTGAGCATATAATTTTGTTGTTAGTCTTCACTAATGAGTGATTTAGGAGAAATTTGTGAGAGCAAAATGTGTTTTGGCCGGATTGAAAATTGAGAGACATAGCCAACTGATCATTGATCTCCTTTATATAAACAATTGCTTTAGAAGGCACATGTTGAGGAAATTAATTAGTTCTTAAATTAAGTTGGTCTTCTGAGAAATCATTTCTAAGTGCCTTTTTTTTTTTAAAAAAAAAATTTGATTATCATTACTAATAGTCAAAAGAAATTAGGCCCCAAAGAAAAGTACATTTTTGCCTCCATCATGAATTGTTTGACATATCATTTGATGTGGTCCATATTGATGTGGCCATAAAGTGTACAAATGTACACTGTTTATAATATACTCCATAGTGGCAACCAGCAACGGGCTCTATTTAATATAATTTTTCTTCTGCGAATAGAGTTTTTAATAATAAAAAATAATAATTTAGTTGGAATTTTAATTAATTTTTTTTAAATTATGTTTAATGTTTTGTGATTGTGTTTGTGATTGAGGTTAATATGATTATAGCTAACATCGATGTGACTTAATTAAAACGTGACTTTATAAATCGTAAATTAGAAAAATGTGATTGTGATTATGACTGAGTATAATATGATTTTGAATAAGGTCAATGTAACTGTGTTTGTGATTGAGGTTAATGTGATTACGGTTTGAACTAAATGCAAATAGTAGTTTGATTTTTATCATTTTTAATAAATTATCAAATAAAAAAATGATGTGAAATAAAATAAAGTTATTATAAATTTTCAATCTTTATTCTCAAAAAATTAAATCTAAGTTTCTTCCGATAAAAGTAATATAATTTTAATCTTCAAAACTTTACATAAATCACAATCAAATAATATAATGAAAAAAAATTTATCATTAAAAATGCTTTTTTGAACGGTAAAAATGCCGTGATAAATCCATTTTGGAAAATATTAACGAGTGCCCTTAGGACACTCATTAATGATCTATTTTAGATCTATTTTAGGAAAAATTTCATAGGAAAAAAGAAAAAATAATTAATGTTTTGACAATTTTTTATATTTTTCATAAAAAATAATGTGAAAACTTTCCTAAAATGAATACTTAATGAATGTATTCTAAAATAAATATTTAATCTAAAATGAATATTTAATTAGTAGACTTGTTAGTATGATTCATTTTTCTTTTATGAAAAAAATTACGTCACCGTAGAAATTAACACTACATTAAAAGTTGTCAAAAAAAAAAAAAAAAAAACACTACATTTAAGAACATGACAAGTTTAGAAAGAAATAACAGGAGTTTGGAAACTTGTCATAAAAGGAAAAATATAAAAACCCACCTCAAAATCACAAACAAAGATTCAACCCCAAATAGAATCCTGCTCAAAAGTAAAACTCTCAGTCACTGCAATGCATTCCCACAAGCTGAAAAAGAAATAAAATATATATACATATATATATATCTTCGTGTAACAATGAAGCTGTATGTTTTGACCACAACGTCCTCAATTGAGTGTGGTTTGGTGGTGTAAAATTTAGAATCTCATCTTAAAGTTCTGAGTTCGAATCCAGATAAAATATTTTTTGTAAGAGTCTGAGATATTCAGAGATTTTATCTGCTTCGCTTAAGTCCTGTTGATGGTGATTTTTGCAACTAAGGTAATTGAACAGTTCGGCAAGCACAGTGAGGGAATTCCCTTACTTTTTGGAAGATCAGATGTTCAGAGGGTTTGGTTTGTTCCTCAGCAGGGAAGAGAGCTCGGACCCAATTTCTCGGATGTGACCGACCAGAGGATGCAGCATGACGTAGATTTCAGAGACCAACAACTTCAGAGTCGAGGCCGACCACAGTAGACCGAAGGCTCGGTTTGGTTTTATCTTACCTTCTGAAACAAGTTGATGAGCTCAGATATTTTGGGCCAGGACGGGAACAATTTGGGTAGTTCAGCAGATCATCTTTCCGACCTCTGGAAGACCGACGTGTGACTGAGGTAGTTTAGACATTTCCCTCTGGCGCATATCATTATTGGAAAGCTCTTTCCAAACTGGCACCATTATTGTTGCGTGTGGCAGTGCCTAAAAACAGGGTGTTGTGACAAGCCGTCAGATGACAGGTTTGCTTTCGGCGAAGACAGTTTTGGGGCAGAGGACCCGTCAATCAACCAGAAGTTCACGTGTGTGACGTCATGGAAGCAGAGGAATAGTATTGTAACTCATTGAGTATATAAAGGAGAGTTAGTTTCATTTGGAATGATAGCGAAATTTGTAACAAAAAGAGGGAGCACTACTTGTAAAAACTTGAAAGGCAAACAACTCGGTTCTGCTTAGATCTTCATTGAAAATAGGTCGGCCGAACTAGTTTTCGTAATAAAAACAACACCCCACTTTGTGCCGTGGACGTAGGCTGGACTTGCTCCGTCGAACCACGTTAAACTCTCTTGTCGATTCTTTGCCTTTTTGCTATGTTTGTTTTTGGTCTCCCATAATCAAACAAATTCAATGTTGAAGGAGGATTGTCTCGGGAGGGTTATCTCGAAACTGCTACTGGAACGAAAATCACCCGTCAACAGTCCGAAATGGAAGGTTTGACGATGAGATTTTTAACGATTTAAAAAAAATGTTTTGGTAAAACATGGAGAAGAACAAGGACACAAAGAGGAACCCAAAAGGACAATGCTGGTGGTTTAGGTTCTAAAGTTTGGTCGAAATTATAACTTTGAATTTAAAAAAAAAAGATAATAATTTTAATTATATAATATAATATTTATATTTTTAATCTTAAGATATTATTTTATAAATCCTTAGACAATTCAGAGGTGACAACACCTATATATACAGTCTATTTTAACAAAGCTCGTGCCAGAAGTTTCATTTGTGTCAGAAAACACAAAACCGAGACACTGGGAGAGAGAGAGAGAGAGACTTATAACATTGTATGTTGAAAATGGTGAGGCAACAGCAACTGGGTTATTCTGTTGAATACTTGTCTGACTCTTTCTGTTTTGTGTGTACATGAAAAGAGATTCATTTCCATGGAAAAAACTTTGGAATAAGCTTAAGCTAAGCTAGCAAAGTAGCCACCATGTTCTGTAGTAACAACACAAGAAGACAACATTAATGCATACGAACAGAAGAAACCCTCATGCCAAAACAAATAACACCACACCAACATTCCACAAAAATGGCTGCTGCTTCTTCTTCTTCTTCTTCTTATATTTCTCACAACAAACTGGCAGCAATACCTGCTTTTGTTCTTTTTCTTTTTGTTGTTTCTTCAGTTAGCCCTGTTCTGTCAGTCCCCATTGTGTCAGATTCCGGTCACCGGATACCGGTAAACCAAACATCCCGGCCAAGTAAGCATATGCAACAGCTTAAGAGAGTCAATGCTTATTTGAAGAAGGTCAACAAGCCTGCTGTCAAGACAATTCAGGTTTTTTTAGTTTTCTTTTGTCTTTGGTGGTGATTTTTTTTTTTTTGGTTTAAAGATTTGATTTACTTGTTATGTTGTTAGTTTACTGATCTGGGTTCTTCTTATTCTTGTTTTTTTTTTGAGCTGCAGAGCCCTGATGGTGATGTGATTGATTGTGTTCTTTCTCATCTTCAACCAGCTTTTGACCATCCTCAGCTTAGAGGCCAGAAACCTTCGGTAATTTTCTCTCTGTTCCCCCCTAAAGATAAAAAAAAAAATTGTATTTTGCTTCAAGATTTAAAAAAAAAAGATTCCATTTTGACAGGATCCACCAGCTAGGCCAAAAGGCCATGAGAACACAGAGAGGGTGATTGAAACCTTACAGCTATGGACTAATTCAGGAGAATCATGCCCAGAAGGAACAGTCCCAATTAGAAGAACAACAGAGAAAGATATTTTAAGAGCAAGTTCTATTAAAAGATTTGGAAGAAAATTAACTAGACATGTAAGTAGCGACTCAACAGACAGTGGCCATGAGGTTAGTACTTGAAACAAATTTTCTTTTTAAGTGAGGCTAATTTGCTAAAAATTGGAAATGTTCTGTTTCTAGTTTCTTATATTTTTACTTACTTCTTATGACAGCATGCAGTTGTGTTTGTAAATGGAGATCAATATTATGGAGCAAAGGCCAGTCTCAACGTGTGGGCGCCACGTGTGACTGATGGATATGAATTCAGCTTGTCCCAATTATGGATCATTTCTGGTTCATTTGGCAATGATCTTAACACCATTGAAGCCGGATGGCAGGCATGTTCATATTTTTTTTGTTCATTTGAGTAGGATTTTGCAATTTTAATCATAAGGTCTCAAAATTTTTATTCATGTTTCTACAGGTTAGCCCAGAATTGTATGGAGACAGCAATCCGAGATTCTTCACATATTGGACTGTAAGTATAATCCAGCTCTCTTCTTTCTTCACTTCAAATAAATGTAACATAAGAACAAGTTCTCATTTGACTTGTAATTTCTAGAATGATGCATACCAAGCCACCGGATGCTACAACTTGCTCTGCTCTGGCTTTGTCCAAACCAACAACAGGATTGCAATTGGAGCAGCAATATCTCCAAGATCCTCTTACAATGGCAGGCAATTTGATATCGGTTTAATGATTTGGAAGGTGAGATGAGTAATTTACAATAGTTTTACAGGGGGGAAAATGTTATTTTATTTACTTGATTGCTAAAGTAGTTCTTGTAGTTTCTTGGTCACTTTCATATTTTGGCTCCTCTTGACAAAGTCTTCAATGTCCATCGTCCAATCTTAGTTTGGTTTCTGACTTCTTAGATGTTACATTGCAAGGCAGCTCTTATCACTAAACCGAGAAAAACTTATAGGATCTTCCAATCAATGAGTGACATGTGTCTTCATTATTTTCTATCTTTGATTTGATTGGTTATTTTAAAAAAATTGCGACATGTGGCACGTCCTATAGGGACCGTCCCATATAAATTTTTTCTCCACTAAACCAAACCAAACAAAAGCCTTTTCCCATTAGGCTGTTGGATCCTTAAAAGCCATTTTATTCTATTCTGAGTCATTATCTCGTTAAGTTCAGTAAAATATAGACATCTTTTTATTATTTTTGTTCATGTCAACTTATTTTTTTGAACTCGCCTGACGTATAACAACACCATTTATTTTAAATAAAGAATTGGTAAACTATTATGTTTGACATTTGTTTTCTTGATTCCTTTTCCCATTTTCAATATTAAAATGAAAGATTCCTTTCATTTTCAATCTTCTCCCTTGTCAAAGGGTTTATTGAGCATCGGCTTCTGTTTTCTTTATTTTTTAAGGTAAATATTTTATTAATTTGCCCCCAATTGGATTTTACCTCTTGCCTTCTTAAATTTCTCTCACAATTTTATAATTTTGGCATCTCACTATACTTTTAACAAGAGGACAACTAGAGACACAAAGAAACTCATCATGCTTGCCACTAGAAAATCAAGCAAAATAATGAGAAACAAGACCCTTATGCTCCATTAGCAATTTAGCAAATTTTTTATTTTTATTTTTATTTTTTGGCACTCAAAACAAAAGAAGTAAAATACAAACACATTATGGCAGGATCCAAAGGAAGGACACTGGTGGCTGCAATTCGGATCAGGACTATTAGTTGGGTATTGGCCTTCATTTTTGTTCAGTCACTTGAGAAGCCATGCAAGCATGGTGCAATTTGGAGGAGAAATTGTGAACACTAGATCATCAAGTTTCCACACTTCTACACAAATGGGCAGTGGTCATTTTGCTGAAGAAGGATTCAAAAGAGCAGCCTATTTCAGAAATTTGCAAGTTGTGGACTGGGATAATAACATGCTTCCTCTCTCAAATCTTCACCTCTTGGCTGATCATTCAAATTGTTATGATATAAGACAAGGTAGAAACAATGTTTGGGGAACTTACTTCTATTATGGAGGTCCTGGTAGAAATAATAGATGCCCATGAAGAAATTGCCATTGCCATTGCCATTGAGTAAATATCAGCTGTGTATTAATTGTATGTGTTTCCATTTTTTCTTTGGGTATTTATAAATATTCTTAATTTTTTTTTTTGCCTAACATTAACAATCCCTCCTTTGTTAATGTAAATATAGGGAGAGAATACAAATTGTTAATAACATTGGGTTGTGTGAAGTGGTTTTATCTCTTCTAATTTGGAAACCTCACCGCAAAATCACTCATTCTGGACTTAAGCGGAGCAGGTATACCCCCCAAGTCCCCAACTGTCTCACACTCTTACAAGAAATTCACTCTCTAAATTCGAATTTAGGACCTCAAGGTGAGATTGTGAACCGTACACCACCAAGTGAGAGACTCATATCTTATTTTTGTTTTTGCCATTAAGATAAAAGCTTCATAAATCTTTTTCATAACAAGGCAACCCCAATGCAAATGATGTTTTTTTTTTTATATATTTGCATGTGGAGAACAACAAAGACAGAAAATTTTGAACAATACATCTGGCAGATTAAGCCAAATGAACCTTCTCTTCAGTATTATAATATCTCTAGTTGGCACTTAGCTTTGAAAGATTAAATTATTAAGTACATTATTATTGAATCTCAGTGCTGAGCAATAACCATATTTTAAAGAAATGAGATAAAATACAGACACCCCATTGCCAATTAACTGCAACAAGCATTTCTTCTCCAACCAAGCTCGTGCATTCCACTGCGTGGACTTGAATTAGTAATTCACTAATTTATATTTTTAAACTGTAGCTTAAAAAGTGTTAAAAATTACAGTTAGTTTTTCTAAAAAATAAAACTCATGATTGGAAAAAGAAGAGGGGGGTATATTAGGAATTTAATGTACATTTTAATCTGCTTAACAATCACAGACACACCCTTTGTAACTCATCAAAACCACCGCCAACATCTGAGTTTTAGGCACCGTTTGATGAGCCTATAAGCTTGCGTTTAAACGTTATATCAAACATATAATTAACACTCGCTTATACTCTCATAGAATCATCAATAATTCTAAGGATATTTTTTGTGATGTTTTAGTGACATTACTATTTCAAGCAGTTGTATATTCTAGTCTCTCTCCAAAATATACAACTGCTTGAAACAGGGACGTCACTACAAAATATTACTAAAAACCTCCCCCTAGAAATTTCCTAAATTATAATAAGATTATTTTTTTACGCCGACTTATATTATATTTTTTGTTGCATAACTTATAAAGTAATTTATATTCCAAGTACAATACACTCTATCAAACTCAACTTTATATAGCAAATCAAAACTTTTTTGCATCATAAAAATAAAGGGTTTTCAATTTCCATGGCTTCACTATATATGTAATTACTGGTTTTTTTTTTAAAAAAATTTAGGGCTTTATTTGGTTTTATTTTCTGGTACCACGTCATCCGTGTAACGATCCAATAATTTATTACCACATGTGCTAAATATTAAAAAGCAACTAATAATTGATATTAAATCATATATGTCATTTACTAATTTGTTAGTGATATCACGTCACACATGCCTCCATCATACCAAAAAATTACTCTATTTTCTGATAGTAGGACAACAATTTTGGCGGTGAATTTTTGCGAATCACAGTTCTAGGCATTCTGGTTAGTTCGAATTTCATGTAACGAGGTATAGTTTATGTTGACGACTGTTTTTTTGTTTCAAGAGCAAAATAGGAAATTTATCCCTCAACGGTGAATTTTTTTGGTTAGTAGGAATCACACAAACTTGATAACGGATAGAAAATCAGAGAGACAAGATTTACATGATTTGGTGGAGAGCGACTTCAACCTACATCTACGAGAGAAATAAATTATTTTTATTGTGCTCTGGGTAAATACCAACCCGAACACTTAACAAATGAATCACAAATTATAACAAATGACCCATCGGTTTACAATTTGATCGGGTTACGACTCACTTTCTCTCTCTATCATTTGGTTTGATTTACAAGTCTTTGCTCTCAAATTACATGTATGGGAAAATATAAAAGTTGCTAACCATTTTTAACGTAGCTTCTACCCCTTTATATAGATTCTCAAACCACTATTACAACTGACCATAACGTCAGCTCATGTCACTGAATCATCATTGCTTCCGCCACCTCCTCAACCAATCAGATTAGCTTGTTCCTATGTCACTGCACCGATCTATGGCGGTTATTGTCCTGCCACTGCACCGAATTATGGCGGTTGGCAGGGCCAAGAATCACTGTGAACCGTTGCTTTATCCATTTCATTATTAGCTTCTAGATGCACTTCATTCCAGGTAGGGTATACGTCGTGCTGTTCCCATACTTTTCGGTCGTGATCCCATTTTCAATCTCCGAGTCGGGTCAGCGAGATGACTTATTCTCTCAAATTCAATCTTCAATATGGTCGGGTTCACACAAATGATACTTATCAGTTCGGTCTTCAACAATTCTCAAAGCATCGGGTCGGATACCATCTATACTTGTACCACCTCAAAATCTCTGAATCTTCATTACATACTATGGTCGGGTCATATTCCATCTTTATTCTAACTATTGGGCCATTCAATCCATTTGATTGTGATACTGCTATACCCTTCAACCTCTCTTGGACCAAGTCCTTATAAAAAAAACCATCATCAAAAGTTGTGATTGATTTTTTATTTTATTTTTTTAAAATTGTGAATGAAAATTGTAGGATACTAGAACAGCTTTGGGGACGATATTTTTTATTCAAAAATGGTATTTATTTAACTAACATTTTCGTTGCTGTGGACTTTTACTCTTGGTGAATTAGATTTATTTATTTGGAATTGTTGTAACATTGGACTTTAACTGATTTTGTAATTCTAGTGTTCATTCATTTTTTTAGTTTGATTGGTTACGGTTGCAATTTTTGAGTTTTGAATTGGACTTTTTACTTTGTGTGTTTGTATGTTTTTGGGTTTAGGGAGAACGTTTTGTTTACTCTAATTAATTGCTTGCTAATTCCAAAGTTTAGAGGTTTTGTAAAAATCTTAATAAAGCCCTTACTGCTTGGATTCTCATACACTAGTAGTTATTATTGTAAGTTGTCAAGCGGGAAAGAGGTATGTCTAAGTTGACATGGATGGAAACGGTAAAAATAGACGTAGGTTTTATGGAGATTGATTAATCAATAATTTCAAATAGAGTACAATGACGTCAAAAGATCCATATAACCGATCTCACCTAATGGGAAAAGATTTTGTTTGATTTGGATATATTTAGTGAACTAGTCTAAATGCCATTTGAGAAGCAATCAAATTAATTACCTGTGCTAATTTTAAGAGATAAAGATATTGTTGACAAGTGATTTTCGTCACATGGGCAGTTTCGAGATAACTCTCCCGAGACAATCCTCCTTCAACCTTGAATTTGGTTGGTTATGGGAGACCAAAAGCAATGTAGCAAAAGACAAAATGAACACAAGATCGACAAAGAGAGTTTAACGTGGTTCGGCGGAGCAAGTCCAGCCTACGTCCACAGGCACAAAGTGGGGCGTTGCTTTTTATTACTATGCCGATCTCGGCCGATCTGTTTCTAGAAGGTCTAAGAAGAAACCGAGTTGTTTGCTTCTATGTATCTTTCTTTTACAAGTAATGTTCACTATTTTGTTACAAATTTCGCTATCCCCTACAAATGAGACTAACTTATCTTCATATACTTAGAGATTTACAACATTATTCTCATGCTTTATTGATGTCATCCACGTGATCTCCGGCTGTTGACGGGCTCTCTGCCCCAAGAATGTCTTCACCGAAAGCAAACCTGTCATTTGACGGCTTGTCACATCACCATGTTTCTCCACTGCCACACGCAATGTAATGTAGCCAGCCTGTAAAGAGCTTTCAAACTGTGGTGCATGTCAGAGGAAGAAGTCCAAACTACCACAGTCACACGTCGGTCTTCAAGAGATTGGCCAGATGATCTTCCGAACAGTAAAATATATTGCCGACCTGACCCGGAATATCCGAGCCATCCATTACGGTACATGAGGTGAAACAGTACTGAACCGAGCTACCGGGCTACTGTGGTCGGTCTCAGCTATGATGTTGTCTGCTTCTGCGATCTGTACGATGATATTTTCTCTGGTCGGCTGTAGACGCTGGTTTTTGCCTGAGGTCTACAATCGAGATTTCTTGAGGGGGCACTGGCGATCCTGCAAAACAAAGAGGTAGGGTGAGCGTGGAGGGTCTGCCCACCGGTGTGGTGGGTGCCGTAAGCACTCCGACGCCCAAGTCAGAAATGGTAATGAAATGCAAAAGTCGTAGGAGGAGGAGCAAGGTCAGATATTACCTTGATCCTCGTAGATTGCCGTGAGGGCGGTAGGTGTATGGTGATTCTGAAAGCTATGGAGTGAGTATTCTTATGCTATGAGTATGAGAGCTTGAATGTCGAATGTTGGAGAGATAGAAGTTGAATGTCCTTCCTCCTGGAGCCTCGTTTCCTATATATACATGCTCTAGTAACGTGTGCCTTTATTGCCTCTTTGACTGCTCGTCCGTTGGGTCGACTTCACGAGGAGTTAATACTGTTTTTTGCCCGTTGTAGGCTGGAACGGATGGGTTTATGAATGATGTTTATGAATTTAGGCGTTACGTGGACTGACATTTGGATGACCCTTTGGTTACGGGTGCTGGTGCTCATTGGGCCTGGGCCTGCATTGTGTCTTTGGGGTTTGGTTAGGAGGCTTCAGGGGTGCATTCAGTAGCGATCCTGGAGCAAAAAGGTCGAAATTTCCCCTGGACCAAATTTGGCCCGTACAGTTTGTCCCATACTCTCTAAGTCAAAGAATACTTGGCTTGGAGAGTAATCACTAGTCGTGCCATCTGGACTGAGCTTGAAGGGTCTTTGTTGCCCTAATCAAGGCACAAACGAGCGACTTGAGTGTCGTATGGACAATGATGATGTCCCCAGTGGACATTTAGTGAAGGTTGTTTCTGGTCATGACCTAGATTCACTTCAGTCGACATCTCTGTGCGAGGTACTCGGGCGGGCTCCATGCATCTGGTGTGAAGGCCATAGGAGCCTTCGCGCTGTTTGAGCCGAGTATGACCAAGTTCTTAATTGGCCTGATGATAGTAAGGAAACTAGTTGCCTGTTTAGTTCCCGAGAAGGATCAAAACCGGGTCTACATGTCGTCTGGACCAAGTGATTGACCAGACTTGACTTTTCCACGATTCAATTGGGGAGCGATCCCGCCGATTGGGCCCGACGAGGCTAAAAAGAAGTTCATTTGTTTGGTATCGAAGATGAGCCTAATTGAGTCAAAATGACGCATGAACCAAATGGAAGTCAATTTGATCATACTCGACCCCAGTATGAGCCAATTGGGGGTGTTCCCGTCGACTGGGGTTGATGAAGGCCGGGAATACATTCACTCGATGGGTATCTAAGAGGGACCAAATCGAGCCTACGTGTCGAGTGGACCAAAGTAAGGTCAAAGAACTTACACTTGACTCTATTACGAGCCACATGGGAGGTGATCCCGTCGACTGGACTTGATGAAGACCTGAAATACATTCACTCGATTGGTATCAAAGAGGGACCAAATCGAGCCTACATGTCGAGTGGACCTAAGGTAGGTCGAAGAACTTTCACTTGACTCTATTAGGAGCCACATGAGAGGAGATCCCATCGACTGGACCTTATGAAGGCCATAAATACATTCACTTGATTGGTATCTAAGATGGACCAAATCGAGCCTGCATGTCGAGTGGACCAAAGGAAGGTCAAATAACTTACACTTGACTCTATTACGAGCCATATGGGAGGTGATCCCGTCGACTGAACTTGATGAAGGCCATGAATACATTCACTCGATTGGTATCAAAGAGGGACCAAATCGAGCCTACATGTCGAGTGGACCTAAGGTAGGTCGAATAACTTTCACTTGACTCTATTAGGAGCCACATGAGAGGAGATCACATCGATTGGACCTTATGAAGGCCAGAAATACATTCACTTGATTGGTATCTAAGAGGGACCAAATCGAGCCTGCATGTCGAGTGGACCAAAGGAAGGTCAAAGAACTTACACTTGACTCTATTACGAGCCATATGGGAGGTGATCCCGTCGACTGAACTTGAAGAAGGCCAGAAATACATTCACTAGATTGGTATCAAAGAGGGACCAAATCGAGCCTACAAGTCGAGTGGACCAAAGGTAGGTCGAAGAACTTTCACTTGACTTTATTATGAGCCACACGGGATGTGATCTCGTCGACTGGACCTGATGAAGGCCATGAATACATTCACTCGATTGGTATCTAAGAGGGACCAAATCGAGCCTACATGTCGAGTGGACCAAAGGAAGGCCAAATAACTTACACTTGACTCTATTACGAGCCACATGGGAGGTGATCCCGTCGACTGGACTTGATGAAGGCCAGAAATACATTCACTCGATTGGTATCAAAGAGGGACCAAATCGAGCCTACATGTGATGAGTGGTAAATCTATCAATATTTCCCACTCATTTAACTTAATATTTTGTATAGTTTCTTGTGTTTTGTGAATATTTTGGTGTGTTTTGTGTTATTTTGTAGATAAATAAAGTTTCAGGACACTCTGGAGGTGATTTGGGCCAAAATAGTGAAAATTGGACGAAGAGGGCATTTTGGTAATTTTGGGCAAGACCCTCAGCGTCGCGACGCCTAACGTGCGCCGAACAGTGCTAACGTGCGCCGGGTCCACAAATCAGAATCTGAGAAAATTTGACTTTGCTAACGTGCGCTGTGCCACGTGTCACCATCACAGCAGATCTGCTAACATGCGCCGTGCCACGTGTCAGCATCTTACGGTGCCGACAATCGCCATCGCCACACGTCGCTGCGTGTCACTCCACGTCATCATCCACATCACCAGGTTGACCGAGTCAAACTGCCACGTCATCGCCACGTCATCATCAACCAATCACAGCGTGCCACATGTCGTAATTCTATGGTGCTCACAGTCAAATTGCCACGTGTCGCCACGTCAGCATCAATCATTGATTCTCTAATCCTTATTTGACACGTGGCGGATAAGAATCTGAGCCGACCAATCAGAAGCCGCCACGTGTCACAATAATTGAGCCCCAACCACCTGCCACGTGTCACCTTATCACCTTATCCAGAATCTGCAGCCAACGAACCAGAGCGTGCCACGTCGAAAAAAAGGGACCCCTACTGACCCTATAAATAGAGCGCGAAATTACAGTTTCAGTTGTACCATTCTCTCTCACTTATTTGGTGTAAATAGGGAGTTTCTCTCTCTAGTTTCTTTTAGTTTTTAGTTTTGTAAATAATTTTAATTACGTTTTGTAATAATAGTAATTTACTTTCTTACTTTTTACAGTTTTTACTATTCACCATGAGGATGTAACTTCCCCAGCTAGGGTGAAAGGTAATTATTTTACTGTTACTATTTAGATTAATCTCCCTTAAAAATAATATATTCACTATTTAAAATATTGACTTAAAAAGGATACCGCCAAATTGGTCGGTTGGTAATTCATTTTAATCTGATTTAAACCTGACTAATCAAGGATACCGCCAAATTGGTCGGTTGGTAATTAAATTTTCTTACCGCCTATATGGCAGGTTTATTTTGATTCCGCCTTTATGGCTGGTTGGACTTAATTTGACTTAATTAGGTTACCGCCTATATGGCTGGTTGGTAAAATAATCACAAGTTAATATATTATATTAAGGGAGATCTCTAAATAGTAAATAGTAAATAGTAAAAGTTGATCCTTTTACCTTAGCATTTTATTTTATTTTACTTTTCAGTTTTTACTTTATGTCTTTTACTTTTCAGCATTTTTACTTTATGTCTTTTACTTTTAAGTTTTTACTAGCCCTAGTTATGTGTTAGTTATCTGGGGTTGTGATGATTCTATTATCACCGGTTTATAATGGGTTATTTTATAGTTTGCGTAATTTAAAGGTTTATTTATTAAGTCTTAAGCTTAATGCTTCTTGTTGTCTGATCACCAATAAGATTGATGTGGTAAATCTAAAATGAACTAGACATAGGGATTTTAGGTTTCAGCCTTGGACTTAATAGCCCACGATCTTCCTTGAGGATATATAACCTTTTAATAGATTTCCTTACAGGATAGACATATACCTGTCGGGCGGGGGTAGCCATAATTGGAACTCAAACTTAATGAATCCAGATAATTTGGTTGACATAGACATATAGTTCAATTGGGTTAGACCGGGTATTTGCATCTGACCATCGACAAAGGCTTTTGCATAATTTCGTGTTCCAGGTTAGTAAATTGATTTATTACACAAACATAAAATTATCACTTCATCTTTTAAAAGATATTAGAAAGATTCACAACCCTAGATCTTTGAGTCTTTTGTTATTTTCCTTAGTATTTTCTTTTGTTTATTTTTGTTTATTTTAATTAGCAAATCCACATTCAACCAACAAAAACAATCATTCTCTTCTCCCTATAATTAGACACCTGTAAATAAATAGTATCACAATTAATAACAACAGTAGGAATTAAGTCCTCGTGGGATCGATATTTTTATACTACTTGAACGATACGTGCGCTTGCGTTATACGTGTGTGTTTACGCCGGTCAAGTTTTTGGCGCCGTTGCCGGGGACTTATTTTTCTTGAGTTATTAATTTTGAAGGTATCTAATTTACTTGTATCTAATTTTCTTTTATCTGTAATTTTTATTTCCTTCTTTTATTTTTCAGGTGGTTGAAAAATGGAACATTATTGGGAGATTGAGAGATCACAAGCTTTACTAGAAGATACACCCCAAATCTGGGAGCAACAGTTCGGTTTTCTGAGGCCTGTTGTCCAGCCCAACAATTATCACTGGATGCCAGAACCAAAAAATACCACATTTGCTCAACAAGACGCAATTGGGAGATGTGACATATGTAATGTTAACCACCCGAGAGTTTATTGCGAGTACAACTACAATCCATGGTGGCAGAGCTATCAAAATCCTTCATTGTACGAAGAACCATCACATTTTCCATCTTATCCACCATCCACCTATGATTTTCATCAAGAACCAGAACCATCAGAGGAAGATCAGTTGATTCACATGCTCAATGTTTGGCTCGAAGAACGAGAAGCTCAATTAGATGCACAAATTCAGAGTCAAACAGAATCCATACAGAGAATGACAGATCATATCAAACAATTAATAGAAAACCAGAACTTCATACCCCAAGAAGAATTATCAGATGAAACTGACAAAGCTTTCGAGTACCCAAAGATCCACAATGACACCTTAACAGAGGAGGAGGCTGAGCAGTATCAGGAATCTGAGGTATTAGTTCGGGAACCCAAACCAGCGAAGTCTCTTTTTGACTTTTATTATTCAGATTATGACGAGGATGAAGCTGATCTATTTGTACCAACTGCACCAACAACGGAGGATCAAACTTTCAATCCTCAAAATGAAGATCTTGGAGCATGTTTTACCTTGATGTTTGATGAAGATCTACCTGAACCATCCATTCCAGTCGTATCAGAGGATGAAAACCTAATGTCAGAAACATCTTTACATCCTCAGGCAGATACTTATGGAGCATGCATTTCAAAGATGACGGATGAAGAATTGAATACGGAAATTTTAAAATTCATCTGTGAAGAAAATGTGGAGCAAAAAGCAGAGCAAATGGAGGAGCAAATGTCTGAATTTATTAAAGATCCAGAGCATTCAGAAGAATCATCACTGTTTTGGGGAGTACAATTTAGAGATATCACCCGGAAGCTTGATAGAATGGAACTTCCATTCAAGGTCAAGCACCATACGAGACCTCCTGATTACATTTCTTTCTTTTCAGGAACCACTGAAGCAACAAAGATTAAAAAGGTGGCACAAACACTGAATGAGACAAAATTCTTTTTGCCACTTTACCGTTGGAAAAGTCCCTTCAAAAGCAACGCACACGGGATTGTCTTGAATCGGACGTCCAAAACAACATTTAAACCTCCTTGACGGATAGATTTCAGTCACGTCTGGCTGAAGACGAAAAATTTAGCGCTAGCAGGGAGGCAACCCATGCAATTTGTTGTAATTTTTATTTTAATATTTTGTGTATACATGTTGTAGAGTTTTTAATTTTGTGTGTTATTTTGTAGGGAAAAGCACAAACGGAGCATTTTAAGACAAAAGGAATGGTGTTTGGCAATCACAAAGAAGAGAGACAATTCAATAGAGATGGCTGAGTAAAGAATGAATTCTTGAGACGCATCCTAATGAATTTATACTAAGCGAGTGGCTTATTGCGTACACAATTATGTTGCCTTAATTATTGCTTTGATTTGCTTTTCTGTTTTTTATTTCCTTTATTTTCGCCGACAAGATCTAAACTTTTTAAATTTTTCACGATTTAATTTAACGTTCATATAATAATTGTCATTTGGCAGGTACTAGTGCTACTATTACTCACCCATTTTCATGTTCTATAAATTCAGCTCTACATTTCTTTCTTCGACACATCCATATATACATCCAAATAAGAGAACGAAAATGGAAGCAACATCACAGCAGCGAATCAAGCGAATTTTTGTTTTTTGTGGATCCAATTCTGGTAATAAACCAGAATTCATTGAGGCTGCAAAAGAATTGGGGTGAGTCATAGCAGAGAAATATGCACCTAGTATATGGCGGTGGCAATCTTGGAATGATGGGACGCATTTCAAAAGCCGTTCAGGAAGGTGGGGGTCATGTTTTGGGAATCATTCCAAAACCTTTGGCAGACGAACAATTAATTGGACCAACAAATAGAGATGAACGCATTGTATCAGGTATGTCTGAACAAATCTATGAAATGATCAATACTGCGGATGCGTTTATTGCGTTACCAGGTGGGCTTGGAACGTTTGAAGAAATGTTCACCGTAGCATCATGGGCACACTTAAACATTCTTCGGAAGCTCATTGGGTTACTTAACATTGAGCATTTCTTTGATTTTCTGTTTGTATTTCTTGCGGAAGCTAAAAGACATGAGTTCGTCACAAAATCTGTTCAAGATATTTTCCTGACTGCTACAAAGGCCGAAGAATTAATTGACCAAATCATAGCCTTTGAACCAAAACTCGACCCCATTCTTTCCAAGTTGAACTGGTCAGATAGCGATCGTGGTAAGAAGCGTAAATTTGACATAGATCTTAATCGGTAATTTTTCTATATTTCAGCTAACCAGGTACTACCTTCTAAACTTTTCTTTTATTGTTTAAGACATTAGGGACAATGTCTCATTTAGGTTTGGGCGAGTAAATTAGTTGATCAGTACCTTATTTTTAGTTGTGTGTTATTTTTATTTTTAGTCCAAATTTTTTCGAAAAAATACTCAAAATTGAAAAATTTTCAAAAATTACAATTTTTTTTTTATGTTTTTATTTTGACTAAAAATGGTGAAATTGGTGAGAGATAGCTGAGTAAGGAGTTCCCACTCCTGATACGTATCTCAAAACCATTTTCGAAACAAGTTAATTTTTGTTTATTTCATTTTAAATTATTTAATTTGTAAATTCTCGATAATACTGACTAAAATGGATCTTCATATGCTCAGTTGGCAGGTATTATCAACATATATAGTAACATATGGACATGAGCTGAAATTGAAAAGTTTGTAATATTCAGTGCTCTAGTTTAATTGGAGGAAGCATCTCAAAAAGCAATGGAGTAAAAAAAAAATCTGAGATTCGAGTTATTAAGTCTGTAAGGGTGTTTTAACAGCTAGTGCCCTAAAACCAACTGGTTTGGGAGTCACTGGCCCAAAGCTCGCTACATGGATCAAAGATGCTGCAAAAAAATATATATATCTGAAGTCTGAGTAATTAAGTCCGTAGGGGTGTCTTAACATCTGATGCCCTAAAGCCAACTGGTTTGGGAGCCACCGGCCCAAAGCTCGTTACATAGATGAAAGATATTGTATATAAATAAAAAAAAATAGAGAAAAATCAAAGAAAAAATCAGAAAAATCAGAAAATTTATTCCATTGTTGCAAAAATGTGTGAATTCTGATAAAACTTTAGGACAAAAATATTACTCTCTTATCAACTGCAGTTGTGACTGTTGTGGGCAAAAATTAGTTGTTTAATATTTTGTTGGCTGTGTATATGGAGAATGGTAAATATAATCGGAGAATTTACTTATTCAGTAATTTAGAATGAAACAAAACAACTAGTAACTTGGAGTAGAAATTTCACCTGATTAGTCACTAACTTCTTTATTCTCTTTTCGCTTGTCTTTTTGATTTTGTGTGCATTAGTTTTACTACATTTTTACTTTTGTAAAATGTTTGTGGGTATCATTGCTGTAAACCCTCACGAGACTACAACTCGTCCACTAGGGACACCTAGGGATTTAAAGGCTTGTTGCATATGCTAAATGCAACCGTGATCTCTACGAAAGTGGCTTAGTTAAATTTTATTATGTTATTTTATTCTTTGTTTTGCTCGAGGACTAGCAAAATGTTAGGTTTGGGGGTGTGATGAGTGATAAATTTATCACTATTTCCCACTCATTTAACTTAATATTTTGTATATTTTCTTGAGTTTTGTGAATATTTTGATGTGTTTTGTGTTATTTTGTAGATAAATAAAGTTTCAGGACACTCTGGAGGTGATTTGGGCCAAAACAGTGAAATTTGGACGAAAATGGCATTTTGGTAATTTTCCGCATCGCGATGCCAAGATCCTCAGCGTCGCAACACCTAACGTGCGCCGAACAATGCTAACGTGCGCCGGGTCCACAAATCAGAATCTGAGAAAAATTGACTTTGCTAACGTGCGCCGTGCCACGTGTCACCATCACAGCCGATCTGCTAACATGCGCCGTGCCGCGTGTCAGCATCCTACGGTACCGACAATCGCCATCGCTGCGTGTCACTCCACGTCATTGCCACGTCATCATCCACATCACCAGGTTGACCAAGTCAAACTGCCACGTCATCGCCACGTCATCATCAACCAATCACAACGTGCCACGGTTGTAATTCTATGGTGCCGACAGTCAAATTGCCACGTGTCGCCACATCAGCGCCACGTCAACATCAATCATTGACTCTCTAATCCTTATCTGACATGTGGCGGATAAGAATCTGAGCCGACCAATCAGAAGCCTCCACGTGTCACAATAATTGAGCCTCAACCACCTTGCCACGTGTCACCTTATCACCTTATCCAGAATCTGCAGCCGACGAACCAGAGCGTGCCACGTCGAAAAAAAGGGCGTCACGACGCCGGACCCCTACTGACCCTATAAATAGAGCGCGAAATTCCAGTTTCAGTTGTACCATTCTCTCTCACTTCTTTGGTGTAAATAGAGAGTTTCTCTCTCTAGTTTCTTTTAGTTTTTAGTTTTTAGTTTTGTAAATAATTTTAATTACGTTTTGTAATAATAGTAATTTACTTTCTTACTTTTTACAGTTTTTACTATTCACCATGAGGAGGTAACTTCCCCAGCTAGGGTGAAAGGTAATTCTTTTACTGTTACTATTTAGATTAATCTCCCTTAAAAATAATATATTCACTATTTAAAATATTGACTTAAAAAGGATACCACCAGATTGGACGGTTGGTAATTCATTTTAATCTGATTTAAACCTGACTAATCAAGGATACCGCCAGATTGGTCGGTTGGTAATTAAATTTTCTTACCGCCTATATGGCAGGTTTATTTTGATTCCGCCTTTATGGCTGGTTGGACTTAATTTGACTTAATTAGGTTACCGCCTATATGGCTGGTTGGTAAAATAATCACAAGTTAATATATTATATTAAGGGAGATATCTAAATAGTAAATAGTAAAAGTTGATCATTTTACCTTAGCATTTTATTTTATTTTACTTTTCAGTTTTTACTTTATGTCTTTTACTTTTCAGCATTTTTACTTTATGTCTTTTACTTTTAAGTTTTTACTAGTCCTAGTTATGTGTTAGTTATCTGGGGTTGTGATGATTTCTAATATCACCGATTTATAATGGGTTATTTTATAGTTTGCGTAATTTAAAGGTTTATTTATTAAGGAGCTTAATGCTTCTTGTTGTCTGATCACCAATAAGATTGATGTGGTAAATCTAAAATGAACTAGACATAGGGATTTTAGGTTTCAGCCTTGGACTTAATAGCCCACGATCTTCCTTGAGGATATATAACCCTTTAATAGATTTCCTTACAGGATAGACATATACCTGTCGGGCGAGGGTAGCCATAATTGGAACTCAAACTTAATGAATCCAGATAATTTGGTTGACATATACATATGGTTCAATTGAGTTAAACTGGGTATTTGCATCTGACCATCGACATAGGCTGTTGCATAATTTCGTGTTTCAGGTTAGTAAACTGATTTATTACACAAACATAAAATAATCACTTCATATTTTAAAAGATATTAGAAAGATTCACAACCCTACATCTTTGAGTCTTTTGTTATTTTCCTTAGTATTTTCTTTTGTTTATTTTTTGTTTATTTTAATTAGCAAATCCACATTCAACCAAAAAAAAACAATCATTCTCTTCTCCCTATAATTAGATACCTGTAAATAAATAGTATCAACAATTAATAAAAACAGTAGGAATTAAGTCCTCGTGGGATCGATATTTTTACACTACTTGAACGATACGTGCGATTGCGTTATACGTGTGTGTTTACGCCGGTCAACATGTCGAGTGGACCTAAGGTAGGTCGAAGAAATTTGACTTGACTCTATTATGAGCCACATGGGAGGTGATCCCGTCGACTGGACCTGATGAAGGCCAGGAATACATTCACTCGATTGGTATCAAAGATTGACCAAATTGAGCCTACATGTCGAGTGGACCAAAGGTAGGTCGAAGAACTTTCACTTGACTCTATTATGAGCCACATGAGAGGTGATTCTGTCGACTGGACCTGATGAAGGTCAGGAATACATTCACTCGATTGGTTGCGAAAAAGTCATTTGGGATTCCAGTCGACAATACTTTATTTGGTGCTGAGTGTCCAATTCTCCTCGATTTCCTCACCTGCAATCAATGAATTGTTGTTTTCGAGACCCTTTTGGTGGGAAATTGAGGAGCCACTGTGAATGAGGGTATAAGAAGCCACGAAGGGTTTCATTTACTTCATTCATAACAATCTTAACAATCTTCTGACGAGTCACAAGGTTGAAGGGCTCTCCTCGCAATTTAAGGTATTATTCTCTCTTGTCTTTATGTTCTTCAAATCTTCAAATCGTTCATAGATATATTCAAGTTGTTATTGGTTAGAATTTGGGCTTTGATCTCTAATTGTCTCGAGGATATTTAAGATTGTGTTTGTGTGTAGCCTAGGTTTGATCTTCTGTCATGCTGGTTTTAGGTTGATTCGTTGTTTGTAGAGTGAACTGAAATGTCGTCTGAAGGTTGCTCGAGTTCAGATGACTCGTCGATGGAGATGTATGTAGGCTCGCCCTTGCAAGTCGTCTCCCATTTTGGTAGATTTGGTAAAGAAATACCGAGTAGAGGGGATGATGATGTGCTGAATGTCGCGTCGACGGAGGCTCCTCTTAGTATACCCAAAGATGTGCCGCCTCTCCGTTTTATCCATTTCGAGTCGGGCGAACCTGGCACGAGTGAACCAACCAATCTTTTGACTAAAAATCCTCAGAGTAGTGTAACTGAGAGAACCATGAGGGAGATCAAAATAAAGTACAGGTTTCCTGAGTTGGTTCGAGTTAGGTTGCCTTCTTCGAAAGAATAAATCGACTACAGGGTTCCCGGGTGGATTGGGTTCTACGAGCGTCCCTTTGCAGACGGGTTTAGGTTCCTAGTTCCAAAGCTCGTGTGGGAAGTTTTAGATCATTACGGAATAGCCCCTTCCCAACTCATGCCAAACACGTGGAGAGTCTTGATGTCGGTTGAGGTCTTAGCATATGAGTTGGGAATTAGATTCGGGGTGAAGGACTTACTCTACCCATATTATATGAAGGAGCATGTAGTGGAGAAAGGAAGATACCACTTGTTCCTTCGACAAAAGAGAGAACACTTGATTTCCGGGTTGACTTCAAATGATAGATGGGGCTGGCAAAAGACTTACTTTTTCGTAAACGGAGAGGAGTGGTGTGGGTCGACTGGGACTAGTAGAATTCATGAGTGTTGGGAAATTACTAGTGAATGTTGGTTACATTCTTTTCTCATTTGTGGACTCAATGTGCCCCTGATGTTCTTTTGTTGTTTCTTTTGTAGGTTCCAACCGTAATCGTAGCTTCGACGTTACGTCTGGGGTCGTAGCTAATACGAACTATATTCTGAGCCTTCCTCCGCCTGATAGGAATTGGAAGGTGGTGTTGGCAGAAAAGAGGTTAAGGCTGACACCGCTGTGGAGAGAAGTTTTCTACCCCGAAGGTATCCATTTTCCTCTGACCAAACATATACTGAAAGTCGTACTCATTACCTGGGTGTGTGAGGTCATACACAGAAGGAGTTTCTTTTTGCGGATTCTAACCCCGGAGGAAAATTTGTGCACAGTTGAAAGAATGAGTCAATTCAGGCTTCCATCGGTGGAAGAGATGCTGGAACGGAGGAAGAAGAAGAAATCCAAAGGGAAGGAAATTGAAACCGTCCTCGAATCTCAACCTTCAAGGAAAGATACTCCGACCATACTTCATTTTGAAACAATTCACAGAACGTCGACTGGGTCTGGACATTCTTCGAGGAAGAGAAAACAATTGCCTGATATCGAAGAGGACCCAGAGAACGTAATAATCAAGATCCCAAGGAGCACGACGGTCATGTCGGATCCCTCTAGTCTATCCAGCTTTACCGACGGACTGCTTTTAGAAGAAGAGGAATGTCGAATGCTGACATTGGGGCCGTTGGAGGCTGGGAAGAGAGCTGTAGCTAGAAACTATGAGGTAAGAATCTTGTACTCAGAAATCTTTATAAACAATTTTGCTCATTTGTCTCTTATTTTTTCGTGCCAGACTCTTGAATATGCTATTTTTCAACAAAGATATGTGGAAGGCAGCCTAAGGAAGGAAAAAGAACTGGAGAAGTAGAATGCGGCCCTGCGAAAGGAATTGGCTGAAGCTAAAGCCTCCTCTGAAGAGTCGACAAAGAAAACGAAGAAAGCCGAAAAAGAAGTTGAGGTCGCGAAAGCTAAACTGGACGCGCCGTCCTCCGAGTTGGAGGTTGCAAAGGAAAGCATTGAAGAGCTGGAAGGATAGAAGATCGAACTGCTGGATAGGTTGGAGGGAGTGGCTATGAAGGCCATTATAAAGGACATGAGTCATCTCATTAAGGAATACTTGTCAGGGGAACATAGCTCATGGAATCCCTGGAAGTGGATAATGCTGGGAGAAAGGCTGATGGTTGGTCTCTCTTTCTCGATTGAAGAGACTGAAGTTGAGGGAGGACATGAGGTCGGCTCAAAGGAAGTGACCGTAGAGATTATTAGGGGGGTCTGTTCTAGAGAGAGCCGAAGAGGCCCCGACGGTTGATATTGTTGAGAAGGCAGTTGAAACTGCAGTGGAAGAACCGAGATCGGAGCCGCTAATAGAGACTGGCCCTGTTTCAGATCCGGTCGACTCAGTTGGGCCTGTTGAAAGGTAAGAGGATTGAAATGATGTAAATACCTTTCTTTTTTTAGCCCGAAATGTCGGCTCTGCCCGTTTTATAAAGACAATATTTTGATTTGTAAATATAAACTTCAATTGTAGTTTGGATATTTGTTATTTGTTTTCCTGTCGTCTAAAATGAAGTCACATTTGTTAATAGCTCTCCAAATAGACTTAAGTAAAATCACACAAATAAAGATCAAAACAGAAATCAAACAAACAGCAAGTAGGTCGTCTTATTGTAGTAGAATGGCAAGTTGCCTTATTGTAATAGAATGGCGGTTTGACAAGTGACGACGTCAACGGTATAACTTCTTGAGGTGAATAGCATTCCAGCTGTTATGGACTCGTCCCTCATCTTCTTTTTCCAATTTGTAGGCTCCATAGCCTACAAGTTTCTTGACAATGTACGGGCCCTCCCAAGTGGGTCCAAGCTTCCCATCATTAACTTCCTTGGTATTTTGAAGACTCGACGGAGGACCCAGTCGCCTTCCTTGAAGGTTATACTCCTTATATTTTTATCGAAGTATTTGCACATCTTCTGTCGGTAAGCTGCGAGTCGTATGGTCGCGTTTTCCCTCAATTATTCAATAGTGTCGAGTGCATCGGCCATGAGTCTTTTGTTCGTATCCTCATTAATCCACTGATACCGTGGTGACGGTACACCGACGTCAGTTGGAATGACTGATTCAGTTCCAAATGTCAATGAGAATGGAGTTTTGCCTGTTGATGATCTGAATGTTGTCCGATACGACCACAAAACTCCTGGGAGTTCGTCTGCCCAGTCTCATTTCACTTTCTCCAACCTTTTCTTCAGAGTGTTCATTATCACCTTAATGGAAGACTTTGCTTGTCCGTTAGCTTGTGGGTAGCGTGGAGTGGAGAAGCTGAGCTTGATTCCCTAATTTTTGCAAAAATTATGGAAGCAGTAACTGATGAACTGGGATCCATTGTCAGTGGCAATATCTATGGGTAGGCCGAAACGACAAATAACGTTCTTCCAGACAAACCCTTGCACTTCCTGATCCCTTATCCTTGCGAAAGCCTCTGCTTCAATCCACTTTGAGTAATAGTCTGTCAATGCGAGCATGTAGACTCGTTGCCCAGGGGCGACTGGAAGCTTCTCGACGATATCCATTCCCCACTTCATGAACGATAATGTGGCAAATTGCTGGGTTTTTCATGTGGAAGATGAGAGACTGGTGCAAACCTCTGACACTTCTCACAGTTTCGAACAAATGTAGCTGCGTCGGCTCGCTTAGTAGGCCAATAATATCCAGCTGTGTGGGCTCGACATGCAAGGCTCCTACCGCCGGAATGATTCCCACATTGTCCTTCGTGCAATTCGGCTAGAACCTATTGCGCCTCTTCTGGGGAGAGGCATTTGAGGTATGGTCCAGCAACTGACCTCCTTAACAATTGGTTGTCGTAAAGAACGAAACACGCAGCCTGTTGTTTTACCTTACGGGCGACCACTTTGTCTGCTGGCAAAGATCATGTATCCAAGTATTTGATTAAATGTGTCATCCACGAGTCGTTTTATGTGATATGAGAGATGATGCATTCTTCCATTTTAGTTATGGTTGGCCATTGCAGATATGCTATGAGAATGGCTTGGATATTCCCTTCTTGTAGTGTGGATCCAAGGGTAGCCAAGGCATCTGCGTGGGTATTCTCGGCTCTAGGGATCTGTGAAATTTCAAAGGATTCAAAAGTAGACTGGACTTCTTTTACCTTATACAAATATGCTGCCATCTGAGCCCCTCTAGCCTGGTAGGCTCTCTGAAGTTGATTGACGACAAGTTGAGAATCAGATGTCGCCTCCACTCTCTTTGCCCCCAAATTCTTTGAGTAGTGCAAGCCCGGCTATCAGCGCTTCATACTCGGCTTCATTGTTGGTAGTCTGGAAACCAAATTTGAACGCTTGTTGAATTATGTCACCGGGAGGAGTAGTGATCACAACCCCTAAGCTGGAACCACGTCTACTAGATGATCCATCTACAGAGAGTTTCCATACTTCTGAAGACTGCACACTAAGCACTTCTTCTTTCATATCCTCTTGAAGACTGGGACTGAAGTCTGCCACAAAATCCGCGATGGCTTGGGACTTGATAGCGGTTCGAAATTGATAGGTGATGTCATACTCCCCAAGTTCTACAGTCCACTTGGTCAATCTCCCAGAGAGCTCGGGTTTATGAATGATGCTTCGTAATGGGGTAAGTGGAATATACGGTGATTGGATGGCTCTTAAAGTATGGGCGGAGCTTTCGTGCCGCCATCACCAAAGCAAGGACCAACCTCTCCATTTGAGTATACCGAGTCTCAGGGTCTAGCATGGCTCTACTTACATAGTAGTCTGGATGCTGTAGTCCTCCATCTTCTCTTATCAGAACTGCGCTAACTGCTTGAGGCGAAACTCCAAGATACATATATAATCTTTCTCTGTCGTCTGGCTTGGACAAGAGCGGTGGTGTGGTCAGGTACTCTTTCAGTCTGGTCAAGGCTTCTTCGCAGGCCGGGGTCCACTCAAATTTCTTCGACTTTCTGAGAATGGAGAATAATATGAAGCTCTTGTCGGTAGACTTGGATATGAATCTATTGAGAGCCGCAATTCTCCCTGCAAGTCGCATGACCTCTTTTGGATTTGCTGGGGATGGAATGTTGAGAATGGAATTTATATGTTCCGGATTGGCTTCTATTCCTCGTCGAGTGACCAAGTACCCGAGGAATTTTCCCGAAGCTACTTCGAAGGCACATTTGGTTGGGTTTAGTTTCATCTCATACTTCTTCATTACGTCTAATGCCTCCCCAATATGTTCCAGGTGCTGCTTAGCTCGTAGAGACTTCAATAACATATCATCAATATAGACCTTCATTATCTTCCCAATTTTATGGGAAAACATCTTGTTTACAAGTCGTTGGTAGGTGTCACCCGCGTTCTTCAACCCGAATGGCATTACTTTATAGCAGTAGATCCCCCGGTTGGTGACGAAGGCCGTTTTCTCCTGATTATTCGGATGCATGAAGATCTGGTTGTAGCCCGAGTACGCATCCATGAAACTTAACAGTTCATGCCCTGCTGTTGCATCGACCAGCGAGTCAATATGTGGGAGAGGAAAGGAATACTTTGGACATACCCCATTCAAATATGTGAAGTCAATGCAGACTCGCCATTTTCCATTCTTCTTTCGCACGACCACAACGCTGGCTAGCCAGTCCGGGTACTGCACTTCTTTGACCACTCCATTATCCAAAAACTTCTGAACTTCTTCGTCGATGACTCGATTCCTTTCTGGGGTAAACTTTCTCCTCTTTTGCTTGACGGGTGAGAAGGAAGGATCCACATGTAGCTCGTGAGTCATCAATTCCGGGTCTATCCCTGTCATATCCCCATGCGACCAAGCAAAACAATCATGGTGCTTCTGGAGGAATTCCACCAGTTCTGCCCATAGTATGGGATTAAGGTTGGCTCCAACTTGGGTTTTGTGGTCTGGGTAGTGTGGGTGAATCTGGATCTCGTCGAGTTCCTCCATTTTTGGTTCATCAACGTGTTCTCGACAAGACCATCCCTGTAATTGCTATGCTGACTGGGTTTTAGGCTTCATGGTGGTTTGATAACAAGCCCTGGAAGCAAGTTGGTCCCCTATAATCTCCTGGTGGTACGTTGATGAAACAGCTCGCATCTTGTGGATCCACGGTCGTCTCATTATCAAATTATAAGCTGAAGGGCTATCAAAGACCATGAACATAATCATTTTATTGATCCCCTCTGCGTATACTGGGAGACAAATTTCGCCCATAGTGAATTTATGCTCTCATCTGAAGCCTATCAAGGCTGTAGACCGACGGTTCATTTTCTCCAATCCTCATCCCATATCATTGAGAGCCGCCAAAAATATAATATTAGCTGGTGATCCAGTGTCGACCAGCACTCTCTTGACCATAAAGTTAGCCACTTGTAGAGATATCACCAAGGCGTCATGGTGATGATTCACATGATTGGACACTAGGTCGTCTGAGAACTCAATTACTAACCCTGTATAGTCTCCCGCCACAGTTCGCTCGTGATCCGAGACGACTGATGAAACCGTCATGGTTTGTCGTTTTGCTGCCGATTAAGAAACTCCACTTACTTCTGAACCATCTGAGATAAAATTGAAGGTGCTGTTGATTGGAGGTGGAATTGGGGCTCCTCCCCGGTCTTCTCTTTCTTCCCTCCGGGCCAAAGTAGCTTTTCCTTTCTCCGTTAGCAGGTCTTTCAAATGACCTTTGTTTAGTAGTTCCAGGACTTCTAACCTTAGGGCTATGCAGTCAGTCGTCGTGTGCCCGTAGTCTCGGTGGAATTCGCACCATCTACTGATGTCTTTCTTTCCGGAGCCTTCCTTGGAGTGAGGTTGCCACTTCGCTTCACTATCCATCTTCCTGAGGACTGAAACGAGTTCTCCTGGTGAAATAGTGAAGTTGTAGTCCGGGAGTCTTGGCGCACCATTGGGGGTTCTTTCTCTTCTGTCGTAAGGGACTGGCCCACTATTGGATGCCCTGTCATAGGGGAGGGAATCCCTCGGACGGAGTGTAGTTCGGTCGGTTGTATGCTGGGACCTCCTATAAAATTCTTTCGGTCGCCTGGACGGACCCATTCTCTTCTGTCGTGGATTGGAAGAACTCTTCTTACTTGTATTCTTCATATCCTCTTCCCATCTGATCTCCGTTCGGGCTCTTGCCAATGCATGATCCATGAAGTAGCATCGATTTTTTGTTAGCTTCTTATAGAGGCTGCTATCTGCCAACAACCCATTTCGGAATGCTTCTACCGCTGTCGGCTGGTGGAGATCTGAGATAATTATTCTCTCTTTGTTGAAACACGAGACGTAGCTTCGAAGAGACTCTCTTTTCCGCTGTTGAATCAAATTGAGGTCTTCTGTGGTCTTCTCGAACTTGCACGAACTAGCGAAGTGTCCCACGAACTTGTCTACCAATTCTTTGTAGGATCCAATCGATCGATATGGCAAATTTATAAACCACGTGAGGGCTGGACCGGCCAACGTTTCTCCAAACCCTCTACACATCCATGCCTCTCTTTGGTGTGGAGAAAGGCCTGTGGACATCATTTTGTATTTGTAATGGATTATGTGGTCATCAGGGTCGGTTGATCCATCGTATAATTTCATTTCTAGAGGGCTAAACTTCCGTGGGAGTTCGACCGAGTTGATCCCTTCGTCGAATGGAGTATCTGTCAAGGTTTCTGCCATACTCTTTCTCAAAGGTAGCCTGGCTCCAGGTAAGCTAGACAAAATTGCTTCCTTGAATTCCTTCATTTCTTTGCGTATTGTCGTAGCTGTCATTGTTTCGGTCGGGTGGTCTTGTTGGTTACTTCTGTATCCGATTGGACGATCTTCAGGGTGGGGGCCTTCGGTTCTTCCAACGTCCGGAGCCTTCACCGAATTAGGCTGGCGGCCTAAAGCTTCAAGGGGATTCATTGATTCTACTCGGCCACGTGTGGAGGAAAGGTGTTCCAGCTGCCTTTGGAGGTCGCCATTGGTACTCTTCATGGCTGAATTCTCCTCTTCTAATATGCATAGGCGTTATTGGAGCATGGCCAACTGGTTAGCTATTGGATCTGAAGGCTCGCCACCCGAAGCCATGTTGATACTTGTGAGTTCGTCGTTTGGCTGAGTGAGAGCTTTGTTTGTTATGAATCGCTAGGGCCCCACGGTGGGCGCCAAACTGTAGACGCTGGTTTTCGCCTGAGGTCTACAATCGAGATTTCGTGAGGGGGGCACTGGCGATCCTGTAAAATAAAGTGGTAGGGTGAGCGTGGAGGGTCTGCCCAACGGTGTGGTGGGTGCCGTAGGCACTTCGACGCCCAAGTCAGAAATGGTAATGAAATGCAAAAGTCGTAGGAGGATGAGCAATGTAAGATATTACCTTGATCCCCGTAGACTGCCGTGAGGGCGATAGGTGTGTGGTGATGCCGAAAGCTATGGAGTGAGTATTCTTAGGCTATGAGTATGAGAGCTTGAATGTCGAATGTTGGAGAGATAGAAGTTGAATGTCTTTCCTCCTGGAGCCTCGTTTCCTATATATACATGCTCTAGTAACGTGTGCCTTTATTGCCTCTTTGACTGCTCGTCCGTTGGGTCGACTTTACGAGGAGTTAATACTGCTTTTTTGCCCGTTGTTGGTTGGAACAGATGGGTTTATGAATGGTGTTTATGAATTTGGGCGTTACGTGGGCTGGCTTTTGGTTGGCCATTCGGTTACGGGTGTTGGTGCTCATTGGGCCTGGGCCTGCATTGTGTCTTTAGGGTTTGGTTAGGAGGCTTCGAGGGTGCATTCAGTAGTGATCTTGGAGCAAAAAGGTCGAAATTGCCCCTGAACTAAATTTGGCCCGTACATCGGCCAGATACGGGAAACTGAGTCCAGACTCTCTTCCTGGCTGAGGAACAAACCAAACCTTCTGAACATCTGATACTTGAAAAAGGAAAACCTCGTCTCTACCCTTGCCGAACTGTTCAAATACCTTAGTCACAAAAATCACCATCAACAGATATATAATTGAGGATTAAACCTGCAATCTCACATGGTAGTTGCTCTAAAATTGGCCTACGTTGGGGCTGTTGTAGCTTCGAGCTTGTGTTAGTTTTCTAGGACATCAAACTTTGCTGGATGGTATAACAAGTGTTCTATGATTGCAATTGTCTTTAGTTGACAATGAAAGCTATTAAAGTTGAAAGGTCTTAAAGAAGTCACTTGTTAACCATTTGTTAGTCAACCCCACTTATCGGGTAAAGAATTTGTTTAGTTTGATCCGAACAATTACTGTCAGTTATTAATAATGGCCATGTAGTCTTGTAATTTGTTCATATATTGTTGAATGATGTGCATATGAATCAAATACTATCCCATGTTTTCATAATCGAACTGGATCGGCTGGTTCGATCGGTCGAATCGGGAACCGACTGTGAGTCTAGTCCGGCTAAAGATAAGAAACCGGTGTGATAAAAAAACCGGTCAAAATCGGTCTAATTATGTAAATCGGTTTTGCCGTTTTTTATACATTGTTCAACCGGTCGAACCATCATGAACTTGCTGTAAGCTGAGATGTAGACTTGAGCAATTATGTCGGATATTATCATTTTTTTTAAGCATCCCCCATGGGTTTGTAACACTTAAATTAATTAACTTGCTGTTAAGAATTTATTTAAGAAAAGTTTTGATATTATTTTTACGGGGAATACAAAAAAATTTTCAAATTATTAATGATTTTTTTCTTTTTCCCATCAAAATTTTTCTTAAATGGATTTTTAACATATGCCTTTAGGACACTCCTTAACATTTCTCTTAATTTATTAATATATAATTCTGGAATCTGAGTAGTTATTTGAACGCCTTGGCTTCCCACTGCTCTTTTTCGAGTGGATGATAATATTCCGTCTGAAATCGGACTAACTGATGAAGTTTTCAGATGACTTGGAGGTTCCATTGGAGCCAAAAATAATGAAGTTTTAATTGTTTATTTTATTCTATTATAGGATTAGAGGTTAACAAATTAAATTAAGATAATCAATCATATCATATGATCGGAAATCAGTATCAAAATTGTTTGTAGTTGTAACTCTATCACTTCATAGTTAATCGGAAAAACAATTAGTTATAATAATAATTTGAGTTTTTTGTGATTAATAAAAGATATTCAGAGAGATTAATTAAAATTTAATCGAAAGAGGCAAATATGATGTTTTATATAATTGAAAATAATTATTTTTTAAAAAATTATCATTTGTTTATCCGAAAATTATTTGATATTCGAAAAAAACATACAACTTTGAGAAAAATAACATATGTACCTCTAAAGTACTTAAAAAGAAATATTTATCACCCAAATTTCTTTAAAAAAAATGGGTTTTTTTAAATATCCGTTGAAATTTGAATGCATAAATAATAAAATTTCTTAAATTTTGAGTGATAATTGACTATTTTTAATAATGACATTTTTATCAAATGAGTATTTTTCCGAAAATTCGGTAATTTTTATAAAGATAAATAATATTTATTTATGATTAAAAATCTTAAAATAATATTTTGAGTTACATTAAATAACACTTCATTTCATTTTTTTTTTACATAAATCCAAACATAATCTATATTCGAATGACATTCTCTGAATTTGGGTCCCTTATATTATTTGATAACATTGTACGCAAATTTGCATATAAATGGCGGCAGAGAAACGAAACCCTCTTCACGATCCTCGGATTTGATGACAAAAGAAACTGAAATCCAATGAGAAACTCAAATTCTTGGACTTACAAGGATAAGGAGATTACCGAACTTTCCAGAACCCTTGAACGAACTGACGATTCCTCAGACGAAGCTGATAAACGATACTACGGATTTGAAGCTCTCCCCTCTGATTCAATTCAGCCCAAGCTCAATCCTACACGTGTCAGCCTCATGGTATCTCCTCTCTCTCTCCCTAATTATCATTCAATTTTGCTTTATTTCTTACAACTTGTTTGTTTTTAGTTATCAAAGACTTTTTTTTTTGGAAATCTTGGAAACCGACACCTGAAAGCGGAGCAATTAAAACTACAGCTATCTCAGTCTTAAACTCTTTACCACCAAATCACACCCTTGTTGATTTGATTTTGATTTTTTAGTTAGTTGATAATATTAGATTTTTTGAATTGTTAAATTTTGAAAATAATGATGGTTAGTTAAATTCCACGAGAATGTTTATTTCTGTCTTAAAATTTGTTGCTGCTTTGTGCTTTGATTGATGACATGAAGAGTAAGGGTTCTGTGGATGGTGGTGAAATGGATTTGATTTCGGAGATTGATCGGAAGATCAAGGAACATGTTGGTGATGTGTTACACGAGGTGAGTGGTCTGAGTGCAAGAGTGACTCAGTTAGAGAGTAGAATGCGTCGAGTGGAGAATGCCGTTGATGATTTGAAGGTAGCTATTGAGTATAATTATGGGAAGACTGATGGAAAGCTCAGGGAGCTAGACAATATTATGAGAGAGGTATTCTTTTATGTCCACAATCTTTTGCTTTTTTTGTGTGATGTTAATGCTTCATTTGTTGTTTTTGTTATTAAAATTCATGTATATGCTGAGGATGTAAGAATGAACAATTGTATGTTTACTAAACCCATCTTGTAGAAATCATATATGGTGGTAAAGGAACATAAAAAAAAACTAGGTTAATCATTTTGGCTTATATTTTAGTTGATTGATATACATAAGTACCCGTGGAAATTTAGATAATTTTATTTTCGTGTCAAGATTTTACTTCAATAGTTTATGGATTATCGTCTGTGACATCCTTGTACATACGGTTTGGTAATTATTAGTTATAATGTCAGTGATTGTGCATTTACTTTGGTAATAGCATTTTCACATTGCATTGGCATAATTTATCAATTGCTGTAAACGTTTGTTTCTTCAGTTCTTTTTTCGGTTGGTGATTGTTGTACCTTTATGCATTTGGTCAGTGTAATTTTATTCAAGAATATTGATCCAACCAAGTCTTGTAATGTCAGGCTTTACCTTTGTGTCATCTTCTGGCAGTTTCCAATTAGTAAACTTTCATATAACCCCGACTGTTAAAGCCTTTTAACTCAATAAAGCTGCCTTAGAACTTAGAACTGAAGAATTTCTGCACTTTTTTTTATAAAGAAGTTGGTTTGCTCGATCACAATGTTAAAGCCTTCCACTTCTCGAGCTCCTGTCTAAAGAATCAGGACAAAAATTGGATTAGTTCTGGAATTAAGCGCTGGTAATCCTTTGAGTGATTTTGGTACATAAACAGTCATGTCTTTTATTTGATCTTAACTGTCTTGTATTTTTGCATACTTAATGTTTTAAAAAGAGATTAATCTGGTGCTACTGTGGTTGATTCCTTCACAAACATGTTCTCCGTTTCAATATGCAGTTTTGCATCAGAAATAAATTTTACATTGACTGATATAGTAAGTTGTTGGATAAGATTTTTTGTATTAAGCAATGATTGTCTTTTTATTTGGATCAGCGGGAAGAAATAGAAATTTTTATATTCAATAGAATCAGAATGTTCTCATGAAAGTGCCCTCAACATCTTTCCACTTTGAATGAGTGATAAATCTCTTGCAATGTCTAATGTTCAAAGTTTGCTTCGCAGTATTATGTTGGTGTTGGCTGGTATTTCATGTTCAAGTTTTGTGTACCCAATGAAATCTAATGTCATTTCTTGCAGGTTCAAGGTGGTGTCAAGGACTTGAGAGATAAACAAGAGATAGCTGAGACTCAGCTGCAGCTGGCAAAACTTCAGTTATCAAAGGGTGACATGCATTTGGGAAAGCAGAACCGAACCTCTGAAACTGATGCATCAAAAGGAGATGTTCCGCAGAAATCGCACCAATTACTTGCAAATCACGTTGCTTCTCCACCACAACCTGCTTCTCTCCCTTCTAGTATTCCTCAGGACATACATCATCATAATTCTCAGCCAATACATGCTGCAACTGCTCCACAGCTGCCTAGCCAATTATCGGAGAACATTATCCCCTCTTTTGCGCAAGGTCCGCAATACGAGTCTTACAGCCCATCAACTATTCCTACTCTGGAAACCACATATCAACAGTACCATACACCTATAACTCAGCAGTCACAGCCACCTCCTGCTGCACTGTATCAACCAATTCAGCCAAAACCTATGGAAACCACACATCAGCAGTACCATATGACTTCAACTCAGCAGTCACAGCTGCCACCTCCAACACTGCATCAACCTTATCAACCGATGCCTCAACTTCCATCAGTCTCACAGTTGGATCAGCAGTCTCAACCGCACCCACCTTTCAGTACAGCTTATTTTCAAGCCCATCATCCATCAAGCCAGCAACCTGGAGTTGTTCCTAAATTGCCATCTCATAGCATCCGACAATCCTCACTACCACCTGCCGGGCTTCCCCCAACCCAACAGTTCTATTTGGCTTCTACTCAGCAGATGCATAACCAAACTCCCAGAAGGCCTTATTCGGAGTTCTGGTCTGGGTATTCACTGCCACCAGAGCACTCTAATTCCAAAAATCTTAATCTTTATGGTGAATCACCTATTGGCTCCAGCAGTTCAAATGTGAAACTTTTGCAATCTCAATTGCCAACAGCCAAGATATTACCTCATGCTATTCCGATGGCATCTAGTGTGGATAGTGAATCAGCTTCTGGTGGGAATGCAAACAGAGTGCCTGTTGATGATGTTATTGATGGGGTTGCTGCAATGGGCTTTCGGAGAGACCTGGTGAGAGCAACAGTGAAAAAAATGACAGAAAACCGGCAGTCAGTGGACCTCAATGCGGTGCTGGACAAGCTGATGAACAATGGGTAAGTCCAGACTCAGAATTATAGATTAGCTTGTGTATTATTGTGTGTTCCCTCTTGGCTTGGTTTGATTTTATTTGTATAGAACTCTAACTATATTTCTGTTTCTACTTGAGTTTAGAATGCCCTTTCAAAATATTTTATAGTGATTGATGTGCAATTCGAAATTTAAATATGGCACCAACACATCTCACACTGATTATGGATGTAAATAATAGTTTGCAATGATGTGTTCTCTTGGTTGGGGTTAATTGTTCCTACTTCCTAGAGTTCATCTATGGGTAGAATGGTGTGTTGAGGTCTTCTGGTTATTTAGAGAGTGTTTGGTGGAGCGGTGAGGAGCACGCATGCATGATTTACGAACGCTCAAAAAGTTAGCTTATTTTAAAACGATTGTCAGGATTTTACAATTTTACCATCTTGATATATAAGTTTGTATTAATTTTTTCAATATGCACTTATTTATAATTTGAGAGCTTATACTCTATATCTAACCAAACACCCCAAAGAGCTTATAAGCTAGTTTATATTCTAGTGTTTGTTACATAATTTATAAATTAGCTTATACTCTTAGTGCAATACTCTCTATCAAATGCAACGCACCCGTGTGTTTGAAAGTGTTTAAATCACACAAGAGTGTCCTTTTTTTTTTTTAGTTGGAAATATTTGAAATCTCTTGATAATAGATTCAAAAACACAAAGTTAAATCCTTAATTGATTATCTCCCACTTATATCAGTGAACATTTTGTAATCAGAGTCACTATGCCTCATTTTCTAAACACCATAAGATCACATAAGCAGTTAGATGCCGAAATTGATAAAGTGAATCAATCTCTCGTCTTTCCAAGTGAGTGACATTTTCTTTAGCTCGGAGAGTGCAATAACAGAGAGCCAAGATGAAACCAGCTAGCCTTATAGCCTCAACCTGCAAAAATGCCAAGCCATTCAACTAATGATCAGTTGAGGCAATTCAATCTCCTCAGTTGATTTTGAGATCCTGTGTGGCTTTGACATTAAAAATGGGAAAAAAAATGACTGAGATTTGCGTTTGCTCTAATGTACACAGATACCCTTACTTTTAGAAATTGTCATACAGACCTCAAAACCTCAAGGTTTGTTAAAAAAAAAAAAAAAAATGGTCTGTGTGACCATTTCGCCATGGCCTTTTCGAATGATTGTCGAAGCTCCCATTGTGTCCACACCACCATCCTTGGAAGAGGCTGTAGAAAACAACAAATCTAGTAAAGCAATATCATTAACAAAAATGAAAAAAAAAATTAATCAGACTAAGACTATGTTTGGTAAGGCGTTTACGCTAGCGCCAAACGCATTACCAAACACTAGCTTAACATTAACTTTAGCATTATTGAACGTTAAAAAAGTGAGCATTTTTTAAAGGGAATTTATAATTTTGTCCTCAATTTTAATAAATTTATATGTATTTAATTTTTTTTATATACCCTTATTTATAATTTCACATTTTATATTTTATAATTAATTAAACACCTTAAAAAACTTATAAATTAACTTTCCGTTGTTTCCTAACTTATCACTCCACCATTTCGGAAATTCTCCATGATGCGAGACCAAGAAGGCCCGTTAGGCCCACTATCTTCCAATTTCCTGCGCTTTTGCTGGATCATCTGGCCCGTCACTTTAACCTTTTGGCCCATCTATATGCCCTGTAAAAGCACGCGCTGCTTTGCAAGCTCCATCATCATAAATTCCGGCTCATGCATTCTCCTCGGAAAATTCGCCATCCAAGAAAATGACGAGAGTGAAGTTACTCCGAAATCAAGAAACCGGCCGGGCGATGGCCAAGCCAATGACGACCAAAGCGGAGTGGCGAAGGTGAGACCAGAGAGAGGACGTGTGATTTAGATGGTGCCTTGTCGCGTAACATGCCTTTGACGGCATCAATTGGGTGGTGAGTGTTGCTGCTGAGTCTGGCGAAACTCTCTCGGCCATTGAAGATTGATTCTGTGTTTTGCCTTGCACACACAGAAGAGATGGGAATGAAAAGTAGAAAGAGACGACTGGTGGTGTCCTGTCGAGGAGATGGCGGCGGTGGACACGTGGAAGAAGGAAACACTTGTTTCAGAATTGGAAGTAGGAGTTTGCATGAGATGTGTGAATACAAATCTAAAATATATATTTTAAATTTATAAAATTAGACAATTTTAATTTAATTGTTTCTATTTTAAAATTTTGTATGGATATTGATTTATTGAATCATCTCTCGAACTGACTCAATTAGCCCCCCATGAACTTTGAAATTGTGTAAGATTGACCTATAGTAATTTTCAAAAAATAAAATTGAATATAGGCACGACTTATTTAAACTTCAAAAAATATATTGAAGTCTTTTGGGTTATTAAAAAATTGACTTCTTTTGTTTTTTTATGATTTAAACAATATGAATAGGTTTATTTAACTCTCATTTTATATCTCACTAAAGTCCACTCTTAAATACATACTATTAAAAAAAATTATTTGATTTGAATGTATAAGATTAATTACTTAGAATTCAATATGCATCTTGTATTTCCTAAAAATTCTGCGCAATTTAGAGCAAATACTTTTATGCATATTTCTTCTCGTTAATCTACACCATACTCTAATCGTGTATATTATACACCCACATAGAAAATTACGACAATATATAGAATGTCAATCCTCGGGCTTTATTAGTAAATGTCTCATATTTTGATAATTAAAGTACAAAGATTTATGAACTAGTCCATGATTACTAGCCAAGTAGAAAAATGACCCTAGAGAGGACAAAAAATTTGACCATTAATCTATGATCTCTAATCGATTTTGTCATTATTGTTTATTTTTTGAGTTTGAAACTCAAGTTATACTTTTTAATTCAATAAAAATATAGGTAACGTGTTGTCATAAATTAATAAGCATATTACATGTGCAGTTGTATTGAATATAACTACTATTTATTTGATAGTTTTTAATAATTTAACACTCGTGGTAAAATGTTATTAAGTTATTACATAAATGATGTATTACCGCCGTTGTATAACGACATTTTTTTTAAAAGAGTGCATTTGCAATATATCTTTTCAATATATCCTTTTTTTTTTTAAAAAAAAATTAATATAATGGTAATCTAATTCTCTTTTTACCTATGTGAAATAGGGGTGGCAATTTGGGTTATAATTCATTTATTCGTTCGATTCGATTCGCTTCGCTTTAAAGCGAAACGGGTTTGAAAAAATATATTCGTTTAATAAATGAGTCTATTCGATTCGATTCGTTTATTAAATGAATCGAATAAGAATTTACGCTCATTAATTCGTTTATAATTTGTTTTATTATTTTCTTTTATGATTATTTTTAATTTTCAATTAAAATTTGAGAAATTATGACTATTTATTATAGAAAAATAATAATATTGATATTTAATGAGTTATTTTTAGTAAATATATTAATTACATATTAAATATTTCATATGTATATATTTATGAAGAATTAATGTAAATAAATTATGATAATTTATGTTATTGAATAATATTATGATTAAACGAATATTTGTATTCAATTCGTTTAATAAACGAATCAAATATGAATCATGATATTATGATTCGTTTAATAAACGAATCAAATACGAATTCATCATATTTTGATTTGATTCGTTTAAAATTTGATATAAATTTAATTCGTTAATTCATTTTACCCATATCTCTTACTTATTACTTCATCATAATTCAAATAAGGTGTACAGGGAAATTCTGAAAACAGGTGTGTCTTCTGAGTTGTGGAGAGCAAATAATAGAAGCAACAGTAGAAATGAAAAAAGAAAAAACGAAGAACAAACTGTGGAAACCAAACCACAACAATCATGTCGGCTTATACTATTTAGTAGTAAGACAACAAATCTTTTGTGTCACCCCAAACGTCCTATCATTCGACTATCTGTGCAAAAATTAACCTAAAAGACACAAATAATGAGAATATGGTTGGCTGTCAATCAATCAAATCAAAACCCATCAACTTGTATATGAGAATTAATTTGGCTTCTTAATGTAGGGGCCAAGGACATACTGTAATTGCATAGCATAGATATGACTTTTTTTTTTTTTTTTTTTTTTTTTTTTTTTTTTTATTGTTGGAAATCCCATTATCAAATCATCTCTTTCGAGTTTAAACGGAATATGTTAAATTTTTAACTGTTTCAAGTTCTTATAAGAAACATACTTCCTGAATTCGAACTCAAGACCTCAAGATGAGATTCTGAACCTTACACCACCAAGCTTTGTCCCTTGAGAACAACATAGATGGGATCTGCACGCCTTGTTGTAGAAGAAAGTTGACACATATGATTAATTGGGATCTTAAATTTGATCGAAAATTAGAGTTTTCTAATTTAAAGAAATTTTAACTTTTAATAAGTAATATAATTTATGTATATATTTTTTATCATTTATTTTTAAAAACTCGTGTAAAACCCTATAAAATTGAAAGCAAATAAAGCCGCCCTCCCTATTGTTTTTTTGTTGTTTGTCACTTTGTCTTGTATTATATATAATATGATACTCAATTCTCATCCATTTTCATCTGAGTGCCGTGCTTTACTTCTTTCATACGTTTTAACAGTCGAACAAAAAAAGCTGATGGATAGTTGATGGTCAATTAATAATAATCAAAAAAATGGCAACCCCAACTTTAACTTCAGATCTTATCCATGCCACGATTTCGGATTTGCCCAAGTTCAAAATTTATTACGATTTATTTTGAAAATTTATATAATATTTTATAAGATAATAATTATAATATTCATTAATAATATTTATACTCCTCAATATGAATTCATATTATGAAAATGATGTAAGATAGTTTAATCGTGGGTGGTGGTAAAGTAACAGTAACAGTAACAAATAAATCTCCAATGAGATTAGACCACATTTAAGGTTTTTTATTATTATTTGTTAATTTTTGAAGATTAAAATCTTAGAATTGCCTAAAGTATGGTTATATTAGTTATTTATTTTTTAAGTACTAAGAAAAAACGAAAAGAAAAAAAAAATCACTATTTTAAAAAATTACTAATTATATCGAATGTGAGTAATCCACTTTTATGAATGAAAATAACTAAATAAATGAATTTCAAATACTTGTGATTAAATTTTTCAAGATTAGTTGGACCATTAACATAGTTTTAATTTTTTTTTAAATCGTTAGAAATTCCGCAAATAACTCATCCATTCCGGACTTAAACGGAATAGATAAGAATCCCGACTGTCGACGTCAGATGATACTAACGTGGCTCCGCTATATATCGTCAACAGTACAACTATCAAACCAAACTCTTGATATCACACGTATATAATCTTATAGAATATTGATTCGGTTCACCAAAAATGTCAAGAAAGAAAAAGGGCAAGTGTTTTGCAATCTCGAGAAAGCAGGATTCGATGAATTTGAGGACAATAGACGTGACTCTTGCTGGGACGCTGCTGCCATTGAGAGGAAAAGTCGATGACATTTTTAACATGAGACATGAGTGTTACAGTAAATATAATCGTGTCTGTTTAAAACAGAGAGATAGGGACACTGACAAAAAGTGAAGAATTGAAGAAACAGAAGACATATGATCGTATCTTCTGTAAATCAAAGCTTTTACACACTGCTACATTACAGCGACGCATGAATGAAAGCGTTTGAGCATGAACCGAAAAAAAGAAGAAGAATAATTAAGGAAATTCGAAGTCATCCACCTCTCATTTCGTGGAGAAATCTTTGGACCCATTAGCCTGCAAACGAGAAAAAGAAACCCTAACCCTAATTTTTTTTTTCCTGGTTTTAGCTTGATTTTTCATGTGGGTTTTTTAGTTTAAATATTTTCTCGCAGCTTCGAGTTATATATACCCTTTTCCGTCGCAAAACAAAAACAAAAAGACAAAAATTCGCATCAGTATGACACATGACTTGAAGAAATCAAATCAATATAACATATTTAAAGTATGAGAGATAGAGAACTTTACTCACTGTGTTTGAAGGATTTTATCTTCGGTTCTACTGTTTTGTCTAAGAAATTTTTGGTAAATGAAACAGGAAGGACTGGGGATGTAAAAGAGTGAAAACCCTTAGATGAAAGGAGAAATACTAATTTGTTTATGGGATCCAATGAGAGCATGAGACTTTGACTTTACTGTTCTAAAATATATTTTCCTATTTTGCTACCACAGAAATGTAAATTGCAGCTGGGTTAATTTCTCAGACTAATAAAGAACTAAAATCTAAGGCAAACTGATTGATCCCAGAAGAAGATAAAAACTACATATTGAAAAACATATTATGTTTATTTCCATAAAAAAAAAAAAAAAAGGAAAGGAAAGTTCACTTTTTGAAAGAGGGATCAACTTATTAAGTAAAGGATCAAATCAATTGACAAAAAAATACGAATTTAAATATATATTTATTTATATATTTTATCACTCATTGAAAAGTTATATATTATAACAAAAATGAATAAAATTAGAAAATTTATCGCATTATAGAAATTAATTTTTACTTAACCGATCATCATTGATTAGGTTTTGAAGAAGATGAGAATAAGGCCGGAATTCTTATATAACCACGTCCGAAGGCTGTAAGAACAATGCCGACAGATTAATAATACCAGACCCGAAGGTTAATAATTACACAAGTTCTTTATTCACTACTTATGTTATTGTGAGTAATTAATTAAACATAAAACCTACTTTATGAAATATATGTGTTTTCACCAAGTATACAAACACTTGTAGATGGTTTCTTAGTAACTTGACAACTGACATCTCATAGGAAAAGGGTACAAAAATAAAAATGAGAATTATAAAGATAGCTGGGTGTAAGCTCTTGAAAATTAAGAGGGTGGTACTCAAGAACAAAGTAGAAACAAAGGTAAGGAGAAGGATATAAATATATATAATGTCACTAAGCCGTAGACTTAGCTAGAGAATCGTCTTATCATTTATTCTGAAACAACTACAACAACAACAATGACACAAGCAATTCCACATGCACTTGGCTAGAGCTGCATACTAAATAATAATGACACAAGAAAAGTTTTTAATAGCCACAGCCTTATTTAGGTTCCTAATCCCACATCAAAACACTGAGAGAGCATTCCTAGCTAATCCCATGTGTTTAGAAGGATATTTATAAATACTAAATCTTCCAAATAAATAGCCAACAGTACAGAGAGAAATTAAAAATCTAGCTAGCTAGCTATAAACCCAAGTGATGAGTCTAGCAAGCTAGAAACCTCAGCCAAATATATATTATATAATGACCCATGCCCTCAATGACAAGAGCTTGTAATAATTTGATCATAACATTCACAGATGGCCTTCTCCTCCTCCTCCTTGATTGATATCCCCTAAGGGGTTATCATTCCATGGAAGCACATAGCTCGGATCATGAAAGTAATTAGAAGGCTGATGATAGAAGCCTTCTCCTTCATTACCAATTGGCCTCTGCTGAGGTACCACAGGTTGCAGGGGGGCAGCTGATGGGATTTCATTACAAGCATAGTGGATCAAATCCGCATTCGCTGCATCAAGTTCTTTCTGAAGCCTTTCGATTTGTCTCTGGAGGAATGTGATGGCACCAACACAGCCATAAACAGGATCTCTTACTCTTGCCTCAGCTTCATAGGCAAGGGAATTGACTGCATCCTCTCTTTGGTGAGGATGAATGTCGTTAAGGAGCTTAGTCACATTGCTTGCACCAAATATCTTGTGGACGTTGACAAATTTCTGAGGCTCCTCAGGTGGGAAGTAAGGTGCAAAGATGCAACCTGGCGTACATTTCCTCCTCAAAAACTTGCAGGCAGCACATGGACTATTGTAAGAGCTGCTGGATGAAGCCATTTCCACTGCAACAAGATCTTACAAGCAATGCTTAATTGTAAGCTTAATTTTCTTGATTTAAAGTAATTTAATTAATTGATGTAATAGGTACACTTTTTTTTCATTTTCCTTTCAGATCACGAGATTCCTGTTTTTAACATTTGTGCCAAATCTAATTAGATTGAAGAAAACTTATATATGTATTAATATTATCAGTTTTCGTTCCATGGTTCTTTCTTTGCAATAAAATACAAACCTACAAGACAATTTCTGAATCCTTTAACAATAAATTTTTTTGAACACCCCTTTATATATATCATCCCCTAAAAGGCAACAGTCATACCTAACTCTCTCTCTCTCTCTCATACATATATATGTGAATATATATATATATTCACACAAATCTCCGAATAATAGTACGTTTAGTTCGCTTAAATCTTGTATCGGAAATAATAGATCGTTTAATTTAGGGTTTGGGAATGATGAGAGAGGAATATATAATTAAGGAAGAGAATACATACCCACACACAAATAATCTAATTAATATTCACTTGTTATATGACAAACTTTTTCAGTCGCTCTGCCATATTCTTTTTACTTTTCTTTTTTATATATGGTATATAGTTGATTTCCAAACTAATTATTTTTCATATCATACCGTCAAAACTATTTAAGCCTTTTGCATGTCTCTCTTTCTTTTCCTCTCTTGCCCACAAGTCCTGGCTCCTAAATTTAAAGGAACTGAGTTGCATGAGTAATTATGAAGCTTCTTAAATCAGATGAACGTGGGATCTGACACTGGTGCAACTCATCATAAATTTACTAAGTAATATGAATATTACAGCAAAGCCCTAAATTGGAGCCTGATCATCCAGAGAGGAATCTAGATCATCACCTCTAGCCTTTTGCTCAGCAAGAAACCAAGAACAGAAGAAGAAATTATTAGCACATATAAGGGAACAAAATAGCTACATGAGTTTAAATTTGGATCTTAAGTTGAGCTATGTTAAGTTTTTTATAATCTTATGTCACACGTGTATTAATAACAAAGAACAATTAAAATTCAATTTTATATATTTTTCATTTGTAAAAAAACTCAACATAAAGTTTAAATCAATAACGAATCCAAATCCCATAAGTTTACTTGTTTGTGATCTAGTTAGGTTTCTTTGATAAGATGAATAATGAATCAAATGGAAAGTACCTTAGTTTCCCTTGTATGAGCCCTTTCTAGAGCTGTTCTTTGTTCCTTCCCTAGATGAAGTAGCCTTAGCCTCAAAGATTTGATAAGTTCTCAAAGAAGAAACCCTAATTGAAGAATGGAGACAGAAAGAGAGAGAGAATAATAAAACTTGAAAAATCAGTGACAATAAAAAAAAGAAAGGATAACAGCTCCCACATTTTAATAAAAAAAAACCAAAGGTTCTAAATGGGAGGGACACTAAAGAATGACTATGACCTTGCATCTAATAATAATATCACTGAAGTGGGGACGTCTCCCATTTTTCATTCATCAACACATCTTTTTGAAATCACATGCACTCAAGAAACCATATTAAGATAAAATTAATGCTTAATTCAATTTCAAATTTAAACCAAAATGAGTGGAAACAGTGATCGCTGCCTTTTCTTTTTTCTTTTTTTATAAAGAATTTGGATGGGATTAGAATTACCTCATTTGCTAAATACCAATTGTTGCTTTCTATTATTATGCGAACTCGAATGAGCATAGTCTAAAAGAGCATCCATGACTTAAATGATATGGGTGGATAGAAAAATAACTAAAATAAAAAAAAAATGAAAAATTTAACTGAAATGATAATTTTTTAACTTAAAAAACGACTGTTCAATTTATTTTTTTATTTTTTTTATACTTTAAATAATTTAAATGATGATTGTAAATGAAAATTTTTTATTTGTGTAATTGGTGATGATTAGAAGAGTTATAGTGTATTTTTTTTGTTGTATAAATGTTATGTTATTAATTTTTTAATTTTAATATTTTATTGTTATTGTTAAAAAAATGGAAAAATCTGAATTGAATCGAACCGAACCGATAATTAAAAATAATTATAATTTTTCGAAAAAGAAAAAATCGAATATTTATTTTTTTAAAATAAACAAATTACTGTAATAATATTTTTTTTTATAATTATATCGAACCGAACCAAACTGTTAAATCCCCATAAAGAAATCCCAATGCACTGAGTTTCCCACCCTTACCAACTGAGTTGCGCTCAGGGGACTGGTGACTGCAAATTAATTACATACAATTCTCCAATCATCCTTATCTCACAATATATGTCTTCAGCCCTAGAAAAGTACACTCAAAATGCTTATGAATAAACCCCAAGGTTCCCTCGGTGGTAAAAGTCTTGGGCTTGAGTAGTTTATTATCTCTTAGGTTCAATGTTCGAATCTCACTAGATGCATTTTCTTAAGATCATGCCTCCTGTTGCAAAAAACCAACGACTTATCATGATCTATGTTGGGAAACTTCTGAGGGCACGGAGCACAGGTCTCGGAGATTAATTGAGGTACGCGTAAGCTGGCCAGAACACCCCGATTATCAAAAAAAAAAAAAATGCTTATGAAAATATGTGTAAATTAACAGTCACATTCTTATATAGAAAGGAGGGCGCTCTATGTAGATACTTAGTTTGTTAAAAGAATATATATGAAGTAATGACCAAATAACTCGTCTTTTTGTGTCCCTATTTTTTACTTCACTCAATTCTGTAGATGAAAATATTTATATCACACATACTTAAATTATTTTAACTTTGAGATGGACTCTTTTAACGACTGACAGAACTAATTATTTGGGAAATAATCTCGAAAATATTCTGCTATAGTTAGAGCCATCAAATCAACTCTCATACGAGCTCCTAGCGATTCATTCATCTGATAGACAAGAGCCACTTCTTCGAGCTATTGATTTTGCCTAACAGGTCAAAAAATTCAGTTATAAATATTCAATCACAATTACAATCACAATTATGAGACGAGACCACCGTAATGGTAATCAAACTTGCTTGTTGAATTTCAAAGGTAAACCTATGTGACAAGAGAAAAAAACAAGAAGTAAAAACGAATGTGAAATGTCCCAATTGCAACCATCTTCAAGTCAGTGATGCTTTTTTTTTTTTTTTGAAATCCTTGAAAATTTCATCGTCAAATCACCCTTTTCGCCTTTCGGATTTAAGCGAAATAGGTAAAACCCTCAGTTATTCCAGACTTTTATAAGAAACGTACTCCCTAAATTTGAATCCAGGAGTCAGTGATGCTCCCAGTACTCCATTATTGATGAATTATCGACTGAGAGGCAATGGGTCTAATCTTATCCATGTGTTTTGTCTTGAAGGTTAATAGTTTATACAATGTAATGTAACTACCAATGACCTTTTTGGCCAATGCTTTTAAATTGAATTGACAGATCCAACGGCTAATCTTTTCAAGTGAAATGGATGCATATACTATATACTACATATATTTCCCTATTTAAGACCATGAAATAAAATTGTTTTAATTTATACTTTATTATATACATTGCTTGGTTTCCATTTTCGACCTTTTGTTGCTTATCTTCACTTCCAAGAAAATCAAACTGATAGATTCTTACCATTAAATTACTACATGCCAAATAAACAACTTAATATGAAAAACCAAATAATTAATGCCAATAAATTCAAATCTCTAATCTATTTAGGTTACGTTTTTAATTGTTTTTTTTTTTTTTGATAACCGGGACGTTTGAACCAACTTACTCGCACTTCAATTTATTTTCGAAATTTGAGTTCTCATAGATTTCTCATCACAGATCAGGATAAATTACTACACTTACTTATACTCACTTTCACTTACACTTGCAATTGATGATTTCATTCTACAATCAACTGCAAATTAAAAACACAAAAACCTTAAATCCAAACAAAATTATTCGCCGTTTTATTTTTTCCCAACTCACTTCACATTACCTTTGGTATTATTTATCTTGATGTTTGGAATATTAATTCAGCTGGCCCGTTAATTGTTGGGCCTAAGAATCATAAGAGTGGCCAAAAAATAAGTTTAATTCGAAATTCAAAAATATTGAAATTATCCGAATGACTTGGCATTTGCGACACAAAAAATATCAGGAAGCAAGATTCCAATTTTCTCTGTTTATGCTGTGCCAAATTACTATATATGTTCACAATAACGAAGTTAGAATTTTGATTTAATGATGATAAATTTGATTTTTAATTAAAAAAAGTCATATATATTTTTTATTTTCATACGGGATAAATTAAAATTATTTCACTAACAAAATTAAGTTTAACATCAGCTACCTGCTTCTTGTGTGAAAGTGGGTGAAGGTTTAGCTTGAATTATTGAAATGAGAACATAATTCAAATTAATTATGAAAAGTACGACTAAAATAGTCAGTAGTAAGAATTCAACATCCTTTTCAAGTCACTTACATTGCAATATTTTGTTGTAAATTCTTCAAATATTAACTATTGGATGGAGGATGAACATGTTCTTTGGATGGTATTTCATGGGGACATGTCCTCCAATTTATAAGAATACTCAAAAACTCCAAATGGTGCATGAAAGAGGTATAATCCTTAGGAGGGTTACACCTCAAACCAAATGGTGACTTTAAGGCACCCTTCCATGTATATTTAAAGAGGGTTTGTAGTTCATTTTTGTATCATCCAATTTTGGGAACAAGTCTTGAGTCTCATTATTTCGTTTTTTGAGTAAAAGAGAGTTTTTCCACCATTGTTCATAGTTCACAAACTTGTTAAGGAGTGCCCCTTGAACAAGAAGTATCGACGGAATCCTGAGAGAACATTGGTCACATTGCATCTGTATAGCACCGAGACGAAGGCTAATAAGTTCTTAAGAACATAGATCTATCTCGACTTGAACTGCAAATTACGTTATTTTATCAGGTTTTTCTCAATCTTCAAGGTTTAGGGTTTATATGTTATGTTGGCATATTATATAGATTTGATTTTGCGTTCTGGTATTGTTTGTTAATTGCATGTTAATTTCGTCTAAAAAATACTTTAATCGACTAAATCTTAAGAACTTATTATTTTAGTGTTGTTAGATATAAATTCGCATGCTTAGATAAGGAAATTTTCTGGAAAATATAGTATGTGCATGAAAAATACGTAAGGGCGTTCGAACGCCCGACGAACGCAAAGGCTAAGATCTGAATTTTCGTAAGAACGTTCGAACGTGCATTCAAACGCAACTCAAACGCAAGCCTTCTGCCTTAGAACATTCGAACGCGTCCTAAACGCAACACGAACGTAAACCCTCTGGAATATTTCGTTCGAAAGTATTTTCGGACGCTACACGAACGTAAACTCTCTGAAATATTATGTTCAAACGCATTCTCAAACACTACACAAACGTGAACTCTCTGGAACACTTCGTTCGAACGCGTTTACGAACGCTACACGAACGTCCACACACTGGACAGTCTCGTTCGAACGTAGATACGAACGCGACACTAACGAAATTAGTCCTGGAAGTGTTTCTAAACTGAAATAGACTTAGAATAAGTTAATTAATTATAATATCAACTTAGTAAAATAATATATTGTATCACAATAATCTTGGTAGTATAGATTTAAGTTAATATGAGGGTGTTCAATTATCACAAGCATACACATAGTGATAAAGTTGAAAATTAATTGTGTGTTACATACTTGGTTGGGAATTAAAAGTGTATCCTTACACAAGTAATTTCATCCAATCTTGGTTGATTCATATACATTTACACATATTTATATACTCATTGTATTGTGAAATTGGACGTGTAAACTAAGTTTGAATTGTTAAGAGATTCTATTGAGGAAGTGTTTAAAGGATATTATGTCAAAAAGGCGATAAGAGCCTAAGTGGTCAGGGATTTAAGTGGTTACTCCGGACCCCCTCGTCCTCTGTGAATATTCATTTATTTACTTTTCATAAGAAACCTTAGTTAAAATTCAATGACTTGTGTTTATTGGTACCACCGTCCAATAGAACAACGAGTGGATACTTGGTATATCACTTGAACAATGTCATTTGTTGATCATTGTGCAAATTGTCTTTTGTAGACTTATTGACCCTTGTTGGTTTTCCAGTTACACATGGCTAGCAGAAACATCACATTACCGGTCTCTCATGGAGAAAAACCGAAAAAGTTCGGTGGGGTAAACTTTAAACAGTGGCAGAGCAAAATGTTGTTATACCTGACAACTCTCCAGTTGGCTAAATACCTCAAAGATCATCCGGATCCTGTGGAGGGTGAATCGGAAATAGCCAAGCAACTGCGGGAAGAGACATGATCGTCTGGCGACTTCTTGTGCAAAAACTACCTTTTGGGTGGACTTGACAATACCATGTACAATGTGTACCAAGGCATGGTTTCTGCGAAGATTCTATGGGAATCTCTCGACAAGAAATACAAAACCGATGATACCGGACAAAAGAAATTTATCGTAGGTAGTTTCCTGGACTACAAGATGGTAGATTCAAGAACAGTAGTGTCTCAGTTGGGTGAACTGCAATTGATCATTCATGAAATATTGGATGAATGTATGAAACTCAGTGAGACGTTTCAAGTTGCCACTATCATTGAAAAGTTGCCTTCATCATGGAAGGACTTCAGGATCTATCTAAAACACAAAAAGAAGCAGATGAGCATTGAAGACCTTGGAGTTCGATTGAGGATCGAAGAGGACAACAAGAAGTCCGAGAAGGCCAGCTACAAGACTATGGAGTCTAAGGCCAACATCGTCGAGGGTGAAAATGGTAGCAAGAAGAGAAAGAACAATGGAGCTGATTCTTCCCAAGCTAACAAGAAGTTCAAAGGGAAGTGCTACAACTGTGGAAAGAGTGGTCATATGACAAAGAACTGCAGAAATAAGAAGTCTCGGGACAAGGGCAAGAAAAAGAAAAATGAGGCTCATGTCACTGAAGACGAGCAACTGACTGAAGAGATCTCAGAGATGAAACTATCAGCAGTGGTAACTGAAGCCAACTTGGTTGGGAATCCGAGAGAATGATGGGTAGACACTGGGGCTACTCGTCATATTTATGCTGAAAGCAAGATATTTTCCTCGTATCAGAAGGTCGATGGCGGCGATCATCCGACAATGGGAAACTCGTATACCTCAAGAGTGGTTGGACAAGGCACAGTGGTTCTGAAGATGACATCTGAAAATGAGCTTACATTGAAGAATATTTTGCATGTTCCTGATATTCGGAAGAACTTGGTCTCAGGCTCTCTCCTTAACAAAGCTGGTTTTAAGCTTGTATTTATTTCTGATAAATTTATATTGACCTAGAATAATGTTTATGTAGGAAAATGATACCTCACTGAGGGCCTTTTCAAATTCAATGTAATGACTGTCAATCGACACAGTGGTAATAATAAAGCTACATCTTCTGTTTATATTATTGAGTCACAAAATGTATGGCATGAGAGGTTAGGACATGGACCTTATACCTAAATTTGCAATTGATAGCCAACATAAGTGTGAGGCATGTGTTGAAGCAAAAATGCATAGAACATCATTTCATTCCATATAACGAAATTTTGAACCTTTGGAACTTGTACACACTAATGTGTGTGATATGAATATTGTGCAAACAAGATGCGGTAAAAAGTATTTTGTCACTTTTATCGATGATAGCACAAGATTATGTTATGTGTATTTGCTGAGAAGCAAAGATGAAGCTATTGAAAGCTTTGTACACTATAAGAACGAAGTTGAAAATCAACTTGGCAAGAAAATCAAGAGAATAAGAAGTAATAGAGATGGTGAATATGTGTCACCATTTGGTGAATATTGTTCCAATCATGGAATTATTCACGAGACTACAGCTCCTTATTCGCCTCAACAAAACGGGATTGTTGAGCGCAAAAACTGGACGTTGAAGGAAATGATGAACGCCATGTTGACAAGTTCTGATTTACCCCAGAACTTGTGGGGGGAATCATTGCTTTCCGCGAACTACGTTCTGAACAAGATTTCTCACATAAGATTGGACAAGACACCATATGAGTTGTGGAAAGGTCACGTATCTTCCTACAAATACGTAAAAGTGTGGGGGTGTCTTGCCAAAGTAATGGTTCCTAAACTTAATAAGGTTAGAATATGACCCAAAACTGTTGATTGTATATTCATCGGATATGCTCACAACAGTAGTGCGTATCGATTCTTTGGTACACAAGTCTGAGATTCCTGAAATCAATTCGAATATGATAATTGAGTCAATGAATGCGACATTTTTTGAAGAGACATTTCCTTGTAAGGAAAGACAAAGAAGAGAGTCTCTCAAAAGAACTATTGATACTGTCAAGGACGGTGATCAAGTTGACCAAGAGTCAGATCAACATAAAAATATCGAGGCAAATGAACCTAGACGTAGCAAAAGATCTAGAATGTCTAAGTCATTTGGACCCGATTTTCTGACATACTTGTTAGAAAATGAGATTCAAAGCTATAAGGAAGCAATGTCATCTTCAGAGGCACCTTTATGGAAAGAGGCTATCAACAGTGAGATTGATTCAATCCTACAAACCCATACTTGGGAGTTGGTTGATCTTCCTCCAGGTTGTAAGCCACTGGGCTACAAATGGATATTCAAATGGAAGATGAAACCAGATGGATCAATAGATAAGTACAATGCAAGACTTGTCATAAAAGGTTATAGACAAAAAGAAGACATTGATTACTTTGACACATATTCACCAGTGACTCGTATCACGTCGATAAGAATGCTCATAGCCATAATAGCTATATTTGATCTTGAAATACATCAAATGTATGTAAAGACGACATTCTTGAATGGTGAATTGGATGAAGAGATTTACATGGAACAACCAGAAGGTTTCAGTGTTCCTGGACAAGAATAGAAGGTGTGCAAACTTGTAAAATCCTTGTACGGATTAAAACAAACACCTAAACAATGACATGAGAAATTTGACAAATCAATGTTGTCAAGTGGGTTTAAAACCAATGAGTGTGATAAGTGTGTGTACACTAAATCAACTCAAAAAGGATATGTCATTGTGTGTCTCTACGTAGACGATATGTTGATAATTGGTAGTAATCATTAAATGATTCAGTCTACCAAGAAAGTGTTATCCATCAAATTTGATATGAAAGATTTAGGTATAGCTGATGTGATCCTAGGAATTAAGATTTCTAGAACATCAGAAAGATATATATTATCTCAGACTCATTATATTGAGAATATACTTGAGAAATATAACAAATGAGATCTAAATGTGGCTAGAACTTCTGTAGACCAAACTTTTCATAAATCAAAGAATACTGGCTCAAGCGTATCGCAATTAGAGTATTCGAGAATCATCAGAAGTCTGATGTATCTCACGAATCGCGCACACGACCTGATATCGCTCAAGCTATGAAGAGGTTTAGCAGATATACGAGCAATCCAAGACATAACCACTTGAAAGCGATAGTAAGAGTTTTGAGGTATCTGAGAGAAACTTCAAAATATGGGCGGCATTATGAGAGATATCTTGCTGTTCTAGATGGATACAGCGATGCTAACTGGATATCTGATACAGTGGATTCCAAATCTATGAGTGGATTTGTTTTCACACTTGGTAATGCAGTCGTGTCATGGAAATCCTCGAGGCAAACATGCATTGCCCGGTCTACTATGGAATCAGAGTTCATAGCATTAGACAAAACAGCGGAAGAAGCGGAATGGCTTCGAAATTTCATGGAGGATATTCATAGTTGGCCCAAACCGGTGCCAACAATAAGCATACATTGTGATAGCCAATCGGCTATTGGGAGAGCCCAAAATATAATATATAATGGTAAGTCTCGACACATACGTCGGAGACATAATACCATACGTCAAATGCTCTTAAGTGGCATAATATCGATCGATTATGTTAAGTCAAAGGAAAACCTATCGGATCCACTTACTAAAGGTTTACCTAGAGAGCAAGTTGAGAAGTCATCGAGGGGGATGAGCTTGAAGCATATGAATTAAGAATTGTCACTGTGGAAACCCAACCTAACTGACTGAAGATCCCAAGATCTAGGTACAAAAGGGACAACTGAAACTTTGTACAATTCAAAACAAGCACTGAAGAATTTTGTACTATTTTCCATTCCGCAGAGTGCTGTCTGTCAAGGTTAGGATAAACTAAGGCTTTTAATGGTCACTATATTAGGAGATGAGTCCTAATGGGGGTAAAGGAAGATTACCTCTTCATAGTAGATCACATATTTCAAGTAAGAAGTGAGGCCGCATCCATGGGATTTTACAGGCTTATTTCCCTAAAGTACTTGATAAATCCAGGACCGCTGTTCATGGCCGAAATGAACACAACCGTAGAACGGGAAAATGGTCGAAGTAAAGTTATGTATTGGCAATTGTCTTGGTTTACACCAACGGCAGAACAGTTCAAGACTATGGGTCACTGATTTGCTAAGTAAATCTGATTGTCATTCACTAGGAAAGGTTCAAGGCGAAAGCTACCTATTTCGATGCAGCTTTAGTTCACGGAAACTCTCTCAAGTGTCTGCATGAATATTTGAAGAATTGTGGGGAATTGTTGTAAATTCTTCAAATATTAACTATTGGATGGAGGAGGGACATGTTCTTTGGATGGTACCTCATGGGGACATGTCCTCTAATTTATAAGAATACTCAAAAACTCCAAATGGTGCATGAAATGGGTATAACCATTAAGAGGGTTACACCTCAAACCAAATGGTGCCTTTAAGGCACCATTCCATGTCTATTTAAAGAGGGTTTGTAGTTCATTTTTGTATCATCCAATTTTGGGAACAAGTATTGAGTCTCATTATTTCGTTTTTTTGAGTAAAAAGACAGTTTTTCCACCATTTTTCCTAGTTCACAAACTTTTTAAGGAGTGCCCATTGAACAAGAAATATTTAAGGAATCCTGGGAGAACATTTGCCACATTGCATCCGTAGAGCACCGAGACGGAGGCTAATAAATTCTTAAGGACATAGATCTATCTCGACTTGGACTGCAAATTACGTCATTTTATCGGGTTTTTCTCAATCTTCAAGGTTTAGGGTTTATATGTTATGTTGGCATATTATATAGATTTGATTTTACGTTCTGGTATTGTTTGTTAATTGCATGTTAATTTCGTCTAAAAAAACAGTCTAATCGACTAACATATTTTATAATAGATAGTATATTTGAGTGTTGCAAAAGGATAATTAAGTCAATTAACACCTCATGTCCGGTCGTATTTATAAGTGATAATTATCATTAACTAATAAGAAATGTTTTCCAAAAAATTAACAATCTCATCTCTTTTAACTAGTAAGATACGTGGGCTCGAGCTTAAATTAAAAATAAAAATTATAAGGACTAAGTAAAAAACTTAGGATGTCGGATAATTTCCCTTAATCAATACGACATGTTATCGGTGTGATTGGATCCATGACAAGAAACAAAATTTCGAGGGATCATTGCTTCATAATTAGGCTATCAAATACAACAATATCTTATTAGTGATTTGCAATTTGTATGGCTAGCATCGGAGTTTTGGTTCCTCAAAAAGAAGAATTGGAATCGAATAGTATAATTATGATTCATGAATTGATAATTTCGGTTCTAAATTATATTAATAAAAAAAGAAAAATTAATTTTATTAATTTTATTTTTTACGGTTCCGGAATTGAAATTGAATCGTAAAATTACAGTTTCGGTTGCTGAAATCGGAACCGCTGATTCCTAGAACCGACAAGCAATTCCAATTTCGATTCCAAATCGAACTGCGGCCAGATCTAGAACCAGCACTTTTCAAATGGTGAGAGAATGATGATAAAATAATTTACAAAATTACTTAATTTTGTATATTAAAAAAAACTAAAACAACTTAGTTTTATAAATTATTTTATCATCTTTTTAAACAAATAACATTACTCTAAACTAATACTGCCATTATTTCAAAAAGTGATACACAAGTCCATATCATCTAATTCACACGGTGTATCCATGGGGCGTGACTTAATGGTATAAGGTTTATGATCTCACATTGAGATCCTGAGTTCGAATCCAGGGAGTGCATTTCTTATAGGAATGTGAGACAACCGCATAGATGGTTTGGCGGTAAGATTTTCAACGATTTCAAAAAAAAAAAAAAATCCAATTCACATGGGCATTAACACAAACACATTAGAGAGAAACAAAGATGTAACATTTTGGCATATTCTGTGTCAGCTCCATTAATATTTGTAATCTGGAATTAAGAGCATGCACATAAACACAAACCAAAACATTTTGTCAAACAGGTAGCAAACTAGCTACAGTCGAAACATGAACAAATTAATACACTGGCAGTGACAGCCATAGACAAGTCACAAACATAGGCAACTCATTTCATCATATCTGTGGAGGAGGTGCACTTGAATCACCATGAAAACTTTCTGAATTTTTTATGGGTGCTTGTGGTTTCCGTGGAACAGATCTTAAAACTCGATAGGGCAAATTTTCCAGGCTTTCACATCCAAAGCTACCTTTTTTTCCTGGGAATGTCTTCCTTGATCCTCTACTTTCACAGCCAAAAACATGTGGCAAATTCCTCCAGCCTTTCAAGCCAAAAAAAAAGAAGATCATAACAAGTGAGAAATTGATCTATGATTTTAAGGGTCACGCTTTGAGAAAGTATTTTTAATATGATTTTAAACATTCCCAAATGGACTCTTAGTTTCGCTAATGGAATTAAGTGGCACGAAGGGGATGTTGAGAAGAGAAGCTTACCATCATTTAGTAGTGCAGAAGTATCCACCATAAGAAATACCACCATAATTGCCATTGCCAACTTTACCAGAAAACTACTAATCATAATTAAAGAGAAGGAGATTGTAATCAGGAAGCAATTAAGATTCAAAAACTCTCTAGCTAATTAAGCTATGCATATATTAATATGTTGTATAGAGTAGGACCAGTAGGCAGTAGTTTTATATATATAAATATTTGTAATCAAGTTTGAAATTTTAGAAGTTGACCCTGACTTTGAGGTCACAACTTGTACATTTTTTTCCACATCTCCAGCTTTCAACAAAATACAGCAGTCTCTCTTTAGTGGTGCTTTGACTTCCTTCCTCAAAGCAACCCAGCACTTTAATCAGTAATCGATAATGATATGTAATTAATGATAAATAATTCAGGATTAATCGAGAAGATGGAAGTTGACATTTAAAATAATGGAAAATAAATAAATAAATTTCGAAATTCCTCTATTAAGATCTTCCCAAAATTAGATCCGGTCACTGTTTCGGTTCGGAACCGAAATCGAACGAACCGAAACCAATTCCTTCCGGTTCGAATCCTAAGGAACTAAACGGTTTCAACCGGAACCGTTGGAACCCTCCGATTCTAAGGAACTGGACACCGTAAGGTTTCACGGTTTCAACCGGAACTGTAACGATTCTAGTTGGAACATTTTGCTAACAGCTACTTTATTTATATATATATAATATATATATATATATTAAAATAACTAAATTACCATCAATAACAGTAATAAAATGGTTACTTTTAGGGACAATTTAGGCATCACAATATTAACCAAATAATCTATAAATATGGGCCATAATTTATTTGTCTACATACCAATAATTCTCTCATTCTCAATTCTCATAATTCTCTCATTTCAATTCTCTCGTATTTTCAATATTTCAATATTAACAAAAAATAAAAAGCTCATCTGAGAACATCATGTCCAATCTCCCAACCCAAGAGAGCGGTCAAAGTGTCAGTACATGAAAAATAGTAGGGGTGAACACAATTTCGGGTCAAATCGCGAACCGCACCGGACCGAACCAAACCGCGCGGTTTGAAAAAATATTAAAAATGATTTTGAACCACACCGAATCGAACCGCAAATTTCGGGTCGGTGTGCGGTTTTGACCCATGTCAAACCGCGAACCGCCCAAACCGTAAATTTTGACTCGAACCGCGACCCGAACCGCCTAAACCGCCGACCCGCGTTCAAATTAAATATTATTTTATATTTTTCTTCTTATTTCACTATGAAAATTAAGATATTTAATGATCATATAACAATATGTAATGAATAAATGAAAATTATGTAATTTTTTTCTTCAATTATAATGTGAAAACACAAAAAAATTTCTTAAAAAATTTATAATCCAAATCGCCGACCCGAACCGCCCAAACCGCTAAACCGCCAACCTGAACCGCCGCGGTTTTCCTTATCAAATTTGCGATTTCGTTTTCTAATTTCCCAAACAGCCAACCCCGCGCGGTTTGAAGTAAAAAATGAAAAAACCGCCCCGAACCGCACCGCGAACACCCCTAAAAAATAGAAGTTAAGTCTCGATCTTTTAATATTTTATAAAATAAATTTTTTAATTTTTTAAATTAATTAAAAAAATACTTGAACCATCTGGTATGGTTCCGGTTCTCGATTCCACAATCTTATAGAACCCCATAATCATTCGGTTCGGTTCTGGTTCGGAACATAACATAACCGAACCAGTGGCCGGATCTACCCAAAATCACTAAAAATAATTTATTTATGATGAAAGATGCTAAATAATCTAAGATCTTTTAGTTAAGTCAATATGAATAAGAACCATTTTAATATATAAAAAAATTTATCGTTAATAAGAAAATATAATAAATTAAGGATACTGATATTATCATTTTGATAATAAATCTTTTAATTCAATGCATACTCTTACTCTTTTTCATCGTTTCTAGCGGAGTGTTCTTTTTTTCACACACAATTATCAATACAAAATACAAAATACAAAAATATTAAAAATTAAAAATAAATTAAAAATGAAGTCAAATGATTTTTATAAATCGAAAATCGGTAGATTAATTGGTCAAAATCGTTTAAAAATTGATCTTCACTTTAAAGTGATCAAAATCTTTCAAATTCTACCGCTCAAATTACAATTTGCGATTAAATAATCAACGTTTACACAACACATAGCAGACAACATCTTCAGCTAGATGTCATGTGACTATGTGAGTGTTTCAGCAATGACTTAATCCAAACAAACACTGATGGTCAATAGTCTCAGTAGGCTGATGTTTCCCAAAGTTCTCAAGTTTTTTCATCAGCATGAGTCAGTGTTCCAAGGTGAAAGTTCGTGTTTAACTAAGGTTCTGACCCTATGCAGAAATTAACACAATAATCAAGATAAGTCATAATTACCGTTATTATGGAATTTCAACAAGCAACCACAATATCCAACAAATAAAATATATTGCATAAAATAAATCAATCACACAAAATCAACACAATAATTTTGGTGACGAAGTGGAATACTCGTGCGAGTAAAAAACCACTCTGGGTATCTCGACTACCAGCCCAAATCCACTATATAGAGAAAAACTTACAGCGATGGTCAAGACCTATGGTGGCGACTCCACCGACTCAAATACCTCTAGATTGCAAGAACTCAAGGAACTCATCAAGCCCATACCCCACGATTTTCTTTAGAACCTCTAAAGTCTTTGAGCGGGTTGTCTCTGCAACTCTAAGCGCCGGAACTCCGACTACCAAACTTTCTCACAAAGAACTCTGAAGGATTAAGAATTTTGGGTTAGGTTGTGTTGAAGGTTTATTAAAGAATGATTCTCACCATTAATAAAGAAGACAAGAAGATAAAAGAAGTCTTAAGGTGGAATCAAAGAAGGTTGAAAGCTTTGAGAGATTTTGGCTCAAATGATTTGTATTTCAACCTATGGGGAAGGTGGCTACATGTTCTATTTATAGGTAGGGTGAAGATTTAGGGTTTTTCAAAGTGAAAAGGCTGAAAAACGCGTTCAGATCGCAGTCGCATTCGAACGTTTACTCGAACGCACCACGAACGCATGCCTACTGGAAAGACTCGTTCGTACGTTACTCGAACGCACCACAATATGTGCTCTCTGGAATGTCTCTTTCGAACACTTTCTCGAACGTTCGAACGTGCCTCTAACGTTTGCTCTCTGGAATATTTCGTTCGAACCCAACAACGAACGTGACACTAACGCCACACGTTCGAACGCTTCAACGAACGCAGCACTAACAAAATTACTCCGGCTTTGCCAAAAATCAGTCCAATTACTCCAAGTTCTTCAAGACTTATTACAACTCATTTGAACTTATTTTGTCACGGATATTGCCAAAAAATATGGAACTAACACAAGGCTCACTTAGTACATGAGATGTTGAACTTGATGACTTAAGATTATGAAAAATTCGGTCATCAAACAAATATTGAATGTGCAATTTTTGTATTGCAATTCATAGCTAGAAGAAAACTAATGTCAGTTACTTCTACAAGATGACATAGGATGAATTTTAAAACTTTGGCTTATGAGTTAGGATTAAGAGCTAACTATGGCTAGCAAGCCAGTATATATGCAACAATTTTGTGGAATCAAAAACCTCATGCTAAGGATGGTTACCTCCATGGTTTTTAAAACGACCGGACTGGCTGGTCTCAGTCGAACCGAGAACCGGTCTGTGTTGTGATATAAACAATCACTATTGAGGAGAAGTGAGAGAAAAATTCTTCTTTATTACACAAACAAAAGAATTACAATGCTTTAAACTAAAGCTTTATAAAAAAACTCTCAACTATCTTTACTCTCTATTACTTTGTTTCACTCACAGATTTTGGGATGAATTGCAAATGGCTATGTGGCTCATTTTATACTGCCAAAAATATGTGCTACATTGTAACACGTTTTTGGCAGTTGCCAAAAACGTGTTGCTGTGTTGCCAACTTTCAAGCAGCTGGCCATGCATGCTGGAATCAAGTTGCTCCTTGGCTGGAGTCCAACTTCCAGCTTTCATCATGCATGAAGTCCAACAAATCTCCCACTCAGTGAAGATTTGCCCTAAAATCTTAGCCGACCATCAATCACCCAAACTGGATCCTCAAAAGGATCCACCTCTGGCTGCATCTATATGACTGCCTACGTCCCCTGAGTTGGGATCAAGCTAATCGTAGTTCTTTGTATTTCCATACTTTGACTATATGGAGAGTTTTGTCATCCCGGCTATAACACGGTAGATTTCAAGCTTCTCATTCGGTAAAACTTTTGTGAACATATCGGCACCATTATCATTGGTGTGAATCTTTCTGAGTTCTAACAGCTTCGAACTCAGGAATTAGAACTCAGGACGTCCCGTATCCAGTGATACCTCACATCGATATGTTTTGATCTCGAGTGAAAAGTAGAATTTTTACCAAGGTAGATAGTACTCTGGCTATCGCAGTACAAAGTGTACTTCTCCTGCTTGAAATCCAATTCCTGGATAAATGTCTTCATCCATAATATTTCCTTGCAAGCTTCCGTTACTGCAATGAATTTCGCCTCTGTTGTAGAAAGTGCAACACATTTCTGCAACCTTGACTGCCATGCCACAGCTCCCCCGAGTGAGTAATTAGATACCCCGAAGTAGACTTACGGGTATCCACATCACCTGTCATATCTGAATCGGTGTAGTCCATTAACACTGGCTTGTTGCTTCCAAAACATAGTCTCATTTTGGATGTACCTCGAAGATATCGCATTATCCATTTGATAGCATTCCAGTGTTCTTTTCCAGGGTTTGACATAAACCGACTGACCAATCTAACTGCGCGTGCTAAGTCTGGCCTTGTGCACATCATGGCATACATGAGACCTCCCACTGCTGAGGTGTATGGAACCTGTTTCATTTCCTCATTCTCTGTCTCAGTAGAGAGACTCTATTGCGTACTCAATCTAAAGTGGGTAGCAAGAGGAGTGCTAACCGCTTTAGCCTTGTCCATATGAAATCACTGAAGTACCTTCTCGATGTACTCCTCCTGTGACAAGTATAATTTTTTGGCTTTTCGATCACGACCGATCCTGATACCAAGAATCTCTTTTTCTGGCCCCAAGTCTTTCATCTCAAAAGACTTACTCAATTGTTGCTTCAAATCATCAATCCTCGATTGATTCCGGCCAACTATCAACATATCATCTACATACAACAGTAAGATGATAAAGTCATCGTTAGAAAATTTCTGAATGAAAACACAATGGTCTGAAGTAATCTTCATGTATCCTTGCTCCCTCATAACTGACTCAAACTACACGTACTACTGTCTCAGTGCCTGTTTCAAACCATAGAGGTTTTTCCTGAGTCTGCACATATAGTCCTATTTTCCTTTGACTCCGATACCTTCTGGTTGCTCCATATAAATTTCTTCTTCCAGATCCCATGAAGAAATGCGGTCTTGACATCCATATGCTCGATCTCCAAGTCGAGGCTTGCTGCTAAGCTGAGTACCACTCTGATGGATGACATCTTCACCATTGGAGAGAATATTTCATCAAAGTCAAGGCATTTCCTCTGATTGAATCCCTTGACAACTAGTATTGGCTTTGTACCGGGGTTGTAAAGTGTGTTCCTGTTACTTCACCCTGTACACCCATTTGTTCTTCAAAGCCCGTTTCCCTTTTGGCAATTTCACCAACTTGAAAGTGTGATTGTCATGCAAAGATTTCATCTCATCTTGCATGGCTTCCTCCCAATTTTCTATGTTCTTTGTTTCCACAGCCTTCTTGTAGCTCTTGGGTTCTCCCCCGTCAATAAGCAGCATATACTCATATGCAGAGTATTTTATTGAAGGTCGCATTTCTCTGTCAGACCTTCACTGTGGAACTGTTGGTGTAGCTTTTGAACTAGTGGTTGATCATGATCATCATCTCTGGGAGCTTCAACACATGTACCCTCCTGATTGGGAACCTCATCTTCAACATGTACTGGCACTGGTATATGAGGTTCTGGATTCACATCAATATTTCTGTATTGTTGGGGTATTGTCTTTATCTCCTTTTTGATATCTTCTATAGTCTGATCTTCAACGAAGACAACATCTCGGCTTCTGAGAATCTTCTTCTCAACAGGATCATACAGTTTGTAGTCGAAATCATCCAGACCATAGCCAATAAAGACACATTATCGTGTCTTTGCATCAAGTTTGGATCTCTCATCCTTTGGGATGTGTATAAATGCTTTGCACCCAAAGACATGTAAGTGATCATATGACTCTTCCTTTCCTGTCCAGACTTGATTAGGAACATTACCTTTTAGTGCGACTGTTGGGGACATGTTCAAAATATGTACGGTTGTGCTGAGTGCCTCCCCCCAAAAAGTCTTCGATAGTTTGGCCTGTGAGCTTCTGACCCTTTCGCACAAGGTTCTGTTCATCCTCTCAGCTAGGTCATTCAATTGAGGTGTCGTTTGATGTCGGATTCCTTGCATCTTGCAGTACTGATCAAACGGACCTATGTACTCTCCATCATTGTCTGTTCTGATGCATTTCAGTTTCTTGTCGGTTTCTCTCTCTACGAGGGCATGAAACTCCTTGAACACTCTCAACACTTGATCTTTTGTCTTCAAGGTGTATACCCATATCTTCCTTGAATGATCGTCTATAAATTTCACAAAATAAAGTGACCCACCAAGTGTTATTGTCTGCATCGGACCACATAAATCTGAATGTATGAGATCAAGTACCTCCGGTTTTCGTTGAGGCGGGGAGCTCTGGAAGTACATGTTGGAATGTATGCCCTAGAGCTACATGTGAAGTAAACGGTTTTATATGTTTTGAAATAAAACGATGCATTATTCATTTATCAAATTGTTTGTTTAATTTTCGCATATTATATATCATCTTAAATACCCTAGATTACTTATGTGCCTTCAGACTTAGTGTATGAGTGTCATACACAAGAGGATTTAAGTCCGAAGTTAGTAATCTTAAATAGTCCATAGAGTGCAAACAAAGCGGGTACTTTGTTTGTGTTTTATCTATAGCTGCGGTCCATTCTATATTTGTATGGAAATCCTGATCCAGATCGTCCATGTAGAGACATGAGAATGGATGCACCTTGTACGATGCGATCATATAGGACTGGACCCAGATGGAAATGACATTCTTATAATATCTGTTAGACTAAGAAAGTCATTTCGATCTACTAGATGGTCATATATAAATTGATCTTAATCTTGAGTGTACTACGAACTCCTGCATGTCAGGCTATGTCATTTGATTTATAAAGGTGAGGTTGGTGTAGCAGTCCCGACCAATAGCTACGTACTTTGGGGACACAGTTTGTTTTGTAGCTGTGAACGTTTTACATAGACATGGAGTTCACTCCTTCTTGCGAGAAGTAGATAAGTATCTTTCTTAAGGGTTGATTCGGTACTTGAACGATTTGAGCGCTCAAGTCTCTCTATTACGAATAGAAAGATTAAAATTCATAATAGATATGAATAAATCGTTCATTAGAGAATCAATGGTACTTAAGGTAAAAATAATTAGAGGGGTATAACAGACATTATGACCCAACTTTAATTACGAGATACTCATGAAAGGTCAATTCGTATGTAATGACTATATCAATGGACACCGACTTGGTTCGGCTTAATATATCATCTGCGGCAACGAGAGTGCAACTTCGGGTTTTTAGTGGAATAACCCGGAGTTAATAATTCAGAATATTTAATTAAGAGCTTAATTAATATTTCAAGATTATTGGAGCTCGGAACCGTAGGTCCATTTGGTCCCCGTGCTAGTTCGATATACTATAGCAGATTTAGTATAATTGGATAGTCCAATTATATACTTACAAAAGAATAAATATTATTAATAATATGATTAATAATATTAATTATGTCACACTTAAAACTATATATTAAATGTTAATATATGATTTTAATAATTATATGATTATTATTAAATGTATAATTATTAGATTATATTAGATATAATTTAATTATTAGATTATATTAGATATAATTTAATAAGGCCATTATTGAAATTTCAAACATTGGGTTTTGGAAATCCTTAATTAAATTTGGAAGTTACATCTTTATGAAAGGTAGTAAATATTTGATTTTGTAACATATCTTTTAATTATGGAATTAAAGACTTGATGTTACAAAAAAATTTAAATTCCTTGCTTGGCCGATTCTTGTACAAAAATAATGGGAAGAGTTTTTGGAAATCACAAGTCTTAAATTGGATTTAACAACTCTTTAAATGGGATATTTAAATTGTCATTAAGATGATAATTATGTAATATATTTGATGTTACAAATTTCCTATTGATAAAAGGTTATTGCCGAAAATTGTGTGAATGGGAGACTAATGATTTGTTTGTTTTTGGAAACAAATAACCCTAGGTATAAAAATGAGATTGATTTTTTTTTCTTTTGCCTTGCTCTCATTCTTGGAACCCTAGGCATCTTCCCCTTCTTCTCTATTCTCTCAAAAGTTGAGAAAATCCATTGAAGAACAAGAAGAAGAAAAACAAAAATATTAAGTGTGTTTGATATCTCTAAATCGTTTAGGGATTCGTTTTGTGAGTGTAGCCCACACTACTTTCTGTTGGTTACGAGTCATAGCACGAAAGACTTTTTGGTGACGAACAAATCATATTCTTCCTCCATTCTCTTAGGTCACGGCAGTGAGGCTTTGAATCACCTCATTGCCGCACCTTGGTTGCTTGATTCGAGGCTTGTTTTGTTTTGTTTTAATTCGGATTTTTGAGAAACACTTGGGAATATTTTGGGGCTGAGTTGAGACTGTATTTGAGTGGAAAAATCAGATTTATATCACATTTGCATTTCACGCAAATTAGGGGCTGATTTGTGTGTAGTTCCGTTGTGTAACGGGTCTAAAACAATTCGGTTTTTCACTGCAGTTCTGGGGCTGTTCGGGGACTGTTTCAGGGGTATTCCGAGGCTGAAATCTTGTCCGAAACAGAAGCAAAATTTCAGTATACCCACTGGTTATATTCGGCCAAAGGAAGAGGAAAGCAGAAAATTTTTTCAAGTCCGATCCGTGTGCCTAATCTCTTCCGCTGTGCGAGGAAATCGTTTCCTACAATTGGCATCAAGAGCGAGGTTGAAAAGTGTTCTTAATCCTTTTCTTTTTCATTGAAAGTTTCTGTTTTTAATATATTTATATGAGTTATAAATATTATATGCATGTTTAGATGAGTGGGCACATTGTGATATTCATATGATGAATATTTTTGTAATTTCATGTGATGAATGGATTTTGCATTGGTCGTAAATTTTTCCGGCTCTTATTTTTTGTAGTTGGTTTTGTTTTTGGGATGTAAGGCCATAAGGCCATTGTTTACATTTGTTGTAATTTTATTTTTCAATGTAAAATTTCAATTTTTGTAATTTGGAGCACCAAAGTCTCAAAAAGGAGCCAACACCACTTTGAAGCGGATTTGAAGACCAAGGAATGCCTTGGTGAATCTTATGTACTCATTAGATTAGTATAGGAAAAAATAAGAGCCCGGTCACTGCAAAATATTTTTTATGTTATATGTATGTTTATTTCGAATTATTTGAATAACATGTCATATAGCTTATGATGCCCACTCTTGCATTTTACATGCCATAACATGTCATAGATGCATTATCATTGTACACATAAAAATATGATTTTATGTTATTTAAAATGTTTAATTAAAATATGATATGCATAGAAATCAATTAATTAGATTAATTGGATTTATGGTTTAAAATTTGAATTCTAATATATTGGGCTTAATTGGTGCATAATAAATTCCATTGGTATATAGGATGGAAACCGGGATATAAATTCCATAACCGAATCCGAATGGACGGTAATATGGTCTGCACTCGGGATACAATTCCACGTACCATTGGATTTTATAATGCACTAAGATTTATTAAAATGTTTAATTAAAATTTTGACTTTTTAGAATTCCATAAATTTTAAACTTATTAGTGTCTAGTATTTTAAGAGTTAAAATATAATAGCTCACTAATACCACTCTAATTAAATTAGTTTAATTGAGTAAAACTATTAGTAGAGACTAATGAATTATTAGTGATTACAATTTTAATAGTTAAAATTGATTAGCTCACTTATGACGAACTAGTGTAAATAAAAATTATGATTTAGCCGCTATAAATTTATCCACACTAGTTAAAATATAATATTAGATATTTTAGATAGAAACCTTAATTTTTAAAATAGTGAGTGGGAGAGGGATATACGACAGTATATCCCGCGATATCTGTTGTTAGTCCAAAAATATGAGATTCAAAAGGCACCTCGAGGCGGTTTTATTTTCGTCCCCCTACGGATGCTGTCCATTTGAGTCAATATCAGGTTTGGGTTCCGAGCGGATAGAGATTCTAGATGTACTTGTGAACTGACCTACCCTACGGCGGCACTTCACTCGTTAAGTCCAAGAATCCCGAAACGACGGGTTACACTCACAAAGGAATAATTAACTGTTAATAAAATTCATTGATCGAATGAAACGGTTGTTGGTTAATATAGGAATAAGAGTTGTTCCCTTATATATTAAATTGACTGAGATTGTCTCGATCTATCATACAAGTACTTGACCTACCCTACATCGGTACTTACTTGTGGGATGACAGATTTCCGTGGCATAGTAATTCTCTTAGGTTTCTAATTCATTATTCATGGTTCATGCATCATGTTTAATTTTATGCTAAAATTATTTGATGATTTTAATATGCGATGAATGAATGTTAAATGCATGTTTATTTTATTTTCCAGCCATGGTTTCTCCAATTATTTTCATACTCTCAAACGACAAACTAACGGGAGAAAACTATGTTAAGTGGAAAAGTAACATGAACGCTATCATGGTCTGTGAAGACCTAAAATTTGTCCTGACGGATGAGAGTCCTCCCGAGCCGGCCAGAAATGCTGGCCAAGCTGTGCACGATACCTACCAGAAATGGGTCGCAGCAAATGAGAAAACCCGCTACTACTTGCTAGCAGAGATGTCTGAGGTTCTTGCTGCAAAGCATGAACCTATGGCTCTAGCATCTCAGATGATGGAGTCATTGCTGGGCATGTTTGGGCAGCCTTCGGAGCGTCAACGTCATGAGGCCATGGTCTCAGCGATGACTGTTAGGATGAAAGATGTGACATCAGCCCGAGAGCACGTCTTGAGGATGATGACCTATCTCAACACTGCTGAAACCCATGGAGCTCGTAATGACGAGCGTTTCCAGGTGACCATGATCATGGAAACTCTTTCGAAGAGTTTCTTGCAATTTAAAAGCAACTATGTTATGAACAAGTTGACTTTTACTTTGACCCAACTGCTTAATGAGCTCACCCATTACGAGTCCATATTTGTGGATCCTCGTAAGTCCGGTGCAGAGGAAAATGTTGCCGAGTCTTCTAAATCTGCAAAGATAAAGAAGAAAAGCATTGGGAAGGCTAAGGGAAAGCCCATGAAGAAGAATAAAAACAAGAAAGGCTTCAAGGATACCAAGCCCAAAGGAAAATGTTTCCACTGCAACAAGAATGGGCATTGGAAAAGGAATTGTCCTAAATACCTTGCTGAGCTGAAGGAGAAAAAGGAAACAGGTAAATATGATTTACTAGTTATTGAATCTCTATTAGTGGAGGATGATAAATCTGCTTGGATTGTTGATTCTGGAGCCACTAACCATGTTTGTTCTTCTTTGCATCTACTTGATTCATGAAGGGACATTGCTGAAGGTGACTACACCATGAGGGTCGGGACAGGGGATGCCGTTTCAGTAAGAGCAGTGGGATTTTCTAGTTTAAATTTCATGAATAATAGTTATTTAAATTTGAACAATGTGTTATTCATTCCTGGTTTTCGTAGGAATTTGATTTCTGTTTCTAAACTTTTGGATGATGGTTATTCGGTTTCTTTTAATAGCAACTTGGTTATTATTGGTAGAAATGGATTAACTATATGCACAGGAAACTCAGAAAATAACTTGTATGTGTTAAGACCGTTAACACATAGGTCACTGCTCAATGCTGAAATGTTTAAGGTTGAGAAACCTAAAACTAAATGGCCAAATATTTCTCACGATGACACATATCTATGGCATCTTAGACTCGGTCATATCAACCTTGACCGGATAAATAGATTGATAAAGAACGGAGCCTTAAACCAGTTAAAGCTTGGGACTTTACCAGTTTGTGAATCCTGTTTAGAAGGAAAAATGACCAAGAGACATTTTACTAGAAAAGGTATAAGAGCCAGTCAACCACTTGAGCTAATACATTCGGACGTTTGCGGACCGATGAATGTAAGAGCCCGAGGTGGTTATGAATACTTCGTCACATTCATTGACGATTATTCAAGATATGGGTATGTCTACCTAATGCATCACAAATCAGATACCTTTAACAAAATTTTGCTGAGGTGGCACTGGTGTGATGTGGCAGACAAATGTTAGACACGTGGTGCTGACTGGATGACATGTGGTAGGCTGACTGGTCTGATGACATGGCAGACTGACTGGTCTGCTGACTGTGCGTGACAGGCTGATGTGGCGACTGACTGGATGTTGACGTGGCGCTGACTCAGCGTCTTCAACCTTCGTCAGTGTGTGCGACGCGTGATGCGTGTAAAGGCGCGTGAGAAGTATCCTCTCTGGCGCGTGCGTCGTCGTCTGACATCCGTTCGATCACCGAAAAATATCACCATGCTCGTCTCGATGTAAAAAGACCAATGGTATGCTCAAAACCGATTTTTGACAACCTTCGTCAGAACCGATTTTCCGAAACGAAACTCTGTTTTTGAGTTTTGTGATCCCTTCATGGAACCTTAGCTTCTGATACCACTTGTTGTGATATAAACAATCACTATAGAGGAGAAGTGAGAGAAAAATTCTTCTTTATTACACAAACAAAAGAATTACATAGCTTTATAAACAAATTCTCAACTCTCTTTACTCTCTATTACTCTGTTTCACTCACAGATTTTGGGATGAATTGCAAATGGCTATGGGGATCCTTTTATACTGCCAAAAACATATGTTACAGTGCAACACGTTTTTGACAGTTGCCAAAAACGTGTTGTCGTGATGCCAACTTTCAAGCAGCTGGCCATGCATGCTGGAATCAAGTTGCTCCTTGGCTGGAGTCCAACTGCCAGATTTCATCATTCATGAAGTCCGACAGTCTGGTGTCCGGTTCGATCCAGGAACCGAGAACCAATCTCGTGTCTGGTCCGGTCCGGAACTGGTCTGTATGGTTCCCATTAGGTACAAGCAACTTTGGGAGATGTACTAGAAAGCTGAAGCCAATTTCTGGATCGGTAGTTTCTTTTTTCTTTTTCCTTTTAATTAACTATGTCTGACTTTATTCATTCATTGTAATTATATTTAGCCTTGTTCTTGTATGTGTTTATCTGGGTATGTGTTGTTTTTTTAATCTTATTCTTATGGAATGAAGTAGTTAATTTAATGGTTATAACTTGAAAAATATTTCTTTGAGAAAATGTTTGTCACTGTCATTGTACGGGCCAAATTTGGACCCAATGGTAAAATCATCTTTTCATTTCTAACCCAACAGTAAGCAAAGCCCAAATGAAGAGATCCAGCCCAGAAAATTTAGTATTATTGGACAATAATCAAACCAATTACTTCAAAACAATCTTATCTAATTATATTCCAACTACTTCTCATTTTTTCCTAACACCAAGCATATTCCCACATGTTGTGATCTTCCATCAAATACATGAGCACGTTGTGGGGTCTCTTGCCAACTAATGAAGTCATATTTCTTTACCTATAAAATGGCAGCACAATTCAAAGCAGAGACATGGAAGTCTTAGCTCTCAAACAGGAGCTCTCAAAGCTTCCTACTTTCTAAACACCGGCCATCGCCCTCACTGCAGTCAACAGAAGTCAAGGTAACTTCCGACCTTGTTCTTCCATTATTTACAGCTCGTCTTCATTACTGACTTGAGCATCGGAGTACCTACGACACCCACCACACCGGTGGGCATTACTCCATGGCTAGTGCCCCCAACCTACAATTCTCGATTGTGGACCTCGGGTGAAAACCAGCATCTATAATTTGGCGCCCTCTGTGGGGCCTTAGCGATTCATAGCAGGCAAAGATCTCCCAGTCTACAGTTCCTAAAGCACCACCACTTATGACTTCAAGCAATGAGCAGACACCAGATTTTATGACAACACAATTAGTCACGCTCCAAGAACGTTTACGAACTTTGGAAGATGAGAACCTAACCATGCGAAACCCCAATTTAAACCTCCAAAAACAGCTGGAATGCGATTCATCTCAAACGATTCTACCGGTAATAAAAAAAAATTCTCTGTTATAGCCATTCAACCGGTGATTATAATTTGACAATGTGACAAATATCATGTTATCTTGTTAAGAAAATTATTTGTGTTTCGAAACCCATGCGACAAAGCAAACCAGAAAACTTAAAAATTGGTCAAAAATGAAACATTTTCAATCAAGTTTTAAAGTTTCCATTACATAAACAAAAAAAAAGGTAAATAACCAACTGCAAAATTCATTATACAGGCATCTCAGACGCCAGAACTTCAGAAGTAGGCTGAACATCCTCAGATGGGGCTTCAGGAGTTTGAACGAGAGCAAAGAAGATTGGGTCAATTTCAAGCAGTCCACGGTTTTCAGCTGCTTCAACATGTTTCTCCGTAATAACCCCTTTCATTTGTAGTACCTCCAATTATCACTTACATACATGAGTGAAGCATTGATATGGAAATGGGTGTTCATAGGGTCGGGTCGACTCGCGACCTGACCCGACCCGCAGCGACCCGACCCGGTCGGATTTCTCCAGTTTAAAATTTAATTTCGGGTCTGACCCGACCCTACCCGAAATTTCGGATCGGGTCACGGTTTTAGTTCAGCAAACTCGGGTTTTACCCGACCCGACCCGATGTAATGATATTATATTATAATATATATATTTGTAGTGGTATGTATTTCACAACAAGAAGGCGTAGCACAATGGTAAGCTTATTAGGAAGAAGGTAGCAAGTTCGAATCTCACAGCTTGCGGTTTGAGAAATTAATTTTTTAATAAAAAATGAAGGGTTGTAGAGATTCGAACCTGAGGTTTGTGTGAAAGTTTGTTAATTCTTAACCATTTCTGCTGCATGCACTATTGAAAGTCTTCTCTCAATAAAAAATTTATATATTATATTTACTATATCTTATGTTGACCGGACCGGACCGGACCCGTAGCTTTTTTGACCCGACCTGAGGTGACCCGACCCACGCGGGTCACCTCCTCAAATTTCGGGTTTCGGGTCAGACGACCCGAATGACCCGACCCGATCGGGTCAAAAAAAATTCCGAAAAACCCGACCCGACCCGTGAACACCCCTAGATATGGATGTCTCACTCGACACAACACATATGAGGACGTGGTGTGATGATATTTCAGTCGACATATATGTATGAAGTGTTTGCAGGTACATTTCAGTCGACAAGCATATATTAACTAATTGCATGAACATCAGTCGACATGTATGTATGAAGTGTTTACGGGTATATTCCAGTTGACATCAATATTTACATCTTTGCAAGATTACTCCAGTCGACATCCATGTATGAAATGTTTATAGGAATATTTCAGTCGACATGCATATATGGAGCCTTGTATGTGTATCACAATCAACATCTTCTTATGAAATGTTTGCATGTATCTTCCAGTCTACATCAATATTTGCATCTTTGCAAGATTATTCCAATCTACATCAATATTTTCATCTTTGCAAGTAGACCCGGCCACGGTTCCGGTTCGGAACCGGAACCGAACCGGTTGGAACCGGAACCGGAAGGGGACCGGTTCGGTTGGGGTTCCACCCCAACTCGAACCGGTCGGAACCGGTGGAACCGTGGTTCCACCGGTTCGGACAGTTCCGGTTGGAACCGTAGGGTTCCAACAGGAACCCTACGCCCCCAATTACTAATGTACCCCTAATAACGGTAATAAAACGGTTATATTTAGGGGCATTTTTGGTATCAAAAAAATTCTAAAATTCTATAAATATGATTCATTTTTCATAATTTCATCACACCAAATTCTCAACTCTCTCATTTTCTATAATTCTCTTATTCTCAATCTTACTTCAATACAATTCTCTTATAATCTTATATTCTTATTCTCAATCTCAATTCATTTAGTTGTTAATTTGTTATCATTCACATCGCAATTATTTAATTTTCTTATTTTTCTTCCTAATTTCTCAAAAAAAAAAAAATGGCAAGCTTATCTGAGAACATAATGTCAAGTATGCTAACCCAAGAGAGCGGTCCTAGTGTCAGTGCACAATCACGAAGAAGAGAAGTGAAGGCTCGGTCCTCAGATATTTTCAAAATTCATTTTCTATTGGAACGCCTAGAAGATGATACACAACGAGCAATTTGCAACTATTGTGGGGTGCAATATAAATTTTCTGGTGGAAACGGCAATATGATCAAGCACATGGAAAAACATCATCCGGTTGAACTTGGCATTGATACGATGCAAACGCAAATGGGCAGGTACGCATCATTTAGTAGAGGTACGAGTGGTATTGATTTATTTAAATATTCTGATGCAAAAAATAGAGAAGAATTTGCTAAATTAACTTGTATGACACATCTTTCTTTAAGCTTCGGTGAAAAACTTCATTTTATTAATTATGTGCATAATGCTTTAAACCCTTCTGCATGTAGAATGACTAGGAACACAACAAAACGTCATATTTTCAAATTATATAAAGATGGTAAAATTATTTTAAATGAATTATTTAAAGAGATGAAAGGTCGTATTTCTATATGTTCTGATATTTGAAGTGACCATTGGCAAACACACTCATACATGGGTGTGACTTGTCATTGGATTGATGCATCATTTACTATGCAAAAAAAGACTTATTGCATTTAGAGTTTTTGATGACCCACATACTGCACATAATAATTATAGAATGATGAAGGTAATTTTTGATGAATATGGTTTAGTAGAAAAAAATTTAACAATTGGATTTGATAATGCATCTGCAAATACTGCATCCATTAATGATTTAAAATCCTTATGTGAACCAAATTTAGGAGGTCGATTTTTCATATTCGTTGTACATGTCATGTCCTAAACTTATGTGTGCAAGACGGTCTAAAATTATTATCGCCTTTCCTTGATCCAATTAAAACGGCACTTAATTGTATTTCAATACAAAGATGCATTATGTAGTTTTTTTTCTCAACATGTTCAAAATATCACACTTTATCCTAGTCAATGGGATATTTGTGAAATTTTTTTAGATATTTTAAGAGTTTTTAATGATGCTACTTTAGTTTTTAGCGGTGTTTATTATCCAACAACACATTTATTTCTTCTTGAGAGTTTGAATATTGTTGGCACTCTCGATGAGCATGTTGACAGTGGCGACCCTAATGATATTATTTTGTTCGAAGCCATTACTGCTATGAAGGTAAAATGGTTGCATTATTTTAGAGAAATTCATTTACTTTATCTTATTGCTGCTATTTTTGATCCTAGATTTAAATTAGAAGGTTTGAATGGTGGTTTACAAGCTTATTATGGTTATTTAGGAATATTAGATGAAATTGATATTTCGAGCATAATGACGAAATTAAGAAGTGATTTAATTATTTTATTTAATGATTATATTGTAAGATATAACTTAGGAACATTAGGTCAATCTAGTAGTAGCGAACCGGTAATTCAAACAAGACTTAGCGCAGGGGATCGTTGGTTATTGCAACGAAATAAAAAAATATAGGGATACGATAACTAATAACCCTGAATTAGATAATTATTTATCTACAAATTTTGAGTTTTCTAATGAAAGTTTATGCAGTAAATATTTTAAAATCCTTGAATGGTGGAACCGGCATCAAAATATATATCATGTTTTATCTATTATTGCTAAAGAGATATTGGCAGCACATATTTCCACCGTTGCGGTTGAGCAAGCCTTCAGCTTGGGAGGTAATATATTGGAAGCTATGTGATCTTCATTACATCCAAGCACTCTAGAAGCAACAGATTGTGTGGATGATTGGACTTGAGCTGATCTGAGACAACAAGAAGATGCCCCCGATGATTTTGAAGATTTGTTCGATAATGCTTCTACAACAAGTGCAAGCGGAGAAAAAAAAATCATAAATTCGGTCCGGTTTGGTTCGGTTTGCGGTCTGGTTCGGTTCGGTCGGTTTTTTTACACACCCCTATACAATATTGCACATACTGCAATCTGTTGTAATTCTCTAAATATATATAGAGTTTGGATGGAGGAGGGACATGTCATTTGAGTAGGGACATGTCCTCTAAAATTTGGAAGAACATGCCTTAAGACTCCAAATGGTGCATGGAAGGAGTATAACTCTTAGGAGGGTTGCACCTCAAACCAAAGGGTGCCCTCAAAGGCACTCTTCCATGCCTATATAAAGGAGTCCTCTTGTTCATTCAAATGATCTGAAATCCATTGAATCCATCCGAATTTTAGAGTCTCATTTTGTTGTTTGAGTCAGAGAGAGAGTCTCACCATTTCCAAGTCCAAATTATCCTGGGAGAACATTAGCCACATAACCTGTAGAGCACCGAGAAAGGGCTAATAAGTTCTTAAGGACAGAGATTCATCTCGACTTGGACGTCATTTATAAGATTTTTCTGGTTCTCAAAGTTTTAGGGTTTATATTATTTTTGGCATGTTAAGTTAGATTTATTTCTGGAAATTTGTTTGATGCATATTTATTTTATGTTTAATGACATTAAATAACCAACACAATCTCATATATATTCCAGATCTTCTCAAACTTGCGGACTGAAAGAGGCGTAAAGAATCTATGTAGCCGATACCAACTAATGGAAAAAGATTTTTGTTGGTTTGATATTGTGTACTAAAAAACTAGTTTAAACTACCTGAAGTTCATAAAAGTTCAATATATCTCTTACCAAACAAACATGCACATGCCTACACAGAATGCATCAAATATCATTATCTTATGCATTGCTAAGTGCTAACATCATTTTTACTATGAGGTCAAAAGATCAAAATTTAAAGCTCAGAAAAGAAAAATAAAACAAACACCATTAACTACCAGCAAAAGGGTTTGTACAGTTGCTTGCTCAAGCTTCAAATTATACAAGATAATAACACAACTGTTGAATTTTCAAAAAAAGATTCAGCAGCAGACATTTAGCATCTTTTATATACATTTGCAACTTAATCACACTCATAATAAAATATACATAAAAATGAGAATAGAGAATATGTGTCATTCTCATGGTTGACATTATAATCCATATCTAAACCATTAATTTATCATAATAAAATAATAATTAACAGTTAATAATCAATTAATAAATTAATAAAAATTATGAAATAATTAATTAACAAATTGGTAGTTAATAATAAATAATAAATAAATAATATCATGCATAACAATATAATAAACATGCATAAATTTCCATTAAAATTTTCTACATATTTATTTTGTTAGGGAAAAACATAAATTTAACAAATGATATTTTTATAATTTATTAACAATTGATTCTGATTACAAGATGTAGGTATATTATTTTAACCTACATCCTATGCTACATGTGTCACGTCTAGAAAGCATCATTCTTAAGTAAGTTTAGTAGTGAAATTATACTATATTGGGATATTTAAGCCTCTAAATTCTCGAAAATTATATTATTGTGAGAGATATGACATATACACCCGGCACATGATATATCATCTCATAAATTCTAGTTCTCACCCCATTAATGGATAGCTAAGGTGACCAGAAAGGCTAAGTGGCTATGGAATTACCCTGGACTACAATAACCCCATTTATTTACATAACTAACTTTACTTAACTTGCAAACAACAAACATGACATTTGACATTCCTATATAGGGTTGGCAAAATTTCTTGTCTTGTCTCGTCCCAACGGGATCCCGTCCCATTTAGGATGGGATTCATGACAAATTTATTTGTCCCGTATTGAAAATGGGACGGGACTGAAACGAAAAATTTTGAATCAGGACGGGTCGAGATTTTTGACCCGTTTTACATGACCGGGATGAGATTGACAAATTTCATCCCGTCTCGAACCATTACCAATCATATTCCTACCAATCCAATTAATTCATATGCATTTCACAACCATAAAAGATAAATTCATGTCACAATTAATGAAAGAAAACATAGGTATTTTAAGCTCATTATTCTATCATGAAGATACCTTAAAAATCAAAAACTTCATTGAAAACTAAAAATATTCTCCTAAGCCCATAAAAAGCCCATTCATGTTTGAGGACATATAAAGAAGTTTATTAAATACTTCACATTCCATTAAAGAAGAAAACATAGGTATTACGAAGGATCAACTGATAATGATAATTGATAATTGTAAAATTATAATTTACAAAGGGGATATGTCTAAAACTTGTAATGGAACTACGTGAACTTTGATTCCTCTCACCCTTGGAGGATACGTAGGCAACTTAAATTTTTAAAAATTTAAGCTCAAACTCTTCAATGTAATAAATTTTTTTTATTTATAAAATTAATCTCATTTATTTTAATTAATTTTCAAAAAAAAAAGTCTATGAACCGAACCGAACCGTTCGGTTCTGGTTCGGTTTAAGGTTCCGGTTCCACACTTGTGGAACCGGAAATCGGCCGGTTCGGTTCGGTTCCGAACCGGAACCGAACCGCCGGCCAGGTCTATTTGCAAGATTATTCCAGTCGACATATATGTATGATGATTTTTTTTATTTATGAACAATTTAATCGACATGTATGGAGCCTTGTATGTGTATTCTAGTCAACATCATCTTATGAAGAATATGCAGGTACATCCCAGTCGACATGCATGTATGAAAAATTCATAGTCACTTCAGTTGACATACATGTATGAAGTAATTGCAGGTATCCCAATCGACATCATTATCTGATTCTTTGTAAGATTACTTCAGTCGAAATGCATGTATGAAGTGTTTGCGGATATACTCCAGTCGACACACATGTATGAAGTATTCATATAATTACTTCAGTCGACACGCGTGTACGAGAAGTTTTGTGGGTATACTCCAATCAACGCTGCATGATACAATGTTGACACGCATGTATGGAGTTTGTATGAATAATCCAGTCGACATTTATATAAGAATCTTTGTAGAAATATTTCAGTCGACATGCATGTATGGAGCTTTGTATGAATATTCTTGTCAACATCCATGTATGAAGAGTTTGCAGGTATATTCCAGTCGACACTTGAACAACGGAGACTCAGTATGAGAAGGACGTCCCAATCGACGTGCATAAAAGAAGACTTGGTGTGAAGATATTCCACTCGACACTATATATGGGGACTTGGTGTGTACATCATAGTCGACATTACCAGGTATGGCTTGTTTTTTTAAGAATATCCAAGTCGACATTAGTTTGGCATGGGACTTGTTAGGGATATCTCATTCGACATTAGTGTGTTGTTTGGCACTAGTGAAGGATGCCCCAGTTGACATTACAATATGTAACTTGGGACTTGTTATGGGTGTTCCAGTCGAAATTACTATATAATTGTTATGGTTGCCTCGGTCAACGTTTACATGTATATAGCTGGGACTAGTTGTGGATCATAAATACATGTATGCCTTGGTGCTTGATATACATCACATTCGACATTTACATGTATGTAGCTTGAGAGTTGTTATGGATAAAAGACATGTATGGCTTGGGGCTTGATGTGCATCCCATTCGACATCTATATGTGTGTAGCTTGGGACATGTTGTGGATCTCAAATGTGTGTATAGCTTGAGGCTTGACGTGGATCCCATTCCATACAACATGTGTGTAGCTTGGGTCTTAATGTATATCTCATTCGACACCATGAGTGTGTAGCTTGAAGTAGATCCCAATCCTTGAATTGGGACTAATTAAGTATGGCCCAATTAACATCTCACTGTGTAGCTTGGGGCATGATGTGGATCTCATTCGACACTATACCCTGTAGAATGGGACTTGTTAAGGATGTCTCAGTCGACACTACAGTCTGTAACTTGGCACTAGATGAAGATCCCATTCGACATTACATATTTGGTGATTGTTGACTGGGATTCTTCCTTTTGTTCCAAACAATTTTCATAAACACTTATAATATCTTATTATACGGACCCATTCTATTGTTATGGGATAATCCTCATATGACATGTATGACTCCATTGGTCTTTTGAACTGTAGTATGGGGATGATCATGACCTTCATCAGGTCTAGTGGAATAAGAAGTGAAGATCCTCATGGATCTTCATCATGTCTGGTAGAGTAAAAACTCTCTTGGAACTCCATTAGCTCTAGTAGAGTAAAGACTCTCTTGGACCTTCATCATGTTCAGTAGTGTGTAGTCTCTTATAGACATTCATCGGGTGCAGTTGACCGTAGACTCTCTTGGACTTTCACTTGGACCTTCATCTGGTTCAGTCGACTGGGAACATTCCCCAATGGCTCATGTAGAGTCAAGTTCAAGACCTGACCTTCATCTGGTCCAGACGACATTGAAGACACCCCTGGTCATTTGACCAGTAGTATGGAGATTGTCCTGACCTTCATCTGGTTCAGTTGACTGGGAACATTCCCCAATAGCTCATGTAGAGTCAAGTTCAAGACATGGCCTTCATCTAGTCCAAACGACATTGAAGACTTCACTGGTCATTTGACCAGTAATATGGAGATTGTCCTGACCTTCATCTGGTTCAGTCGACTGGGAACATTCCCCAATGGCTCATGTAGAGTCAAGTTCAAGACATGGCCTTCATCTGGTCCAGACGACATTGAAGACTCCCCTGGTCATTTGACCAGTAGTATGGAGATTGTCCTGACCTTATCTGGTTCAGTTGACTGTGAACATTCCCCAATGGCTCATGTAGAGTCAAGTTCAAGACCTGGCATTCATTTGGTCCAGACGACATTGAAGACTTCACTGGTCATTTGACCAGTATTATGGAGATTGTCCTGACCTTCATCTGGTTCAGTCGACTGGGAACATTCCCCAATGGCTCATGTAGAGTCAAGTTCAAGACATGGCATTCATCTGGTCCAGACGACATTGAAGACTCCTCTGGTCATTTGACCAGTAGTATGAAGATTGCCTGACCTTCATCTGGTTCAGTTGACTGGGAATATTCCCCAATGGCTCATGTAGAGTCAAGTTCAAGACCTGGCATTCATATGGTCCAGACGACATTGAAGACTCCCCTGGTCATTTGACCAGTAGTATGGAGATTGTCATGATCTTCATCTGGTTCAGTTGACTGGGAATATTCCCCAATGGCTCATGTAGAGTCAAGTTCAAGACCTGGCCTTCATTTGGTCCAGACGACATTGAAAACTCCCATGGTCTTTGGACCCGTAGTATGGGGATTATCAATCGATTGGGAACATTCCCCATTTACTCGTATAAAGTCAAGTAGAAGACCTGGCCTTCACCTGGTCCAGACGACATTAAAGACCCCTGGTCTTTGGACCCGTAGTATGGGGATTAACCCGACCTTCAACCGGTTCAGTCGACTGGGAACATTCCCCATGTTTCTTTTAGAATTAAGTTGAAATCTTAACCTTCGGCTACTCTAAGACGTCAACATACCAAGATCAAATCCCGAATAATATACTTGACAGATTACTCTTCACGTCAAAGACTCTTTGACTTAAAGAGTATGGAACAAACTGTACGGGCCAAATTTGGACCCAAGGGTAAAATCGTCTTTTCATCTCTAACCCAACAGTAAGCAAAGCCCAAATGAAGAGATCCGGCCCAGAAAATTTAGTATTATTGGACAATAATTAAACCAATTGCTTCAAGACAATCTTATCTAATTATATTCCAACTACTTCCCACTTTTTCCTAACACCAAGCATATTCCCACATGATGTGATATTCCATCAAATACATGAGCACGTTGTGGGGACTCTTGCCAACTAATGAAGTCATATTTCTTTACCTATAAAATGGCAGCACAATTCAAAGCAGAGGCATGAAAGTCTTAGCTCTCAAACAGGAGCTCTCAAAGCTTCATACTTTCTAAACATCGGCCACCGCCCTCACGGCAGTCAACAGAAGTCAAGGTAACTTCTGACATTGTTCTTCCATTATTTACAGCCCGTCTTCACTACTGACTTGAGCGTTGGAGTGCCTACGGCACCCACTACACCGGTGGGCAGTACTCCCTGCTCACTCTACCTTTGTTTTGCAGGATCGCTAATGCCCTCAGCCTACAAATTCTCGATTGTGGACCTCGAGCGAAAACCAGCATCCACAGTCATGTAACTTGGATAATTTGAATTGCTTTCATATTAATTAATATTATTTATGATGTCAGTCGGTTCTGTCTATTTTTCCAGAACGGTTTAACTGATCGAACCAGTAACCTATTAAACCTATTCAATCACTGGTTCAATCACCGATCTGATTTTAAAAACATCATACCGCCCATTTTTCTCCATAAATTGAGGGCCATGTTCAGTTCAACACACCAGTAAAAAAAATGACCTATATAATCCTCAATGAAGAATCTTATGACTTTTTTTGTTGTTGAAACAAATCTTAGGATTTGGTTTTCTACAATACCAAAAGTTAAAAGTTAAACAATGGTTCCACTATTATCCATAAACTTTGAGGAGGGGACCTGTGTTTCCTAATTGCCTTCGACTTCAAGACTCTGCGGATGAAAACTAAGAAACCAACATGTTATTTGCACTACCTAAATTGCAATATTTGCTCTAAATAATTTATTTAATTTGGACAAATTTTAGTACTTGGAAATAGCATCATCTATATATATTTTATTTCCAAATTTTCCTAAGCTACTCATTCAACCTCAATCTTCCCACAGTTCCTCCTTATTCCATCCATATATTTGAGCTCTCCCATTATTTGGTGGAAGTACAATGTATTTAGAAAAAAATTTGATATTTGTGTGTGTAATGTATTCTCTTTCTTCTAAATAAATATGAATGTAATTTAATAAGCTCAAGATTTTAAAAACAATTATACATATGTATGAACTAATTTAAACTCAATTTACTAAGCTCAAAAATCAAAAAATAATTGTACATGTACATGAACTAATCTTAAACAAATACTACAAGTAAAAAAATATATACATTGAACAAAATTTAAAATTTCCAACTAGTATATTATAATGATATACCCACCTCTTCAAGAAGAGAATTTATCATATTAACCTCATGTTTCAACATGCCAACAAAAATGATGAATCAATATTCTATATTATCTAATTCTATCATCACTTCATTTGCTTTTTCGCTTAAATATATATTGTATGTGTGCAGAGTGAAACAAGAGAAGCCGAGGAAGAGGGCATCAACAAGTCGTCACCACCATCATATGGGTACGAAAGAAAATGAGATTTATGCATAGACTCTACTCAACATTACAAATGTAAAGGTAAAGTCACAATCTAATTACCGTCTTATACAATATCGGAAAATTCAACATATGGATGAAGTATTTCCAGCAATCCCCCACAAACAAATCTCCAAACATTGACTTAAATGAGGAAGAAGAAGAAGATGAACAAGAAGGAATCTTACCAACCACCAGAAGCAAGAAAGCAAGCTACCAGAAGAGAAAGAAATCAGCCAACAAATTGATACTTGATGACAGTGAATAAAAATTCTTTAAACTTGTGTAATTTTCAATAATCTATTTAGGAAATCATCAATAAAAAAAAACCTTACATGGAAAATTATATTCATCACAACAACAAACAAACATCAACTTGAAAAACAAAATAAATAGACTGATAATCCAAACGCAACATCTCACACTTGAATTCCACCAAACAAATAGGACAAAACGATTCACAAAACATGAAATAAAAACAAAACAACACTCAAGGAAAAATATCATCCAACATACTTTCCAAAAAAAAAAAATATACTTGCAATGATTATACATTTAAACACAAAAAAAAAAAGAAAAAAAAAAACAACAAACAACTTTGAAGAAGGGGGCAAAAACGAAACATTCAACACGGTAAGGGCAAAAGAGATACCTCTATAAAACCCATTATAACTAACGCAACCCTAATCAAAAAAGAATAAAAAGAAATAAAAGACAGCCACATCACTATATTTTCCAAAAAATAATTAAAATAAATAAACAAATAAAAAAAATACAAACAAAATAATAAATGCCCAACAAATATAGAAATACCGAAACCAAATGGAACAACACATGACTACCCATGTTTTAATCATATCATACGGCCCACAAACCAAATTTAGTAAAAAATCTACCATAAAAAATAAGAGGGGAAAACAATTTAAATTATATATACACACACACACACTAATTTTTTTTCTAAAAAACATTTAAAAAAAAAAAAAAGAGGAACCTCCGCAACGCGAGGGATCCCAATTAGTTGATAATGTTAAGAAAGCGAGCAACAATTTTAAGGCCAATAAGAAAGCAATAAGGACACAAAGGTAGAACAAAATTCGACCTTATTATCTTCGGTAATGAATGTTTTCTGCACAGTTTATCTTACATTGATATTTTGTTTGGATGTGACTTTTGACTCCTAACACATTGCAAGTTTAAAGATATAAAACAAAAGAAGGCAATACTACCAAATTTGCAGTGCCTATTCTGATATGCGTACTGGGAAAAATCCACTGGTTTGAAATAGTTAAAGTTCTCATGTAGCCTGTAGGAGGAGATCTCATGTCTACATGATACATAGATACTGGAAATGGGAAGCTGCAGTGTTTTGCTAATGTCTCGACGACATATGCCCTTCTGATTTCTCTTCATCCATGTCATCTGCATCATCCCTGTAACAAAAAAATATTGAGTAAAACCTAAGAACAAATTTAAATACTGGATGTTTTTTATGCACTATGGATTAGACTTGTGCACTTGCCTCATCATGTGATCATCAAAATTTGTCATGTGTGGAGGCTTGTCATCTTCTTCATGATCTGACTCGTAATCCTCACCATTCCAAATGCGAGGTTTTGGTCTTTGCTCCATGTCCTCTTCCGGCTACATCAAATCAAAAATCACATAAGATCAAAACAAAAGGAGAATAAATCAAGGGTCAAGATGCAATATCAAACTAAAATGATGATACGAATTTGGAACTGTCTACCAAGTACCAACCTCTTCAGGAACTTGTGTAGTTGGTGGTGTTGTCCGAAAAGGTACACTGGGAGCATGGATTAATCTAGAAAGTTGCTCCAGTAGTGTGTTCCTAGAGAAAATATATTTGTCAGAAAATATCTCAGACAACAATGGATCTATGTAAATAACGCATTCTTACCAAAAAAAAATATTAACAGCAGATTAAGTTCAAAATTGGCCAAAGTTGTAGAATGACCATCGGGATTTAGGAACTACATCACAATAAGTCCCCTCATGGAATTGGACAACCAGCACATAAACAGATAAATCAATAGAAAATGAATTGGCCAAGAGCCTAGTCAGAGAATGACCATTTGGATTTGGGCCGGCACATACAGTCCCAAAGTCCCAGCATGGAGTTGGAAAATCCACGCTCAAGTAAACTGAGAAAATAGAACGCTTAAATGATAGCCTCCCAAACAATAAACTAAAAAATAAGACTTGCAGGAAACAGGAAAGGTTCTCCAGTCCAGTCAACTAACCTTATGTGTAAAAGATAAAGAAGAAACAGCTAGTTGCAATGGACATCCTTTCCATCCAGCACCACTCATTAAATGTAGAATAAACATGACTACCACCAATCATATTTAACAAAAACTAACTAATCTCCTAACTATTTAAAATGGAACAAATATAGTGAGTCAATAAGTCCTCCCCTAGATAATAACACTCCATTATCAGATTATACATAAAGTTCACTGAGCAACAGCAACAACATTTCATGCAAATGCATAAGATTTTAAGAGGAAAATGCAGCTGGTAAAATGAAAGCAAATTGAAGGGGTGAAGTATACAATCAAAATCACCTTATCTTCTCCATATCTTTGTGTGTGTTTAGGTTCTCCATGTTGGATGGTTCAACGTGAAGAGTGTAATCTGGTCCAAAGTACTCATAATATTCATTGTAAGGTAACTTATTATCAGGTTCTATCCCAACTGCAACTGCTGTCTGCAGTAAAGCAACAAAAGTAAACTTATCAGGACTTGTTTCATTATTTATTGATGAAATTGCTTAATGATTTTTATCAAGAGAGAAAACCTCGTAGCACCAACAACGAGCAACATTCCGGATGGTATATCCTCCTCCACCCAGGACCATCAGAGGAACATTGAAGGATCTAAGAAAGTGAAGACAATCTGCATGGCCTTTAACTGACAAGTTAAAGCAGCCCAGCCTATCACCAGACAACGAGTCTGCTCCACACTGGAGAACAACTGCATCGGGCTGATACACTTCCATGACTTTTTGGATGATGGGCCGAAAAAGGCCACGGAAGCATTCATCATCTAAGCCATCATTCAGTGGGACATTGAGGGCATAGTACTTACCCGGGCCGGCCCCAACATCTTTGATATGCCCAGTCCCAGGAAAGAAATCCCCAAATTTATGAAAAGAAACAGTCATGACTCTGTCAGTAGTATAAAATGCCTCCTCAACGCCATCTCCATGGTGAACATCAATATCAACATACAAAACACGCTGCTCAATGACATTGAAAGAAAGTCCTCAGAAATACTATGCAGTAAGTCCATGACAAGCAAAGGCAAATCATCATTGAACAACTGTAATTTCTCCTCCGATAAGTAAGATCAATGATCCTGTTACATTAGTACTACCAGACCACAAATACTGGTGGAAATTCTAAAATCAAATTTTCGCAATAAGATATGAGATGATGCAAACACAAGGAGGATCTGAGTTATATGATTATCATTTTGCAATACGTGCAATTCCGACAAAACAGAAGAGAATATCATATAAATTGCAATCCTAACTCAGCAAAAAGATGCAATAAGTAATTTTACACAGAGAAAAGTAGGCATGCAAAGCGAAGACAGAACTAGATTTATATATATCAAATAGTCATTGGTACGCATAAAATCACCATCAAACAGTTATATCTCTTATCAACTCCACGCAAAACGCCCATCTTACAACCTCACTGCACATGTTAATTTTAATACTGATCGAACCGTTCAGCAACCCTTAAACTTACAATCCTTAACATACAAAACATTGACTTGAAAATCTACCACCATCAAATTTAAGTTTCGTAACAAGACATCAACATAGCTCACAGAAACCTAAACTAACATCATATCTATCAAGTCACTGAGAACAAAGCATCTCCAATAAGTTAACACGAAACTTGAATAAAACAAAAGGAGAAAAAAAGAAACCTTACCCTGTGAACTTTAAGCAACTCGAGAATGCCAAGTACAATATCATTGACATAACAAAACCCAGAAGCTTCACTCTTCTTAGCATGGTGGAGCCCACCAGCCCAATTCAACGCAATATCAGCATCACCCCTATTCAACTTAACAGCAGCCCCAATGGAGCCGCCAGCAGAGGCCTGGCAAAACCCAAAAATCCCATCAAACACGGGACAGTCCTCGCCCACATTGAACCGTTTCAACTGCCTCGACAACGACGGGTCACCCGACGATTCGGGGGACACGGAGGCGAGGAATTCGACGTACTCGTCGGTGTGGAACCTCCGGATGTCGGAGGGGCCCGCGGGGAACGGACGGTTGATTTCCATCCGACGGTGGAGAGCGTAGTGGACGATCAGATTGTGGGCCATGCGGATTCTGTGAGGCTTCATTGGGTGACCTTGGCCGTAGTAATAATCGCCGATTGTTGGTTCGTAGAAGTAGCTTACTCGCCGCTTCTTCCCGTCGGGACCTGACGGAAGTGATACGCCCTCCGTTAGCTCCGTCATCTTTGCTGTTTCCTCGTACTAACGCGACTGCGAACTGCAAGCTCTTCTCTTCTCGTGTTGTTTGTTTATTTTTTTTCTTTTCACAAATCTAAGAACTTGAAGCTTTCTGTCTCAAACTCTTAACTCTGATTTGTTATTTATAAGCCTGGAGTTTTTCGGCATTAGATTTGGTCTTAAGAAACACTTGAAGTGGACTACATTATTCGGCCCATATAGATATAAGCCCAAACTTAAGTCCAACCTGACCAGTAGTTTTGGGCTTTAGAAACACTTGATCTAGACTACATAATCCTTCAAGCCCAATAAGATGGGCCTGGGCTCCAAATGAAACTTTCATGAAGTTCTCATACGTCCCTTTTAGTGCCTGGACTTTTCAAATAAACTGAGTCAACCCATGAAAATCGTTTTGAACGATTTTTTATTTTGCTCTCTCTTCGTAGACTGAAAGGAAAAATGTAGGGGGGTAATAAAGGGTCAACTCAACCTCCTCTACCTCCTTCTTCTTCTTTTTATTTTTATTATCAAACACGCATCCATGAAGACTCGAACTCATGCCTTCAAATTTGTCTTGAGGGGATAAGATCACTCGACTACTAAACTTAATAAGTGGCGGAGACATAACTTTAATTCAATATAAATAAAATTTCATATTTACAAAAATGATAGATATTATTTATTTTAAAGTGAGTAAATTAAAATTATCTCATTAACTAATCATATGTTTCCTCAATTTATTGGAAATATTTTAATAAATTTTGGGTTTAACCCACTCCCTATAAGTGGCTCCGCCACTAGCCCTAATGACTCAGATCAACGCAACTTGATCCAACTCAATTTTATCAACTTTAAAATTTTAAATTTATGGAATCATTTTCTTTCAACTCAATCTGACCAATCGAAAGTTTAATTTTCAAATTTTTGGATTTATATTCAATATAAATTGTCAATAAAATATTAACTCGATCTTTTATTTGTTCACCCTAAAAAATATATTATTTTTAAAATCGAACTAAACCGTCATATTGAACCGGTCAAATCAAGAACCAATCATGAGTCCGGAACGGTTGGGTCCCAAAAATCGGAGTGGAAAAAACCAACCAAAACCAATGAACCAGACCAATGGGTTCTTAACAAAAAATAAAAATAAATATTTTTTTATAGATTTGAAAGAAAATAAAATTATTTATGATATCAACAGTTTTAATAATTTAATTGGAACGATTCAATAGAACGAATTAATGATCCAACGAATCACTGATTTGTAAAACAATGAAAAAATATACATGGAGTTGATGAAATGCCATAATAAATAATAAGAAGAAGCCCAGGAGAAAATCTTTGGTACCACGTCATTCATGCAACAAGCCAATCATCATTTACCACGGGTGTTAAAAAGTCAAAAAATAACTAAAAAATATGAAGAAAATTAAACATGTTATTTTTTAATTGGTTGATAGTATCACGTCATTCATACCACTGTTTCACCAGAGATTTACTTCATGCACAGACACTTTTTTTATGTTTAACGGTGTTCGAAGAATTCAACGTTTGGTGTAATTAAGCTGACTGTAGACTAAAGTCAAAATAAATTTCTCGAGAAAATATTCGAATCTAATGCTACGAACCTACCGACGTGTCGGCCGCATCATCGAGTCATCTCTTACGTTAATCCTATCAAATTTTCAAACCTTACTGTAAACCTTTATTCGTCTGCTAGCCTCGTGGTCCTATATAAATAATTCATGGATTTTTTTTAAAAAAAAAAAATTTAAAAAAATGTTTGTGGACCAACAAGAAAAAAAAGTAACGTTAATGAGAGAGTTTAATTTTAATGGTGTCAAATCAAGAAAATGTTATCAATTAGGGGATTTTAATCCCATTATATTCCTTAAGCTTTATGAATTATGAATAAAAGACATAGAAGGGTTTTTCTTCTCAAGGCACTCTAATTGCTACTTTTGACCTTAAAAGCTATAGTGGGATTGGGTACCCAATTGATGGATTCATGGGGGGCCAAGGAATCCTGGAATTTTCACACCCTTAATAAAAGGTGTTGAAATTAATGTTAATAACCCAAAATTCAAGCTAACAAATGGAAATGATGTGATTAGATATATCCCTCTAAAAAGATCAAAACCCCAATTAAATCATAATCCATCGCACTTTTCACACCGTTAAAACCCTAAAATATCATACACGCAATCTTTTGTTGGACGGTGATAGCATGAGGTTCGACGTCCTTAATGGTGAAAGCATGAGATTTAATGTCCACACTACAAAAATTATGTCTTTTAGCGTCCAATAGTTTAGCGTCGAAACTAATTTCGACGTAATAATAACTTTTAGCGTCGTAATTAATATTCGACGCCAAATATCAAGATTTTAGCGACGAAAATCTAATTCGACGCCAAATATTCAACTTTTTTCGTCGAATTAATATATCGACGCTAAAAGTACGACTTATAGCGTCGAATACTTTTCGACGCTAAATTTTTTTAACTATTCCAATAATTTTTGGCGTCGACATAAAATTTCAACGCTAAATTTTATACTTTTAGAGTCAAAAATCGTATTCGAAGCCGAAAACTTGAATTTTGACGTCGACGAAGTAGCGTCGCTAAAGGTTTATGAAGATACCACCGACAATCCTTTAATCTTTAGCGTCTAAATTTAATATCGACGTTAAAAATCAGACAATTAGCGTCGAATTTAGTGATTCGACGCTGAAGATAGATTAAAATGCAGAATGCCACCAACCATTCTCCTCATATGCTTTTTCTCTCATCTTCTTCGATCTCATCCTCTGAAATCTGAGAATCTCTCATCTGCAACCTCACAACTCTCCTACAAATTTTCAATAAAATTGTAATCAATTTTCCATAAGGTAAATCTTCTTTCATATTTCTTTATTATTTTCATTTTTTATGATTATGTTTATTATATAATTTTTGTTAGTGGTTTATGATTCATATATGTAAATTAGTTAATTAATTAACTAAATATATTTTTCTGTCAACTATTTAATTTATCGTCATCCTCGTTGGTTTCCTTGGCTTATGGGCCTCAAAAGCAGGCTTATGAATACAGTGGATGCATTGTGAACGAAGTTAGATTTCATACCGAGCAGCAAGATGTTTCACATGTCACTCAGAATTATGGAATTGTAATCCAAGGAGAACACGGCTCAAATATATTGACTTCTACGGAGTGTTGCAATCAGTCATTGAGTTGATATATAGACCCAAACGACATATTGTGTTATTCGAATGCAAGTGGTTTGACACAAATGCCAGAAAGAGGATAATTCAAGTTAATAATCATCTAACGTCAATTAATGTTCAACGTTATTGGTACAAGAATGATCCATACATTTTTTGTACCCAAGCACGGTCAGTGATATATATATCTGATCCAAAGCTAGGAAATGGAAGGATGGTGGCAGAAAAATTACAACATAGGGGCATTTGGGACACGCATGAGAAAGATAGTGTAGAAATATCAGATGAAACACAAGAAGTCTCTGACAACTTCGAAGTTCCTCAACATATATTTCATGTACCAAATGTGACCGTTCCTGAAAATATCAGATTAACTCGAGATAACCCAGACGTTGAGATAATTCCTCATTCTGAAGTTAGCGTGGACGTAGCAAATGAAGAAGAATTTGACACTGGAGATGACTTCGAGTCCAGTCACGAATCCTCAAATACCGAAGATAATAGTTACTAATTAAGTTAGTGTATGATGTGATTGATGAATAAATTTTATTATTATAATGTATGGTTGTTGTTTTGAATTATTATTAAAATATGGTTGAACGATTGTTGTTGTTATTAATAGTATAATTATCATATTATTGTTATTAATGATAGCAATTTAGCGTCGAAAAGAGAATATTCTTATCGACGCTTTATGTTAGACATTTAGCTTCGAATACTCTTATCGACGCTTTATGTTAGACATTTAGCGTCGAATTCTCTTATCGACGCTAAATGTTAGACATTTAGCGTCGAATTCTCTTATCGACGCTAAATGTTAGACATTTAGCGTCGAATACGTTTATCGACGCTAAATGTTAGACATTTAGCGTCGATTTCAGATAATTCAACGCTAACTGAAAAAATTAAATTTCCCCAAAAAATTTACCCTAATTTTTAATTAGCCGCCAATTTTTTAGCGTCGAATACTTCGACGCTAAAAGCAAATAATTTCGACGCTAAATGTCCCTTAAATCCCTAAAACCAGTGTCATCTTCTTTCTCGGCTCAAACGACCAAAAACATCCAAATACCGAAGATAATCCTCAGCAAGCTCCAAACGAATTTAAAGATAAGTTTTCAAATCAAACTCTCTGTAATATGATTGATCAACCATATATGTATAGTTTTGGTATTTTGATTGATGAGTTGGGGAAATTTATTGGGTGCATTGGAGGTGTTCGATGAAATGCTTCAAAGTAATTGAAACTTAAGGGAGAATTTCGGGTTTATGTTGCATATATTTTTGGGTTTATGTTGCCGAGAACAACAGCAATTGCTGCTGTTCTCGGCCAGAGCAGCAACGATTGCCTCTTGCTCAGTAACCCAAATCACTTGTTTTGACTAACGAGCTATAGGGACTCATAATTTTTTTTAGCAACATTACATATCAGCCAATCACTCACTTGATGAGACCAAATATTAAAAATATGACCTAAATAATAATGGATCTTTAGTCTTTGAATCAAATATTAAAGAAACAAAACGATTAGAATAAGCACTGTTTTTAGTTATTGTACATTGAATATATATTATGTTTTGATATAAACAAATGCTCACCATATATAACATTGATTTTGATTATGTTCCGCCAATAATTGATTTTGATTATGTTTCGCCTAACTCATTATTTAAGTGGGAGCAGCTATGTGATGATCTTGAAAATGGGTACCGATGTTCGGATGTTACTGAGATTGCCATGCAAGATTCTGTTATTGAGGTTCGAGGAATCGTGATAATCATTTTGGAGAAAGCACTTGGGGTGGGATTGTTAAAAAAAATATTGCCTACTGTTGGGTACATTAATGTATTCCAACTGGAAATCATGAGGTAGTATTATTCAAAAATTAAATATTGTTGCTCGTGATTGTGCTTTCTTGTTAAGTGCTTGGAATGCAATGAGAATGGCTTGATTCGTTGCCCTGATTGTTGCTTGTGATTGTGCTTTCTTGTTGAGTGCTTGGAATGTAATTAGAATGGCTTGATTCGTTGCCCTGAAACTTTGTGTGTGTTTGCAGATGGCACTGGGCAATTGCAGACGGGCTAATGTGACTCCATCTACATCAGCAATGACAGCTGGCCCTGATGGAGTCTCTGCTAGCACAGATGAGTCGAGTACAACGAAGGATCGAGGACGTACCCGTGGCCTTGGGTTGGCTAAGCACGTTAAGGCTCACGGTCGTATCCGGATTGAGATATCAGATGATGGACAAAGTCAAGTCAGACAATATAATTCAGCGTTTACTACAGCCATAGGTGCTACAGGTCGGTTTGAAGCTCCCCAAAACTACGTTTCTTGGTGAAAGATACCGTGGGAGACAAAAATCAACCAGTTATTCTCTTCGGTACTTGTGAGTTTCTTACGGTATTAAGTTTTCGATATTGTTTTTTAGTTAACATTTTTATTTTATACTTATTTGTACTCGGTTGTTATTCCTGTAGGAGTGGTTCGACTTCGATCTGACCAAAATGAATGTCCAACAGTATATTGACTACCACATGAGGGAAAAGTTATAAGGATTATAGGACAAAAGTTATAAGGATTATTCCTGAAACCAATATTCGACGAACATGGACCTTCAGATGCTCCACAACATAAGCCTGATTTTATAGAGGAGCAAGACTGAACATTCTTATGTGAGCTTTGGTCTAGCAAAAAACACGAGGTAAATTTTGAAATAAACGAAAATTTATAATTGTCTTTGTTTTCGGTACTTACAATGTTGGTAAATGCAGAATAAATGTCACGCAATGCGGAAAATCGAAGTCACTTGCGTTTTAACCACCGTGGAGGTTTGAAGCCATTTATCCAACATCGTGCCGAATATTCTGAGGTAAATATATTCTAACGTAAAATATAACAGTTCATTATTTTTACTAATGTGAAATAATACTGATTTTATTTTCTGTTTTTAACAGAGTAACACGGGTGAGGTGCAATCATTTCCAGATTTTTTCCGAGTGACGCATTACAATGAGAAAAACAAATGGATAAATGAAGAAGCTGAAAGCTGCTATGTAAGTTTCAGTTTTTAAAATAAAATAATTATTGTTATATATGTTAATTTTTTTCTAAAAAATTCTAATATTAACTTATTTTTTTAAACAGAACGAAATGATGGAACTTCAACATCAAACTCATGAGACATGGTCCGACCGGATACCAGATGAACAGTTGTCGCAATTGGTTTTTAAGAATCAGACAGCTTACAACGTTGGCCTTGGCACTCGTAAGAAGCCGACGTCATCTGCACGCAATACTGTTAATTCGGACAATGCCTCCTCTCTTCGAGACCAGTTACTCACCACCCAAGACCAACTTGCCACCACCCAAGACCGGCTAACCACCACCGAAGACCAGCTAGTCACCACCCGAGACGAGCTGAAGAAGACTAAGGATGAGCTACAACAGGTCAAGGTGGACCACGAGAAGAAGATGAAGCAGTTCGAACAGCAAATGCTGGCTTTCCGCTAGATGTTGGAGGTCTCACTCAGTCAGGGTGCATCGGGCTCGAGCGTCTCCCCATCACAATAGCAATAAATTTTATATCCATTTGTATAAACATTTTGAACAAATAGTTTTAATATAATATGTATTTTTTCTAAAAAAAAAATCAATATAATAATAAAATAATTATTATAATATTTCATAATTATATTATTAATCAGGAATTTTTTTTCAATGAAATTAAATATTAAATTAATTATTTTAGATCAAAAAGCAGTAAATTAATAATTTTTTTAAAAAAACACATTTGTTAACTATTTTTCGTCGAAGTAGTCGACGCTAAATTTGTTTTTGGCATCGAAATATTAGACGTTAATAGTAAAAGAATCGCCGCTGTAAGTATACAAATATTATTTTTTTAATATACTTTAGCGTTGAAAATAAACAACGCTAAAAGTCTAACTTTTAGCGTCGAAATATTTTGTCGCAATATCTGACCTATAGCGTCAGAAAATTTTATTTAGCGTCGAAATACATTGGACGCAAAATGGTAGTTTTTAGCGTCGAATATCTTTGTTTCGACGATAAATATTATTCTCGTCGATGTTTCAGCGTCCAATTTTTGCGTCTAATTAATTCGACGCTAATTTACATTTACGTCGAAACTGTGGATTTTTACGTCGATTAGTTTCGACGCTAAATGACATAATTTTTATAGTGCCATCACACGTTTTACACCGTTTAAATCTTAAAATATCATGCATATAATCTTTTATTGGACGGTGATAGCACGAGATTTGATGTCCTTAGTGGTGAAAGGATAAATTAGTTTTAGAAATCAAGAAATTAATTATCCAAACATAATATAATCCTCATCTTTATCAAGATTAGAAACCAATTATGAAAAAATATTACAAACATAAAAGACATGAGCGGAGTTAGAACACTCTCAATAGAAGGAATTATTAGGGTTTATAAGGAGACAAGAAATGAAAAGGTTAAAGAAAGAGGCAAAGGAGCTAATCATTTGGGGGGAAGGATGAAGAAATATAAATGGGTTTCTAAAGCTTTGCTTTTATCATCATTTTTGTGATTGTCGTCTCTTGAAAATGTGTTTAATCAACAGTGACACAACAGAAATTAACGAAGAGATCAAAACAATTTGACTTGTTAGTGGACCACGTTCGAGTTTGGGTCTTGTCGCAAAATATGAGTAACCATATGCTTACATAACTAACTATATAAATGAGCACAGCAACATTAAAAGCAAAAAAAATAAAAATATTCTCATTATAAGATAAAATTATTTTTTTATTTTTAACTTTTTATGTGCATAATTATGTGTTTAATTATATGCATATATGAAAATATTAGAAATGAATTTAAAAATATTCAAATAATTTCTAATGATGTACGTGACATTGTCACTGACATTACCTTGTAAAAATATTATCATAAGATATAGGGGGTTTGGAATCCATCAATTTTCTCATGACTCTTTACACGTGAAAAGATATTCTCATCGTCTCGCATTATCATTGTCATATTTAGTGAAATATTACATATAATTCAACCTTAATCGTTTAGATTTGTATATATGTTACATGTCAATAGATAATAATATTAAAGAGAGACAAAAAAAATTGAAAATATTATTGACCAAAGAGAATAGTTAGGCTTGGGCATCAAATTGGATTGGATCGGATCGGATCTGGCTCCCGAATCCGATCAAATCGTGTTTGTTTGATTCGTCAAATTTCGGATCGGATCAGATAAATTTGATCCGATTCGAATTTTATCCGATTTGATAACGAATCTGAATCCGATAGAGAATCCGATTTGATAACGAATTCGAATCTGATAGCGAATCTGATTTGGTAATAAATCCGGTAGTAGATTCGATTCGATAACAGGTTCGATTCGATAAGGATCCAATTTATAAATTCATATCAATTTTATCAAATCGGATCTGTTATAGAATCAAATTCGTTATCAAATCGAATCCACTGCTGAATTCATTATCAAATCAGATGTTATATCAGATTCAGATTTGTTATCAAATCGAATTTATCCGATTCGTTAAGATTTCAAATCGGATCGAATAAATCTGATTCGATTCGATAGTTATCGGATCAAATTTGATCTGATTCGATAAAGACTCAAAATCCGATCGAACCAAACAAATTCACTCTTATCGAATTGGTTTCGGATTCGGTCTGATCCGATCTGAATCCGAAAGTGCCACCCCTAAGAATAGCTGCGGTAAATACAATACATATAATTTTTATATTGTGCACTATATTATAATTAGGGTGCACAAGGATCGGATCACCCAAATAATCAAGGTTTGAAAAGTTAAAATTATTTTCAGAGTAAAAAAAATAAAATCAACTTGTGTATGATGGATTTGACCTGATCCAACTCTAATTTTACTATTAAAATAACTATTTATGAAGTTATCTCTATAATTTTAATATATTAACAGTTATCCCTATATTTACTTACTATTTTTAAATTTTAATCTTAGATATTTAATTTGTATTAAAAAAAATGTTCATGCCACGCGCCCCGACTTGATTGCTGACTTGATCAGCACCGAGTCCCCACTTCATTTTTCGGGTTAGCAAAAATGATTGGACCGAACCCAACCCACTAGAAATAGTCACGAGTTGTCTTAAATTTTATAAGGCCTCATGTGCGTTCTTAAAAAGAAACCTCTACCGATAGATGATAAAATATATATATATTATATTATACACTAAAAATTAATTTTTCTCTAGATTTAGGAACCATAATTTTGAATTAAATTTATAAATCTCAACCGATCGTCTGTGTGAACTCTCCCATAACCATTTTTATAACCCGCCAAATGAACACCTTTAGTGCACAACACTACACCAGGGATTATGACCATGACCCATCAAAATATGACCACTGTGTCTATTTACTGACAGAGCAAAATGATGATGAGCTTGTTTTGGTGCCATTTCATTAATCAATTTTATTATCATAACTAATCACCAACTAATTACCTTGTTCCAGTGAAGCTGCTTTAGGTTTCTTTTTTCCTTTTTTTTTTCTCCCTCCATTGTTAATTAACTTTAATTACAAGGAACCGGTTGGAGATTACTTTCAAAATGAAAGATTTTATATTAAATACTTTATAATGTTAGGTCATTTTCTAGCTTTATCATTTGTTGACATTTTATATTGCGACTAAAGCTTAATTAACATCGTATGGGAATTAATAGCTAGCGTATGTTAGTGGCTCAAGAACCGGTGAAATTCATGTTATTGTTTTCTTTGTTTTCAAATTTTGTATAGAGAAAAATTTGTCATGTGTCATAAATTATTCTTTGAATAATATTATGAGATGAATTCATATTACTGGCGGATCAATTAGATTGTGTCCTAGGTATTATTACGGTTTTTATTTTTCAAAACCGTAATAATACGTTATCAATGTAATAGTGTGATATTTCTATTAATATGTTGTCTACCGTTCCACTAAATAGAGTCGCTATCAAAATAATAGTGTGATATTCTATTATATATGTCGTGTATTTTCAATACACTTTTATATAAATATATGATTATAATGAGATACATGAATCAAATACTGAATCAAGTAATAGATAAATGAATGAAATAAAAAATTTTAACATATTTTTCGAGATTTATGAATAAAATAATGAATGAATTTAGTTAATTTAGATTCGAGATTCATTAATCAATTGTAATAGACAATTCTGCTCACATCTTATATAATGCTAAGTGACAACACCACATAAAAGATGAGATAAAAATATATGTATGAAGGATACTCGCAAATAATTATAATAAATTTTTGAAAATTTCGACATGGTTTGAAGAATTTAGATGATCAAACTTGAATTAATATAGGAATATGGAGTAAATATTGTCTTAAATAATCATAATTTTTTTTGTAAATCTCCACTTGCAAAGTTTGGATACATGACGAAGTGGCATTTACATGTCCATACGAAGGGATCCCCTCTTAAATTAACGAGGTTTAATTCTCCATTTTGAGTTTTCATAAGCCCCTTTAAAATTATGGGAGAATACTCTTTAGGTTCCTAATTTTTTCCATAATTATCTATTAAATCATATTTTTTTTCATAATTACGCACTATGTCCTTGTTATTTAGGTTTGGCAGAAAATCTCAAATTCAGATCAAATTTCGATATCCTATATTAAACGGTACGAGATTTGGGATGAAAATTGTCCTAAATATAAATTTTGTCTGTGATTTGAGATGATTTTTCAATCCAATTCAAAAAATCAATCGATATTCTGGAAAATTTTTCATTACAAATCATGATCAATACGGGACGGGATGCAACACCAATCTTTTACTATTAGAAATAACATAAATTTAATGAGTAATTATGAAAAAATCATGAACTTAATGAGTAATTATGAAAAAAGTTAAGGACCCATATAATATTTTCCTAAAATTAAGAGTAGTAATTATGAAAATTAAAGAATTAATGAGTATTACCATCATGCATAGTAATTATGAACTCAAAACACCTCTATAAACATATGGAGGCTTCCTGAAAAAAAAAAAAAAACAAATCCGTGATGAATATTTCATCACTATGCATGCCGCCATGCAAGCTAATCCCACCTTGCTTTTATTATAAAGAAGCATAGGGCAAAAATAATAATTTAAGAGTAGGAAATAAATAAACATTTGATATTGTTGATGGTGTTTTTAGGCACTATGGTATTTAAGACAGCACGACAGGGGCAAAAGGGTAACTCCCTTCTTGATCGAGATCATTAATACCGACCCGACCACATGAGTTAGGAGCCGAGCACTTATGATCTGTAACCCGACCACATAAGATCGGATAACCGGGCATTATAAGATCTACAACAGCATTCTCAGCTCAAATGACTATTATGACCGACCACATGAAGACCGACCTCATGAAGATCGACCATATAGCGAGGCGTGCTCCAGAAGACAACACCCTATCATTGTGGATAAGATGACAAGTTATCCTATTTTCATGAGGAAAATTAGTAAGTCAATGTCCTAGTATGATAAAGGAAGTAAATGTAGTTTTTGGCTAGGAATCCTTATGGGAAAAGGGAATAGTTTCAACTAGGAAATTCTTATAGGAGAAGGAATATGATTTCTACACTATTATAAATAGGAGGGCAGAGTATGTGTAAAAGGCATCAAAAAGAAGGGATCTGAATCTTCAAGCTCTGACTTGTAGAAAACAAAAAGAGACCCAAGAAGAGTGTTTAAGTAATAAAAGTATCATCTTGTTTGTGCCCGTGGACGTAGGTCGGATCCAAATCCACCGAACCACGTTAAATCTCCTTGTTGATTGGTGTGTTTATCTGTTTTTTGCTAAGTTTGCCTTTGGTCCCCCATAACCAAACAAATTCACTATTGAGGGAGGATTAGTCTCGGAGGTGATATTCCCATATTATCCTGAGACCAAAATCAGCCGTCAACAGTTGGCGCCGTCTGTGGGGAACTCAACAAAAAGCAGCTCGCGTAGTAAGACAATGGCGGAAGACGGAAGCCACCAACCATCAGGGAGCTCAGCTGCAGATTGGATGGAGAAGATTGAGGAAAACCTTAGGAAAGAAAGGGAGGAAAGCCGAACTCTGCTAAAAACCATAGTAGACCGGTTGGAAAGGATAGAAGGAGCACACAATGAAAAATTCGAAGCGGGGACTAGCCGACGAAGGAACGACATAGCAGAAGGAAAAAGAATTGTCGATATAAGTGAGGACGACAGACCCCGGAAGAAGGATCCTTACAGGGTAAGATCCGTAGTGGTTCAGGGAGATTCCCGGACCGAGGACACATGGGAGGAAGAGAGTGACAAATCATCACCAGACCCCTCCTATGATAGCCTTCGCAACACCCGGCGAAAGGAGAAAGAATACGACGAAGAAGTACAAGAAGATACCAGCCACGAGAAGCACCACCCCCGGAATAACAGAAAGAAAGGAGACCGCAGGAGACGGAGTAGCACCAAAGATAGCAACATGAAATCTTGGTTACGGGAGGAGCTGATCAAATGGGGAGTACATCCCAGTGCAAACAAAGGGGATGTCCAGGACGGCAAAGATGAATCTCCTCTCGCAAAAAAAATAAGGTCGGTAAGATTCCCAAAGCGATTCAGCATGCCGACCATGGCACCCTACAAAGGCCACTCTGACCCGAAATCACACATCGAAAGCTTTGTCTTGTTGATGGAAGTCCAGGGAGTAGTAGGAGATGCCATCTGCAAAGTGTTCCCCCTAACTTTAAGTGGACCCGCCATCCTATGGTACAGAAGCCTGGCTCCGGGGAGCATCAGAGACTTCACACAACTTAAGAAATCGTTCATTCGACACTTCAAAGGGGCTTGCGTCCCCAAAAAGACGATTGGAGAATTAAGACTTATGAAGCAAGGAGACGATGAACCCCTGAAGATATTTATTGAAAGATACCATAATATGGTACTCGAAGTCGGAGGGTATGAATCCCCCGAGGCCCTGGAAAGCCTGAAGGGAGCCTTGAAAGTCGGAAGGCTATGGACCCATCTAAGGATCCAAGACACCCCGGACTACGCCACCGCTCTGGAGGTGGCCCGAAAATTCGTTTCATTGGAGAACGAAGAGAAAGTATCCCGAAAAGGGAACACTATCAGAGAAAGAACCGCAAGGGAGGGTGCTCCCCGCCGAACAGAAAGAGAATCCAGAAGACCACTCCCGAAGTACAAAGAATTCAAGCCACTGCACCGGGACAATCAAGAGAGAAGGGCGCCAACCCAAGTAAACCATGTGGTCGGGGAAGATGCATACATTCCCCTAAAGAAACCACTGGGACAAATTATCATGGAGATCCAGGGGAAAGGCCTCTTAGTAGAACCCGACCAACGAAGGTTTCCCCCGGACAAGAGGAACCAAAAGGCTTATTGCGTACACCACAACTCCAGAGGACATACAACTGACGGATGTAAAGATCTACGAGAGCAGATGAAGACCTAGCACGAAACGGATATCTGAACAAATACATTGACCACGAAGTTATGACGACCAGACAAAGAGCATGTGGCCGCCAAATCAACTGAGAAAAGGGCAGTTTGTCCCCGAAACATGAATAAAAACTTTCTCTTTTCAAAAAGGTTCTCATCCACTTTCGTAAAACATAAATAGAAGACTTACTTACTCAAAAAACCGGGGACAAACTTAGCGCCTAATACAAAAAGAAACGACCAAAGCACTAAGACTTGATCGGCTCGGGGCTGGACTTTGTTCCGCCGAGGCCATTCAGTTATTCGGCTCGGGGTTGGGTTACGTCCCACCGAGTCACGCATATTGGTATGGGGACGGGACATTCCCCCAGAGCCAAATACCTCTTTCAGCTCGGGGCTGGATTTCGTTCCGCCGAAGCTACTTGGTTATTCAGCTCGGGGTCGGGTTATATCCCACCGAGTCAGCCCTTCGGACTGGGGACGTAACATTCCCCCAGGTCCAAGTGCCTTCTTCAGCTCGGGGTCGGGTACATCCCACTGAGTCAGCTCTTCGGACCGGGGACGTAACATTCCCCCAGGTCCAGGTGCCTTCTTCAGCTCGGGGTCGGGTTACGTCCCACCGAGTCAGCCCTTCGGACTGGGGACGTAACATTCCCCCAGGTCCAAGTGTCTTTTTCAGCTCGGGGTCGGGTACATCCCACCGAGTCAGCTCTTCGGACTGGGGACGTAACATTCCCCCAGGTCCAAATGCCTTTTTCAGCTCGGGGTCGGGTTACGTCCCACCGGGTCATGCTCATCGGACTGGGGACATGACATTCCCCCAGGACCAAATATCTCTTTAGCTCGAGGTCCTCAGGGACATACTCGATGCATAGGATCCGGGGGAAGCATAGCACGGGGAGAGATGATACCCCTGTGGCGATTGCTTGCTCCAGTGTTACCGAACATAAGGAGGAATATGCCCTTAATGTATCGAGCACTCTTTGATCCTCATTTACCCGATGTAATGGATCCGTGGGAAAGCATAGCACGGGGAGTGACAAGGCCCCCGTGACGATTGCTAGCTCCAGTGATACCGGACCTAAGGAGGGATATGCCCTTAGCGCCCCGGACACTCTTTGATCCATTCATCACTTGGATCCGTGAGAGGCACAGCACGGGGATGCGTTGAGCCCTTGTAGCGTGTGCCTACTCCAGCGTGGTAAGGAGGAGCCCTCACGAAACACACAGGCTCCCCAGTGGACCGACGTGTAGAGGATGTGCCCTTACCAATCAAACGCTCTTTTTGATCCAAATCTTGGTTCGCCGGGACACTGATTTGAAAGATTCAGAATTGTGTTTTGGAGGCCTCGGGCAGGACGCTGTTGTGAGGCATCTGTGCTGTTTTTACATTTGTAAAAAATTTTCTTTTGGGACAAGTGCCGAGTCACCCCCACCTTTTTTGGTCTTATTTTTCAAATTTTTTGATTTTGTTTTTCACTGATCTGGCAAGGGGACGCCCGTGTCAGATTCGGTAGGGCTTCACAAGGTTGATTCAATTCCCTTCTGAGCAAGTCCCAAAGATTACCTGGCTCGGGGCTGGATTCGTTCCGCCGAGGCCACTTGGATTACCTGGCTCGGGGCTGGATTCGTTCCGCCGAGGCAACTTGGATTACCTGGCTCGGGGCTGGATTCGTTCCGCCGAGGCCACTTGTTTATTCGGCTCGGGGCTGGATTCGTTCCGCCGAGTTCACTTGGTTTCTCTCAGCTCGGGGTCGGGTTACGTCCCACCGAGTCCGTCCTTTTGGTCTGGGGACGTAACATTCCCCCAGGACCAGGTGTTCTTCTCAGCTCGGGGTCGGGTCATGTCCCACCGAGTCAGTCCTTTTGGTCTGGGGACGTAACATTCCCCCAGGGCCAAGTGTTCATCTCAGCTCGGGGTCGGGTCGTGTCCCACCGAGTCCGTCCTTTTGGTCTGGGGACGTAACATTCCCTCAGGGCCAAGTGTTCATCTCAGCTCGGGGTCGGGTCGTGTCCCACCGAGTCCGTCCTTTTGGTCTGGGGACGTAACATTCCCCCAGGACCAGGTGTTCTTCTCAGCTCGGGGTCGGGTCATGTCCCACCGAGTCAGTCCTTTTGGTCTGGGGACGTAACATTCCCCCCGGAACCAAGTGTTCATTTTAGCTCGGGGTCGGGTTACGTCCCACCGAGTCGGTCGTCGTCAGCATAAGGGCAAAACATTTTTCTCCACGGGTAGATATCGGGATCCTCGTTGACTGAGCACATGAAGGTGGCAGGAATGACCAGATTTGCAGCCAATGTGTTTTTCTCTGTGATTTCTGGAGCGACCACCAGCAAGGCGATCGGCACACCATCTTTTATAGTTCCCGGCACCAACTTGTATACTCGTTGGAACCGAGAACTAGGGGACAGATGTTGATGGTGTTTTTAGGCACTATGGTATTTAAGACAGCACGACAGGGGCAAAAGGGTAACTCCCTTCTTGATCGAGATCATTAATACCGACCCGACCACATGAGTTAGGAGCCGAGCACTTATGATCTGTAACCCGACCACATAAGATCGGATAACCGGCATTATAAGATCTACAACAGCATTCTCAGCTCAATGACTATTATGACCGACCACATGAAGACCGACCTCATGAAGATCGACCATATAGCGAGGCGTGCTCCAGAAGACAACACCCTATCATTGTGGATAAGATGACAAGTTATCCTATTTTCATGAGGAAAACTAGTAAGTCAATGTCCTAGTATGATAAAGGAAGTAAATGTAGTTTTTGGCTAGGAATCCTTATGGGAAAAGGGAATAGTTTCAACTAGGAAATTCTTATAGGAGAAGGAATATGATTTCTACACTATTATAAATAGGAGGGCAGAGTATGTGTAAAAGGCATCAAAAAGAAGGGATCTGAATCTTCAAGCTCTGACTTGTAGAAAACAAAAAGAGACCCAAGAAGAGTGTTTAAGTAATAAAAGTATCATCTTGTTTGTGCCCGTGGACGTAGGTCGGATCCAAATCCACCGAACCACGTTAAATCTCCTTGTTGATTGGTGTGTTTATCTGTTTTTTGCTAAGTTTGCCTTTGGTCCCCCATAACCAAACAAATTCACTATTGAGGGAGGATTAGTCTCGGAGGTGATATTCCCATATTATCCTGAGACCAAAATCAGCCGTCAACAGATATATTTGTTATATTTCAATTTTTCAGTTTAGATGGATTTTGAAATGTTTTTTTTTTGTTTTTTTTTTTTTTATAAACCTTTTTTGTGCAATATACTTCTTAGTAAAAATCGAATAAATTATGATATTTATTTTAATTTTATAATTTAATATATTCTTATACAATATATTTCTTATTTAATAAAACTTAATAATGAGCCTCCACGTGATGCAATAGGGAGGTTCAAAAATGTTGAAAGAACTTGTATTATAATATATTTACATTGCCACGTGGCTCTAATCAGGCCATTCATCACAGGGTTTGTTTGATGAATGGAGCCCACAATTTCTCTGTGGACTAATACTGTCGGCCGTCACAGTGGAACTTTTGATAGTATTAGATGGGCAAAATTATTTTTGCAGGAGACTACAATTTCATGTTCTTTGTATTGGAAATCACAACACATTTCACATTATTATATATGTGAATATATAAAATTAATAAATTATATGATCAAATACATTGAACTGCGTATAATAATAGATAGAAATATCACTCTCTTAATTTCTTCAAAAGCAACAATTAGTCAATTACAATTAAAGAAGAAAATTCTGAGGCTATTCAAGTTTAGTTTCAAGATTTTTCCTTTGATGGGTATGGCATCAAAAAGAGCTCGATTTTGTTTTTTGTTTTTTGTTTTTAAAAAAAATAATTTGCTTCTTCTATTTTTATTTTGGTATGAGAAGAAATTCAACACGACAAATCCATCATAGTTATAACCGTCAACCGAGGGAGCTGAAATAATTTACTTATAAATTAGTCCATTTATCATTAGGACATGATCATTTTTTTCCTTTTCTCAATGTGTTTTACTGTATTATCATTTAGTGATATTATATATGTCACAAGTCATTAGACGATAGCATCAGGAGAATAACGAGGAAAAATTAAGGACAATATCATAATTCTTACCTTTAATCTTATACTATTAAGGTAGATTGAAAATGATGAAAAAGGAAAATATTTATTTCCAGAAAAGCTTTTTTAAGTGTTCGATAATTCTGAGAATTTTTTTTAAGATAAAGAGGTAAACAAGTGTAAAAATATTTTTGATCCATTATCTCTCACAAATCTTTAAAATAATTAAAAACCAATTTGATTACGCCCTTAGTAGCAACAATAATTATTAGTTAATTAATCCCAAAATGAACTTATTGTGAAAAGTCATATAATTCTAATTAATTACGTGATTTATATTCTTTTAAAAATTAAACACATAGCTCCGATTGTATATTTATTCGTAAGTACACGTTTATAATCATATATACATCGAATGATGATATAATGAGAGATCTTTTAACTTATTAAGTTAAGAGACACATTAAAAAAACAAAAAATATGGATTTCAATACGATATCATCTGTCTTTTAATATATTAAAATATTTATTTTCTTTATCTTTTAATATATATCTTAACCAAATAAGTTAAAGAATCATTCGTTAGATCCGGGTCTATATACACATATACATTATTTTTCTATAGATAGAGATATCTTAAAAACCAATCCAGTCCAATGCAAAAAAAAGCAGAAGCACCAAACACTTGATTGCTTCACCTTCCTGATCATCAAGCCCTTCTCTCTCTCTCTCTAACTTCAACTCTAAGTATGATTTAGTGATCCCCCTTGCCTTTAAATCATCAAATATTATTCACTCTTCTATGAACAAACTTATAAAACATATAAACCCCACAACGTTTGAATCATCAAGAAATGGGACGCCATTCTTCCTGTGTGAAGCAGAAGATAAGGAAAGGGTTATGGTCACCTGAAGAAGACGAGAAACTGTACAATTACATTACAAGATTTGGTGTTGGCTGCTGGAGTTCAGTTCCCATGCTAGCTGGTATATATATATATATATAAGAAATATTTTCATTAACTTTTAGGATCATGTTTAATAATATATTTAATTTCATTATAGTAATTAATCGTTTTGATTAATTATCTTGCAGGTTTGCAAAGATGTGGAAAGAGCTGCAGATTGAGATGGATAAATTACCTGAGACCTGATCTCAAAAGAGGAATGTTCTCACAACATGAAGAGGATCTCATTATCAGTCTTCATGGAGTTCTTGGAAACAGGTGCTCAAATTCAAAGACTTTTAAAATGTATCAATTTCATTGAAAATTTAGGAAAATTATTCCCCTTTCTCTTTTGATTTGCATCAACTGATACAGTTTTAAAATTTTGGGTGGAAATTGATATATTTTAAAAGTCTTCAAATTCAACCAAATTTTAATACATGATCCTTTTCATTTGATCTTTAATATGAATGATATTGTTGTTTGTGAATTTCTGCAGATGGGCTCAGATTGCGGCACATTTACCAGGAAGAACAGATAATGAAATAAAAAACTTTTGGAATTCATGTTTGAAGAAGAAGCTGATGAAGCAAGGGATTGACCCAACAACCCACAAGCCAATTATAACAGACAATAATGAAGTGAAAGAAAATAAGGTGGATAGTAATATTACTATTAATGTTTCAACTTTCACTGAAGCCCAGGAGCCAACATTTCTTGCTAATATTATTGATAATTCATTTTACAATTGCAATGGATTATTAGCAGACGATTCAAAAGATGATCAAAATTTGAAAAACAAACAAGTCTATGATGATGATGATCCGTTTTCCTGCTTTGAGTTCCAGGCTCAAAACCAATTTGAGACAAATTCCAACTTCACATTCTCTTCGATCCCAAGTTTAACTTCAGCAGATTTTTCTGATAATTCAGGATCAAGAGTAAGTTCCTTCTACTTGAATGATCAGACGAAGGAAAGTTCTAGCAATAGTTCAATAACAATGAGCAATTGCACTGGATTTCAAATGAACAATTTGGTGGAAAATGCAGCAGCGCCCTTTTCGTGGGAAGCTGATCATCAGAACAAATTTAACTCAACGTTTCATCAGTTTCACCAAGTCAATGGGATCATCAAATCTGAAGAAATGACACCAAGTTCATTGCATGAAGGGCAGCTAATTCATACTCAGAGCTCAGTGGATTTCATTAACTACCCATTAACGTCACTTTCAGAAGATTTAACAGCAGTTAATAATTTTGATATCTTCCACCACTTATGAACTGTAAATTCATTTTTATTTTCCCTTTTTTTTTTCCATCTCTTTTATTATCTCTGTCCCTCTAGCTAAACAAACACACACACGATGTTGATAGTACAGGAATTGAACTCCCACTTAAAAGTTGGGATTATTTTTTTTTTTTCTGTATTGGTTTGAGGAAGATTGAATAATGTTGTTAAAATTTCAAGAGTGAAAATTAAATACTAATATTTTTATTTGGAATTTATCTTTTTTATATCTAAAGATTGGCTTAGGTAATTTTATTCCTAAACTTTTCATCAGTATACTAATTTACATTTTTTGGGTGTAAATTAATATACTAACTAATTTTTTTTATGTAAATTATTATGCTGATTGAAATTTTAGATATAAAATTAAACTTAAAAAATATAAATTAATATATAGACTGAAATTTTGAAAATATAATTCCCCCATTTTAATATGGTCCTGATCTTTATTTGGTATCTAGCTAATCATCATTATCCTGTGTTGTTATGGTGCCATTTTCTTGCTGTCTTTTTTTGTGCTTAAGCTAATTAAACTGCTTTTGAGAGCAAAACAAGTTGGATCCGAACCCACATTACACTTCGGGTCTTTTCTTAATTGAATGCAACACCAGGCAAATTTTGGAGCACATGATATAGATTGGTGTACTATTAATTGAATGTGCATTTATACATAATCTGATAGCTAGCTGGGTGGGGTATAGGTTTAGATTGTGATATCTTTTTGTATATCAGTTGGAAGAGTTTTAATAGGCTCCGATGAGAGTCGATATAAACGGTCGGTTGAGATTTCTTGAATTTGGATAAATTTCGATTTATAATACATCATATTATTTATATACTTTTTTAATCATTTATCTATAGAACCTCATTTTAAGAACTCGTTTAGGGTTCTACAATACTGAAGGCCGGTCTAGATATTATATATATGGGCATGCATGCATATACAGTCATATCAAAGAAGTTGCATGACCTTGCATTGGATTGCGAGTCCCTACAAAATTCTGAAATTTGCTTGCTGGTGGCCTCTCCAGTCTCCATTATTGAAGAGAGATAATTAAGGCTAAGGGTCACCTACAATTCAATGGCTACAAAGCTGTTGAGGAAAATATCTCACATCGGTTGAGATAAATAATTAAACTCAAAATATAAATAATGGGCAATCATCAACTCTCAAGTTGGTTTTTGGGTTGAGTTAGGCCCACGAATTTCAACATGGTATCAGAGCCACACTCATGCACGGGTGGGCCCACACTACCTGTCCACGTGACATGAACCAGACAAAAGACCGGTTTGCACGTAAGGGGAAGTGTTGAGGAAAATATCCTACATCGGCTGAGATAAACAATTAAACTCAAAATATAAATATTGGGCAATCTTCAACTCTCAAGCTGGCTTTTAGGTTGAGTTAGACTCACAAATTTCAACAAAAACACTGTATGCTAATGCAAGTGCAAGTAATAAAAATTTAATCCATGGCACATTACCACCACTTTGAGTGCAAAAGATAGTACCAATATTAATGGAACTGACCATTGCATCGCATGCAAGTAGTTCATTTACCTAGTACAATGGTTAGTACTGGTGGGACATTGAAAAATCACATAAGAAGCTGCTGCAATTTTGTAACAGAGACACCCATATACTTGAAATATATAATGTATTTATTGGTGATGATTAGGGGTGACAATTTAGGTTAGGATTCATTTATTCGTTCGATTCGATTCGCTTTAAAGCGAATACGGATTTGAAAAAATAGTTTTGTTTAATAAATGGGTCGATTCGATTCGATTCGTTTATTAAACGAATCGAATATGAAGTTAAGCTCATTGATTCATTTAATCGTTTAAGATTCGTTTTATTAATTTGTTTTACTAGTTATTATTTTTCAATTAAGATTCGAGAAATTATGACTAATTACCATAGAAAAAATAATATTGTCGATATTTGGTAAGGTATTTTTTAATAAATATATTAATTACATATTTCATATGTATATATTTATGAAGATTTAATATAGATAAATTATGTTATTTAATAATATCACGTTTAAACGAATATTCGTATTCGATTCGTTTAATAAACGAATCGAATACGAATCCATCACATTTTGATTTGATTCGTTTAGAATTCGATACAAATTCGATTTATTGATTCGTTTTGCCACCCCTAGTGATGATGATCAAAACACCAACAAATTGCAAATACAACTCTATCTCTCTCTTGGAAATGATGATATTTGAAGACTATAAATATGAAAGTCATTATCATCAAATATGAGTTTGAATTCATTTGGGACATGAAAAACAGATACCTACCAAAACCCACTTGGGATCTTTGTATGATTTCTTCTTTGAGAATCCCTTAGCTGGATACTTTTTTATGCTTAGTACTCATTTTGGTACACATCATTGTACCATTCACCATTGCTCTTTGTAATACTCCAAAGGTAGTTGCTGTGCCAACAGGAAAAAATAAAATTGCCCACTCTATAGTTAGATTAGTTTGTGTACATTTTAGATTAACGTGAAGTTAGCTAATGGTCCAAGTTTCTGAAACCCTGCCCTCGTGTTATCGAGTTGTTTTCAACTAGTTCTATTTAACTTACTAACGAGTTCAAATCTTAGAAAGATATCATGACCTCTAGGGCATGATCGAGTTGTTTTTAAGTAACACTATTTAACTTAGTAACAAGTTCGAATTTATAATTAGCTCTATTTAACTTACTAATGAATTTAGGCTTTGTGCACCCTCTTACATTTACAAAAAAGAATTTCGGAAACCCAATTTAAAATATTTCATCATGCAAAATACAGATTCTAAGTATGTCGGCATATGTAAAGGGGTTTAGCTTTTAATTAAATTGATCAAACAAGTTAAACATGTTCTTATTAAACTAGTTACAAAAATAAGATGTTAAGAAAAATAAAAAAGGTGGGTACTAATTTAATTAACCTTTTGATTGTTCTCTCCGACAATTGCTATTGGCATACTTTAAATGATTGATATCACATCAAAAACATTTCAATTGCATCCCATAACTTTATTTTTTACTTTAGGAGCCTAATAAAAAATGAAAACAAATGATAATGTCATATATCAAGTAAAATGAAGAATAAATTGACTTGATATGGGATAATAAAACAATGATTTCGAATAAAACACATCAGAATCAAAGAATTCATATATATATCGATCTATTAGCTAGCGATAAAAAGAATAAGTAGTATAGTGAGTCCTTCCATCTATGTAGTTAGATGTAAGCTTGGTTGATCTTGTTTTTCTTTCTTTTCTAGTAGGCTATATTCCTTTCATCCTCCATAGGCATTTGAGGGTCCTCTAGTTAGTTTCTTGATTAAAGAGTAAGGCTAGTCAGTGGATTAGCTGAGTATAGAAAGATTAGAGTAGCTTCGATCGTCCTCTGTTGTATTGTGTGATCATTGCTAGTTAATTCCCCAAGTTAGGCAATGGATTGTGTTGATTTGGATACATCACAATTATTATATGGCACAAAAATATGAAACTCATGCAGAAGACGAATATTCATTTTATTGGTAATAATCCTAGTCTAAGCGAAGAAACGTACGTAAAGATATATAGCGGAAGCTTGAAATGATACCGATGACAATAATTTGTTTTAGTATCATGAATTAAATTCCCAGTAGCAAATTGTCTCCACTAAGGGTTTTGGGGACTCTGATGAGTTGAAAAACAAAAAATCAAATACTATTGTTGAGTAACGACTAGCTAAATTAGCACGATATTATAAATAATTATGAAGATTTTTAAGTGATTTTATGAATTTTCTTAAGAATTTGTATAATAATCGGCTCAACTAGCACGATATATCATAAATAATCACGAAGATCTTCTCGTGATTTTGTGAATTTTCCAAAAAATTTATGTAATGACTGACTCAATTAGCACGATATTATAAGTATATATCTTTGGCTTACAAAACAAAATGAATTTCGAGTACAAACTTTATATTTTCACGATTTTGTCACGTCCTTAGCCCCAAAGATCTCATGTTAATTAAGAATAGTCAACCACTTATAAACACGGGTCAAAATTCTATCCCAAACAACATGGGATATTAGGGTTTGCTTCACCATTTTACATCGTTTTCCTTTCCCATATGTATGTAGTGTTTCAAAATGGCTACTTGCTTTAATATTGGTTAGCATAGAATTGGGGATCATCGATCGTATACGCATTTGATTTGAAGGTCTTGCTAGTAATGACAATTAATTATTACTCCATTGAATATCAGTTAGGTTTAACAGTAATAATGACCTTAAACATGAGAGAGCAAGGAACCTTAGTTACCAGAAAAAAGAAACAAAAAAGCATTTAAGTGGTTTCTTAAGTTCTAAGTTTGGTTATATATATAGCTTCTTATTCAAGAAAAGCTAGCCGTTCAATGACAATAAGTCTGAGAAAAAGTTTTTTTTTTCATGTCACTATTGATTGCCTCATTGGATTAAATGAACAAGAAAACTTCTAAATACATGTTTCATGATTGTTAACTGTTTTAGCATTTAGATAATTAAGTTAGCTAGAAATCATTGCTTTATTACCCTAGAGATGATAATTTTTCTTGTCCTTTTCGTTTCGTTTGGGATGGGATTTGTAACATATTTTTATGTTATGTTTTAAAAACGAGATGAGATTGGATAAAAAATTTGTCTCGAAGACTCAAGCGAGAAGGGAGTGATAGGATGCGGGACGGGGTTTAACATGATGCGGAATGAGATTGTGATTATTTTTTATTCCGAAAAAAATATATTGAGACAGAACCGAAATAATTTTTTATCCAAATTTCAAAAACGGGACAAAATTAAGATTAACAAATCCTATCCCATCCTAATCCATTGCCAACCCTACTTACTCCTTATAAGGAGAAAATCTTTGGTGCAACAGTGGTACCACGTCATCCATGCAACAAACCAATCATCATTTGCCACGCGTGCTAAAAAGTAAAAAAACAACTAAAAAATAGGAAGAAAATTAAATATGTTATTTTTTAATTGGTTGGTGTGGACGCTGGAATTCGGCCGAGGTCCACAATCAGAATTTGTAGGTTGGGGGCATTAGCGATCCTGCAAGACAAAGGTAGAGTGAACGGGAGTAGACTACCCACCGGTGTGGTGGGTGCCGTGGGCACTCCGACGCCCAAGTCAGTAGTATGAAATGAGCAGTAAATATGTAAATGTGAAAGTAAGGTTTGATGTTACCTTCAACTCTTTGGGTGGCCGTGAGGGCGGTGGTAAGTGTACAAGGGGGATGAAGAGCTCTGAGAGAGCCAGTGTCAGAGAGCAGAGGCTTGTAAGCCATAGAGAATCCTGGATGAATGTATAGAAGCTCTCCCCTTATTTCTCGAATTTCGTTCCTATTTATAGATGAAAATTATCATCCTTGGCAGCTGGCGTAAGTCCCACCACGTGCCTTATGCATTTGATAGAAAGTCTGAGCAGGTGGGAATAAGTTTTGTGTTGGGCAAAGTAGGAGAAGAGTAATTGATATAATTAAGAGGTTTTGTCCTTAAGCTTATGGCTCAATTGTAATCCAATAATACAGAATTCTTTGGGCCTGGTCTTTACTTCCGGGCCTTGTATATTGTTGGGTTTAAGGTGAAAGACGATTTTACCCTTGGGTCCAAATTTGGCCCGTACAGTTTGTCCCCTACTCTCTAAGTCAAGAAGTTCTTGATTTAGAGAGTATTTTATACGTGTCGAACGAAACAAGATGTAAACGTACATGTTGAGAGTGCATAGTTCATGTTACATACGATAGAGAGAATTCAATGTCTTTCGGACTAAGAGTAGTCCAAGTCTTCAACTTGGCTTGACATTTAGCTGTGGGGAATTTACCCGGTCGACTGAACCAGATGAAAGTTCAGGAAAATGCTCATACTATGGGTCAAAGGACAAGAGGAATCTACAATGTATTCTGACCAGATGAAGGCCAGGTTTTCAACTTGACTCTACAAGAGCCAATGAGGGATGTCCCCGGTCGACTGAACCAGATGAAGGTTAGGATAATCCCATACTACGGGTCAAAGGACCAGGGGAATTTACAATATCGTCTGACCAGATGAAGGTCGGGTCTTCAACTTGACTCTACATGAGCCAATGTGGGACGTCCCCGGTCGACTGAACCAGATGAAGGTCAGGATAATCCCCATACCACGGGTCAAAGGACCAGGGGAATTTACAATATCGTCTGACCAGATGAAGGTCGGGTCTTCAACTTGACTCTACAAGAGCCAATGGGGGATGTCCCCAGTCGACTGAACCGGATGAAGGTCAGGATAATCCCCATACTACGGGTCAAAGGACCAGGGGAATTTACAATATCGTCTGACCAGATGAAGGTCAGGTTTTCAACTTGACTCTACATGAGCCAATGGGGGATGTCCCCGGTCGACTGAACCAGATGAAGGTCAGGATAATCTCCATACTACGGGTCAAAGGACCAGGGGAATTTACAATATCGTCTGACCAGATGAAGGTCAGGTCTTCAACTTGACTCTACAAGAGCCAATGGGGGATGTCCCCGGTCGACTGAACCAGATGAAGGTTAGGATAATCCCCATACTACGGGTCAAAGGACCAGAGGAATTTTACAATATCGTCTGACCAGATGAAGGTCGGGTCTTCAACTTGACTCTACATGAGCCAATGGGGGACGTCCCCGGTCGACTGAACCAGATGAAGGTCAGGATAATCCCCATACTATGGGTCAAAGGACCATGGGAATTTACAATATCGTCTGACCAGATGAAGGTCAGGTCTTCAACTTGACTCTACATGAGCCAATGGGGGATCTCCCCGGTCGACTGAACCAGATGAAGGTCATGATAATCCCCATACTACGGGTCAAAGGACCAGGGGAATTTACAATATCGTCTGACCAGATGAAGGTCAGGTCTTCAACTTGACTCTACAAGAGCCAATGGGGGATGTCCCCGGTCGACTGGTCAAAGGACCAGGGGAATTTACAATATCGTCTGACCAGATGAAGGTCAGGTCTTCTATTTGACTCTTCCTGAGTCAAATGGGCGTGTTCCATATGAAGGATGTTTCATTGTCTTATGTATCAAGACGACCATACATATTGATAAATGTACAATGGAGTCTACAGATTCCGTATATGATGAAGATCCACGGGGGTCTTCATTCTTCATTCTACATGATCTAATATGAGTCAATGAGATTTTTTACTCTACTAGACCTGAAGAAGGTCTATGAGAGTCTTTCCTTCTCATACTACTAGTTCTGATGAAGGTCCATGATACTACTGTCGAATGGACTATCAAATGGACCTGATGAAGGTCCATAAGGCACAGTCGAATGAACCTAATGAATATCTATGTGAATCTTCATACTACAAGACCTGATGAAGGTCACGAGACTACTGTCGAATGGACATGTCGCATGGACTTGATGGAAGTCCAAGGAGGTCATGATCGAATGAACCTGATGAAGGTCTATGAGACACGGTCGAATGAAACTAATGCATGTCTATGAGAATCACCACTCTACTAGACTTGATGAAGGTCCATGAAGTTATGGTCAAATGAACTTGATGGAAGGACTAAATGAATCTTCATTCTACCAATCTATGATACTACTGTCGAATGGAAATGACAAAGGTCCATGAGACACGGTCGAATGAACTTGAAGAATATATGTCAAGGTCATCACTCTTCACACTTCTACGATACTACTGTCGAATGGAGTTTGTCGAATGGACTTGATGAAAGTCCAAAGAAGTCATCACTAACTATAATAGACCTGAAGAAGGTCTATGATGCTACAATGGAATGAACTTGATGAAAGTCATCACTACTCATTCTTCTACGAGACTACTGTCGAATGGACGTGTCTAATGGACTTGATGAAGGTCCAAAAGAAGTCATCACTCACTCTCCTAGACCTGATGAAGGTCTATGATGCTACAATGGAATGAACTTGATGAAAGTCATCACTCTTCACTCTCCTATGAGACTACTGTCGAATGGCCCTGTCGAATGGAGTTGATGGAAATCCAAAGAATTCATTACTCACTCCTCTACACCTGATGAAGGTCCATGAGACTATGGTAGAATGAACTTGAAGAATATCTGTCAAGGTCATTACTCTTCACACTTCTATGATACTACTGTCGAATGAACCTAATGAAGGTCCAAGAGAATCTTTATTCTACCTGACTTGATGATGGTCATGAGACTACGGTCGAATGAACCTAATGAAGGTCCATGAAGTTATGTTCGAATGAACTTGATGTAAGTCCAACTGAATCTTCATTCTACCTGACCATGAGACTATTGTCGAATGGACCTGACAAAGGTCCATAAGACTCGGTCGTATGAACCTAATGAATGTCAATGTGAATCTTCACTCTACTAGACTTGATCTTCATACTACTTAATAAAGGTTGGTCGATTGGACCTAAAGGAGGTCCAAGAAAATTTAAATTCTACCTGGTCGAATGAACCTGATGAAGATTCATGGGGCTTTTCCAATGCTTTCTAGAGTTTATAGAAATCCATCCACATAGTCTAGAGTGGATGATAATCTCCATACGTAGTGTGGAGATGATTATCCTCATATGTAGTATAGAAGAGATTGATGCCTATCAAAGTCATTACTAATTATACAATGCTTGAATAAGGTCAATGATACTACAATAGAATGAACTTTGATGAAAGTCACATAGAATTTCCATACTACCTAACCTGATATAGGTTGGTTGATTGGACCTAAAGGAGATCCAAGAAAGTTCTCCATTCTACTAGGCATGATAAAAGATTCCCTATGTAGTATGGAGTTGGAAATATTAAATCAACGTAGCATGGAGATGATGACTAACCTTTTGTCTTAGTCTGAAGGAGTTGATAATCATTCCAAGTAGTCTATGAGAGATGAGAGTTTTCCATGTAGCCTGAAGTTGATAGCTATCCAACTTGTAGTATGGAAAGTAGTATGAAGCGGATGTTTTATCATCGCATATATGTCGAGTGGGATGATAGATCAATGAGAAACCTTCTTGTGTGTCGTGTATAGTGGGATCGCTGCATAGCTAAGAACACCAACACGGTTAGCATTTTAAGGGGAATTTCCATACCTGTCGTATTTGCTTTCGTCGAATGAACTAGATGTTGATCATTCAATGTGGCCAGATATTACACATGTGCCTGTGAAATTAAATTGGTTGGAGAAAATGATGGATTTCGTTCACTAATTAGCCAATGAACTAGATGGAATTATCATTGGTTTGTGCAAGTTGGCTGGCTTCAATCGGCAGCTATTTTTTGTTATGTGGAGCATGGCACATGCAAGGGAGTCTTTTGTCCAAAATGGTGAATGGGCCATTACTTGTTTGCCCCAGTTCAATCTACATGAGTCTACTGGATAGACATCACTTGTATCCTTTTGCCAGCATCCACACCATAATATACTCAATTCATTTATGGGGCCCACTGTCGCATGAACATCCCTCATGAACCGACATTCTGTGTTCAATCAAAAAGTCTTCATTTTAAATAAACATAGCGTGTGGAAACTTTAAAACTGCCGAGTGGTAGCTTCTCGTGGAGTGGAGGCTCTATTTTTAGATGAGAGGCTATGGGTTTTTTATAGTGTGTAGTGTGGGGAAAAGGTGGTGTGTGGCAGTTTATGGCAGCTACTTGTTTGCAGGCTTTTGTTTTTGCATGGGTAGCATGGCTCCAAGTGTCACAACTACATAATTATAGGCCCCTTCAGCTTCCAAATAATAATCATAGTTGAATAAATCTCTTCCACCACACGACGAGTTGAAACTGGCCTTCAACTATATATATTATTATGTCGACTGGGTTGGATTTCATTAAAATATTATGTGTAATATTGTGGATTCTTCATGGGGTCTGTAATGTGTGGTATGTGTTCAAGTCCTTTTTTTACTTTTGGCTTGGGAAAATTGTTGCATTGGGCGTTGTAGGGATAATGTCACTACGAGAATTTTTGATTTTGGGTTGCAATGAGCGATGTGGGACATTAAGGTCATTGGCAGTTTTTGATGTTGGCAATTGAAATGAGCGATGTGGGATTCGGCAAATCCTTTAGGCGTTTTGCTCGTGATTTGTGTGCTTTTGTTTAATCCTGCTTTGTGGGCCTACCATGGTGAATGTCTTTTGTTGATGGGTTTTGGGCCGTTCTTCTTGTTATTCTCTGGAAGTGGTCTTTGTTTTTTTTTTTATAGCCGTGGTTTAGCTCATGGGGTGTGATCAGCTTTTGGGGGTCTGTTTGCTTATTTGGATCTTGCTTGGGCCGATTCTCTTCTGCTAGGTGTCTTCTCTCTGCCATGCGTCAAATGGCGCTTTGAGTCAGTGATTGGGTTTTGGTCTGATTGTTGGACGTCAACTGTCGTGGAGCTTTTGATTTGGGCTCGGTGTTTCTGTTCAGCTTTATTACTCATGGGACGTATTTTTAGTCAGTGCTTTTTTTTATCGGGCCAGTGTATGCTTGTGGGCTGGTTTGAGGGGCATTGGTTCTTTGCGTGGGCTGGTTTTAGGGCTGCTTGCGTGATGGACTAGGCTCGGGCCATTTGGCGCTTGTGGTTTCTTGAGCTAATTTGGCAGTGGGCTATGTGGCTTTTTATCACAACGTGCAAAATTTGCATGAGAGTTTTATGAACCTGATGAAGGTCCATGAGAGTTTCCACTCTACAAGATCTTAAGAAGGTCTATGAGTGTATGGTCGACTGAAAAAGATAACTAACATTTTATATAATCTGGAGGAGATGACAAGCCTTTCGCGTCGTCTGAAGAAGAGATGGCAATCCTTTTAATGTCGTCTGAAGTTGATGACAGTGAGACTCCTTACATGTCATATTGAGATTCATCCATGTCGTCTAGTCTGGAGGAGACAATCGTTTTCCATGTCGTACGGAAAAGATGGTCACATGATGGTGGTTTTTCACTGGCCATACTGTTGATTGCTTCTAAGAGAATGGCTTGATAAGATAGTTGTGATGACTTGTAGTCTCGCGCCTGATTGAAGAAAGAATAATGTTCCAGATACTATTGGAGATTGGTACTGGAATTTTACATGCCTCAATTTTCATCTTCCATTGATCATAATTTTTTTTTTTGTAGAGTGCCTAGTTGTGCCACCATAGGTTCTGGTGTCTGTCTGTTGCATGAAGCTACATATAGTTATGTTTGTATGGATTGTAGACTGATGGGGTCTTTGGCTGCTATGAATCGCTAAGGCCCCACGGTGGGCGCCAAATTGTGGACGCTGGAATTCGGCCGAGGTCCACAATCAGAATTTGTAGGTTGGGGGCATTAGCGATCCTGCAAGACAAAGGTAGAGTGAACGGGAGTAGACTACCCACCGGTGTGGTGGGTGCCGTGGGCACTCCGACGCCCAAGTCAGTAGTATGAAATGAGCAGTAAATATGTAAATGTGAAAGTAAGGTTTGATGTTACCTTCAACTCTTTGGGTGGCCGTGAGGGCGGTGGTAAGTGTACAAGGGGGATGAAGAGCTCTGAGAGAGCCAGTGTCAGAGAGCAAAGGCTTGTAAGCCATAGAGAATCATGGATGAATGTATAGAAGCTCTCCCCTTATTTCTCGAATTTCGTTCCTATTTATAGATGAAAATTATCATCTTTGGCAGCTGGCGTAAGTCCCACCACGTGCCTTATGCATTTGATAGAAAGTCCGAGCAGGTGGGAATAAGTTTTGTGTTGGGCAAAGTAGGAGAAGAGTAGTTGATATAATTAAGAGGTTTTGTCCTTAAGCTTATGGCTCAATTGTAATCCAATAATACAGAATTCTTTGGGCCTGGTCTTTACTTCCGGGCCTTGTATATTGTTGGGTTAAGGTGAAAGACGATTTTACCCTTGGGTCCAAATTTGGCCCGTACAGTTGGTGGTACCACGTCATCCATACCACTGTTGCACCAAAGATTTACTCCCTTATAAGGTCTCTATAAATACTAAATAGTTTGCTATGATGGTTTAATAAATGAAGTTAGGTGGAGTGAGAAAATTCGATATTTGTTTCCAATATTAGTAGTGTGACTAGTGCGAGTCTGAACAAATTAAATTAAACAAAAGTCTTTTTCTATTAAATAAAATTAATTAAAACTATTTTACTAATTAAGAACAAATTTCCATTATCAATGAGTTTCAAAAAATTATAGAAACACTTATTATTAGTAAATTCTTTAAGTAGATTCTTATTAAAAGACACAAATGATATAAAAATATATGAAAACAAAAACGCTACATAAAGAACAAATTACCTTTATCAATAACGTTTAAGTTTATTTAAGTAAATTAATACAGTGCTTGGTATAAAGTTATAAATTAGTTTATTCAGTGTAATATTTATAAGGTAATTTATATTTTTATTATAATATTTTTAAGTTAATTTATATTTTCAATCAAACACTCTTTAGCATGCATGAGTGACTCCAAAGAAGAGGCATAAATATATTTGTGATGACTTGCATTGATATATCATGAAACTCGAGTTCCCAAATTACTTTATTAGTTTCTTTAATTAAGAAATGATATTTGGTCGCGATAATATATCAAAGTTTAAAGATCTCCTTCACAATGTTTTAACAAATAGAAAATTGGGCCAAGCCAGCCCAAAACGAAAACTTTGGAAAGGTCCAGCCCAGTATCAATTAGTATTTAGCACTACAGTGAAATGGACTCCTCGCAAAGCATGTGGATTCTCGAATTTGCAAACTTCTATGTTGGGCAAAAGAGATAAACCATATGTGAATTTGAGTTGCTATTTGAAATTCTGCAAACTTAATCGACGAAACCAAAGCAAATCATATGAAAGTCTTTTATGAATGCGCTAAACGATTAGAGAGAATCCATCGAACCACCAATTCCGGATTTAAGTGGAGTAAGTAAAATATCTGATTGTCCCAGATTTTTATAAGAAATATATTCATTGAATTCGAACTCGTGACTTCAAAATGAGATATTGAATCTTACACCATCAAACTACGCCCTTAGGGACGATTAGAGAGAATATTGTGAAAATGTATTTCCTTTTTTCTTCGATTAAATTGCAAGAAGTGTACAATTTAAGCATGATGCCAAGAATTAAACGAGGGACGCCACCCATTAAATTATCCATCCCGGCTGAGGAATAGTTGTCACAATCACTGCCGAAACAAGACTATGAGCTAACAAATACAACTCTAAATCACTGATTGTATCAAAGGTCAAGAAGCATTAGAAGTGAAAAATATAAAAACTTTTGCAAGGAAAAGCCAAAAAAAATAAATAGAAGGGTAGATGCGAAAGAACCATTCATCCATTGATTCATATAAAGCATTTCAATCTAGTGAGAAGAACAAAAATTAAGATAGATAGCCTATGAACTGATCCCAAGCAAATTTCTGTTCTTGTTAATAATTTAAGAAAAAGTGGATGAAGTGATGTGAACCCAAAAACAAATGCTTAGGAAAGGTTGTACCCAACGTATAAAACTCCCGCTATAAACAAGTTCCGGAAAATTCCACCATTTAATGAATCATCGTAACCGTCGACATGATATTAGCCCCCAAGGGGTGTGGTTTGATGGTGTAGGGTTCAGGATCTCACATTGAAGTTCTGGATTCGAATCCAGGGGTGCACTTCTTGTAAGAGCCTGGGACAGCCGGTGATTTTACCTGCGCCGCGGCCCAGAATGGGTGATTGGTGGTGGGGGGTTTTCATCGTTTCCAAAAAAAAAAAAAAATTATATATATATATATATATATATATATAATATTAGCTAAGTGTGTGCAGATGAAAAAAATGGTGGCTAGACTAACTGGTGGCGGACACCAAAACTACAGTACTTAAAACAAACATAAATAGCTGCAATTAAACAAAGAAAATAATCGGTCAGTTTGGACGTGCTACTTAATTAGCGATTTTAAATTTTTTAGCAAGAAATTTCTGATAATTTTTTCAATCACTCTCAAACGAGTACTCTCATGTAAGTGCTAAATAGTTCTTATGCTTGTTATATAGAAAATTAGAAATAGCCGTTTACTTGTTAATAATTTAACAAATGAAAGGAACGCAAATTTAACAAATTAAAGAACATCATAAGAGATCTTGAAGAAAGTTGTGACAATGGCTTGCATTTATCATTTGATTTGTTGGTAGAACTAGCAAGATTAATATTGATTCATATTTATTGAGATTCATACGTCTAACTCAACCCAAAAACTAAACTAACTTCAGTTGATGATATGTACCATCTTATTTATATATAGCATGAATACTGTAAATGCACTGTGCTTGTGACTTAAAAAGCAAAATTTCGTCTACCATTTTGATCAAGAACACAATGTTTATCGACAAGCAGCGGATCGCAAATGAAGTTATATTTTCAACCGGAGCCATAAGTTTATGCTTGCAAGCGTGAACGCCATATTCAGCCGGGGACTAAAAAGTTGACGAATTTGATCTCACCAGGCAATCATGTTTTAGAAAATTCAATAAACACAACCAAAACACAGATCCTTGGATTTGATTTCTCTTTACCTGCTCTGTCTTTAGGATTTATCAGGTGACTAATATCTTCCTCAAACCACAGATTTCGGACACAACAATTGGTTCTAAACTGATTAATGTTGGTTCATCAGGCTCAGGAAAGAAGTTTGTATCCTGCTACAAGCCTAAAACATCCATACACAACAATCCTCTAAAGTAATCAAGCTACTATGGCATAATTTAAACTTTAATAGTTAAGAATCACTATATCATTGCTATGCCAATTGAGATCCTTAGCAAACTCAACAATCAAGCTACTGGAAAAAATACATGCTCTTGGACACTCCGATTCCTTTCAAGCATTCAAGAAGGTATACAAAAATCCAGGAAAAAAAAAAAAGAGGATACATTTTTGCAAATATGTAAATGCCTTTTATATAACCCTCCCTGGCTCGCCTCCCTCTACATATGATACCATGAAGTTTCGATTCATCAAGAATGCAGATGGCTCATACAAGACACACAAAATCCCACAACAAAAGCATACACGGTTGCAAATGTATATATATGCCTTTATATAACCCTCCCTCTACCCATGGTTCCTCTACCCATGAAATTTCAAATCATTATTGAAGGCAGAGGCCTTATACTTCTTTAAGGTGAGATATTATAGGTAAATGATATCCGGATTTGAGTGACACTCTGATTAACCCTAAACAAAGCACAATCCAAGCACCGAAGGCTCATTCCTCAAATATTGACTCAAAACCCTAATCGAACAAAACTATTTCCTTATACATAAAATGAACAACAAACACAAACCATGAAACCAACATTTGATTTCAAATCATCTTTAACAAATATAAATATAAGCTTCTAAATCAAATATCATATCCAATAAACACCCTCATTTCACTTCCAAATATAAAACCAAACATACTCATACCAATAACAGCTACAATCAAATCATTTTAGCCCCAAACAAAAATCAATCAACAACAGGTCTTCATATAAGAATAAAGTCAACCAATCCATTATACTCAAATTTTATAACAGCAGTCAAATTACTAAAAACTGAAACCAAAAATGTCAAAAGAAAATTATAACAATTTATAAAACTCAAGCAGTAAGCACAACGGCCCCACCAGCCTCCTTAATTTTTTTCTCAGCCGTTTTCGAAACAAGCTTGGCCTTCACCACAACAGGCTGGTTCTCGGGCAAAACGCCCTTGCCCAAAACCTTAAAGTATCCAAACTGAGTCACGTCGATCATCGGAACACTGTCTTTGGATGCCTTGGCTTTGACTTCCTGAGGCACCATTGACCAAAGCTTGTCTATGTTCACAATAGGGCAGTGAAATTTATTACGCAGTTTGTGGAAGTACCTCATGCCGACTTTACCGAAATACCCCGGATGGTACTTGTCGAAGAGGATCCTGTGGTGGTGCATGCCTCCGGCGTTACCGCGACCTCCTGGGTGCTTTCTGTGCTTCCCTATACGACCGTGCCCGGCGCTGACGTGGCCCCTCTTCTTACGGTTCTTCTTGAATCGGGTCGTCATCTTCTCTCGCTAGGGAGCTGAGCTCAGCTCTCTTCCTTTTTCTTCTTGCTTACCTGCTGTTGGGGCTGCGGCGTGCGCAATGCGGGATTTCGAGATTAGGGTTTCTGTGTTTACATTGTATGTATATTCTAGTGCTGTGATTTTACAATTTTGCCCTTTGATTGGATTGTTCTAAAATCAAACTGAGATGGATTAGATTGGATTCATAATGATAAATTAGCATCTTATTAAATTGTTTATTTAGGTGTATAAATTGTAATCCTAATTAGACAGTATTTTCATTTATATATATTCTCTGTCTTTTGTGGGTGGGAGTGGGATGAAGGTTAAGGGAGTGAGTAACTCATATCTTTAAAAATAAATGACAAAAAATTATTGGAACGATAAACGATGATCGAAATGAATGATTCCGAAATTAATATTAATGTTTTGGTTTTAAAACTAGTTGTTGACTCTAAAACTCTCTTAATGTGATAAAGTGATATATGGTGATGCTTTTAAGAATCTTGTTGATTTTAGTGTTGACACAATTGGGAAATAATTGTAAAACATCATCCAATACTTAAGTAAGTAATGGAAGGTGAAGTATTTAATAAACTTCTTTATATGTCCTCAAACATGAATGGGCTGTTTATGGGCTTAGGATAATATTTTTAGTTTTCAATGAAGTTTTTGATTTTTAAGGTATCTTGATGATAGAATAATGAGCTTAAAATACCTATGTTTTCTTTCATTATAGAGGTTATGAATTGTCTTAAACCTCTTAATTGTGACATGAATTTATCTTTTATGGTTGGTGAAATGCATATGAATTAATTGGATTAGTAGGAATATGATTGGTAATGGGTCGAGACGGGATGAAATTTGTCAATCTCATCCCGGTCATGTAAAACGGGTCAAAAATCTCGACCCGTCCAGATTCAAAATTGTTCGTTCCACTCCCGTCCCATTTTCAATACGGGACAAATAAATTTGTCACGAATCCCATCCTAAATGGGACGGGATCCCGTTGGGACGAGACAAGACATGAAATTTTGCCAACCCTATATAGGAATGTAAAATGTCATGTTTGTTGTTTGCAAGTTATGTAAATAAAGGGGGTTATTGTAGTCCAGGGTAATTCCATAGCCACTTAGCCTTTCTGGTCACCTTAGCTATCCATTAATGGGGTGAGAACTAGAATTTAGAGGCTTAAATATCCCAATACATGAATGACATATGTTAGGTATAACTTTTATATTACAGGTAGTATAATTTCACTACTAAACTTACTTAAGAATTATGCTTTCTAGACGTGACACGTGTAGCATAGGATGTAGGTTAAAATAATATACCTACATCCTGTAATCAGAATCAATTGTTAATAAATTATAAAAATATCATTTGTTGATGGTGTTTTCAGGTACTATGGTATTTAAAGCAGCATGACAGAGGCAAAAAGGTAAATCCCATTCTTGTTCAGGATCATTAATGCCGACCCGACCCATAAAAAACCAGCAGCAAGGGCCCGAGCACTTTGCAATAAGAGGCCGATCACCTTATGGTTACAGACCGACCACAACAGGAATAGACTGAGCACTTTATGGTCGGCGACCGAGCACTTTGGTTCGAATGACCGAGCATTATCAGATCGACAGCAGCATTCTCAAATCAAAGGATCATTATAACCGACCTTATGAAGACCGACCAGATGGCGAGACATGCTCCGGAAGATGACACCATATCCTTGCGGATAAGAAGACAGTCATACCTTCATAAGATATACTGATGAAGACAGTGTCCTAGAAGGATAAAGGAAAATGTAGATTTGATTAAGGAATCCTTGTTGGAACATGAGATTGTTTTCAACTAGGAATCCTCATACTAGAAGGAATCTGATTTCTTCACTATTATAAATAGAAGGGTAGAGCATGTATAAGTGGCATCAGAATCAATATCAATCTCATTGTGATAAAACTTGTAAAGCACAAGAGATACAAGTTTCAGCAATAAAAGTATAGTCATGTTTGTGTCTGTGGACGTAGGTCGGATAAAAATCCGCAGAACCACGTTAAAACTCTTTGTTTGATTAGCGCATTATCTACCTTCTGCTAAGTTTGCTTTTGGTTTCCCCCATAACCAAACAAATTCACTATTGAAGGAGGATTACCTCAGGAGTGATATTCCCCTATTGCCCTGAGACCAAAATCCACCGTCAACAGTTGGCGCCGTCTGTGGGAAACTCGGATCAAAAAGCAGTTCGTGAGAAAGACAATGGCAGAAGGCGGAAATCATCAATCTTCGGGGAGTCCAGCAACAGACTGGATGAAAAAGATGGAAGAAAGCATGAAATCCATGATGGATCGGCTGGAGAGAATGGAGGGAACGAACAACGAGAGACCAGACGTCGGAACCAGTCGAAGAAGAAGTGAAAAGGCAGAAGGGAAAAATGTGATAGATACAAGTGAAGACGATGGACCCAGTAGGGGGCCCTACGGGATAAAATCCATAGTTGTAGAAAAAGATTCACAAATAGATGACACATGGGAAGAAGAAGAAGGAATACCATCACCAGATCCCTCCTATGATATTCTCCGCGACTCCAGAAGAGAAGACATAGAGTATAACGAATATGTGCGGGAAATTTCAAGGCATGAGGAACGCCGCACACGGGGCAATGGACGCACAGAGGGGCACAGAAGATGACATGGCGGCACAACCAGTGAGATAAATTCTTGGTTAAAAAATGAGATGACCAAGTGGGAGGTAGGCCTCAAGACCGATGCAAGTGATGCCCGGGACGGTGAGGAGGAATCTCCCATCACGGAAGAAATAAAGTCGGCAAAATTCCTAAGGCGATTCAACATGCCGACCATGGCACCTTACAAAGGCCACTCTGACCCGAAATCCCACATCGAAAGCTTTGTCCTGTTGATGGAAGTCCAGGGAGTGGTAGGAGATTCCATCTGCAAAGTGTTCCCCCTAACTTTGGGTGGACCCGTCATCCTATGATACAGAAGTCTGGCCCCGGGGAGCATCGGAAGCTTCACACATCTTAAAAGGTCGTTCGTTCGACACTTTAAAGAGGCATGCGTCCCCAAGAAGACGATTGGAGAATTGAGGCTTATTAAGCAAGGAGATGACGAGCCCCTAAAAATTTTCATCGAGAGGTACCATAATATGGTACTCGAGGTCGGAGGGTACGAGTCCCAAGAGGCCCTGGAAAGTTTAAAGGGAGCCCTAAGGATCGGAAAACCGTGGACTCACCTAATAATCCAAGACACACCAGATTATGCCACCGCTCTGGAGGTAGCCCGTAAATTTGTCTTGTTAGAAAGCGAAGAAAAGATCTCCCGAAGGGGGACAATCATTCGAGAAAGAACAGCAAGAACAGAGGCCCCTCGACGACCGGACAGGGAATTCAAAAAATTCAATCCGAGACCCAAAGAATTCAAACCAATGCCTCGAAGGGATCAGGAAAGAGGGGTCGCGACCCAGGTGAATCATGTAGTCCGAGAAGAAGCATATATCCCCCTGAGCAAGCCACCGGGGTAAATCATCATGGAGATACAGGAAAAATGCCTCTTGATCAAACCCGACCTCAGGAGATTCCCCCCGGATAAAAGGAACCAGAAATCTTACTGCGTACATCATAATCTGAGGGGGCACACAACGGACGAATGCAAGGATCTGCGGGAACAGATGGAGGACCTAGCCCGAAATGGGTATCTAAATAGTTATATCAACCATGAGGCCATGGAAGCCAGACAGAGGGCACGAAACCGGCAGGTGAACATCATCGCAAGAGGGAAAACACTGGCCGGAGACTCTAACCGGTCAAGAAAAAGCTATAGCCGAATACAGGGGACGGAAGTGATGGAAACGGAAAAGTCCCCAGTACCACGAGGAAGTCGGTCGGTACCCATAATGTTCGCCGATGAGGATGCTCGAGGGGTGAGTTTCCCCATGACGAGGCGTTAATAATCAAAGCTACAATCAGCGGCACAGAGGTAGATAGAATCCTGGTAGATCCCGGAAGCGCGGTAGACATAATCTCTAAAGAAGCTTTAGAAAGCCTGGGAGTGGAGTACGTAACCCTAACTAATGACGGCACCCCCATGTACGGTTTTGGAGGCTCAACGGTCATCCCGCTGGGGAGAATACAACTGGCAACAACCATCGGAACTCACCCCAGGACCCGGACAGTTATGGTAAACTTCACTGTGGTTGACTGCCTGAGCAGTTACCAAGTCATTATCAGCCGACCTTTTATGATGAAAACAAAGGCTGCGATGTCCTGCTATCACTTAAAACTAAAGTTCCCCACCCGGGAAGGGATCATAATTGTGTGCGGGAGTCAGAAGATAGCCCGTAGCTGCTTTGCCACTCTCTCACGAGAGACCATCTGCATTGAAGAAGGCACCAAGAAGAGGCAGAGGGGCGAGAACGAGAGGAAAGAACCAGGTCCCCGCCAGGATAAAGTTTCCCGGCTAGGAACAGCTGAAGAGTTAGAAGAAATAAGACTGTTCGGACCGAAAAAAAGCATAAAGATAGGGGGAAACTTGGACGAAACCCTAAAAAAGGGTCTGCTAGAATGTCTACGGGAATACCCCGACATCTTCGCGTGGGGACACAATGACATGCCCGGGATTGACCCAAAGTTCATCAGTCACCGCTTAGCAGCAAACCCGTCACTCAAACCGGTCAAACAGAAGATAAGGATCTTCAATCAAGAACGGTGCAGAGCGGTGGCATCCAAGGTGGAAAAACTGTTAAAAGCCAGCTTCATCAGAGAAGTAAAGTACCCCGAGTGGGTGTCGAACGTAGTATTGGTAAAGAAATCCAATGGAAAATGGAGGATGTGTGTAGATTTCACCGACCTCAATAAAGCGTGTCCGAAAGATAGCTTTCCTCTACCAAATATAGATCAACTGGTAGACGCAACTGCCTGCCAATGACTACTAAGCTTCATGGATGCCTTCTCGGGGTACAATCAGGTCAGGATGCATCCTGCAGACGAAGAGAAAACCACTTTTATTAATGATCGAGGACTGTAATGCTACAAAGTAATGCCTTTCGGACTGAAGAACGCAGGGGCAACTTTTCAAAGGTTGGTAAATAAAATTTTCAAACCACTCATCGGCACTTCAATGTTGGTATATGTGGACGACATGATAACAATGTCCAGAGAACCAAGAGGTCACGTAACTGACCTAAAGAAAACCTTCGAATTGTTGAGAAAACACAATTTAAGACTCAATCCAGAGAAATGTGCATTCGGAGTGGCCTCAGGAAAATTTCTATGCTACATGGTGAGTTCCCGAGGCATAGAAGCCAACCCCCAGAAGATACAAGCCGTGCTAGATTTAAAATCCCCCAGAACAATTAAAGAGGTGCAAGGGCTAACGGGCAGGGTCGCCGGGCTCAACCGATTCATCTCTCGGGCGACCGAAAAATGCCACCCCTTCTTCAAATTCATCAAGAAGGCCGAAAAGGGGATTGACTGGGCGCCGGAATACGAGGAGGCCTTTCAGCAGCTGAAACAATATCTAGCACAGCCCTCACTCCTGGCTAAACCTCTCACAGGAGAAACATTATACTTGTACTTGGCAGTTTCAAAACACGCAGTGAGTTCGACACTAGTGCAAGAGGCTGACCAGGTCCAGAGACCAGTATACTATGTCGGCAAGGCTCTATTGGATGCAGAGACCCGGTATCCCGTGCATGAACTAGTCGCCTTATCCTTGATCACGGCAGCACGGAAATTACGACCTTACTTCCAGGCCCACCCTATCGGAGTTTACACCAATTACCCCATGCGGCAGATCTTGCAAAAACCAGAAGCCTCGGGAAGGCTAATGAAATGGTCGGTGGAGCTAAGCGAGCACGACATTTCCTACCTCCCAAGGGTAACAATAAAAGGGCAGGCCTTGACAGATTTCGTTGCGGAACTCGCGGAACCCCAAATATTGACTATAGAGGAAAGAAAATGGGAAATGTCAGTGGACAGGTCTGCTAGCTCATAGGGCAATGGGGCAGGAATCGCACTGAAAAATAGTGAAGGAGAAGAAGTGTTGTTTGCCTTGAAGTTTGCCTTCAAAGCCACAAACAATGAAGCCGAATACAAAGCAATCTTAGCCGGATTGAGGCTATGCACGGTGGTGGGAGTCTGCGATGTAGTAGTAAGGAGTGACTCTCAGCTAGCCATTCAACAACTAAAGGGAGAATTTCAGGCCAGGGAGCCGACTATGATAGCCTACTTGGCCGAAGTAAAAAAATTAATGGAGAAAATGGGGAACGTATGATTCGAACAAATTGGACGAGAAGACAACTGTGAAGCAGACTCCCTGGCCCGGCTCGCATCCTCAATGAAGACCGAGGACCCCAGAATAATCCCTCTCATATGCCTCCGAGAAAGAAGCATAGGGGAGCTAGAGGTAGATATAGTAGAAGAGGAAGGCAAAAACTCATGGATGCAACCGATTATGAGATACCTGGAAACAGGGGAACCCCTAAAGACAAAAAGGAGGCCAAGAAACTAAAATTCAAGAGCACCAAGTTCTCCCTGATCGAAGGGGTGCTCTCCGTACCTAGAGGCTACACCGTACCCCTCCTGAGATATTTAGCAGAAGAGGAAGCAGATTATGTGCTCAGGGAAATTCACGCGGGCATCTGTGGAAGTCACGCCGGAGGAAGATCAATCGCCTTTAAAGCCTTAAGACAAGGATTTTATTGGCCGACCATGCATCAGGACGGTGTGAGGGTAGCCCAGAAATGCGAAGGTTGTCAGAAAAATGCCAACATCCACCATCAACCGGCAGAGCAGTTAACCACCATATCCAGCCCATGGCCGTTCGCGCAGTGGGGGCTAGATATCATAGGACCAATGCCAAAAGGGCGAGGGCAGGCGAAGTATGCAATCGTGGCCATAGACTATTTCACAAAATGGGTAGAAGTCGAGCCGCTATCCACCATCACGGAGAAGAAGGCCACAAAGTTTGTAAAGAAGAATATTATCTGCAGGTTCGGAATCCCTCAGGCAATCATCACCGACAACGGGAAACAATTCGATAGAAAAAGATTCAGGAAGCTCTGCGAAGACCTCCAGATCGCTTTAAAATTCGCCTCGCCAGCCCATCCCAAGTCAAACGGACAGGTTGAGGCAACAAACAAAACCATTAAGTCAAACCTTAAAGCTCGGCTCGGATCATGCAATGGTTTATGGGTCGAAGAATTACCAGAAGTGTTATGGGCACATCGGACAACTTACAAAGATTCCACAAGGGAGACACCGTTTTCCCTATCATACGGATGTGAGGCCATCATTCCAGCAGAAATCGGGGTAGCAACTCACAGGGTCCGCCACTTTGGGAATGAGCAGAATGAAGAACTCATCAAAAACCACCTCGACCTGATCGAGGAAAGGAGAGAGAAATCAGCTATGAAAGTGGCAGTCTACCAACAAAGAATGGCCCGCTTCTACAACAGAAGAGTTCGAACCCGCTCCTTCCTCCCGGGCGACTTAGTATTGAGAAGGGTCACCTTAAACACCCGACGACCAGAGGAGGGCTCGTTAGGTGCCAAGTGGGAAGGGCCCTACAAAATCACAGATGTGGTAAGGCTAGAGGCTTACGTCCTAGAACAGCTGGACGACACGAGATTAAAAAAACCATGGAACGCCGAGATGTTGAGAAAATACTTTCAGTAAATTCTTCATTCCTTCTTTTCTTTTGCAGCAACCTGACAATGGACGGAAATTCAATACAAAGCCTCTCTCAAAATGGCCCGCAGAGAGTTGTAAGAAGGGCAGTATATCCCCGAACATAAATAAAACTCTATTTTCCAAAATCTTCACCCACTCTTCTAAAAATAAAAATAAAAATAATATATAATTTTGTGAACCATATTCAAAAATCCGGGGACATACTCAGTACATCGATCTCAGGACAAAAGTACAAAACCCGCAACTACCCGACCACAGCCACTACCGCAAAGGAGCACAAGCCACACCAGAATCAGTCGATTCCATATAAGCATTAAACAGCAGTGGCGAATGTAAATCAGAGCATAGATCCGTGAGAAGCATATCACATGGAGGAATGATACCCTCGTGGCGTCTCCTTGCTCCAGTGTTACCGATCATAATGAGTAACATGCCCTTAATGTTTCGAACAACCCTTCGATCCTCACATGCTTGAGGCCTGTTCCAAAAGACAGTTGGCACCAAAGCCACTTCATTATTCGGCTCGGGGCTGGATTATGTTCCGCTGAGGCCACTGTAATAATCGGCTCGGGGCTGGATCTTGTTCCGCCGAGACCACTTGATTATTCGGCTCGGGGTCGGGTTACGTCCCACCGAGTCATGCTCATTGGTCTGGGGACGCGACATTCCCCCAGAACCAAGTGTCTCTTTTAGCTCGGGGTCCTCAGGGACATACTCGATGCATAGGATCCGTGAGAAGCATAGCACGGGGATGGATGATATCCATGTGGCGATTGCTTGCTCCAGTGTTACCGAACATAAAGAGGAATGTGCCCTTAATATTTCAAACACTCTCTGATCTTCACTTACCCGATGTAATGGATCCGTGGGAAAGCATAGCACGGGGAGTGATGATGCCCTCGTGACGATTGCTAGATCCAGTGATATCGGACCTAATGAGGGATGTGCCCTTAGTATCCTGAACACTCTTTGATCCATTCATAATTTGGATCCAAGAGAGGCGCAGCACGGGGAGGCGTTGTGCCCCTGTGGTGTGTGCCTGCTCCAGCGCGGTAAGGAGGAGCCCCCACACAAATACACAGGCTCCACAGTGACCTGACGTATAGAGGATGTGCCCTTACCATTTTAAACGCTCTACTGATCCAAATCATGGTTCGCTAAGACACTGAATTGAAAGATTCAGAATTGTATTTTGGAGGCCTCGGACAGGACGCTGTTTTGAGGCATCCGTGCTGTTGTTCACATTTGCAAAAAAAAAAAAAAAATTTGTGACAAGTGCTGAGTCACCCCCACATTTTTGATTTTATTTTCCAAAGTTTTGTTTTTTCGCCGGTCTGGCAAAGGGGACGCCCATGTCAGATTGGGTAGGACTGCATAGGGTGATTCACTTCCCTCCTATGGAAATCCCAAAGATTACTCGGCTCGGGGCTGGATTTCATTCCGCCGAGGCTGCTTGGTCACTCGGATCGGGGCTGGATTTCATTCCGCCGAGACCACTGTGTACCACTGGCTCGGGGTCGGGTTACGTCCCACTAAGTCAGCACTTCTGGACTGGGGAGGCATCATTCCCCCAGGCCCAATACATATCACAGCTCGGGGTCAGGATACGTCCCACCGAGTCTGTCTTTTGGACTGGGGACGTAACATCCCCCCAGGGCCAAGTGTTTCTTACAGCTCGGGGTCGGGCCACATCCCACCGAGTCTATCTTTTGGACTGGGGACGTAGCATTCCCCCAGGACCAAGTATTTCTCACATATCGGGGTCGGGATACGTCCCACCGAGTCTGTCTTTTGGACTGGGGACGTAACATCCCCCCGGGACCAAATGTCTATCCCAGCTCGGGGTCGGGCTATGTCCCCTCTATACATGAGCTCATCCCACTGAGAAACATCCTCAGAACAAGCTAGAAAAACCCAAGGGAAAGCATACAGAACAAAGAGAAAAGTAGAAAGAGAAGGAAATATATTAATGTACATATGCATCCCAAACAGTGCATAAAGTGTTATTACAAAAAAAAAGATAAAGTATACACAGGGCCCCGTCCGGGTTACCCCTTCTCAATCAGCCCGCACAAGGGCAGGAAGTTCTTCCTCGGCTGGCTCAGACGACGGATGGATCGGCTCGGTCTCAGGAGGGGGAACATCAGCTTCAACCTCGGCAACCTGGGATACTCCTACTTCAAGGATTGGAGGTGGAACCTCAGGATAGTCCTCGCCATGAGTAGGAACCTCAGGACGGTTTTCTTGAGAAGCTGGGAGAGCTGGGGCGATTGAAATCGGTTCGGGATCCATCACTTCTTCGGGAGGAGGGGGTAGCCACCTCTGAAACTCTTCCTCGGACATTTCCCCTTTACAAAAACATATGGCCGCATGAATAGGACCCATGTCTAAATCATGTAGAACCATGGGGATGATTTCTGCACAATCACCGACCCCTTCAAGACGAATGGAGTCCATCTCGGCCTCCCACTAAAGTTCTCTATCCCTGAGCTCGGCACGGGCCCGTCCCAGCTCCTCCTCCTTGGCACGCAGCTTATACTCCACGCTGCCTATTTCTACCTTGAGGATCCCAATCTCAGTCCGGGCGTCCACCAAACTTGCTTTAGCTTCTTCAGCGTTCTTCCGCTCTAGAGTAGCAGCAGCCTTAAGGGCTTTGTTTGTCTTAACAGCCTCAACCGCAACCAGCTCATGATCCCTATTCCTCTCTTCGGCACTAGCCAGCTTGGCCTCCACTTCAGAAAGATGATTCTGAAGCCTCTGGGCTTGGCCGCCTTCGGACAAAAGGCTTATAAACAGGTCCTTATTTTTGGCCGTCAAATAATTTGCATGCCGAGAAGAAAAATAAGTTAGGAAAATAAAAAAAAGTCTGAAAGACACCACGGATATAGAAGAGAAGTAAAAGAAGTGACCTGGGCCAGCTGAGAGCACAACTTTGCAACTACCTCCTCGGGTGAAAGGTCCTCAAACCTCGGAATCTTCTCAGGAGGTACGGCCCCGGCCAGCTCATTGAAAGCCGGCACCAAATGGGAAGTAGCCTCCATAATAGTCTTCCCAAGGTCATCAACTCCAAGAACCACAACACCCTTCAATTTCTTGGAAGGACCCTCCTGCCGAACTGGAGTTTCTCTGCTCGGAGCCTCCTCCTCCTCCAATTCCCACCTTAATTGAGTATCCACAACTCCAAATCGACGCTTCCTTCTCCTGGAAGGTCTTGGAGGGATATCAGGACGGGTAACACCCATTGGAAGCACCCCGGAAAGCGAAGACTGACCTTGAGAGCTCGGACGCTCCATCTCTTCAGCCACATTCCCGGCCTCATAAGTTTCAGGCTGTTTCCGAGAAGTACCAGCTCCACATGGGCTAGGTTTCTTCGCAGCACCGGTCAACCGATCAAGGTACTTTGGTCTCTTCGACATACCTGTAAAAAGCAAAGACAAAAGAAAGGTTCAGGACCTGGGCATAAAAAAAAAAAGACGCCATCAAACATGATAAATAAACGAGGGAGTTGGCTAGAAGATCAACAGACATCTACCTATCCGACCCGAGACCTTGGGAGGAACGGCCCGAACAAGTCCCGATTCAAAAAATGACGCATCATTTATCAACTCCCTCCAATGAGCGGCATACCGCCGAGCCCAGAATACCCGCTTCCGGACCTGGCGGGAGACCTTGGGAGCATCCCTCCAACAGGCTAGGGGGAATAGAAAAACAGGGTAAGAATCCAAACATAAAAAAAAAACTAAGGGCAGGAAAACTAAAGGTTAAACTCCTAACCTCCCGTTCTGAAGATATCCGGAACCAAAACCTCATCTCCATTCAATCTCAGGGTCCGTCCCCAATCTCCAGTGGCCCAGAACTAAAGATATTTGATATTCTTGTTGGAGTCAGGGAGTTTTTGGACAACGTTTGACGAACTGTCATAAGCAGAAAGGTAGTACCAACTGTGGTGAGTCTTTGGGTTGGCTTTCAACCGATATAACCTCTTCACTTCTTCAAAAGAAGGTTCGCCGAGCCCTGCTCGATGCCAAGCTACATACAACCCGGCCAAGATCCTCCAACTGTTTAGACTCAGTTGACAGGGGGCGATCTCCATCTCGGCCAGCTTTTAGGCGAAGTAGGGTTGAATTGGCAACCGGAGCCCGCACTCGAAGAAAGCTGGAAGAGGGCCACGGAACCATCGTCGGGCTGACTGGCACGATCACATGGGAGATGGACCTCAAGAGCAATATCAATCGAGATGTCATATCGCTGCCGTAACAAGGCTAGATCATCCCGGTTATTTTAGAGGACGATTCATGTCCAGAGCCGAGCTGTCCAAATCGCCAGGCTCCGGATCCTTCCGAGGAACCCTCTGATGGTAAGTATCTTGTTCAAGTTCAGAAGGGGTGGAGTTGGGTCAAGGTCCTCTATACTGGGATCTCCCGAGCTCGAGGAAAGATCTTCTGCAATAAGGACCAATGGTTTAGCAGGGTTTTCAGGGGAAGAACTGTCATAAGACATCCTAGACGTCCGAAAAATAAGGGCAAGGTCAGTCTACAACCATATTCTTGAAAAACGACCAAGAGATTCACAAGTTATCCTAAGTTTCCAGAAAAAACTAAATCTATGAAGTTCTAAGTGCTCTAAGCAAAGTATTCAATAAAATCTCTCCCTAGCAAGTATCAAAACAAATGAAAAGGAGAAACAGCAAAGCACAGCAAGCAAGAAAAAAAGAAGAGGAAGAAGGTCGTTCGGGAAACTTACTTGATCTATGCTCGGAAAAGCGGCGAATACGTTGAAGAACTTTGAGTAAAACTAAATCAGATGCTTCGTAGCCGAATGGAAGAAGAGTTTTTGAAGTTGATAGGATTTTTTCCAAACAGATTCAAGGATATCGGTTCACCTTCTCATTACAACGTCGGAATAATTCCAACCATCGGATCGTAATAGAGTCCCGGATGGACGCCAAGTGTCAACTGCAAAATAGGTCTGCCAAAATCAAACAAACGGTTGAGATTAGCGCATTATTAAGACGCCTCTGCACGGTCGATTTTCTCATGCTTTTGGCGGGAACCCGACAGATGTTTGACAAGTGTCAAACTCAGAAAAAACCCTAAAGGTGATTTGATGAGCATTTAAACAGACATGACGGTTGCGCGTCTCAAGAAAAGATGCTTGAAAAGAGGCAACATAAAATTTTGACTCCGGATCGACCACTAAGCAAAGTAATCAACACACCATCTTTATATAGTTCCCGACACCAACTTGTATGCTCGTTGGAACCGAGAACTAGGGGACAGATGTTGATGGTGTTTTCAGGCACTATGGTATTTAAAGCAGCACGACAGGGGCAAAAAGGTAAATCACATTCTTGTTCAGGATCATTAATTCCGACCCGACCCATAAAAAGCCAGCAGCAAGGGCCCGAGCACTTTGCAATAAGAGGCTGATCACCTTATGGTTACAGACCGACCACAACAGTAATAGACCGAGCACTTTATGGTCGGCGACCGATCACTTTGGTTCGAATGACCGAGCATTATCAGATCGACAGCAGCATTATCAAATCAAATGATCATTATGACCGACCTCATGAAGACCGACCAGATGACGAGACATGCTCCGGAAGATGACACCATATCCTTGCGGATAAGAAGACAGTCCTACCTTCATAAGAGATACTAATGAAGACAGTGTCCTAGAAGGATAAAGGAAAAATGTAGATTTGATTAAGGAATCATTGTGGGAACAAGAGATTGTTTTCAACTAGGAATCCTCATACTAGAAGGAATCTGATTTCTTCACTATTATAAATAGAAGGGTAGAGCATGTATAAGTGGCATCAAAATCAATATCAATCTCATTGTGATAAAACTTGTAAAGCACAAGAGATACAAGTTTCAGCAATAAAAGTATAGTCTGTTTGTGTCCGTGGACGTAGGTCGGATAAAAATCCGCCGAACCACGTTAAAACTCCTTGTTTGATTGGCGCATTATCTACCTTCTGTTAAGTTTGCTTTTGGTTTCCCCCTATAATCAAACAAATTCACTATTGAATGAGGATTACCTCGGGAGTGATATTCTCCTATTGCCCTGAGACCAAAATCCACCGTCAACATCATTTGTTAAACTTATGTTTTTCCCTAACAAAATAAATATGAGAAAAATTTTAATGGAATTTATGCATGTTTATTATATTGTTATGCATGATATTATTTATTTATTATTTATTATTAACTACCAATTTGTTAATTAATTAATTCATAATTTTTATTAATTTATTAATTGATTATTAACTGTTAATTATTATTTTATTATGATAAATTAATGGTTTAGATATGGATTATAATGTCAACCATGAGAATGACACATATTCTCTATTCTCATTTTTATGTATATTTTATTATTAGTGTGATTAAGTTGCAAATGTATATAAAAGATGCTAAATGTCTGCTTCTGAATCTTTTTTTGAAAATTCAACAGTTGTGTTATTTTCTTGTATAATTTGAAGCTTGAGCAAGCAACTGTACAAACCCTTTTGCTGGTAGTTAATGGTGTTTGTTTTATTTTTCTTTTCTGAGCTTTAAATTTTGAACTTTTGACTTCATAGTAAAAATGATGTTAGCACTTAGCAATGCATAAGATAATGATATTTGATGCATTCTGTGTAGGCATGTGCATGTTTGTTTGGTAAGAGATATATTGAACTTTTATGAACTTCAGGTAGTTTAAACTAGTTTTTTAGTACACAATATCAAACCAACAAAAATCTTTTTCCATTAGTTGGTATCGGCTACATAGATCCTTTACGCCTCTTTCAGTTTGCAAGTTTGAGAAGATCTGGAATATATATGAGATTGTGTTGGTTATTTAGTGTCATTAAACATAAAATAAACATGCATCAAACAGATTTCCAGAAACAAATCTAACTTAACATGCCAAAAATAACATAAACCCTAAAACTTTGAGAATCAAAAAAACCTTATAAATGACGTCCAAGTCGAGATGAATCTATATCCTTAAGAACTTATTAGCCACTTCTCGGTGCTCTACGGGTTATGTGGCTAATGTTCTCTCAGGATAACTTGGATTCATCTTCTTCAAGGGGCACTCCTTAAGAAGATCTTGAACTTGGAAATGGTGAGACTCTCTCTCTGACTCAAACAACAAAATGAGACTCTAAAATTCGGATGGATTCACTGGATTTCAGATCATTTGAATGAACATGAGGACTCATTTATAAAGGCATGAAATGGTGTCTTTGAGGGCACCCTTTGGTTTGGGGTGCAACCCTCCTAAGGGTTATACTCCTTTCATGCACCATTTGGAGTCTTAAGGCATGTTCTTCCAAATTTTAGAGGACATGTCCCTACTCAAATGACATGTCCCTCCTCCATCCAAACTCTATATATATTTAGAGAATTACAACATATTACAGTAAGTGCAATATTATTATTGTATATTCATATTCTTAATAACGGTTAAAAAAGGAGTGGAGTGAAAAATATATATATCCACTATGCAATATCTTACTAAATGAACTTAACGACCACCATCTAGCAAGAATTATAGAGCACTGACAATGGAAATAGTCATTGTTCTAGCTGTTCTCAAAGTTTTAATGAAAGCAAACAATCTTGTGGAAAAATTTTGCAAGTCTTTAAATTTTCAGCACAAGTACTATTTGTTGGAACTTTTTTTCAGAAAAAGAAAAAAAAAACAAACAGAACACAGCAATTGATTTTTCTCACAACTTCATTAATTCATCAACAGATACTAACACATATTTAAGATGATGCATATTTCTAATTTAACACCCACTAACCCAATAACCAACCCACTACAACTATAACCAACCCCACTATATGACAATCTAAATATAAAAACAAACTACCTTTTCTAAACTACTCCATGCACACGTCTAAACAGAGAACGTGTGCTGCTGACTTGGATTAATTTCAACACCCCCTTAATCCAAAGTCCAGCACATTCATCATGTCTCGACACCAGTTGAACTTCTCTCGTGTGAGTGATTTGGTCAGCACATCTGCAACTTGCTAATTCGTGTTCACATACTGCAACTCTATCATCTTTTGCTCAATCAGGTCTCATACGAAATGGAGCCGAGTGTCTATGTGCTTTGTTCTGTTGTGATGCACCGGGTTGTTACCAATTGCAATAGTCGACTGATTATCACAATAGAGAATTGTTGCACCTTTCTGCTCACAATCTAACTCTTCCAATAAGCGCCTTAACCATAGACCTTGGCATGCTGCTGATGTTACTACATTCTATTTAGCTTATGCGGCTGATGGTGCAACTGTTGACCGTTTCTTCGAACTCCAACTTATTATACTGTTGCCAAAGAAGAACACCTGACATGTTGTGCTTTTTCGATCATCTATGATGCCTGCCCAATCACTGTAGCTGTAACCTGTCAAGCACGGTTCATCAACGCCCTTGTACCACAGACCATAGCTTGTTGTACCAGTAATGTACCTAAGAATTAACTTTGCTGCTCCCATGTATTGTTTAGTTGGATTCTGCATGTATCTCACAACCATTCCAACTGCATGTGTGATGTTTGGTCTTGTGTGCGTCAAGTACATTAGACCTCCCACCAAACTCCCTAACCAAGTTGCATTTGCAGCTCCGGTTCCATCGATGGCTGTCAACATCTCGTTTGTATTCATTGGAATTCGTACGGGATTGCAATCTTTTAATCTGAACTTTTCTACCAAGTCCCTTGCATACTTGCATTGGGACACAAAGATTATCATCTTCTCTTGTTCAACCTCCAAACCTAGAAAGTAATGCATTTCTCCTAGATCGGTCATCTCAAACACACACATCATTTGCTCTTTAAACTCCTTCACCATTGCGTCATATGTGCCAAAATAAATCATATCATCAACATAAAGACATATCGCTGTTAAGCAACCTTTTTCTTTGCGTTTGACATAGAGATTAGGCTCATTCTTGCTTCTCTCAAATCCCAATTTCTGAAAATGTGCATCAATATTGCTGTACCATGCTCAAGGGGCTTGTTTCAAGCCGTATAATGCTTTGAACAAACGGTACACCCAATGTTCCTTGCCCTTCAAAACAAACCCTTCTGGTTGCTCAATATAAACCTCTTCTTTTAGTTCACCATTGAAGAATGCTGACTTCACATCAAATTGATAGATAGGTTGTCTCAAGTGGGCAGCCATTGCAATCAACAACCGAACCGTTTCAAATCTGGCCACCGGGGAGAACGTCTCTTCATAATATATGCCTTGCTTTTGTGCATATCCTTTTGCCACTAATCTTGCTTTGTATTTTAATACACTCTTATCTGGACCAAATTTAGTCTTGTAAACCTACTTAACTCCAATTGCATTGCGATCTTTTGGTGATTCCACCAACTTCCAGGTTTGGTTTTGCTTGATTGAACCCATTTCTTCTTTCATTGCTTGTACCCATTCCTTTATTTCTACAGCTTCTTCATAGGACACTGGATCTGCTACATACAAAACCTGAGTTGCTTCATACAATTCTTGTAAGGATCGTACATTTCTTCCCGGTGTATCTTGATCATCCGAATCAACCATCCGATTTGAAGTGCTACTCGAGTTTGGGCTGCTTTGTGGCTGTTCAATGCTGTCTTCTCATTCTTCATCCTCTATTTCAGCTATTGGTGTGTTATTTTTTGCCATATACCAATTCCAACTAGCGTTCTCATCGAACATGATATTTCTACCGACTATAATCTTCTTTGTCACCGGATTAAACAACCTATAACCTTTAGATTGTATGCAATACCCAATGAACACACACTTTTCAGATTTTGAGTCCAGTTTTTTTCGATTTTGTGTACTTATGATAGTGTAAAAAATGCACCCAAAAACACGCAAATGCCCCACACTGGGCTTCCTTTCAAACCACTATTCGAACGGTGTTTTGTTCATCATTGCCTTTGTTGGTGACAGATTTAGAACATATACCGTTGTTGCTCCTACTTCAGCCCAAAAACTATTCGGCATACCTTTAGTTTTCAATATACTTCTTGCTAGTTCTACTACCGTGCGGTTCTTGCGTTCAACTACACCGTTTTACTCAGGTGTGTATTGAGTGGTCAGTTGCTGTAGCACCCTTTCTTTCTCAAAAAACTGCTTGAATTCTTTTGATTGAAACTCACCACCATGATCTGATCTTAGAGCTTTAAGTCTAGCCCTTGTTTGCGTCTCTGCCATGGCTTTGAATCTTTTGAACAACCCAAATGCTTCACTTTTATAACTAAGAAAATATACCCAGGTCATTTTATTGTTATCATCGATAAATAACATGAAATACTTACTTCCTCCCATGGATTCAACTTCCATAGGCCCGCACAAGTCAGTATGCACCAAACCGAGTACCTTGGTTGCACGCATCGACTGATCTTTTGGAAATGGCAGCTTTGATTGCTTGCCAAACACACATCCTTCACATAACCCGATTTCACCAACTTCGGGTAAACCATTCACCATTTTCTTTTGATTCAACACTTTCAAACCATTCATGTTTAGATGGCCATACCTTAAATGCCATAGCTCGCTGGAATTAAACTCATTGACTGTAAGTTCCATGTCTTTCACCTTGGCTATCTCCAGAGGGAACAAGTTGTTTTGTGTCTTCTTGATTGTTGCCATCGTTTGATCCATGGCTGCATCTAAAATTCTGCAATTATTGCCTTCAAACTTGATGGTACACCCGTTTTCCATCATCTGACCGATGCTGAGTAGATTCTGGGACAATTGAGGAATATAATACATATCATGTAGCATCTGTGTATTGTGACTGCTGGTCTACACGGCTACTCTTCTTTTTCCTTCAACATGAATCTGTTTATCATCACCAAGCTTTACTACCTTATTGTAGGACTCATCTAATTTATCAAACAGATGTTTGAAGCCTGTCATATGATTTGAGCACCCGCTGTCCAAAAACCAGATTTGACTCACATATGATTCTTCGTCGATTTTGGCCATGAACAACCGTGCCTGATTGCTATTCTCTTCGACAAAACTTGCTTGTTCTTATTCTCTTTTCTTCTTGTAGCAATCGGCCTGCATATGACCGAGCTTGTGGCAGTAATGGCACTCCACGTCTTGACCTTATTCTCTCTATTTCTGACATTCTTCTCTCTGTTTCTTGTAGCAATCGGCTTGCATATGCTCTTTTTTGTGACAGTAGTAGCATTCTACATCTTTCTTCGGTTGATTGGAGTGCGGTTGATTGTAACTTAGCTTGCCTCTTCCTCTGCAGCCTAGACTGCTTTGACCTCTGCTGTTACCTTGGCCTCTACCTCTGCCTTGCTATTGGCTTCTTGAAGAATCATCCTTGGTATATAAAGCTTTGGCGTCGTCCTTCACTTCTGATCGGTTGAGACGAACTTCATGGACCTGCAGTGATCCCATCAACTCATAAAACGTGTAGGTGGACAGATCTTTAGATTCTTCGATCGCCGCCGCCACATGATCAAACTTGGTTGTCAGACTGCGCAACACCTTCATCATAACCGTTTTTTCTGGAAGATCTTCTCCACATCTTCGAATTTGGTTGACTATTGTTGTAACTTGCGTGAAGAATGATTGAACTGACTCGCCTTGTTTCATGTTTAATGTCTCAAACTCCCATCTCAAGCCCTGTAACTTGATAGCTACCACCTTGGAACTTCCTGAAAAGCAGTTTCACAGAGTAGACCATGCCTCTTTTGCTGTTTTGCTGCTTGCAATCTTCGCAAACACTAATTCATGTACAACTTGCTGAATGAAGGAGAGCGCCTTTGCATCTCGCTTGGCTTGTGTCGATTGGTGTCGGATCAGGATTCGGTATTCCCTTGTCTACTAGTTCCACAAGCCATGAGATTTCGGCATAGTTTCCATCTTGATGGACCAAAATTCGTAACTCTCATCTGAACAAAGGTACCGTCTGATTAGAGCACAATGGGTACCTCTCTTGTGTGTTGTTACCGCTGCTTCAGTCATTGGATCAACCTTACGCTCTGATACCAATTTTGTTGGAATTTTTTTTTTTCAGAAAAAGGAAAAAAAACAAAAGAACACATCAATTGATTTTTCTCACAACTTCATTAATTCATCAACAGATACTAACACATATTTAAGATGATGCATATTTCTAATTTAACACCCACTAACCCAATAACCAACCCACTACAACTATAACAAACCCACTACATGACAATCTAAATATAAAAAACAAACTACCATTCTAAACTACTCCCTGCACACGTCTAAACAGAGAACGTGTGCTGCTGACTTTGATTAATTTCAACACTATTCCCTAACAAAGCTATAGAAGAAATAGAACTTATCCTATTCAATTATCCAAGTAAAGTTTCTAGCCCTTGTAAAGTTACCTTTACGCATAAAATTTCCATGATACAGATAGAATTGCATTCTTGAAATTCACTCAAACTAGTGTAATATTTATGAAGATACCAAGTATTTCCAAATTTCAGTGGCATTCGTTCAGAATAACTTCCAGCTCTAGTGTACGTTGATGATAAAACAATGTCTCTTATAGTCAAATGTGAATGGAGACTGGATAGGTTCTAATTTCTACCAGATGATACATGCAGAGCTAGATTCTGATGCTGATCAGGGTCCATATGGACCTGCCACAATGGTCTTCACTTCCTAAGGTTTGCTAACAATATATAAGACTTCACAATTCATTGAAATTGTATTATACATTCATGGGAAATTCCCTATTACTAACTTTAATTGGAAGTCTTGTGCAGATATGACAGTCTCCACTTGTGGTTTGCTAGTGGAATTGGGATAACCCCATTTCAAAGCAACATTAAATGTAGATTCCCCTTCAAATTACAGTATGTTATAAGAAAAATGTAAGGAGACTATTTCAGGAACAAAAATATTATCAAAACGACGTCGTTTTTTCTAGTGATTTTTTCTCTGTTTAATCTCTAGATCATTGCTCAAGTTATAAAGTCATCCCAAGAGAGTAGATTAAACTGTTAAACTCGATTTCTCCTCTACTCTTGAAGCATTCGTCTAAGAAATGGCAACTGAAACTAAAAGGGTTCCAGAATCAAGAAGAGCAGTTCAGTGTAACAGTAAGAGAACTACTGAATGATTTATCTTTGGTAGAGATGTTTCGCTTTAGCACAAAATCAAATTATGCAGTACATGGAATATAAAGTTTACTTTGGATGGCTGCACTTGTTGGAATTACCTCCATTGTGTTCTTAATCTTCCTCATTTGTTTCTAACATATTCGTAAATTACACAGAAATATTCTGCGAGTTCAAAAATGAATAAATGAAAAGAACGAATAAATGAATCTTAGATTACCACCCCATATTGGCACCCCAAATTAATTGTAATAGAAACTGCCAAAATCAATTGCTTATGCAATCTGAGTTCCCTTGTTGGTACAATTTCAGCAGCCCAAAATCCCTGAGCCTGCCTCAAAATAAAATAATGAATGTTGCAGGATTCTACGGCTCTCTGAAGCACGACTTGGTCCCATACATTGTGAAGGTAGTTTAAGTCCTTCAGCCACGTCAGCTGCTAATCTGGCGACGCTATTTCCAGCCTAGAAGCTTCTTGGGCTTGTCAAAAATCCAGTTCTTAATGGCTTAATGCTGCCATTGGGCATGTAATTGTAAGCTTCCTATGAATTTCCTCGTTCGACATCGGGGCGCCCCAATGTTTAGAGGACTTGGATAAAATTTTAAAATATAGTAAAATCTCTATAAATTATTAATTTTGAGATTATGAAATTATATTAATTTAAAGAGATATTAACTAATATATAAATTAATAAATTATTAATTTAAAGAGTGTTTTTTATGAACTTGAGAACATGATTAATGATTTATCGGGATAAGCAGCTTCAATGAACTTAAAAGAAGCAATTTCGGAAGAAAATATTCATGAGTCTGAGAACATAATTATAAATTTATATAAAGGTTTTTTTAAAAATTAGAGATGAAATCCACCTAAATTTAAATTTCAAGAAAAAACAAACAATAATATATTCATATTTTACTAAATTGTCGTAGTAATTTTAGATAATTATCAATTTATAATATTGACGGAACTATAGATTTATATAAGAGTCTTCTTAAAAATTATTATCATATTAATTTATCAAGAATTACTAATTTTGTAAACGGGTCCAAGTTAGGACCGGAAAAATTATTACTTTAAAAAGATTATTAATTTATCGTGTATTAACTTATAGAAGTTTAACTGTATATGAGTTTTACCGAATATCAATGGAAGAAAAATATTTTTGGATATTTTTATTGTAATAATAGATTTTGAATCTTGAATTGGATTTAAATTTTAGGGCCCCGCGGACCGCATGTTGGGTTGCCAAGGGGACACTTCCATAGTTCCATCTCTAGTTAAAAATATATTAATTAAAATATTTCAACATCATCAGGGGATGTAGCTCAAATGGTAGAGCGCTCGCTTTGCATGCGAGAGGCACAGGGTTCGATCCCCTGCATCTCCATTTTACAGTCACAATTAATTTTTTTTTTTTTTTTTTGCACATTGGAAATCTTATCGTCAACTACCCGATCTAAATTTAAACAGATTAGATAAAATTTTCGATCATCCTAATCTCTTAAATTTGAATTCAAAACTCTGAACCAAATCCTTAACTTTTTTCGCAACTCCCTTTATCCGTTACCATACAGTCACACTTTCTTTCAGAAATTTTCATATTACTTTCTGAAGCGACACTGGCATGTGATCCTCCATTCTCACCATATAAATCGAATCTCACTTCGCCTAATTGCCGTCTGTCTGTGTACTAGTTTCTGCTAACAAAACGACACCGCTTTCATCAAACTATGACCACCACAACTAGAGAAGCCACTGGATGATGCACACGCCTTCATCTCTCATTGGAGAATCTTAAATGCAGGTACACAACTAATGCCATAACCTCCTTCCACGTGTCCCCCTTGCTGCATCTGCCTCCACGTGTCTGCTCTACTGTCCAACACATTACAAAAACGCTGCTTAATCTGCCACGTGTTACTGTAAGAATCTGTTACTTGTTCTGTTTTTGCTGGACAGACAATGGCGTTTCACCAGTGGATAGACTGATACAAATAAGATGGATTTGATGTTCGTTTGGCACAAATTGATTCGGTTCCCAAATTAATAATATTTTGGCCCTCGTTGTTCTTTAATTTCAAGCAAACTCCCTTCATAATGTCGACTAATGTACTTGGCGTAATAAAAGATATATTTATTTCTTTTTAAAAAATAAAATAAAATAAAATAAAATACCGCTTAGGTAAACTATCATTATATACGAGACAAATTTATGGTATAAAAGATATCTATTTTCCGTTTATTACCTTTTTTTCAAATCGAATTTCTTCAAGTATAATCGATAAATAAAATAATAATTTGATTATAGATTTTCTTTTATTTTAAAATTAATTTACACATGAAATTTTTTTAAAATTATTTTATGAAATAAATAAAATAATGGAATTTTAGATAATTTAATTTTAAAAAAAAAACTTTAGAATTTTGAGCTTTTACAAATAGAAATAAAATAATTTTTGTAATAATAAAAAAATCTTCTCATAATATTATAAAATATCATCAAAAATTTTAAAAATAACTTTTGAAATTAAAATAAAAAAACACTTTTAATTAATAGATAAGTAACGCCAAAATGTACTTAGAATATATATAGTTGTTAATTGTAAGCTCAGGTTGGTTAGCAGATTTGCTATTTCGCTCATATATGCGAATATTTAAAATGTTGAACTAATTTAAAACGATATGCGGGACCCATGCGGCCATGCCCCAGTGCCGACTCAACAGTCAACAAATTCTTTACTTTTTCAACAAGTGTTGTTTTTTTTTTTTAAAAATAATAATATACATACATAAAAATTTGCTCAAAAATTTTGTCACCCCTTCACTGTAGTTACAGTGAGCTATAGTAATTAGGGGTGGGTAAAAAAATCGACCGAACCGAACCAAACCGTAAACCGAACCAAACGAACCGAATTTACGGTTTTTTTTCTAACGGTTCGGTTTGCGGTTCAGATTGGCTCACCCTAAACGGTTTACGGTTCGGTTCAGGATCTAATCCGAACCGCACCTGTTAAACCGAACCGAACCGTTATAATTAAAAAAATTATATATTTTTATAAAAAAATTTGTATTTTTCTTTTAATTTTATTCTATGTTTTCTTTTTAATATGTTAATACTTTTATTCTTAAATTTTTTGTTAATATATTTATTTGTTAATACTTTTATTCTTCAATTTATTTGTTAATACTTTTATTCTTAATTTTTTTTTGTTTTATGGTAGCATCATTATTCTTGAAAGTAATATGTTAGATTTGTCTCTTAATTAGAATGATTGTAACATCATTATTCGAGGTAATTTTTAAAAAATATAATAATTAATTGTGCCTCATTTTTCAATCATTTATGGAGTGCATGTGTTCCCTGGAGTCACAGCTTACACCCTAGCACTTCATACTATTTGTTTGATAGACTAGTTTTTTTTTTTTTTTTTTTGTCTTCACTTAAGTGGATGAAAATTTGTTTTAAATATAATAATCCGTAAACCGAACCGAACCAATTCGTAAACCGCTGGTTTAAAAAATCTTCAATCCGAACAAATCCGTTATTTAATGGTTTGGTTTGAGAGGTAAAAAAACCGAACAGTAAAATTTGGTTTGGTTCGGTTTTTAGCAAAAACCGAACCAAACCGAACCATACCCACCCATAATAGTAATTCACTGTAGCTACAGGGAGGAGTTTTGAAAAATTTTAGAGAAAATTTTATTATGTATATCATTTTTGTTAAAAATCAATGCCACTTGTCTTTCTAATCAATGGAACTTTACGAATTCGGCCAAATCTTTGTTATCTGAGCTCATCCGACGACCCGCGTAGTAAGTAATAATAATAAAATTTTTTTTTTTTTTATTTTTTTAAAATCACGATGGTTGGATCACAATCTAATGATTGTAATTGTATCATATGACACCGGAGACGTTATTGTAAAATCATTAATACAGTGCCCCCACCATTTAATTATGAATATGATATTTGTACTTCCAAAAATATCATGAACATTCGTTTATTTAAAAAACTAATTATTTATTTTTAGAAAATAAAACTTTTACCATGCACAAACATCAAAATTCCAAACATACCCTAAAAACTTCTTTAATATTTCATAAAGTCAGGGGAGGAAAACACCTAAACTTATTTGGTATGTCCTTAATAGTAAAATGACATTAGGGGTATAATTGTAATATCAAAATATGAGTGTTTAAAATATTTTTTATAGTATAAATAGCCCGATCCTTTAATTTTTTGTCTTTTATTTTCATAACGAGTCATGATTAAAATGGAGATGTGGCATTTTAATGTTATTACATTTGATGGCGAGCATACTTTAGTAAAGAAACGTTACTTCTAGACAGGAATAATTTCATTTCAATGGCATCTATTACCATAACGAGGAACATTGAATTGTAACACGAGTCGATATAATATAAGCTTTATTGCACATAAGTCAAATTTTTAAAAAATGGAAGAGAATCTTAGACATTTTTATTTTAGGGGTTTGTACCACGTTGAAAAAAATAATATCGTCTTTATTGTTACTTTCTAATATTCTCATGTACCATATTCATATTCATTCAATACATTTATCATTACTGAAATTCTAATAAAGCAAAACTCTTCCTTTATTACCAAATTTAATTATCTCATATTTTTTGGTTTTTTTAATCATTTTCTGATATTTTTATAAACAAATTTATTTGTTATTAGCCGATAAAAAACCACACAAATAAATTTGTTGTTAAGAAAAACTTGTGTGAGACAAGTGTATGGAAGTAATACGTCCGTCCAATAATATTTTGGCATATATACATAAAATTTAAAATCAACCAATCACAATAGGAAAAAAAAATTAATAATTAACACATATCATGCATTTATTAGATGGGTTCACCTGATAATGTCTCATATAAGTTTTTCTTTTCACCTAATATGTTCATTATTTGTCTTGTTAGCCCTAGTTTAATTCAAAATTTATTAAAATATGTTTTATAAATTAATGAAAAATTTAGTTTATTATGAGATAATTTTGATTTATTATAACGAAAATGAAGAAGATTTAATATTTTGTGAAAATCAAATTTTATCATTATTAAATCAATATTTTGGTTACGTCATTGTTCGTTAATATCTTATGAAAAAACATAAAATATCGGTGGAAAAATTACGAATTTATGCAGGGTCGTATTTGTACTATTCAAAGAGGAATCTCTTATTATTCCAAATATTTATTTGTTAGCCCCTTTCTTTTATTGGAACTTAATCAAGTAAGAAATGGGAATACGAACATTCAGTATATAAACATAATTAAATTATGATTATAAATTAAAATTTTAATTTAATTAAATAATTTTTTATATTTACAATCTCTTTTAATTAATTAAAAATTAAAATTATATACTTACTCAATCTACAACCAGTCTCACAATTTAGACAAACGCTATCGAATGAGAGATTCTTTGGTGCAACAGTGGTATGGATGATGTGGTATCACAAGCCAATTAAAAAAATAACATATATAGTTTATTCACCTATTTTTTAGTTGTTTTTTAATTTTTAGCAGGCGTGGCAGTTGATGATTGGCTTGTTGTATGAGTGACGTGGTACCACTGTTGCATAGAAGAATTTCTCCGATCGAAGACACATGCGGCGCGCTTTTCTGGGACCACCTCAAATGAACACGAGTCCCCCACATGATTGGCCAATGTGGACCCCACACTCGCCCTTTCCGCAATGAAAAAGAAATTTTCGATTTCCGAACGGAAACCTAACCGCTTTCAGTTTTCCTATTTCGAACAGTAAATAATCTCCCCCAATGCGTGTGGGTCCCTCAATTACGTCAGCTTCAGCTGCTCCCGCTCCTATAAATACTCCACTAATTTACTTCTCTAAGGTTTCAAGCCACAACCAAATAACTCTCCTCTTTCTTCCGCTTTCTCTTCTATATTCAACGAAAAGAAAAAGAAAAAGAAAACCAAGAAAGACGAAGAAACCATGGTGAGAGATATTCAATCGAAGAACAACTCAGCAACTTTGAAATTTTTGTGTAGTTACGGCGGCAAGATTCTTCCTCGTTCGACCGACGGCAAGCTTCGTTACGTCGGCGGTCTCAACAGAGTCCTCTCCGTTGAGCGTTCTATATCTTTTGCAGGTTTGTTGGATTTATTCCTATTTTATTCTTTCTCAGCATTCTTTAATTTTATATGTATATATATATATATTCTAAATCTTTGTTTAATTAATTGTTACAGAGCTAATGGTGAAACTGGGAGAGTTCTGTGGATATTCCGTAACGTTGAGGTGTCAGTTACCAAACGGAGATTTGGAAACCCTAATCTCGATCAAGTCCGACGACGATTTGGCTCATCTCATTGAAGAATACGATCATGCTTCGTCCGCTTCCAAAATTAGAGCAATTTTATCGCCTCCAGCATCGCTAAAGAAAGTATCGCCTCCTCCGAGTGTAGATCTTCATCTTCCTGCAACCAAACAGCCAGTAGCAGCCGTTGATTATCGCTCCGGTTATCGGCCTTCTTCTTCACCGCGGATTGGATATCCTCTTTCCGCAGCCAAACCGTCGTTTAGAGCCGTTGATCGTGTCTCCGGTTCTTACGGGTACCCGGTCTCCGGCAAAGTCTGCTATTATCCCTGCCACGTTCAAGGAAACCCTAGGTTCCTTTACTGTGGACCTCACAAGAATAACTGGCATAGGACTTAAAGCCCTAAATTTTACAGAGGCTCATAGCAGTAGTAGTGATGAACAAAACAATATAGTAAATAAAAAAAAAATCATTAATACGAAAACATAAGAAATTAATGAAAAGGCAAATAGTTTTGAGTGAATGTTTTTTTTTTTTTTTTTTATCGGAATGTTAGGATTGTAAATTTGATCAGAGATTTGTGAATCGATGCTACATTTCTGCCAAATTTGTGCGATTGATTTTGTAGTTTACGACGTTAGGGTTTCGTTCATGGCCTGATAACGACAAAACTCTGTTCCCGTTTTTTCTATTTGTGTGCCAAGTTGCCGTTGGTTAACACGCCGTTACAGAGTATAAAACTCCAAAAGTCCGGGTTGTTTGACACGTACTGGGTTCAGTTGTTAGCACGTGTAACTGCTCTTGAAAAGTGTGAGTTTTTCATTGGCTGGTCGAAAGTCTTGGTTGATTTTGTTGACTTTTGTTTTATTTTTCTTATCTGCAGATCAAATGAAGCTCCTTGGTTAAGAAGCTGCGGCGAGGGAGAAGGGATGCTTCGAATTTGAAGTTTCTTGATGTGACCAAAACTGGGATGAAAAGGAAAGCTAAGAATGTTTCAAGAATAAACCAAAAGCCATAAACATATCCCGAACATGAGGAGAATTGGTGAATATTATTATTCGAACAATGATTTAAAAAAATGAAAAACTATATCGAATTTTCGAAAAAATATCAAATTTTGAGAAAATATCATTTATACCTACAAAGTTATTAAAAACAGTCAATTATTATCCAAAAATTTAAGAAATTTTATCATATATACACTCGAAATTTAGCAGAAGTTCGAAAAAACATAATTTATAAGTGGTGAATATTTTTTTCTTTAAAACTTTAGGCGTACAATTATTCTCAAAACTATATTTTTTTGAATATCAAATTATTTTCGGATAGATAAAAGATAATTTCCCTCATAAAAAATAATGCCTAACATTACCACTTGCTCATGATAAATTGGGAATCTTAAGAAAGGGAATCGGCATCTTCAACAAACAGGGATCATAAAAATTGATTAAATACTCTGTTTACAGCTCATGGCGAAATACCAACATTGTTGTGCCCTTTGGCACTTTCAAAGCCTTACCTTATCACTTAAGGGGTGATAATTTGAGTCAGAATTCGTTTATTCGTTTGATTCGATTCGCTTTAAAGCGAATACATGTTTGAAAAAATGGATTCGTTTAATAAATGAGTCAATTCGATTCGATTTGTTTATTAAATGAATTGAAAACAAATTTAAGTTCATTAATTCATTTATTCGTTTAGGATTCGTTTTAATATTTTCTTTTACTAGTTATTGTTATTTTTCAATTAAGATTAGAAAAAATATGATTAATTATCATAGAAAACAAATATTTTCGATATTTGGTGAGATATTTGTAATAAATATATTAATTACATATTTTATATGTATATATTTATGAAGAATTAATGTAAATCAACTATGATAAATGTTGGAGTCCAGCTCCTCATGCATGCATTTGCATGAGAAAGCTGTAGGAAACGCTTTCCTCGCTCAGCGGAAGCGGCTTAGACACCTGGGATCGACCTTGAAATTTTTTTCTGCCCTTCTCAATTTAATCCAGAATTTCTCTACCAAAAATTCCAGATCCGAACAGCCCACATATATTATTCACTACCGAACAGCTCCATGGGTTTCATCAGTGTTGAGATAGGTCATCATGTTCAAGACATGCTCTCGAACTGATGTCTCATCCTTCATCATAGCAGTCATCCCTGAGACCATGGCCGCATGGCGTTGATGCTCCGAAGGCTGCCCAAACATGCCCTGCAATGACTCCATCATCTGAGATGCTAGAGCCATATGTTCATGCTTTGCAGTAAGAACCTCAGACATCCCTGCTAGCAAGTAGCAGCAGGCTTTCTCATTTGCTGCGACCCATTTCTGGTAGGTATCGCGCACAGCTTGGCCATCATTTCTGGCCGGCTCGGGAGGACTCTCATCCGTCAGGACAAACTTTAGGTCTTCACAAACCAGGATAGCGTTCATGCTACTTTACCACTTAACATAGTTTTATCCCGTTAATTTATCGTTTGAAAGTATGTAAATGATTGGAGAAACCATGGCTGAAAATAAAATAAACATGCATTTAACATTCATTCATCGCATATTAAAATCATCAAATAATTTTGGCATAAAATTAAACATGATACATGAACCATGAATAATGAATTAGAAACCTAAGAGAATTACTATGCCACGGAAATCTATCATTACACAAGTAAGTGCCGGCGTAGGGTAGGTCAAGTACTTGCATGATAGATCGAGACAATCTCAGTCAATTTAATATATGCGGGAATAACTCTTATTCCGATATTAAACAACTACCATTTCATTTGATCAAGGAATTTTATCAACAGTTAATTATTCCTTTGTGAGTGTAACCCGCCGTTTCGGGATTATTGGACTTAACGAGTGAAGTGCCGCCGTAGGGTAGGTCAGTTCACAAGATACATCTAGAATCCCTATCCTCTCGGAACCCAAACCTGATATTGACCCAAAATGGACACCATCCGTAGGGGGACGAAAGCAAAGCCGTCTCGATGCGCCTTTTGAATCTCACGTTTTTGGACTAACAACGGAGATCGCGGAATATACTGTCGTATATCCCTCTCCCACTCACTATTTTAAAAATAAGGTTTCTATCTATAAAATATCTAATATTTTATTTTAACTAGTGTGGATAAATTTATGGCGGCTAAATCATAATTTTTATTTACACTAGTTTAACATAAGTGACCTAACCAATTTTAACTCTTAAAAATTGTATCACTAATATTCCATTAGTCTATACAAATAGTTTTACTCAATTAAACTAATTTAATTAGAGTGGTATTAGTGAGCTATTATATTTTAACTCTTAAAATACTAGAACACTAGTAAGTTTACAATTTATGGAATTTTAAAAAAGGTCAAAATTTTAATTAAACATTTTAATAAATCTTAGTGCGTTATAAAATCCAATGATACGTGGAATTGTATCCAGAGTGCAGACCATCTTATCGTCCAATCAGATTCGGCTATGAAATTTATATCCGGGTTTCCATCCTATATACCAATGAAATTTATTATGCACCAATTAAGCCCAATATATTAGAATTCAAATCTTAAACCATAAATCCAATTAATCTAATTAATTGATTTCCATGCATATCATATTCTAATTTAAACATTTTAAATTACATAAAATCATATTTTTATGTCTATAATGATAATGCATCTAAAGCATGTTATGGCATGTAAAATGCAAGAGTGGGCACCCTAAGCTATATGACATGTTATTCAAAGAATTCGAAATAAACATACATATAACATAAAAAATATTTTACATTGACCGGGCTCTTATTTTTCTTATACTAATCTAATTAGTACATAAGATTCACCAAGGTATCCCTTGGTCTTCAAATCCCGCTTCAAAGTGGTGTTGGCTCCTTTTGCGACTTCGGTGCTCCAAATTATAAAAATTGAAATTTTACATTGAAAAATAAAATTACAACAAATGTAAACAATGGTCTTATGGCCTTACATCCCAAAAACAAAACCAACTAAAAAAATAAGAGCCGGAAAAATTTACGACCAATGTAAAATCCATTCATCACATGAAATAACAAAAACATTCATCATATGAATATCATATTGTGCCCACTCATCTAAACATGCATATCATATTTATAATTCATATAAATATATTAAAAACAGAAACTTTAAATGAAAAAGAGAAGGGTTAAGAACACTTTTCAACCTCGCTCTTGATGCCAATTGTAGGAAACACTTTCCTCGCGCAGCGGAAGCGGCTTAGGCACCTGGGATCGACCTTGAAAATTTTTTCTGCCCTTCTCAATTTAATCCAGAATTTCTCTACCAAAAATTCCAGATCCGAACAGCCCACATATATTATTCACTGCCGAATTCACATTAGGCTGCGAACAGCCCACATAGCTCATAAGCCATGGTATCAGCACCTGCATTGGTCAATCTCCATGCGTACTTGTTCTTTGTTTGCGCATGATCATATTCCAACATTAAGCCACACATATGCATATAATAAGCCACACGTGAATCATATATATATATTGTGAATAAGCAGCACACATGCATATAAATAACATATAAATAAGCATGATAATTATGATCAGCCAAAAGTTACTAGCCTTTGATCACGTTCAGACTATTGATCTTTTTCCTTTGATGCATGCACTCAGTTGCCGTGAGTTTGTGTGATTGGATCGGATTTACCATTTAATCTTCCGAGCTATGTCTAGTGACCAACGGAAGGTAGGGTGGGCTACACTCACAAGATAAATCCCTAAATCTTTTATAGATTCTTTCACACTTTATTTATTTTTCTTGTTTTTATTTTCTCAACTATTGAGAGAGAATGAGGAAGAAGATGGAGGCTAGGGTTTTCAAGAAATAGAGTAACCAAAAAGAAAATCAAATTTTCTTTATATACTTAGGTCAAATTGTTTCCAAAACAAAACAATCACTCCCCCCATCCAAAACAAGAATCGGCCAATGCTAAGATTTTTATTTAATTTTGTAATATCTAATATTTAATTACCATAATAAAAAGATGTTACAAAAATTAAATATGTCATTACCTTTCAAAAAGGTGTAACATTCAATTAAGATATTTAATTGTCAAAAAGATTAATGCCATTATAGATTTGTAACTTCCAAAATTAAATCAAGGGTTTCCAAAACCCATAATTTAGAAATTACAATCTTAGCCTTATTAAATTATATCACATATATAATTTAATATTTTATATTTAATAATCATCATATAATTATTAATACCATACATTAACTTTTAATATATAGTTTCAAGTATGACAAATAATATTATTAATCATATTAATGATATTTATACATATGTAAGTATATAATTGAACTATCCAATTATACTAAATCCGCTATAGTATATTGAGCTAGCACGAGGACCAAATGGACCTACGGTTCCGAGCTCCAATAATCTCAAAATATTAATTAAGCTCTTAATTAAATATTCAGAATTATTAACTCCGGGTTATTCCACTAAAAACCCGAAGTTGCACTCTCGTTGCCGTAGATGATATATTAAGCCGAACCAAGTCGGTGTCCATCGATATAGTCATTACATACGAATTGACCCTTCACGAGTATCTCGTAATTAGAGTCGGATCATAATGTCCGTTATACCCCTCTAAATATTTTTACCTTAAGTACCATTGATTCTCTAATGAACGATTTATTCATAACTATTATGAATTTTAATATTTATATTCGTAATAGAAAGACTTGAGCGCTCAAATCGTTCAAGCACCGAATCAACCCTTAAGAAAGATACTCTTCTACTTCTCGCAAGAAGGAGTGAACTCAATGTCTATGTAAAACGTTCCCAGCTACACAACAGTCTATACCCCCAAAGTACGTAGCTATTTGTCGGGACTGCTACACCAACCTCACCTTTGTAAATCAAAGGACATAGCCTGCCATGCAGGAGTTCGTAGTACACTCAGGATTAATATCAATCCATATATGACCATCTAGTAGATCGAAATGACTTTCTTTGTTTAACAGATATTATAATAATGTCATTTCCATCTGGGTCCAGTCCTATATGATCGCATCATACAAGGTGCCTCCATTCTCATGTCTCTACATGGACGATCCCGGATCAAGGTCGCCAAACAAATATAGAATAGACCGCAGCTATAGATAAACCACAAACAAAGTACCCGCTTTGTTTGCTTTCTATGGACTATTTAAGATTACAAACTTCAAACTTAAATCCTCTTGTGTATGACACTAATACACTAAGTCTGAAGACACATAAATAATCTAGGGTATTCAAGATGATATATAATATGCGAAAATTAAACAAACACTTTGATAAATGAATAATGCAGCGTTTTATTTCAAAGCATATAAAACCGTTTACATCACATGTAGCTCTAGGGCATACATCCCAACAGAAGCCAGCAAGTGACGATGACAGTTTGCATACCAGCTTGCATCATGAATCCAGCTTGCATTGAGCTGCCAAAACATGTTGCACTGTATCACACGTTTTGACAGCTATAAAAGGAGCACCATAGCTTTGTGTAAATCATCCCAAAATTGTAAGAGTAATAGAGTGTCAGAGAGTTGAGAGTTTTTTATAAAGTTTTTAGTAAGCTCTGTAATTCCTTATTTGCAGTAATAAAGAAGAGTTTTCTCTCATTTCTCATATATTGTGTGAGTTTTTATCACAACAAGTGGTATCATGAGTTAAGGTTCCACGGTGGGATCCCGAAACTTAGAAACAGAGGTTCGGTTCTGAAAACCAGTTCCGACGAATGTTGTCAAAAATCGGTTTTGAGCATACCACCTGACTTTTCACGTCGATACGAGCACGGTGGTATTTTCCGGTGATCGATTGGAGGTCAGGCGAAGCTCACGCGCCGCACGCGCCGGACAGAGAGCACTCCACGCGCCCCACGCTCTGCTGAAGGAAGACGACGCTGAGTCAGCGCCACGTCAGCGCCCAGTCATCGACACGTCAGCCTGTCACGCACAGTCAGCAGCCCAGTCTGCCTGCCACGCCATCAGACCAGTCAACGTCCACGTGTCATCCAGTCAGCGACACGTCAGCGCCACATGTCTGACACATGTTTGCCACGTCAGCACCACTGCCACATCATCAAAAATCTGGTAAATTTTAGAAAGGTCCCTATACTTTCTCGAAATTATATTTTGGCCCATGAACCTTCAGAAATTACATTTTGACTTCTGTAATTTCTGAAAATTTACAATTTGGTTTCTGTGTCGGATTTTGACAAACGAAGTGTCATTTCCACCATATTCGACCATTCCGGACGCAACGGTAAGCTCCGTTTTTTGAAATTTTGCTTTGAATTTTTTTAATGGATGGGGGCAACGGAAAAATGATTTTGTTGACTAGTACTAATTATTTCACATGGAGAGGAATGATGAAAGACCTTTTATATGTGAAGGACTATGATGCGTCGGTTTTTCTGGAGGAGAAACCACAAGCAATGTCCGAAGAAAAGTGGAACAATCTTCACCAGAAGACATGCAATACTATTCGTCAGTGGATCGACGATAGTATCGTGAACTATGTTAGTGAAGATACAAATGCACGTGTCTTATGGAGAAAGCTGGATGAGCTTTTTCGAGCAAAGACTGGCAACAACAAGTTGTACTACATCAAGAAGATGATGGGGTTGAAATACGATGGAGGTACAACTGTAGCAGACCATATCAATGATTTCCTCGGCACAATGAAAGAATTGTCTGGATTGGGCATAGACTTCGGTGATGAGGTAAATGGCTTAATACTCATAAATACATTACCAGAGTTTTGGGAAATGTTCAGATCTACTGTGATAAATTCAGCCACAGATGAGAGAGTAACACTGGAGATGGCAAAGACCATAGTCTTCGAGGAAGAAAAGAGGACGAGAATGTAATGGACGACATCAACCTCAACCTCAGAAGCTTTAGTGACTTAGAAGAATAACTGAAAATGGAGGAGTAAAAGCCGAGGCCCAGGTAAATCAGTCAAGAACCGGGATAAATCAAGAACAAGAGATATATAATGCTACCACTGTAAAAATAAAAGGCCATATGAAGAAGGACTGCTACAAATTGAAGAACGAGCAGTCCAGAGACAACAACAGAAGGGATATTGACTCAAATCAAGAAAGAGTTGCTACTGCCACCACTGACAAAACCTCAAAAGAATTCTTCATTATCTATGAAGAAAATGTTGTGAATCTTGCCAACCACGAGACTAGTTGGGTGATAGATAGTGGCGCCTTGACCGGCGTAAACACACACGTATAACGCAAGCGCACGTATCGTTCAAGTAGTATAAAAATATCGATCCCACGAGGACTTAATTCCTACTGTTGTTATTAATTATTGAATCTATTTATTTACAAATATCTAATTAAATGGAGATGAGAGAGATTGTTTGTTTGTTTGGTTGAATGTGGCTTTGCAAAATAAATAAATAAATAAAAGACAAAAGAAAATACTAAGGAAAATAACAAACGACACAAAGATCTAGGGTTGTGATTTATTCCAATATCATTATAAAGATGAAGTGATTATTATATAGTTAGGAAATACAATGATTTATTAACCTGGGACACGAAATTATGCGAAAGCATCTGTCGATGGTCAGACACAAATACCCAGTATAACCCAATTGAACCATATTCCTATGTCAACCACATTATCTGGATTCATTAATATTAAGTTCCAATTATGGCTACCCTCGCCCGACAGGTATATTCCTATCCTGTAAGGAAATCTATTAAAGGGTTATCTATCCTCAAGGAAGATCGTGGGCTATTGAGTCTAAGGTTTTAAACTTAAAATCTCTATGTCTAGTTCATTTTAAGTTTACCTAATCAATTTTATTAGCGATCGGTTAATAAAAAGCATTAAGATTAAGACTCAATAAATAAATCATTATATTACCCAAACTATAATCTAACCCTTATAAACCAGTGATATTGAAATTCATTACAACCCCAGATAACTATTTAGTTATGACACATAATTAGGACTAATAACTGAAAAATAAAAGACATAAAGTAAAAATGCTGAAAAGTAAATACTGAAAAGTAAATTGCAATAAAATAAAATGCTAAGGTAAAAGGAATTACTTTTACTACTACTAATTTAGATATCTCCCATAAAATAATATATAAACTTGTGATATTATTTAACCAACCGACCAATCTGGCGGTATCCTGATTAAGTCCAATTAAGTCCAACCAGCCATATAGGCGGTAATATTTGTCTATAATCCAGCCATAAAGGCGGTACCAAAATAAATTTATCAACCGACCAATCTGGCGGTATCCTTGATTAATCAGGTTCAAACCAACAGAAAATAAATATACCAACCGACCAATATAGCGGTATCCTTTATTAATCAGTATTTTAAAGTGTAAATATATTATTTTTAAGGGAGATTAATCTAAATAGTAACAGTAAAAGAATTACCTTTCACCCTAGCTGGGAAATTACTTTCTCATGAATAGTAAAAACTGTAAAAAGTAAAAAGTAAAAATTAAATTACTATTATTACAAAAAGTAATTAGAATAAATTACAAATAAATAAATAAAAAACTAAAAATAAAAATAAAAATTCTAGAGAGAGAAACTCTCTCTAGAGAGAGAAATCAAGAGAGAGAGAGGTGTGTTGAATTCTGAAATTTCGCCTTCTATTTATAGGCAAAAATTTCACTGTTCGGGCGTCGCGACGCCAAGGACCTCAGCGTCGCGACGCTGGATTTGTCGACGTGGCACAATGAGAAGGCGACACGTAGCAAGGCGGCTGACTGTTGAAGCGACACGTGTCAAGGCGGCTAAGACTCAATTATTGTGATGACGTCATTGATGACGTCATGCTGATGTGGCGATGACGTGGCGCTGATGTGGCGATGACGTGGCGCTGGCGTGTGTTGGCGTGTGGTGGCGTGTGTTGCAATTGTCGGCACAATAGGATTGCGATACGTGGCGACACGTGTCACGCGGTGATTGGCTGATGCTGAGGTGTCAAGTTGACTTGGTTGACCTTGTGACGTGGCTGATGACGTGGCGACACGTGTCAAGTCAAAGTGTCGGCAGCATATGATGTTGACACGTGGCACGGCGCACGTTAGCAGATTCGTTGTGATGGTGACACGTGGCACGGCGCATTTTAACAAAGTCAAACTTCTCAAATCCTGATCAGTTGACCAGGCGCACGTTAGCAAATTCGGCTCACGCTGGGCGTCGCGACGCTGAAGGTCTGGGCGGCGCGACGCGGAAAAGACGAAAATATCCCTGTTGACGCATTTTTGTCCGGTTTTGCCCAAAATTGCCTCCAGTGCTGTCCAAACTTTATTTATCTGCAAAATAACACAAAACACATCAAAACATTCACAAAACTCAAGAAACTATACAAAATATTAGATTAAATGAGTGGGAAATAGTGATATAAATACCACTCATCACGCCTCCATACATGCCACATCTCACAGAGACTTCTTTTCATCTTACACGTCAGGGGACTACGGTGCTGTAAGGATGAAGAATGATGGCCAGTCCAAAACCGTCGGTATTGGAGACATCTGCCTTGAAATAGACAATGGAACAAGGCTAGTGTTGAAGGGAGTTAAGCACATCCCAGATATCCGGTTAAACCTGATCTCAACAAGCAAGCTGGATGATGAAGGTTTCTGCAGCACCTTTAGTGACAACACCTGGAAGCTCACTAAAGGATCAATGGTGATAGCTCGAGGTAAGAAAGATTCAACATTGTATTTGATGCATGCTAAACTTTCTAATAGTAGTATAAATACGGTCAATAGTAATGAGGCAGCCGAGCTATGACATAAAAAGCTCGGTCATATGAGTCAAACGGGGATGGAAGTACTGCGCCGACGAAATGTTCTTCTCGGGTTGAAGAACTCACACTTACATAAGTGTGAACACTGCTTGGCTGGAAAGCATAACAGAGTGTTCTTCCAGAGCTCCCCGCCTCAACGAAAACCGGAGGTACTTGATCTCATACATTCGGATGTATGTGGTCCGATGCAGACAAGAACACTTGGTGGGTCACTTTATTTTGTGACATTCATAGATGATCATTCAAGGAAGACATGGGTATACACCTTGAAGACAAAAGATCAAGTGTTGAGAGTGTTCAAGGAGTTTCATGCCCTGGTGGAGAGAGAAACCAGCAAAAAACTGAAGTGCATCAGAACAGACAATAGTGGAGAGTACAGAGGTCCGTTTAATCAGTACTGCAAAATGGAAGGAATCCGACATCAAACGACACCTCCCAAGACACCTCAGCTGAATGGCTTAGCTGAGAGGATGGACAGAACCTTGTGCGAAAAGGTCATAAGCTTGCTCTCACAAGCCATGCTACCGAAGACATTTTGGGGGGAGGCACTCAGCACAACCGTACATGATTTGAACATATCCCCAACAGTCGCACTAAAAGGTAATGTTCCTAATCAAGTCCGGACAGGAAAAGAAGTGTCATATGATCGTTTATATGTCTTTGGGTGCAAAACATTTGTACACATCCCAACGGACGGGAGATCAAAGCTTGATGCAAAGACGCGACATTGTGTCTTTATTGGCTTTGGTCTGGATGATTTCAGCTATAAACTATATGATCCTGTTGAGAAGAATATTGTCAGAAGCCGAGATGTTGTCTTTGTTGAAGACTAGACCATAGAAGATATCAGAAAGGAGATAAAGACAATGCCCCAGCAATACAGAAATATTGATGTGAATCCAGAACCTCATACACCGGTGCCAGTACATGTTGAAGATGAGGTTCCCAATCAGGATGGTATATTTATTGAAGCTCCTAGAGATTATGATCATGATCAACCACTAGTACCAAAATCTACACCAACGGTTCCACAGAGAAGATCTGACAGAGAAAGTCGACCTTCAATGAAATACCCTTCATATGAGTATGTGGTGCTTACTGACGGGGGAGAACCTGAGAGCTACAAGGAGGCTGTGGAAACAGAGAACAGAGAAAAGTGGGAGGAAGCCATGCATGATGAGATGAAATCTCTGCATGACAATCACACTTTTGAGTTGGTGAAATTGCCAAAAGGAAAACGGGCTTTGAAGAATAAATGGGTGTACAGAGTGAATCAACATGAGCACACTTCACAACCCCGGTACAAAGCCAGACTAGTTTTCAAGGGATTCAATCAGAGGAAAGACATTGACTTTGATGAAATCTTCTCTCCAGTTGTGAAGATGTCATCCATCAGAGTGGTACTCAGCTTAGCAGCAAGCCTCGACTTGGAGATTGAGCAGATGGATGTCAAGACCATATTTCTTCATGGGGATCTGGAAGAAGAAATTTATATGGAGCAATCAGAAGGATTCAGAGTCAAAGGAAAAGAGGACCATGTGTGCAGACTCAGGAAAAACCTTTATGGTTTGAAACAGGCACCGAGACAATGATACGTGAAGTTTGAGTCAGTTATGTGGGAGCAGTGATACAAAAAGACCACATCAGACCATTGTGTTTTCGTTCAAAAATTTTCTGACGATGACTTTATCATTTTATTGATGTATGTAGATGATATGTTGATAGTTGGCCGGAATCAATCAAGATTGAAGATTTGAAACAGTAATTGAGTAAGTTTTTTGAGATGAAAGACTTGAGGCTAGCAAAATAGATTCTTGGCATCCGGATCGGTCGTGATCGAAAAGATAAGAAATTATATTTGTTACAGGAGGAGTACATCGAGAAGGTACTTCAGCGATTCCAGATGGACAAGGATAAAACGGTTAGCGCTCCTCTTGCTACCTACTTTAGATTGAGTACACAACATAGTCCCTCTACTGAGACAGAGAAGGAGGAATTGAAATAGGTTCCATACACCTCAGGAGTGGGAAGTCTCATGTATGCCATGGTGTGCACAAGGCCAGACCTAGCACACACAGTTGGATTGGTCAGCCGGTTTATGTCAAACCCAGGAAGAGAACACTGGAATGCTGTCAAATGGATAATGCGGTATCTGCGAGGCACATCCAAAATGAGATTATGTTTTGGAAGCAACAAGCCAGTGTTAATGGGCTACACCGATTCAGATATGGCAGGAGATATGGATACCCGTAAGTCTACTTCGGGGTATCTAATTACTTTCTCAGGGGGAGCTGTGGCATGATAGTCAAGATTGCAGAGATGTGTTGCACTCTCTACAACAGATGCATAATTTATTGCAATAGCAGAAGCTTGCAAGGAATTACTGTGGATAAAGACATTTGTCCAGGAATTGGGTTTCAAGCAGAGGAAGTACATTTTGTACTGTGATAGCCAGAGTGCTATTTGTTGGACAATTATGACCCATAGCATCACTATTTGTAAAAGACATTGTGTTTTTGTACAAATTAACTATGTGACAAAAGGAAATTGCTATTTTATCATTTTGTAATTGGATTACTTGGATATATAAATGATAAAAGTCCATATGGTTAAACCAGATTAATAAGATATGAGACAATATTAATCCATGAATAATTTAATCATTAAATATCCATGGTCGTAATATTATCGAGACTGGACATCGATAATGTGGAATAGACTAGTATTACACTTGTGCGCGTTATGGAAGCTTAACGACATAGTTCTCATATATTTAAGTCCTGAATATTTATGCAAGTGTGATGAAAAGTTCTGTTAGCCGTTGGACCGGGAACACCTTCGCTTAGGATAGACCCCTCGGAATCACATTGGTAGTATGACTATGTGTCTATGGGAATCCGAATCAGGGTAGGTGTATGTGATATTTAACCTAAGACTTGCATCACTAATACTTGGGACAATCAGTTTGCTTTGGTTTTGGTCGTCCGAAACTTTAACAGGTAGAGGTGGCTAAGGTTCTGGTTCGGAATCGGAACCAAACCGATTGGAACCGGACGGTTCCGTTTCCAACCGGTTCCGGTTCCGATTTCGGAATCGAATCGGAACCTGACCGATTCGGTTAGGGTTCTTACCTTGATCGAATCGGTTGTAACCGCTGGAACCGAACGGTTCCAGTGGTTCCATCGGTTCCGGTTGGAACTGTAAGGTTCCAACACGAATCCTAATCCACAATTAATGTTTAAATCTCAATTTTTTTTATTTTCAAAAAAGTAAAAAAAAAAACCCGAAGGGAACCAGAACCGTAGGGTTCGATTTTGGTTCCGGTTACAGTTTCAGTTCCACTTAAGTGTGGAACCGGAACCGAACCGAAAATTGTACGGTTCGGTTCCGATTCGGAACATGAACCGAACCGTGGCCACCTCTATTAACAGGTTCTGTGTATGCCTTTGATGGGTTTACTGAGAATCGTAGTGTATTGGGTGTGATGTCAAGATGTGAGTATCACTTCAGTCATATGAAGATGATGATCACATAGGATACGATACTAGTACTCTTAAATGCTGCAACTATCGGGATAATATGACTAGGTCATGATTATCCGATTACAGAGACTAGTTACGCAGGATCCGATATATGCTTCATACGGGGCAGACACAACGCCAGCCCTAAGCCTAACATGTGACATATGATACTGGATCGTATTACGCAATACTTTGTAAAATACACCTGATACATATTATATATTCATCGTTGAATATTTCTGGAGAATTGGGTAGGCACGGTGCTTTGCTAGAAGCTAACCCTGTCTTGTAAATTAGTGAGAACATTGTACGGGGTACGCACGTGTTCGGATAGTCCGATGACCGTATTTACTGCATGTTGGTTTTATTCTAGGTCCCAATATCAAACAAGACATGAAAACAATGTGTGAACACATCAACGGAGGTAGCGGAATACTCACGTCGATCGGTTGAGACGATTTGAAGACGAATGAAGCCAATTTGCTCACTGCCAAGGACGCCCACTGCATCCAGTTCATTGCCCTCCATTTTCTGTTTTTGAGCTGCGAAACAGAGCTCCTAGCTTCATCAGACGGATCCCGGCTCATGGGTGAACCTCCCTACCACCTTCGCAAGTGTCGTAAGTGTGCTAGCACTTGGATTTTTACCATAAACATCCATTATTTGCTTCCCTCAAAGTCACGCCAAAATGATTCAAAACCATCAAGCTTTTTCAAGCTTTGGCACATAGCCAGTCACTCAAGTGTCATACACCCGAACTATGTACCGTTCGCTCAAATTGCTGAGAAAAGATTTTCGTCAGCGGATTTACATGATTATAGTCTGACGCGATTTATACGATCATCACATCGCCACGATGTGTGATCCGAACGAATCAGATGAATATAAAAGTATGTATCTGGATCGTCGATGGGACCTTTAATTCTTTAGCATGTGCTGACGCCCAGCTCAGCAGCTAACAGAACTATATCTAATCTAATTAGATTTATTATCGACCCAAATGGCTTATATTGCTGCCTCAGTAGCAGCAATAATCCGCATTTGTTGTTTATTCGGCAACAGTTATCTTGCTCGGAACATTTCCAGCTCACTGTCCCGTTATTCAAACTTTATAGTACCATAGTATTTACCGGTTTGGAAACTTGCAACAGTTATCCTAGTCACTTCAAGTTCTCATGCTCCATAGTTTAAGACATCATCTTTAGTTCTCTAAGATACTAACATATGTTCTTAACTTCAATCCAATGACTATCACTTGGATTGTCCTGATTATGACTTCATATGCTCAAAGCATATGAGACACCGAATCACGTACATTTTAAATGTACAATTTCCCAGAGAGTGTTGACAACTTTAAATCTATCCCAGTAGATCTTTATTCCTTGAATAAAGGTTGTTACTCCTAAGAATTCTATAGAGAATTTTCATGAAAGCCAAGCTTTCACTAATTTTCTTATGGGAATTTCACTGTCAGTGCACTCCCAAACCTCCTTATCTACACAAGAATTATTTCGTTTTGAATTAAATCACAAACCATTATGATTACATCAAAACGTCATTCCAAGAACCTTATGCTTGTTTTAATCCAAACATGGATCGAATAACCCGCAAACATTGTTTGTTGGTTATGTTACGACAAAATCATCAGGATGTTATCAATATCCTCCAAAAGGTTTCCTTTTCAGGAAAGCGATTTTGATCTATAACTGACAGATTTCATAAATGAAATATACAGTATCAACAAGCATCATCAAAATGGATTTACCATGGCAACAGGTAAAAGGTTGAACCGTTGTTAACACAATGTTGATAACGATACCTTTCCGTCACAAGCCTAGCTTTGTACGTTGGTATGTTGCCATCCATGTATGTCTTCCTTGAAGACGTTTACAGTACCAATAGGCACAATGCCTTGTGGTACGACAACTAGTGTCCAAACATAGTTGTTATACATGGAATCCATTCTGGACTCATGGCAGTTTGCCATGATAGGGAGTCGATACCTTGTATCACTTCCTCAAAACGTAATCGATTGGTATATCTCCATGAGATTGACATCTTCATGAGGTGAGATCATAAACCGATACTCCAAATTATTTTCTGACTCTCTCCGATCTACGCAGTTCTTGTGTATTCGAAGATTAATGGTACATATTCATTCTTGATGAACTGTTTGTGTTCCATTAAGGACTTCGTGCCTTGAATAATATTACTTCGATTTACATCGAGTATTACTATCCTCCCACTGACCACTGGATATCGGTATTCCTCCTAGAAAAACCGCATGGTGAGCAACAATCATATTGTTCTCATGTGAGATTTATAAGTACTATACTTATGGTTTTCCCTAGGATAACCTATATCTGGCACTTATCCAATTTGGGTTCTAGTTTGGTATCATCCAAACATTATGCCCGGCATAACCAAATTCTTAGGAATAAGAAACTCTGTTCTTTCCTGTTCATATCTTATATGACATCTGTCAAACAGATTTTCATGGAACCTTATTCTAAATAAGTTTTGCACTGTTAATACATATCATGTTGAAGGAAATGATAACTCAGAGCGACTCGTGATAAACCTTATCATGTCCAACAAAATTCGGTTTCCAGTTCGGACACACCGTCAAACTGACGTGTCTCGGGAGGAGTCCTCATCTGAAAGAATACCCTACTCTTTCATATACGTGTGAAACTTACTGCTTGAGTATTTTCCATTACGGTCTTACTGTGACGGTATAATACTATAGCCGGTCTGTTTGTTCACTTCGTGTCGAAACTCTAAAAGTTTTCGATCTGTGTTCCTTAAAAGAAACATATAACCATAACGTGATGCCACATCCGTTAAGGTCACGAAATATTCATATTCACATCTAGCCTTGCTAGATATGGGCCCACTTACTTCACCATGAATAGGGCTAACAGATCGGTGGCATTTTACTATTACCAAGTAAATAGTATTTTAGGTACTTTACCTAATAAACTAGATTCGCAGACTTTATTTGAATAGCCAATCAGTCCTAGTACCCCTCTTCAAAAGTGTGGATATACGAGTCTTGTCTAATTGTGTCCAGACGACAATGCCACAAATAAGTCTCTATTGATCAAATCAATTTGAGCCATTTATTTGTCATTTTATATGTTTGAGATTGTTCATTATATTCAAAATATAAATTCTGTCATTCACATCTAATGTGATTATCTCAATATCATCTTTATATAATGAAACACTTAGTGTTCTAGAATATAAAGGTTTATCCACAATGGATTAAACACTGATATAGAGATAATGTCCCTAGTCAAACTAGTTACATTATAATAGTTCCCTAACTTAAGTACATACCTGAAGGGTAGTTCCTAAACTTAGGTAGCTACTGTCGAAATAGCGACTTTCGTCCCATTTCCGATTCGTAGAGCAATCTCAGCTTGAAGTCAGTATCCTACTCACAACAGATTCTGAACCTCAATCCATATATTTTATGTACCACACTAAGTACTTAAAATTTAATTTTAATACTAGTAGTGAACATAACTTTGACAAACATCTTCAAAGTTAGAGCCTTGCCTTTCTTTAATTCCTTCGTGTCTTCCATGTCCAAATGGTAGTCACTTTGGGATATGTTCTTTATCCTTTTCAATATTTCACAAACTTAGGCCAAGCCTTGGGTTTTTAGAATATCGAAATGATGTGCACCTTGTGCTACATGCCCAATTGCAAACTTTGACTTTATCTCCTTTAGAATAGTCAATTAATTCTCCAAGAATTATTAGTTGCAATTTTAATACCTTTTAAATCTAAAGATAGATTTATGACAAGTATTTTAATTAAGCACTAAAGTCATCATCACATAAATCTTCCAAAGATTTATGCTATACTTATTTACTTAATTATGGGCCTAGATATAATAAGTTATTTTATCAAATAAAGTAACCTATTATTTATTCCCAATTTGAAAATTAAATCATTTAAAATATTTTAATCCTAAGATTATATTTTAAATATCCATCATTTCAATCTAACCTTGATTTCAAATAGTCCAACTATTTAATCAATTTATTTCAGGTACTAATTTATAATGATTACAATAATCCAATTATTTAATCATCTATAATTTTGATATTGATTACTATAATCCAATTATAAAATCAACTATCATTTTAATTCAATTATATTGATTACTATAATCCAATTATAAAATCAACGATATATTGAATAAGTTTGTATATAGTCCAACTATATTTTAAAACAACATTAAATATTTGACGAGTAATATATATTTTTGAGCGCGTATGGCGAGTAATTGAACGAATATTGCAAATTCAATTCTTGCCTCCCACTATTTTTCGGCGAGCCTCTAACCCTATGTCGAGTACTCGGGAAACCACGTTTCCTAGTGGGCTAGGATCCCGTTAAATATCACACAATCTTGACTTTGGCCAACAAATTGTATGATAATTAACTAGGTAGATCTCGAAGATCAATTGAATCTCATCCAACTCCTAGATCCAGTAGGTGAACATCCAAGTCCGAAACATATATCTTATATATGCCTATATATCGAATATATACCCTAACATTTTTCCTCTGAATCAACTAGGCATTGGCTTTGGCACAACAAACCTAATGACCCCAGTCAAGCGTGGACCCATTGAACATGGAAGCTTCGTAATCAATGTCGTTGGACAAGAAGTGGTCTTGACTTTGGCCAACAAACCACAACTTGGACAAGACACCAATATGGAACAAAGCTTCGTGATTCAAACACATCTTTGACGGACAAGGGCTTGACTTTGGCCAACAACCCATGCCAATCTCGGATCTTGAGTAAGAATCACTCAATGGAAGGAAAAAAACGCATGATATTTAATGAGGGTTTTTCGCGTGCTAATTGGCTACCAATTTAATTATCTTTGTTAAGGTCTCATCATCATACACCCTTAAATATGCATTCTAAACACATAATAAAGCGAGTATGAAAATAAAATAATAATGATATGCGGATGGATACTTAATACATTGATCCTAGATCAAATCTCTCCTTTCTCTCTCAAGCTAGCACTTGTATTACTTCTACCCATTACATAATACTTCTAAAGAAACCTCATTTACATTGAGGGGAATAGGTGAGAAGAGAATACAATAGAATAGAGGTGATAAGGCTGGACACGCAGGTCCAATTTAATAAATCAAATTTATTACAATAATTTCCAAAATTGCCCCACCCGACTAATATCCATCCGATATACATTATTCATTCATCACAACCACGTATTCACACAAAAGCATGCTATCAATCAATCTAATCAAATTAATTAATCTGAAAATTAAGTGATCATCCAATGTTCAAACAACGATTTGATTTTGCTCGAGTCAAACTCGTTTTTGCGAATAAGTACTCAAAGTACGAATTCATGAATTAAATTAAACTACATCATTAAATCAAATTTAACATGTATTTAATACTAATTCATTATTCAATTCCAAATTAAATATTACACTTTTATTTAATAAACCTTTTACGACTTAAATTCCAAATTTAATCGCGTCGGGTCTCAAAGCCCCAATAACGTCCAACGTCAATTCAATTCAAGTCAGTATGGGCTTTCAATTAATTTCATTAAGGCATGGGCTTCGGCAACCAAAGCCCAATCATGGAGTAATCCATAAGCCCAGAAATCAATTTAGGCCCATTAGGCCCAATTAAACTTTAAAGGTTCATTAGCCGCATTTGGGCTTTATGGTTGTGGTTTTGGGCCCAATTGGATCCAATCCATTTGGCCTAAATCCAACTTGATAAAATCAAACCCAATAAGCCCAATTACAACATTAGAAGCCCAAATCCAATTAAGGCCCAAATAATTAAATTACCAAATTCTAAATTCCCAATTTAATTACCTAAAGTGTATATTATGATTAATCAACTAAATCAATATTCCAAAACATGAAATTAGTCCAATTAATCATATTCATCATCATCATCACATGTCCAACACATAAATGAAAAAATCAAACCCATATAACATGCTATAGGTCTCGGCCAAGGGATGGATTTTATGTCCAATTCGGTTTTAATCCAATTAATCCACAATCGACATTAAATCAATTTCCCAAATGATTTCCAACACATCAAATTATTAAAAAATCAAAATACCAAGACATTCAATAGGGCTATACATTCGGCCAAGGTGAAGGAAATTGAGGATTTTTGTTCAATTCAAAATTCAATCAAATTGACTTCAAATTAACATCATCCTTTATCATTATAACTCATCCAATGAATTAAAATGAAAAAATTCCAAGAACTCCAAGCACCATCACATTCGGCCATGGCTACTATTTGGGGAAAATTGTTCCAAACCATTTTCTGAAATTGATCAAATCAAACTTCCATTAAACATCAAATAAACATGCTTAATCAAACATTAACCAAATCATGCTCAAAATCAATTTACCCAATTTTAAGCCCTAAACTTTTCATGCTTGAACCTAGGCTCTGATGCCATTGTTGGTTTTATTCTAGGTCCCAAGATCAAACAAGACATGAAAACAATGTGTGAACACATCAACGGAGGTAGCGAAATACTCACGTCGATCGGTTGAGACGATTTGAAGACAAATGAAGCCATTTTGCTCACTGCCAAGGACGCCTACTGCATGCAGTTCACTGCCCTCCATTTTCTGTTTTTGAGCTGCGAAACGGAGCTCCTAGCTTCATCGGACGGATCCCGGCTCATGGGTGAACCTCCCTACCACATTCGCAAGTGTCGTAAGTGTGCTAGCACTTGGATTTTTACCATAAAAATCCACTCTTTGCTTCCCTCAAAGTCACGCCAAAATGATTCAAAACCAGTGAGCTTTTTCAAGCTTTGGGCTTGAATTGGCCAAGAGAGAAAGATGAAAGAAATTGTTTCAAACGTGAGAGAGAGAAAAGTTATGGCAAAGGTATATTAAAATTTTGTATTATATATTTTTTTTCTAAAAAACAAAAATATTAAATACAAAGCATTTAATAAACCATTATAATAAGTCAACACTTTTCCTAAAAGCATCAACAACCATTTAATACCATTATTACTACTTTTGCTTTCACTATTCACTTTAATAAAGCAAATAGTAATGTGTCACATCACATTTAATTTTGATGCTTGATTTGACATGTGAGCCCCACACGATTCTAAATGCGAGCGGGCCCCGCAAATCAATCCCGGGCTCGGTTTCGCTAATTCCAAATTAACGAGTTTCCGTCGCTTCGTAAATAAACGATTATGCCTAGCGAAATCACTATTCACGTCGCTAACGAATTAATTCCGAATCAACTCGTTTGCCCGAATTAAAATCCAATTTTAATTCCGCGTCGAAATCTAATTTCATTTAATATATCGAATATATTAATTCATCGATTAATTCCAAATTAATCGTTCTCTCTCATTAGACGACATTTTATCCCGGAGAAAATATCTCTGTTATTAATCCTAGATTAATTTTTTCTCTCTTCTATATAATCCCAGATTTATTAAGAGTGCGAGTTATGCGTCATCGGTGGATTATCGGGAAGCGACCCATGAGATCCCCGGATAAGTTGGCAGTAAATGCGGTCGTCGGAGTATCCGAATCACGTACGTACCAAGTACTACGTTCTACCGATTTACGAGACAAGGTCGACTTCTAGCAAATCACCAAGTCTACCCAATTCTCCGGTCATATTCATTTAAGAATATTTAAGATCTATATCAAGCGTAGTATACCAAGTATCATGCATATCGGTCCAGTATCGGATAGTCACGTGCTAGGGCTGGGGCTGGATAAGTGTCTGCCCTGTCCGAAGCACATGTCGGATGTCTGGTAACTAGTCTCTATAATCGGATATTCATGACCTTGTCACAATATCCCGATTGGTTGCGCAACACTCAAGAGCACTAATACCGTATCCTGGGTGACATCATCTCCACTATGACTGGAGTGATACTTCCGTCTTGACATCACACCCAATACTCTACGACTTTCTGATAAACCCAGAAGTGGTGTACGCAGAACCGGTTAAAGCCCTGTACCACCAAGACCAAAGTCTACCGATTGTCGCAAGTATTAGTGATGTAAGTCTCAGTTTAAGACCATACACACCTACCCTGATGACGGCCTCCCATAGACACATAGTCATAATACCAATGTGATTCCGAGGGGTCTATCCAGAGCGAAGTTGTTTCCCGTACCATCGGTGAAACACAACCTCCTATCGCACTTGCATAAGTATCCTATACTTAAATATATGAGAATTATGCCGTTGTGCCCTCACAACGCGCACAAGTGCAATACTAGCCTATTCCGCATTATCGATGTCCTATCTCGATAATACTACGACTAGGGATATTTAATGATTAATCATTCGTGGAATGATACTGTCTCATATCATCTCAATCCAGGAACTAATCATATGGACCTCTCTTCATTTATACATCTAAGGTGATCTAATCACAAACGATGAGAGTGCAATTTCCTTGTCACATAGTTAATTTGTACAACAACACCGTGATCTGTACAAATAGTGACGCTATGAGTCATATTATCCAACAATCTCCCACTTGGCACATAGCCAGTCACTCGAGTGTCATACACCCGAACTATGTACCGTTCGCTCAAATTGCTGAGAAAAGATTTTCGTCAGCGGATTTACATGATTATAGTCTGACGTGATTTATACGATCATCACATCTCCACGATGTGTGATCCGAACGAATCAGATGAATATAGAAGTATGTATCTGGATCGTCGATGAGACCTTTAATTCTTTAGCCTGTGCCGACGCCCAGCTCAGCAACTAACAGAACTATATCTAATCTAATTAGATTTATTATCGACCCAAATGGCTTCTATTGCTGCCTCAGCAGCAGCAATAATCCACATTTGTTGTTTATTCGGCAACAGTTATCTTGCTCGGAACATTTCCAGCTCATTGTCTCGTTATTCAAACTTTATAGTACCATAGTATTTACCGGTTTGGAAACTTGCAGCAGTTATCCTAGTCACTTCAAGTTCTTCTGCTCCATAGTTTAAGACATCATCTTTAGTTCTCTAAGATACTAACAGATGTTCTTAACTTCAATCCAATGACTATCACTTGGATTGTCCTGATTGTGACTTCATATGCTCAAAGCATATGAGACACCGAATCACGTACATTTTAAATGTACAATTTCCCAGAGAGTGTTGACAACTTTAAATCTATCCCAGTAGATCTTTATTCCTTGAATAAAGGTTGTTACTCCTAAGAATTCTATAGAGAATTTTCATGAAAGCCAAACTTTCACTAATTTTCTTATGGGAATTTTCATGATAGAGAGTCGATACCTTGTATCACTTCCTCAAAACGTAATTGATTGGTATATCTCCATGAGATTGACATCTTCATGAGGTAATACTACGGCTAGGGATATTTAATGATTAATCCTTCGTGGACTGATACTGTCTCATATCATCTCAATCCAGGAACTAATCATATGGACCTCTCTTCATTTATACATCTAAGGTGATCTAATCACAAATGATGAGAGTGCAATTTCCTTGTCACATAGTTAATTTGTACAACAACACCGTGATCTGTACAAATAGTGACGCTATGGGTCATATTATCCAACACTGCCAACATATCCAGGAATCTCTTGGGTCGTTTCCCAAAGATTCACCAATGACATTTGACTCGAACATAATTAACCTGAGATTAATTATGAGAGAGAGAATTAATATGGGATTAATTACGGTAAAAATTAATCTGTGATTAAATTCGTATAGAGGAGAGAACGCGATTAATTTATAATTAATCGATTAAATAATATATTGGATATATTAATTGAAATCGGATTTCAATACAGAATTAAAATTGAATTTTAATTGAGACAAACAAATTAATTTGGAATTAATTCGTAAGTGACTTTCGTAATAATTTTGCTAGGCATAATTATTTAATTAAATTGGATTTAATTATGTCGCGATGAAAATTCGTTTAATCGGATTAAACGAACCCGGGCCCAAAGTGTGTTGTGTAAGCCAACTTAAATTTAGAATTTAAAGAGGTGGGACCTACAACTTACATCAAGTGTTTGACATGTGATGGAAGTGGTTGGAAAGTATTTAAAGCATCATTTACTCAACACAACCACCAAGTTTTAGAAACCAAAAACACTATTCATCTTCTCTCTTTCCTCTACCATTGCCGATTCTTGCTAACCTTGGAGGGCAAATTTTGTTTCAAAAATTTGGCAAAGCTAGCACTTTGGGAGTCAATTTAAGGTGATAGGGAAACTCATCCAAGAGTTTAGAACTCAATACAAAGCTTGGAGCTTCTACATCCAAAGAAAGTTTTTGAATTTTCCAACCGATCAATGTAAGTATTCTGCAACTTATCTTGATTTATTCACACTTTAATCTTGTTTTGAGATCACTGGCATGTCTTAGAGACACTAACAATGGTATCAGAGCCATCTAAACTTGATTTGAATTCTAGGGTTTATGGACTTTAATTTGGGGATTTTGCTTGGAGCATGTATATTTCTAAATTGATTGTTTGGTAGTGATTAGACGATGATGATTTAGAGTTATGCATGATTGGATTTATGAAAATTGATTGGATCAAGTTTTCCCCCAAAATTCTCACTTGGCCGAATACATGAACCTAGGATTAACTCATGGTAATTTTTGAAATTTGACAATTGGATGTGTTAAAAGCATGAAATGAATATTGATTGTTGATTTAATTGGATTGAAATCCAAATTGGATATAATTTCCTTGCCTTTGCCGTGAGTAGAAGCATGTTGGATGAATTTATTTTGCTTCAATTTGTGTTGGGCATGAATTGAAATGTTAAACATGATTAATTGATTAATTGTTGTTTTGGAAATATTAGATTAATTAATTAATTGTGTTAGTTACACTTTAATTGAATTAATCAGATATTTGGAATATTGTGTTAATTTAATTTGTTGAATTTGGGTTAATGGGCTTGGTTGGGCCAAGTATGGTTTTGGACAATTGGGTTGGATCCAATTGGGCCTAAAACCATTTCCATAAAGTCCAAATATGACTTATGAGCCTTTTATAATTTAATTGGGCCTAATGGGCCAAAATTGATTTTTGGCAAAAAGTGAGTCCTAAATGGGTCTTGGCATTTTGGGTTTGATCCATAATGGCCAAAGTCCATGCCTAAAGAATCAATTGAAAGCCCATTGGACTTTAATTGAATTACCATTGGATGCTAGTTGGGCCTTTGAGACTCATTTGGATTGGATTTGGAATCCAAGTCTAAAAGGCACTATTATAAGTAATTATTTAATTTGGAATTAAATCTGAATTAGTATTGGATACAATTTAAATTGAATTTAAAATTATAATTCGATATAATTCAAGAATACTTACTTTGAGTATTTATTCTTAAACGAGTTGGACTCGCGCAAATCAAATCGTTGTATGAACATTTGATGGTCATTAATTGAAGATTAATTAATTGGATTAGATTGATTGACAATATGCTTTGTGTGAATACTTGGATGTATTTGTATGAATAATGTATATCAGATGAATATTAGATGAGTGAAGGTAATTTTGGAAATTGTAGTAAATATGGTATTTATTTAAATTTGACATGCGTGTCCAGCCTTTCACCTCCAATTCTCTTTGTATTTCTCTTCTCACCAATTCCCATCAATGTAAATGAGGTTTCTTTATGTATTATGTAATTGGGTAGAAGAATGTAAAGTTCTAGCGGGAGAGAGGAAATAGAGAGATTTGTTCTAGGAAAAAATTATATTATATATCCATCCGCATATCATTATTATTTTATCGTACCTTATTATGCTTTTAGAATGTATGTTTAAGGGTGTATGATGAGACCTAATGAAAGATAATAAATTGGTTGCCAATTTAAGAAAAACCCTCACTTTAATATTAAGCGTTTTCCTTCCATTGGGTGGTTTTTTCTCAAGATCCAAGATTGACTTTGATTTGTTGGACAAAGTCAAATCATTGTCAGTCGCGGATGTGTTTGAACCATGAAGCTTTGTTATACATCGCATGTCTTGGGCAGTTGTGACTTGTTGGCCAAAGTCAAGGTCACTTCTGAACATCGACGTGAATTACGAAGCTTTCCCACTTTCAATGGGTCGCGCTTAACTGGAATCATTAGCTTGTTAATATTGGATATATGTTTTGGACTTGGAGATCCACCTACCGGATCTAGGAATTTGATGAGATCCAATTGATTTTAGAGATCTACCTAGTTAAGTTTTATACAGCTTGTTGGCCAAAGTCAAGGTTGTGTATTATTTAACGGGATCCTAACCCATTAGGAAACTAGGTTTCCCGAGTATTCAACAGAGGGTTAGAGGCTCGCCGAAAAATAGTGGGAGGCCAATATTAAATTTTCAATTTCGTTTAATACTCGCTAATACGCGCTCTTTTATTATTTATCGTTATTATTTATATTAGTTGGACTAATATTTATTTTATTGCTTTATTTGAACAGTTAGACTTTACAAGACACTACTCCACTTGTAGTTGGTTATATAGTTGGACTATAATAACCATTGCATTTTGAGTGTACCCGATATCGTTGATTAGATAGTTGGACTATTACAATCGAGATGGCTGGAAAGATTAGCATTAGAGATATCATCATGGGTGACAATGTCTTTAACGACTTTAATTTTCCAGATTGGGAGATGAACCTCAGGATAGTTATGGGGGCTGAGAAGTTACTCTATGTCATAGAGAAACCTCTCGGGCCTGAGCCCGGAGTTGAGCAGCCAGTAGAGCATGAGCTTTGGAAGACTCATTGTGATGATAACTCTACTGCTCAATCTGTCATGCTTGCCGCAATGACTTCTTAATTTCATCGTCAAAATAAAGGATTGGATCCTTATAACATGATGTTGAAATTGAAGGACATTCATAGATCTAAGCTTAGATATCAGAAGTACGAATTGCACAAGAAGCTCTTTCGCTCACGTATGTCAGATGGTACATCTGTCGAGCACTACGTGTCACAGATGATTACTGACATCGAACAACTAGGTCAGCTGGGCATAACCTTTGAGGCTGGGACTTATATAGATTTGATCTTACAGTCTCTGCCCGATTGGTGGGGCGGGTTCGTCATGAACTACAATATGATGAACCAAGAAAAGACTATTGGAGAGTTAATGGCGATGCTGAAAGAGGCAGAGCCAGAGCTTCTGAAGGGTAAGAAGCGCGCGGCACATCTTACTTCGACATCCTAGAAGGCCAAGGCTTGGCCGAAGGCTTTTGGGGGTGTGAAGAAGAAAAGGAAAAAGGGCAAGGCCAAATTATCACAGTCTTCTGGGAAGACTAAGGACAAATCCCAAGATGTCTGTCTACACTGTGGAAAACGGGGTCACTGGAAGCGTGACTGTCGTATATACAAGGCTGACATGAAGGAAGTGAAGGCGGGCAAGGCTCCGGCTTCAGGTATGTTTGTTATTAAAATAAACATGTCCACTACTAGTTTTAAGAATTGGATTTTTTTTTATTTTGGATATGGTACTCACATATATACTGATGTGCAGGATTTGCAGATTCGCAGGAGACTGGCTTCACGAGAGATCGACCTGCGAGTCAGAAACGGGACGAGAGTCGCTGTTTTGGCCGTTGGCACCTATGTTTTGAATCTGCCATCGGGGCATGTAATTACATTAGGTGACTGTTATTTTATACCTAGTTTAACTAGGAACTTCATCTCTGTATCTAGTTTAACCAAATGCGGGTATACCTTTGTATTCCGGAACACTGGGTGTTTTGTATATAAAGATGATATTTTGATATGTACAACATATGTTAATAATAGTCTTTATATTTTGAATATTAATGAATCTCAAACATATAACATGACAAATAAAAGGCTCAAACTGAGTAAATCAAATTAGACTTATTTGTGGTATTGTCGTCTGTGACACATTAACAAGACTCCTATATCCTCTCTTTCGAAGAATGGATACTTGGACGGATTTGATCTTGATTCACATGATGTCTGTGAATCTTGTTTATTAGGAAAAATGCCTAAAACACCTTTTAGTGGTAATGATGTACGTGCCACGGAGTTATTAGCCCTCGTTCATAGTGACGTATGCGGGCCCATGTCTAGCCAGACTAGAGGTGGATATGAATACTTCGTAACCCTTACAGATGATGCATCGCGTTATGGTTATGTGTATCTTATGAGACACAAGTCGAAAACTTTTGAGAAATTCAAAGAGTTTTGACACGAAGTAGAAAAATAGTCCGGAAAAAGTATTAAAACATTACGGTCAGACCGTGGTGCAGAATACTTAAACAATGAGTTTCAAGATTACTTGAAAGAATATGGTATTCTTTCACAATGGACTCCTCCCGAAACACCTCAATTGAACAGTGTGTCCGAATGGAGAAACCGAACTTTTTTGGACATGGTAAGGTCAATGATGGGTCGCACTGAGCTACCAATTTCCTTCTGGGGATACACATTGAACAATGCAATATTTATTTTGAATAAGGTTCCGTCAAAGTCTGTTGGACAGACTCCATATGAAATATGGACAGGAAATAAACTGGGTTTCTCATTCCTGAAGATTTGGGGATGTTGGGCATATGTTAAACGTTTGGATGGTACCAAACTAGAACTCAAATCGGATAAGTGCCTATTTGTAGGTTATCCTAGGGAAACCAAATGATATTACTTCTACAACCCATAAGAGAACAAAATATTTGTTACTCTTCATGCAATTTTCCTCGAAAAGGAATTCATAGATGCAGTGATAAGTATGAGGAAAATAGAACTCGATGAAAATCGGAGGGATACTGTTCCTGGCACCGACCCCATCACGAAACACCAACAGTCCATCAGAGATGGGACTGTTCCACAATCTTCTAATACACAAGAACCGCGTAAGTCAAAGAGAGTCAGAAAATAACCTGATAGGTATAAGTTTTTGATCTCACCTCATGTAGAAATTAATCTTATTGAGGAAGACGAACCGGCTACGTATGAGGAAGCGATACAAGGTATCGACTCCGCTTTATAACAAGAGGCCATGAAGTCCGAAATGGATTCCATGTATTCCAACCAAGTTTGGACACTGGTTGATGCACCAGAAGACATTAAACCTATTGGTTGTAAATGGGTCTTCAAGAAGAAGACAAACATGGATGTCAACATACAAACGTACAAAGCTAGGCTTGTAGCGAAAGGGTATCGTCAATGACATGGTGTCGATTACGATGAAACTTTTTCACATGTTGTCATGATTAAATCCATTCAGATAATGCTTGTTATTGCTGCATATTTCGATTATGAAATATGGCAGATGGACGTCAAAACCACTTTCCTTAACGGAAACCTTTTGGAGGATGTTTATATGCAACAGCCTGACGGTTTTGTCGTGCCAAAACATGCAAACAAGGTTTGCAAGTTAAATCGATCCATTTATGGGTTGAAGCAAGCATCGCGTTCTTGAAACCAACATTTTGATGAGATCATAAAAGAATATGGTTTCATTCAAAACGAAGATGATTATTGTATATATAAGAAGGTTAGTGGATGCGCACTGACATTCATTGTCCTGTATGTTGATGATGTATTGCTTTTAGGCAATGACATTCCCATGCTTCAATCGGTGAAAGCTTGGCTTTTATTAAAATTCTCCATGAAAAACCTGGGAGAAGCAGCATTTATTATGGGAATAAAGATCTACCAGGATAGATCCAGAAAGCTGATTGGACTCTCCCAGGGCTCGTACATTGACAAAGTGTTGAAGAGATTCAACATGGATCAGTCCAAGATGGGGCTGCTTCCGGTGTCACATGACGTCTCTCTATCTAAGGACATGTGTCCTAAAACTCAAGATGAGAGAGATGCAATGAGTCGGATCCCATATGCTTCCGCAGTCGGATCGATCATATACACCATGATATGTACGCTACCTGATGTCTCGTATGCTTTGAGCATGTGCAGTCGCTATCAGGCCGATCCAGGTGATGGTCACTGGATTGCTGTTAAGAGCATCCTTAAATATCTTAGACGAACTAATGATGCTTTCTTAGTCTATGGGGATGGAGAACTTGAGGTGACTAGGTTCACCGATGCAAGTTTCCAAACCGATAAAGATGACTCTAAGTCGCAATTAGGGTACATATTTTGTTTGAACAACGGAGTAGTGAGCTGGAAATCTTCCAAGCAATAGACTGTTTCCGATTCAACAACAGAAGCGGAATATATCGCTATAGCTGAGGCAACAAAAGAAGCAGTTTGGATCCGTAAATTCCTAATTGGATTAGGAGTAGTTCCGTTAGCAACTGAGCTCATACCTTTGTATTGTGACAATAACGGGGCTATAACACAAGCTAAGGAACTACGGTCTCATCAACGATCCAATCATGTACTTCGACGTTTCCATCTGATTTGTGAGATCATACATCGTCGCGATGTGAAGATCGAAAAGATCACATCAGATGACAACATTGCAGATCCGCTGACGAAATCTATTTCTCAACAAAAGTTTGAGCGACATGTACATAGTTCAGGTGTTAGATACTTGAGTGATTGGCTATGAGCCAAGTGGGAGATTGTTGGACAATTATGACCAATAGCATCACTATTTGTAAAAGACATTGTGTTTTTGTACAAATTAACTATGTGACAAAAGGAAATTGCTATTTTATCATTTTATAATTGGATTACTTGGATATATAAATGATAAAAGTCCATATGGTTAAACCAGATTAATAAGATATGAGACAGTATTAATCCACGAACGGTTTAATCATTAAATATCCATGATCATAGTATTATCGAGACTGGACATCGATAATGCGGAATAGACTAGTATTACACTTGTGCGCGTTATGAAAGCTTAACGACATAGTTCTCATATATTTAAATATTGGATACTTATGCAAGTGTGATGATAGGTTTTGTTAGCCATTGGACCGGGAACAGCTTCGCTCTGGATAGACCCTTCGGAATCCCATTGGTAGTATGACTATGTGTCTATGGGAATCCGAATCAGGGTAGGTGTATGTGATATTTAACCTGAGACTTGCATCGCTAATACTTGCGACAATTAGTTTGCTTTGGTTTTGGTTGTTCGGAGCTTTAACAGGTTCTGTGTACGCCTCTGTTGGGTTTACTGAGAATCGTAGTGTATTGGGTGTGATATTAAGATGAGAGTATCACTTCAGTCATATGGAGATGATGGTCACACATGATACGGTACTAGTACTCTTAAATGCTGCAACTATCGGGATAATATGACTAGGTCATGATTATCTGATTACAGAGACTAGTTACGCAGGATCCGATATATGCTTCGTACGGGGCAGACATAGTGCCAGCCCTAGGCCTATCATGTGACATCCGATACTGGATCGTATTACGCAATACTTTGTATACTACATCTGATACATAGACTAGTTACGCAGGATCCGATATATGCTTCGTACGGGGCAGACACAGTGCCAGCCCTAGGCCTAGCATGTGACATCTGATACTGGATCGTATTACGCAATACTTTGTATACTACATCTGATACAGATTATATATTCATCGTTGAATATTTCTGGAGAATTGGGTAGACACGATGCTTTGCTAGAAGCCAACCATGTCTTGTAAATTGGTGAGAACGTGGTACGGGGTACACACATGTTCGGATAGTCCGATGATCGTATTTACTGTCAACATATCCATGAATCTCTTGGGTCGCTTCCCAAAGATTCACCAATGACATTTGACTCGAACAGAATTAATATAGGATTAATTATGAGAGAGAAAATTAATCTGGGATTAATTACGGCAAGAATTAATCTGGGATTAAATTCGTATAGAAGAGAGAACGCGATTAATTTAGAATTAATCGATTAAATAATATATTGGATATATTAATTGAAATCGAATTTCAATGCAGAATTAAAATTGGATTTTAATTGGGGCAAACAAATTAATTTGGAATTAATTCGTAAGCGACTTTCGTAATAATTTTGTTAGGCATAATTATTTAATTAAATTGGATTTAATTATATCAGAAATTTGTTTAATCGGATTAAACGAACTCGGACCCAAAGTGTGTTGTGTAAGCCAACTTAAATTTGAAATTTAAAGAGGTGGGACCCACAACTTACATCAAGTGTTTGACATGTGATGGAAGTGGTTGGCAAATATTTAAAGCATCATTTACTCAACACAACCACCAAGTTTTAGTAACCAAAAACATTATTCATCTTCTCTATTTCCTCTACCATTGCCGATTCTTGCTAACCTTAGAGGGCACATTTTGTTTCAAAAATTTGGCAAAGCTAGCACTTTGGGAGTCAATTTAAGGTGATGGGGAAACTCACCCAATAGTTTAGAACTCAATACAAAGCTTGGAGCTTCTACATCCAAAGAAAGTTTTTGAATTTTCCAACCAATCAATGTAAGTATTCCGCAACTTATCTTGATTTATTCACACTTTAATCTTGTTTAGAGATCCTTGGTATGTCTTAGAGACACTAACACTATCTACATCGGTAAAAATTCTACATTTCACTCGAGGTCAAAACATATCGATGTGAGGTATCACTGGATACGAGACGTCTTGATTTCGAAGCTGTTAGATCTCATAAAGATACACACCGACGACAATGGTGCCGATATGTTCACAAAAGTTTTACCGAAGGAAAAACTTGAAATCTGTCGTGCCATAGTTGGGATGACAAAACTCTCCATATAGTCAAAGTATGGATATACAGAGAACTACGATTGGATTGATCCCAACTCAGGGTACTTAGGCAGTCATACAGATGCAGCTAGGGGTGGATCCTTTTGAGGATCCGGTTTGGGTGATTGATGATCGGCTCAGATTTTAGGGCAAATCTTCACCGATGGGGAGATTTGTTGGAGTCCAGCTCCTCATGCATGCATTTGCATGAGGAAGCCAGCAAGTGACAGTGACAGTTTGCCTACTAGCTTGCATCATGAAACCAGCTTGCATTGAGCTGCCAAAACGTGTTGCACTGTAGCACACGTTTTGGCAACTATAAAAGGAGCGCCATAGCTTTGTGTAAATCATCCCAAAATTGTAAGAGTAATAGAGTGTAAGAGAGTTGAGAGTTTTTTGTAAAATTTTTAGTAAGCTTTGTAATTCTTTATTTGCAGTAATAAATAAGAGTTTTCTCTCATTTTTCTTATATTGTGCAAGTTTTTATCACAACAGTAAATTATGATATTAAATAATATCATGACTAAACAAATATTCGTATTCGATTCGTTTAATACGAATTCTGATATTAGGATTCGTTTAATAAACGAATCGAATACGAACATCACATTTGGATTCGATTCGTTTAAGATTTGATACAAATTCGATTCGTTGATTCATTTTGCCACCCCTATTATCAACCACAAGAGTAGGGAAGACATCAATATTTTGAATAAAAAAAATACGTTTAATTTTTTCTTTTTCTTTTTTTTAAAAAAAAAATAGAGAAACGTAACGTGATTTGCACCCGATTCTCTGCTCACTTTAAGATGCCCAGGTTAAAATTTCTTGATCAGTATCACATGTCAAAAGATGAACTTATAACTTATGATTTTTTTTGAAATCGTTGGAAATTCTACCGTCAAATCATTTTTTTTTTTGCTTAAGCGGAGTAAGTAAAACCTCTGATTGTCTCAGACTCTTACAAAAAATGCACACACTGGATTCGAACCTAGATCTCAAGATGAGATCTTGAACCCTGCACCACTAAACCGGAAACTTATGAATTCTTAATATACTTGGATTAGACTCATACTAGAAATAAAAGATTTAGGAAATGGATCACTATGAGTTGTCAAATAGAACGATTCTCTTATCCGTGGGGCGGATCATCACAATTAGCCATAGACTTCATATTCATATTTGCCGGTAAATGAAATTTGTTTACTTCCCTAAAAAACAAAATTGTGCCAACAAAATAAATTTCTTACATTCTTTTTTTAGAACAACTTCGGAAGACTTGTATAATTTCACTCTTTAAATACTTAGTATAATTATTTATTTTGAAAATTCAAGAGTGAAAAAAATAAATTATCTTCCGAAAGATTATTTGAATAAAAATAAGATTATATTATTTAAATCAAATTGAAATGGTCCACTTTTGTTATATGATTTTAATATAAAAATAATTATAAGTAATAATGATGTGATATAAAAATTATATAATATTAATAGAAGAAAAATAATGCAAATAGAATGTGAATGAGTCTTACTTTAATTATATTATTTTAATACATAAATAATTATTAGTAACTCTAACCACAACTACCACAATAAAGTAAAGAGAGATAGAATATTATATAACGATATTGGAAGAATGGGAAGTAAAAATTAATTTAAAGAATCTCAATTGATGTTTTTTTTTTTTTATATTAATTTTAATGTTGTGATTTTTATATTTATCAATAGATTTAATATTATTTGAAAACAAACAAAGTCAAGTGAGGAAGAGTAGCTCCGAAACTGACCAGTCAAGAATACTAATTTTCCTACATTCCCCCTCCATAAACGCACTGCATAAATTTTGCAAGTTAGCTTAGCTAAATTATGAGCTGCGGCATTGCATGCTCGAGGTCTAAATTGGACTTTGAAAGAACTTATTCCCCCAATTGTATTTTGAATGTCGATAATGACCCATTGAATCTCCTTAATATTGCTCATTTTCCTTACACCAGATTGATCACGTTTTTTGAATCGGATTCAATGGTGATGGCCTCAATACCGAGATTCAGCTACTTTATTCTGTTTACTGACGTACCCAAGAATTCTTCCTTTATATTTCATTTTTACCTTAATTAAATAAAATATCCATAAACAAGACGGAAATTCAACGGCCCCGAGTTCGCCTAAATTTTAGGACAGTTTATAAGATAAGACCTTACCAATAAATAATTATTTAGATTTAGTATCCAATTTTATGTCAAATTTCGAGGTCCCAAAATTTAGACAAGATAAGGAGAATAAAACAATCACGTAGTCATCTTCAAGCAGTTTTTTGTTCAAACTCTTCACCCTCGGATTCATCTCCATAGTCAGCATCATCATCGTCGGCATCATTATCGAAGTCTTCTTTATCATTATCAACCGTGGTTTTCCTAATCACAATTAGTTTTTCTGGTTTCATTACACTGCAAAATTGATTGGAAAAATGTTAACGAACTAAATTTTAAACGAATAGAAAGGAAAGGAATCAATGGCATGAACATAGAAGAAAGTGTTTGTAAGGGTTCCTAATATATCATTGCTATACATGTGTATTGTTGGAAATTCTTCTAAATGTTCATTAAGTTCATTAAGGGTATATTTGTCTTTTGGATGCTTTGGGTGCATGTGAGGGGTACAATCATTTGGAGGGTTGCACCCCATCCCAAGGGGTGCCCTATTGGCACATTTCCATGCCTTATAAAAGATGCATCATATTCAAATACAAAAGAGAAGAAATAAATCTGAATTATGAGTCATTTGTTTTGTTTGATTTTTGAGAGAGTTCCACCATTTTCTTAGTTCAAACACTTGTTAAGGAGTGCTCATTGAACAAAAGCAACCAAGTTATCCTGGGAGAACATTGGCCAATTCGAATCCGTGAAGCCCCTGTGACGGAGGCTAATAAGTTCTTAAGGACAGAGAGATCTCGACTTGAATTCGTCATTGCATTTTCCAGGTTTTCTATAGTTTTCATGTTTTAGGGTTTTATGATAGTTTGATTGGTATTTTCTGGTTTAATTTGTTTGAAGCATGTTGTTTTAATGTTTAATGACACTAATAGGCCAACAATTTTAAGAACTTATTAATCTAGTGTTGTTAGACAGTAATTCGCATGCTATGTAAGAAAAATTCTGGAAAAAATACAGATTGTGCATGAAAAAACCGTAGGGCGTTCGAACGCCCGACGAACGCGAAGGCTTAAATCGAAATTTCGTAAGAACGTTCGAACGCGTCTTCAAACGCAACTCGAACGCAAGCCTTCTGCCTAAGAACATTCGAACGCGTCCTAAACGCAACTCGAACGCAAAATCTCTGGAATCATTCCGTCCGAACGAATTTTCGAACGTTATACGAACATAAACTCTATGGAATCATTCTGTTCGAACGCGTTATCAAACGCTACTCGAACGTGAACTCTATGGAAACCCTTCGTTCGAACGCGTTATCAAACGCAACACGAACGTACACACACTGGACAGTCTCGTTCGAACGTATATACGAACGCGACTTTAATGAAATAGTCTTGGAACTGTTATAAACTACAGACTTAAATTAATATTAGATTAGTAAATCATATACTGAAACACATTAATCTTGGTAGTATAGATTTAAGTCATTATTAGGTTGATTCAATTATCACAAACATACACATAATGATAAAGTTGAAATTGATTGTGTGTTGCATACTTGGGTGAGAATTTAAAGTGTAATCATACGCAAGAAATTCCATCCAATCTTGATTGACACTTACACATAAATCTACACATATCCTATATTATTTGTGCAATTAAAAAAGTGTAATTCTGGGTTTGAATTGCTAAAAGATCCTTTTGAAAAAGTGTTTAAAGAATATTCTGTCAAAAAGGCGATAAGAGCCTAAGTGGTCAGAGACTTAAGTGGTTACTCCGGACCCCCCTCGTCCTCTGGGAATATTCGTTTATTCATTTTTCTAAAGAATCTTTAGTTAAAATTCAAGGACTTGTGTTTATTGAAACCACTGTCCAATAGAACAACAAATGGTTACCTAGTATATCACTTTGAACAAGATCATACGTTGATCGTTGTGCAATTTATCTTTTGTAGATTAATTGACCCATATTGGATTTTCCAATCACAGTACCGGTCTCTCATAGAGAAAAGCCGGAGAAATTTGGTGGGGCAAATTTCAAACAGTGGCAGAGCAAAATGATGTTCTACCTGACAACTCTCCAATTGGCTAAATTCCTCAAAGATCCCCCGGGTCATGTGGATGGTGAATTGGAAATGGCCAAGGAAGAGCGAGAACAGACATGGATGTCTGGAGACTTCTTATGCAAGAACTACATTTTGGATGGTCTTGACAATACCCTGTACAATGTGTACCAAGGCATGACTTTTGCGAAGATTCTCTGGGAATCTCTCGAGAAGAAATATAAAACTGAGGATGCCGGACAAAAGAAATTTGTCGTGGATAGGTTCCTGGACTACAAGATGGTAGATTCAAGGACGGTGATGTCTCAATTGGGTGAACTGCAGTTGATCATTCATGAAATAATGGATGAAGGAATGAAACTCTGTGAGATGTTTCAAGTTACCGCCATAATTGAAAAGTTGCCTCCATCATGGAAGGACTTCAGGAGCTTTCTGAAACACAAAAAGAAACAGATGAGACTTGAAGACCTTAGTGTTCGATTGAGAATCGAGGAGGACAACAAGATGTCCGAGAAGGCCAGCTATAAGACTATGGAGTCTAAGGCCAACATCATTAAGGGTGTAAAGGGTAGCAAGAAGAGAAAGAACAGTGGAGCTGATTCTTCGAACAAGAAGTTCAAGGGGAAATGCTACAACTGTGGAAAATGCGGTCATATGTCAAAGGACTGCAGAAACAAGAAGTCTCAGGACAAGGGCAAGAAAAAGAAAAATGAGGTCCATGTCACTGAAAGTGATCATCTGACTGATGAGATCTCAGAGATGGAACTATCAGCAGTGGTAACTAAAGCCAACATAGTTGGGAATCCGAGAGAATGATGGGTAGACACTAGGGCTACTCGTCATATCTGTGTAGATAGCAATATGTTTTCCTTGTATCAGAAGGTCGATGGCGGCGATCATCTGACAATGGGAAACTCATCTACCTCTCAGGTGGTTGGACAAGGCACAATGGTTCTGAAGATGACATCCGGAAAGAAGCTAACATTGAAGAATGTACTGAATGTTCCAGATATTCAGAAGAACTTAGTCTCAAGATCTCTCCTTAATAAGGCTGGTTTTAAGCTTGTATTTGTTTCTGATAAGTTTGTAATGACAAAGAATGATATGTATGTAGGAAAATGTTACCTAACTGATGGACTTTTCAAACTAAATGTGATGACTGTCAATCGTGCTATTAATAAAGCTAGTACTTCTCCTTATATTATTGAGTCACAAAATGTATGGCATGAGAGGTTAGGACATGTTAATTATGATACCATGCGTAAATTAATTAACATGGACCTTATACCTAAATTTGCAATTGATAGCCAACATAAGTGTGAGGCATGCATTGAAGCAAAAATGCATAGAACATCATTTCATTCTGTTGAATGCAGTTCTGAACCTTTAGAACTTGTACACACTGACATGTGTGACATGAATATTGTGCAAACAATAGGCGGTACAAAGTACTTTGTCACTTTTATCGATGACAGCACAAGATTCTGCTATGTGTACTTGCTGAGGAGCAAAGCTGAAGCTATTGAGAGCTTTGTACACTATAAGAACGAAGTTGAAAATCAACTTGGCAAGAAAATCAAAAGAATCAGGAGTGATAAATGTGGTGAATACGTTTCACCATTCGGTGAATATTGTTCTGTGCATAGAATTATTCACGAAACCACTGCTCATTATTCTCCTCAACAGAACGGAATTGCGGAGCGCAAAAACCGAACGTTGAAGGAAATGATGAACGTCATGTTGACGAGTTCGGGTTTACCCCAAAACTTGTGGGGTGAAGCCTTGCTTTCCACAAACTATGTTCTAAGCAAGCTTCCTCACAGAAGATTGGACAAGACACCATATGAGTTGTGGAAAGGTTTCGTACCTTCCTACAAATACCTAAAAGTGTGGGGGTGTCTTGCCAAAGTAATGGTTCCTAACCTAAGAATGTTAGAATAAGACCAAAAACTGTTGATTGTATATTCATTGGATATGCTCATAACAGTAGTGCGTATCGATTCTTGGTACACAAGTCTGAGATTTCTGACATCAATCCGAATATGATAATTGAGTCAAGGAATGCGACAATTTTTGAAGAGATATTTCCTTGTAAGGAAAGACAAAGAATCGAGTCTCTAAAAAGAACAATTGATGCTGTCAAGGACAGTGATCAATGTTGGAATTTCTACGGTCCCGAGGATCGAATAACAAGCAAGAAATACGTGTGAACACATACGAGGAAGTTGCAGAATACTTACATCGATCGGTTGAGCGACGCGGTGGACAACAAAAATTTCTTTTCTGCCCTCTGTCATGCTCGGCAGTGAGCTGCATTTCAGTCCTCAAATTTGGCCATGGATCATCTTCATCAAGCTCCAAGCTTTGTGATTTGATTCCACGCTCATGGGTGGACTTCCCTATCACATTCGCATGTCTCTCGGAGTGCTAGCTCTTGATGATTTTGCCACAAAATCACCACACTTTTGCCTCCATTGCTCTCTGTTTTCTGCCAGAAACAGAAGAACTAGAACAGCCCCTCCATGGGCGTGAGAGAAGAGAGAAAAAATTGGGAGAGAGAGAGAGATTTGTGTATTAGCTTTTTGTTTTCCAAAAATAAATAAAACATATACCAAAATCATTTTCCAAAAAGTCAAGCAATAAATGCTTTCTATCAACTCACATCAATCAATCAAATCAAGTGACAAGTTGTCACATCACTCAAAGTGACTAATGATTTGACGCTTGATGCGACTAATGATTTGACGCTTGATTTGACTTGCGTGCCGCACTCGAATTCGAAATGCGAATGTGATCACAAACAATCCCGAGCTCGGGTTCGCTAATTCCAAATTAACGAATTTTCCGTTGCGACGCAATTAAATGATTATGCCTAGCGAAATCACTATTCACATTGTTAACGAATTAATTCTAAATTAACTCGTTCGCCCGAATTAAAATCTAATTTTAATTCCGCGTCAAAATCCAATTTCATTTATATATCGAATATATTAATTAATCGATTAATTCCAAATTAATCGTTATCTCTCTTTAATGATATTTTATCCCAGATAAAATATCTCCGTAATTAATCCCAGATTATTTTTCTCTCTCTTCTAATTAATCCCAGATTAATAAAAGTGCGAGTCATACGTCATCGTTGAATCTTCGGGAAGCGGCCCATGAGATCCCTGGATATGTTGGCAGTAAATTCGGTCGTCGGACTATCCGAACACGTAAGTACCTAGTACTACGTTTTTACCGATTTACAAGACAAGGTTGGCTTCTAGCAAAGCGCCATGCCTACTGACCGGCGTAAACACACACGTATAACGCAAGCGCACGTATCGTTCAAGTAGTATAAAAATATCGATCACACGAGGACTTAATTCCTACTGTTGTTATTAATTATTGAATCTATTTATTTACAAATATCTAATTGAGGGTGAAGAGAATGATTGCTTGATTGATTTGGTTGATTGTAGTTTTGCAAAATAAATAAATAAATAAAAAGACAAAAGAAAATACTAAGGAAAATAACAAAAGACACAAAGATCTAGGGTTGTGAATCATTCTAATATCTTTTAAAAGATGAAGTGATTATTTTATGTTTGTGTAATAAATCAGTTTACTAACCTGGAACACGAAATTATGCAAAAGCCTCTATCGATGGTGAGACGAAAATACCCAATTTAACCCAATTGAACCATATATCTATGTCAACCAAATTATCTGGATTCATTAAGTTTAAGTTCCAATTATGGCTACCCCCGCCCGACAGGTATATGTCTATCCTGTAAGGAAATCTATTAAAGGGTTATCTATCCTCAAGGAAGATCGTGGGCTATTAAGTCTAAGGCTGAAACCTAAAATCCCTATGTCTAGTTCATTTTAGATTTACCACATCAATCTTATTGGTGATTAGACAACAAGAAGCATTGAGCTTAAGACTTAATAAGTAAACCTTTAAATTACCCAAACTATAAAATAACCCCTTATAAACTGGTGATATTAGAATTCATCACAACCCCAGATAACTAACACATAACTAGGGCTAGTAAAAACTTAAAAGTAAAAGACATAAAGTAAAAATGCTGAAAAATTAAATTGCTGAAAAGTAAATGACGGAAAGTAAATGCTGAAATTAAATATTGAAAATTAAATGCTGAAAAGTAAATGCTAAAAATAAATTACTGAAAAGTAAATGCTGTAAGTAAATTGCTGAAAGTAAATTGCTCAAAAGTAAATGCTAAAAAGTAAATGCTGAAAGTAAATTGCTGAAAGTAAATTGCTGAAAAGTATATGCTGAAAGTAAATTGCTGAAAAGTAAATAAAGTAAAAGTACAATAAAAGAAAATGATGAGGTAAAATGATCCACTTTTATTACTTCTATTTTAGATATCTCCCTTAATATAATATATTAACTTTGCATGATAATTACCAACCAGCCATATAGGCGGTATCCAGATTAAGTCAAATTAATAATTAATTACCAACCGACCAATCAGGCGGTATCCAGTTTAGTCAGGTTAAAACCAATTTAAATAATTATCAACCGATCAATATGGCGGTATCCTCGTTAAGTCAGGTTTTAACTAGTTTATATATTATAATTAATGGAGATTAATCTAAATATTAGTAATAAAAGTTTTACCTTTTACCCCAGCAAATGAGAGTTACATCCTCATTACTGAAAAGTAAAAACTGAAAAATAAAGAAAGAAAAGTATTGTGCGTAAAAGTAAATTGCGGAAAGTAAAAACTGAAAAGTAAAGAAAAGAAAGTGCGAAAGCGGAAATTAATTACTGAAAGCTATAAATAAACAAACAAGATACAATCTTCTTAGTATTCTTAAGGAATTCCTTAGAAGAAAGTATGAATTTTACAAATGAAATGGCTTGGTATTTATAGGCAAAATTTTGCCTCCATCAAATCATCCACCAAATCAATTATTAATTGCTCCACTAATTGCTCCACCAAATCCATTATTAATTGCTCCACTAATCTCTTATCATGTTTGGTGATGATTTGATAATTTTTATTATTTATTTATTAATTTATTTTTTTGCATTGAAAATGATTGAAAGTGACTTTAATAATTACACACAACACACTTCTGGATGGTTCATCAATTTCGGGCATGAAATCTTCAGAATTCGAAATTATTTTGTCTTTCAAAGCTGTAGATCTTTGATTCTTCTTTAATCTGGAACTTGAATCAGCTCAATCCGATATCGGAGTAAAAATTTATGCCCAAAATACGACAGATGCACAAAACTGGAATTTCCAAAACTGCACTTCGTTAAAACGCCATTTCAAGTTTCCAATCTCCAAAATTAATATGACAAGTCCAATTTTTGCCCTTATTTGACCCATATTTCATCCTAAATGATTTCATTAAGTCCCAATATTATTTTATCTACAAAATAAACTAAAACATATCAAAACGTTCATCAAACCCGAGAAATTAAACAAAATATTAAGTAAAAGGGGCGGTAAATATTGATATATTTTCCGCTCATCACCTACCCAATTCTCCAGAAACATCCTTAAAGGAATATAAAGATCTATATCAGGCGTAGTATACGTAGTATTGCGTATTTCGATCCAGTATCGGATGATCACATGCAAGGCCTGAGGCTGGTACAGTGTCTGCCCCGTACGAAGCATATATCGGATTACGAGCAACTAGTCTCTTTATTATCGGATAATCATTACCAAGTCATATTATCCCGATGGTTGCAACCCTTTAGAGAACCAGTTCTGTATCCCTACGCGATCATCAACTCCATATGAATGGAGTGACACTTCCGTCTTGACATCACACCCAACACACTACGATTCTCAATATACTCAGCAGAGGCGTACACAGAACATGTTAAAGCCCTGGACGACCTCAACCAAAGTATATTGATTGTCGCAAGTATTAGCGGTGCAAGTCTCAGGTTAAGACCAAATACAACTACCCTGATTTTGGACTTCCATAGACACATAGTCATACTACCAATGGAATTCCGATGGGGTCTATCCAGAGCGAAGCTGTTTCCAGTACCATCGGTAAAACACAACATCCTATGACACTTGCATGAGTATCCTATATCCAAACATATGAGAACTATGTTGTTTGTGCCCTCACAACGCTCACAAGTGTAATACTAGTCTTTTACGCATTTATCGATGTTCAATCTCGATAATACTCTGACTAGGGATATTTAATGATTTATCATTCGTGGACTGATACTGTTTCATATCATTCTCAATCCAGGAACAAATCATAAGGACCTCCTATCATTTATACATCTTGGTGATCTAATCATAAATGATAAGAGAACAATCTCATTTGTCACATAGTTAATTTGTACAACAACACCATGATCTGTACAAATAGTGACGCTATGGGTCATAATTGTCCAACAATCAATATGACCAAGAATCAGATCAACGTGTAAATGCTGAGACAATCGAGCCTAGACGTAGCAAAAGAGCTAGAACGTCTAAGTCGTTTGGTCCTGATTTTCTGACATACTTGTTAGAAAATGAGCCTCAAAGCTATAAAGAAGTTGTGTTTTCTCCGGAGGCACCTCTTTGGAAAGAGGCTATTAACAGTGAGATTGATTCAATCCTACAGAACCATACTTGGGAGTTGGTTGATCTTCCACCAGGTTGTAAGCCGCTGGGCTACAAATGGATATTTAAAAGGAAGATGAAAACGAATGGATCAATAGATAAGTACAAGGCACGACTTGTTATAAAAGGTTATAGACAAAAAGAAGGCCTTGATTACTTTGACACCTCTTCACCAGTGACTCGTATCACATCGATAAGAATGCTCATAGCCATAATAGCTATATTTAGTCTTAAAATACATCAAATGGATGTAAAGATGGCATTCTTAAATGGTGAATTGGATAAAGAGATTTACATGGAACAACCAGAAGGGTTTAGTGTTCCTGGACAAGAACAGAAGGTGTGAAAACTTGTAAAATCCTTTTACGGATTAAAACAAGCACCTAAACAATGGCATGAGAAATTTGACAAAGAAATATTGTCAAGTGGGTTCAAAACCAATGAGTGTGATAAGTGTGTGTACACCAAATCAACTCTAAAAGGATATGTCATTGTGTGTCTCTATGTAGACGATATGCTGATAATTGGTAGTAATCATGAAATGATTCAGTCTACCAAAAACATATTATCCAACAGATTTGATATGAAAGATATGTGAACAGCTGATGTGATCCTATGAATTAAGATTTCTAGGACATCAGACGAATATATATTATCTCAGACTCATTATATTGAGAAGATACTTGATAAATATATCAAAGGGGATCTAAATGTGGCTATAACCCATGTAGACCTAACTCTTCATCTATCAAAGAATATTGGTTCAAGCGTATCACAATTAGAGTATTCGAGAATCATCGGAAGTCTGATGTATCTCACAAATTTCACATGACCTGATATCGCTCAAGCTGTGAACCGGCTTAGCAGATATACGAGCAATCCAGGACATAACCACTGGAAATCCATAGTAAGAGTTTTGAGGTATCTGAGAGACACTTCAAAATATGGGCTACATTACGAGAGATATCATGATGTACTAAAGGGATACAGCGATGCTAACTGGAAATCTGATACAGTGGATTCCAAATCTACGAGTGGATTTATTTTCACACTTAGTAATACAGCCGTGTCATGGAAATCCTCAAGGCAAACATGTATTGCCCGGTCTACTATCGAATCAGAGTTCATAGCGTTAGAGAAAACAGCGGAAGAAGCAGAATGGCTTAGAAACTTCCTGTAGGATATTCCTAATTGGCCCAAACCGGTGCCAGCGATTAACATACATTGTGATAGCCAATCGGCTATTGGGAGAGCCCAAAATACAATGTATAATGGTAAGTATCGACACATACGTCGGAGACATAATACCATACGTCAACTACTCTAAAGTGGCATAATAACGATCGATTATGTCAAGTCGAAAGAAAACCTAGCGGATCCACTAACTAAAGGTTTACCTCGAGAGCAAGTTGAGAAGTCATCGAGATGAATGGGCTTGAAGCCTATAAATTAAGAATTGTCACTGTGGAAACCCAACCTAGCTGACTGGAGATCCCAAGATCTAGGTTCAAAAGGGACAACTGAAACTTTGTGCAATTCAAAACAATCACTGAAGAGTTTTATACTCTTTCCCATTCCGATAATGACGCTGAATGCTGTCTGTCATTGGTTAGGATAAGCTAAGGCTTTTAATGATCACTATATTATGATATGAGTCCTAATGGGGGTAAAGACAGATTACCTCTTCATAGTAGATCACCTATTGCAAGTAAGAAGTGAGGCCACTTCCATGGGAACTTTTAAAGGAGGGTTACCCTAAAGTACTTGATGAATCCGGGACCATTGTTCAAGGCCGAAATGAACACAACCGTAGAATGGGAAAATGGTCGAAGTAAAGCTGTGTGTTGGCAGTTGTCTTGGTTTACACCAACGGCAGAACAGTTCAAGACTATGGGTCACTGGTTTGCCAAGTAAATCCGATTGTCATTCACTAAGAAAGGTTCAAGGCGAAAGCTACCTATTTCGATGCAGCTTTAGTTCATGGTAACTCTCTCAAGTGTCTCCATGAATATTTGAAGAATTATGGGGGATTGTTGGAAATTCTTCTAAATGTTCATTAAGTTCATTAAATGTATATTTGTCTTTTGGATGCTTTGGGTGCATGTGAGGGGTACAACCCTTTGGAGGGTTGCACCCCACCCCAAGGGGTGCCATATTGGCACATTTCCATGCCTTATAAAAGAGGTATCATATCCAAATACAAAAGAGAAGAAATAAATCCGAATTGTGAGTCATCTGTTTTGTTTGATTTTTAAGAAAGTTCCACTATTTTCTTAGTTCAAACACTTGTTAAGGAGTGCTCCTTGAACAAGAAGCAACCAAGTTATCCTGGGAGAACATTGGCCAATTCGAATTCATGAAGCACTTGTGATGGAGGCTAATAAGTTCTTAAGGACAAAGAGATCTCGACTTGGATTCGTCATTGCATTTTTCAGGTTTTCTATAGTTTTAATGTTTTAGGGTTTTATGATAGTTTGATTGGTATTTTCTGGTTTAATTTGTTTGAAGCCTGTTGTTTTAATGTTTAATGACACTAATAGGCCAACATGTATTTGATTTTGATACTTGGAATTCAAATAAGGCACAAACCAGAACTTTGATACTTATAGACTAGACCCTAAAGAACATGGATCAGTATAAAAACCATCAAATAATAAGAGTTTTGAGTTAATCAATGATAATTTAAGGACTTGATTGTGAAGGAAAAGCATGAAAGGCATAGATACACATTTGTCTTTGTTACGGTTGGAATTCGGAGCGTCAATCCAGATCGTATTTGTGTCCTTACGAACAATTAATTTTTTCATAATATTACGTATTTATATATGTTAACACCTGATAAGTGTGGTTTATACCCACTTATTATGGCATTCTCAGCTTATTATTTTGTTATAATTCGAGATATTTAATATGATTTATAATTTATTTTATGTTTTATTTATAGGAGCATTAATATATGGATCGGGGAATAATTGCACGTGTTTTGGGAACTTTCGGGAAGACACAGGACGAGCAGGGAAGAATGGCGCCGAGGCGCTAAAATCCCATACAAGTTCCAGGGAGAATGGCGCCACGGCGCCATTCATCAAAAGCAATGGACGCCGCGGCGCCCATTCATTAATTAAACAAAGGCGCCGCGGCTCCTCCTCACCCATACAATTTCCAGACAATTTGGCGCCGCGGCGCTGCGGAGAAGAGAAGCACGCGCATTTCAGGATTTAATTTTTAGGGTTTTCAATAATCCTAATGCTACCCAAAGACTCCCTGCCTCAACTATAAATATAACATTACATCCAACATTCAAAGGGAGGCTAATACAGAGCACAAAACACAGAAACACATATTTTTAGAGATCCAAGGAGAGGATTGAAGAGCGACAAGAGGAGATTAAGGCTGTGACATCCGAAAAGGAAGAGATTCAATTCGGGTTTTATCTTCTTATTTCTTTCTTAAAACTCTAATGATTTCCATTAAATTCGTGGCTTGATTATTTATTGTTTTATCTTTTGTCATGAATTTACTCCTTAATTTTGGAGAACGATTGTAATTGATGCTTGAACCTTGTATTTTGTTTATCAGTTTTGTAATGAAGTTTTATTAATTATTTATATTCTTTTGAGTTTAATGCTTCTTGATTGCTGGCCACAATTTGAGATGATGAATGTTGAGAATCTATCACTCGTGAGAGGGGATTTTGAATAGATCTAGAGAATATAACCTAGGATTTTATAGAGTTCGAGAGAATCTGTAGTCCTTTGAAGTCGTTAACATAGAATCACAAATCGTAATGAGTTGTTAACTATTGGATTTTTATAGAGATATCGAAGTCTATAGTTGATAATATTTTCACTCGGCACTCGAGAGAGGGAGTGAATATTTTAGGATCTTGACTTATAAATAATATAACTGAACAAAGATTAATTGGCATAACAAATACATAGGTGACAGCTAGGTGAAATCAGGATCCAGAATCTCTATCGTATTAGTTCCTCCTATTTTATTATTTTTATATTTTATTATTTATTAAAAATCTTTATTATTTATCGTCTAAATAAAGTTAGGATTATCAATTGTAGTACTTAGCGCGAGTTAACACAATCCCTGTGGGTTCGACACTCTAAACTCATTTATATAAAACTTGACACCGTACACTTGCGGTACGATATAAAAATATCACAACAAGTTTTTGGCGCCGTTGCCGGGGATTGTTTGTTTAATTCACATTAATACTACTACCAAGTAATTTTAGCTTTAATTTAGATTTTTATTTTTATTTTTAGTTTATTTTTGTTTTGTATTTAATTTTTATTTTTATTTTGTTTATTGATTTTTATTTTTCTTTTGCTGCTTCAGTGAATGCGAAAAGCCACAAGTCTCAATTCGCTCCTGTTTGATCCTGAAATAGAAAGAACTGCGAGGAGACTAAGAAAAGAAAGGAAAATCGAAAAAGAAGCAATGGCAGCTGAAAATATAGAGAACAACCCACGCCATGTGGCAATCAGAGATCACTTCAAACCGGTCCTTGATGATATATGCTCTGGGATTGCCCATCAACCAATCAACGCCAACAGTTTTGAGTTAAAACCTGCATTGATCAACATGGTACAAAGGAATCAGTTTGGGGGTTAAGCTGTAGAGGATCCCAACTTGCACTTAAGGATGTTCCTGGAGATCGCAGATACCATAAAAGTAAATGGCGTGAGTAAAGAGGCTATCAGGCTACGCTTATTTTCATTCTCTTTACGGGATAAAGCGTGGGATTGGCTGCAATCAATACAGACAGGGAGTATCATGACATGGCAGGATATGGCCACAAAATTTCTTGAGAGATTCTTTCCACCAGCTAAATCAGCTCAACTGAGGGCATAAATCAGTGTATTTAAGCAGCTGGAAACTGAGACTTTGTATGAAGCATGGGAGCGCTTTAAGGATTTACTACGAAGATGCCCACATCATGATTATGCAGATTGGGTCCAGATTCAGTTGTTCTATAATGGGTTGAATGGTCCGAATAGGACTGTGGTTGATGCAGCAGCTGGGGGAGCTCTATTCAGGAAATCAGCTGAGGAAGCGCGCAATTTATTGGAAGAAATGGCCATTAACCATTATCAATGGCCAAGTGAACGCGCTACGGTAACCAAAGTGGCTGGGATTTATGAAGTAGACCCTCTTGTGGCACATACAGCTCAGATTTCCACCTTGGCCACTCAAGTAGCAGCCCTGACAAAACCACGAGTATCATCTATTGAATCAGCGGCAGCTACAAATATGCAGTTAGTGGAAGGAAACCCGAACATTGAACAAGTCCAATATGTGAACAATCGGAACTTCAACAGCTATAGAGGAAATCTTATGCCTAACCGTTATCATCCAAACCTGTCATATGCTAATACAGATAATACCTTGCAACCTTCTTCTGGTTTTGACTATAAAAGGATGAGCAGAAATCTTCCTTAGAAGATTTCGTGAGCACGTTTGCTGCTAGTACTTCAGCGAGATTTGAGAAGACTGAGTCAAGGCTAAACAATATTGAGATACACATGGAAAATATGGAGGCTACAATGAAGTCTTTAGAAACACAAATTGGACAGATTGCATCCTCCATAACCAAGCAGCAGTAGGGGGATTTGAATAAACTGTCACAGCCGCCAAGCTATCTTTTTCATGTCAAAGCAGTCAGTGGATACAAAAGAAGAAGCTACCATGACCACCATTTGGGTGGTTGCGTCTGGCTGAAGACGTTAAACTTAGCGCTAGCGGGGAGGACTTGCTATTTAATTGCATTTTTTTTATTAATATTTCTTTACTTTTTATTTTATTTTATTGTGTACTATTTATTTATTTGCATGTTATTTATGCAGGTAGCACGAGACACACAACGCCCGCGCAACCAAATTCCAACCAGCAAGAGTCTGATCAACTCCATGCACGGTAGTGTTGTTCCTCACTTGTGCTCTTGATATTTATCTTACATTGAGGACAATGCAAATTTTAAGTTTGGGGGTGTGTGCATGTTGTTTACTTGCTATTTAGTTGTTTAAATTTTTTTTATTGAAAAAAAAAAAAATTGTTTTAGTCTTTGATAGTAAAGCATAAATTCTGTGATGATATTGTTTGTTTATTGGTGAAATTTTAGAAACGATAAGTGCCTAATTTACTTTTATCTGATGCCTTGAATAACTGATCTATGTTAGACTCGTAAGCACTTAAAAACAGGTTTTTAACAGTAAAACTTAAGTAGTTGACAAGGTGACTAGTTGAAGAAATTGCATGTCGATGAATGACCGTTTGCTTAGATATCTATCTTGATTTGCTAGTGTTATGAAGTATGGTATAGCTAAAAAGAAAAATGTCTCTAAAGAAAGAAAATAAACCACCTATAACCGATAAGCGTGAAGCTACCCATGGGCGAGTATTAGGACCACCATGAGGAGAAATGCTACCTTAAAGGGTAGGTGAGTTGAAAAAAAAATGCAAAAATGAGAAAAGAAAAAAAAGAGACAAGAAAATAAAAGAAAAACCATACCATACCGAACACAAAATAAGGCAATTACAGAACATAATTGAGATATCTAGGTTGGTTTGACCCATCGATTCTAATTTTTAAACGAAATCATTGAGTTAGCTTACTTAAGATCAAAGCTGTGAATGAACCTTTACACACACACACACACCGTGAGTCTAGCTTAGATAATTTATTCGAGAATTTGGATTCGAGTTGCAATTGCGTACTTTGAAGATTCTTTGATTTCATTTATAAGCTTTCTTTGAGGAAAAATTTATGTGCAACTATCGGACTATGTTTTGTTATTTTTTTTTTTTTGCATGATTGTGTGTGAATGACGTTTGTGGGTGTCGTCGCTGTAAGCCCTCACGAGACTATAACTCGTCCACTAGGGCCGCCTAGGGGTTTAAAGGCTTGTTGCATATGCTAAATGCAATCGTGATCCCTACGAAAGTGGCTTAGTTAATTTAGTAATTTTTATTTGTTAATTGAACTTAGTTTTTATTTTTATCTTTTTTCGGGACTAGCAAAACCTTAAGTTTGGGGGTGTTTGATAGTGTGGTTTATACCCACTTATTATGGCATTCTCAGCTTATTATTTTGTTATAATTCGAGATATTTAATATGATTTATATTTATTTTATGTTTTATTTATAGGAGCATTAATATATGGATCGGGGAATAATTGCACGTGTTTTGGGAACTTTCGGGAAGACACAGGACGAGCAGGGAAGAATGGCGCCGAGGCGCCAAAATCCCATACAAGTTCCAGGAGAATGGGGCCACGGCGCCATTCATCAAAAGCAATGGGCACCATGGCGCCCATTCATTAAGCAACAATGGGCGCCGCGGCGCCCATTCATTATTAAACAAAGGCGCCGCGGCGCCTCCTCACCCATACAATTTCCAGACATTTGGCGCCGCGGCGCTGCGGAGAAGAGAAGCACGCGCATTTCAGGATTTAATTTTTAGGGTTTTCAATATCCTAATGCTACCCAAAGACTCCCTGCCTCAACTATAAAAATAACATTACATCCAACATTCAAAGGGAGGCTAATACAGAGCACAAAACACAGAAACACATATTTTTTAGAGATCCAAGGAGAGGATTGAAGAGCGACAAGAGGAGACTAAGGCTGTGACATCCGAAAAGGAAGAGATTCAATTCGGGTTTTATCTTCTTATTTCTTTCTTAAAACTCTAATGATTTCCATTAAATTCGTGGCTTGATTATTTATTGTTTTATCTTTTGTCATGAATTTACTCCTTAATTTTGGAGAACGATTGTAATTGATGCTTGAACCTTGTATTTTGTTTATCAGTTTTGTAATGAAGTTTTATTAATTATTTATATTCTTTTGAGTTTAATGCTTCTTGATTGCTGGCCACAATTTGAGATGATGAATGTTGAGAATCTATCACTCGTGAGAGGGGATTTTGAATAGATCTAGAGAATATAACCTAGGATTTTATAGAGTTCGAGAGAATCTGTAGTCCTTTGAAGTCGTTAACATAGAATCACAAATCGTAATGAGTTGTTAACTATTGGATTTTTATAGAGATATCGAAGTCTATAGTTGATAATATTTTCACTCGGCACTCGAGAGAGGGAGTGAATATTTTAGGATCTTGACTTATAAATAATATAACTGAACAAAGATTAATTGGCATAACAAATACATAGGTGACAGCTAGGTGAAATCAGGATCCAGAATCTCTATCGTATTAGTTCCTCCTATTTTATTATTTTTATATTTTATTTATTTATTAAAATCTTTATTATTTATCGTCTAAATAAAGTTAGGATTATCAATTGTAGTACTTAGCGCGAGTTAACACAATCCCTGTGGGTTCGACACTCTAAACTCATTTATACTAAAACTTGACACCGTACACTTGCGGTACGATATAAAAATATCACAACAAGTTTTTGGATCCGATTTGATTAGATTGAAATTAAATCTGATTTAGTGATAGTATATATTAGTCAAAGATCCAATGCTTTATAATGTAGTGCGCAGTTACAACGTAAGTTCTAATTGACATTGGGAAGCGTCACTATAAATTGTATATTCTCAATTAAAGTTTCTGGTCAAGATTTACTGACATAGGTCGGTTAGTCAAATCCGATGAGACCAGTATATATCGTATATCGAGACTTGGTTCGATGATTTATCCCAATGAACCATGAGTCTTTGGAGACTCATATAAATATGTAGGTGTTTATTCGATAAATACTGAACGAATAACTGGTGATTTCCTAATAGATGATACACCAACGTCAATAGGAATATTCTCGAGTCCAGTAGCATAGTGGTCCTTAGACTTGAGATACCACAATAGATATACGAGTTATCCTCCACACTTTGATGGCAGTCACGTCACCAATCTATTTAGGTCAGACCTTTGCCAATTTGTTAGGTGTGGACTGATGCTCATGATATTCAGTGTGTATCAAGATATAATTCGTTAGTCCTGTGTACAAGGCATATGTATCATGTACGTGTTTGCAATTTAGTAAATTCATGACAGTGGTACACTGCGAAAGCGAGTTCCGAGCGTTATTTATAGATCGTAAATTTGTAAGTCGATTATATTATACATTAGGGATTTGATGTTCTCATCTATATCCTCAATATAATATGGATAGCTTGTGACAGAGAGATTTTACGTATGCGATGATCTCGACTTGCATAGTTCAGCGAGATAATCCGTAGTCGTCATAATTTACGAGTGGATGAATTATAGACACGAAATTGAATCGTGACGGATGTACCCGAACTTAGAGAATCCCATAATGTGAAGTGTACTCGTTGAGCACTTGGGCAACGCGTTATGAATAATACTTATTTTTCATAATATTTTATCGAATTAAACCAGTTAATTCGAATCGGTAAACGAAAATACACATGCTGGGGGTTTTTGGTTATTTTTAATGTGTATTTATATTTGATACATAATTAGATTAGACACACTTTAATTGGTAAAATGGTAGCTTGATATTTGTAAAGTTAGTAATGATTGATTCAATTAATGAATTGAATTATTATTATTATAATTGACACATTTGTAAAGTGTTGGCTAATTATTTAATATATATTGGTTGTAATATATGGTAAATAATTTACCATGTGTCACACTTTTTTATCAAGTCTTTTCTATTTAATTAAAATTGAAAAAAAAATGAAAAAAATTTTCCTTCCCATTCACGCCACTTTTGACTTTTTTAAGAAAAAGTTATTTTCTTTCTTGTGGTGGTTGTTGTTGAGCAAAAAGAAAGCCATTGCTTAAAGCTCCCAAAAATACTTTTGAGTGAGATTAGAGTGAAAGCCTTCAAACAAAGAACAAAGTTTATGGATTTATGAAGATTTGTGAGGTAATTTTTATTTCCGTTATCTTAAAAAATTTATTTTCTTGTTCTTGAGTTTTTACAATTGTTGTAGGGTTTTCTTTTAGTCTCTAATTTTGGGACTTTTTGTTTTTGATTCTTGATTAAGTGGTTAGATGCATGTGTAAGCTACTTTGAACTAGGGGTGAGCACCGGTTTCGGTTCTACCTGGAACCGGTTGGAATCGAACCGGTTTTTCGGGTTTGGAATCGGAATCAGTTGTAATTGGGTAGGTTCTGGTTCCAAAAATGAAGGAACTGATTTTATCCGGGTAGGTTCCGGTTCCAAAATAGTCGGAACCGGAACCGGACCATGGAACCGGTTTATATGAACATTTATAGATTTATATGAATATTTAGAGATTTAAATTTCGGTGCTCTGAGATATTTATTTTAATTCATCTTTTTGTTGCTGTTGACGGTGGATTTTGGTCTCAGGGTAATACGAGAATATCACCTCCGAGGGAATCCTCCTTCAACGGTGAATTTGTTTGGTTATGGGGGACCAAAAGCAAATTTAGCGAGAGACAGATAAACACACCAATCAACAAGGAGATTTAACGTGGTTCGGTGGATTTTGGATCCGACCTACGTCCACGGACGAGAACTGGATGGTACTTTTTATCACTTCAATACGCTTCTCAGGTCTCTTCTTTGTTTTTACAAATCAGAGCTTGATGATTCTGATCACTAATTTTTTGATGATGCCTTCAACTTGTCCTTCTACACTCACTCTACCCTCCTATTTATAATGGTGAAGAAATCAGATTCATATTTGTACAAGAATTCCCAATTTGGAGATGGTCTCCTTTTCCTATCAGGATTCCTAGTCAAAACTATTTTCTTTTCCCATAAGGATTCCTAATCAAAACTACATTTACTTCCTTTATCCTATTAGAATATTAACTTATTACTTTACCCCATTAAAGTAGGACAACTTATCCCTTTTCCGCAAGAATATGATGCTTTATCTTCCTGAGCACGCCTCGTCATGTGCTCGGTCTTCATGAGGTCGGTCATGATAGCCATTTGAACTGAGAATGTTGTTGTCGATCTGATAATGCCCGGTCATCCGATCTCAAGTGGTCGGTCACCTATCATCAAATGCTCGGTCTCTTACTGTATAGTGGCCGGGTCGGCTTTAATGATCTCGCCCAAGAAGGTAATTACCCTTTTTACCCATGCTGTACTCCTTAAATAACATAGGTCCTGAAAACACCATCAACAGTTGCTAAATTTTTAGATTGTGTTTTCTGATATTGTAACAATTATGTTTACTGGGAGCTTTGTTGCCATTGCGTGTGCTCGCTCTCTGGATTATCAGTTCTACTCTTGGTATGTAAGCTGGAAATAATACTTTTTTTTTTGGTGATTGATTTGGTAGCATAATTGTGCTGCTTATAGTTTCAAAAGTTGTTTTCTTCACTTGATCCAACTTTAGCAGGCCAAACTGTATTTTCAATTGGAAGAGTAAAAGTATTCTCAAAGTTTGGACAAAAAGCAAATTCATTTTGTGATGCTGTGTGATATAAATTCTGGACTTTCATATTATAATATAGCATGAATTGTATTTTAGCATGTCTTAACTTTTTCCTTGAGCATAAGGTGTATGCTTTGGTAGTGTTTGTTAATTTTAATGTCTTGTGATTAAGTGTTTATCATTCATTTTAATTAAAATATTTTTCATTTTCTTCGTTCTTGAGCTTCCGCACTTCGATTTGGTCCCTATTTTTTTCCTACGGACTCGTATCAGAATTTAATTTTCATTAAAATATTTTAAAATAGGGTAATTCGGAACTGGACCGGAACCGGATTGGAACCGAATAATAGGGTATCCCGTTTAATTGGGTAGGTTCCGGTTCCACTTAGTGCGGAACCGAATTTTTCCGGGTAGGTTCCGATTCTATGCGGAACTGGAACCGAAACCGATTTTGCTCACCCCTACTTTGAACTAGATTAATGTAATTTGAGTTCAATTTATTGTTGGACAACTTGGTTGTCATTTTAGAATGTAATGACCACTCTTATTATGCCTAGAATTGTTCTAGAGTTCTTCTTTTGTGGTGACTTTGAATGAGTGTTGGATTAATTAGATTAATAGATTAAAATTGGATTTAAGCATAAAATATGGGCTGTTTTTCTGTCCTGATCAGATCTGGAAAATCTGTAATTTTGATGATTAAAAATATATCATTTGGATATTTTGGATGTGTATTGGGTGTTATCATAATTTCCGAAAATTGTTTCGGAGTGAAAATAAGTGAAAATGGCGAAAAACGGCGTTACCATGTGAGTTTTGAGCTTACCGGGTAACGGCTGCCCAAATATCATTGGGGCTGACTTGGGCAACCCCCATGTGGCATCGGTTGGTCGGTTCGACTAAAACGCGTTTTATGTTATTTTGCGAAAAATCGTTTCCATAAAAATTTCCTAATGTTTTCATTATTAATTATGTCGTTATATGATATCGAATAATATGTTTAGGTGAAATATGAATAAATAATAGATATATGATATCGAATAATTTATTCGGTAACTTTAAAAATTTTAAAATTACGATTTCGTCTGAATCGCGTTTCCGCTACATATGACCCCAATAGTCTTGACATTCAAATCTTAGGATATAAATTTCTGATAAGCTTGAGAACATCGCAGCTAAACTGCTCATCTTTGCTGAAACCCAAGATAGTAAAAGAAAACTTAAAAGCTTTTGATGATGGTATCTGAAGATGCTGGGTTGTATCAAATGAAATTCACCTTGCACTCAACAATCCTTACGATGATGATCTCTTTATTTGAACAACAAATGTTTGATTTGCAGGACAAATTCAACTTCAATCCAACTATTACTTCAGTAATTTCATTCATAATTATGTCCACAATCGAATGATATCCGTGAGACATTCGACACATGCGACTTAGGGCTCAAAACTTATTTATTCTAAAGAAACTTCAAATTTTGAGTGTATATTATGATTTTATATATTTTTTCTCTTTTGTCGAAATATATCAATTTTAATAACTCGCATGAGGCTTCCAAAATTTAAAATAACTTGTGGCCGTCCATTGTTTTTAAAGATAAAATTCATTCATTCATAAAAAAATCGTAAAGATGCAATTACACGATCATAATAGTTCAGAAATACCCTTAGCACTTCCTAAAACTCAAGTTAAGTTAGAATAAAACTTAGCAACATAAAATAATATATGTAATATGTGTTTTCCGTAATTAGTAGAAATACATATCCACACCTAAAACTACTTAAGAGTAAGAGGAATTATGGGATCGGCCTAGTCTCCTTACCTCTTCCTTAGTGCAAAGTCGATGACTACATATTCCTAATTAGAAGTAAATATGCTAAAAAGAGAAGAGCCAAAAGAATGTGTGTTTGTTATAAATGTGCTCGTATGTTTTGTGATACTCGTTGTCGTTATTTAGGAATGGTGTCTGATAACCGCGAAGATAAAATTAATTTCATTAGGGATGGCTTGAGTAAGGAGTCTTTGGATGACATATCTAAAACTCTTGAGACGCGTCCCTGTGGATTTGTGTATCACGAAATTCGCAGATTACATACACAATTCCAAAAAGAAAGACAACAGTTAAGTCTTGGGAATCTGACTCAAAAAGACCCTGTTTGCCAATTTATAAGAAAATTGGATGGGAAGCTTGTCCCTGACGCATAGACGTCAATCAAGCCGCTACTTTTCTTGTAAATATTATATCTCTTTGTCTTTTCCTAATAATTGTAATTTGTTTTGTTGTTTTCTTTTATTTTCTCCGACAGGATCCAGACCTTTTTGACTATCACGATTTGTTTTACTGTTTAACTAATAATTGTCATTTGGCAGGTACTAGTGCTATTATTTTACTCACCATTTTCAGGTATTATAAATTCAACTCATCATTGCACTTTTGAAGACACCGAGAGTAAAATATGGAAGCCACTTCAAGAAGACGAGTTGAAAACATCTGTGTGTTTTGCGGTAGTAGTGTTGGTACTAAACCACAATACGTAGAAGCAGCAGAAGAATTGGGTCGAGTCTTAGCTGTAAGAAATATGCACTTAATATATGGCGGAGGCAATCTTGGACTAATGGAGATCGTTTCAAAAACCGTACAGGAAGGAGGCAGTCACGTTTTGGGAATCATCCCAAAACCCTTGGCAAAGGCAAATCTTATTGAACCATCAAATGGAGAGGAACTGATCGTGCCAGGTATGTCTGAACGTTTGGTAGAAATGATTAACCGTGCTGATGCTTTTATTGCTTTGCCAGGTGGCTTGGGCACATTGGAGGAAATTTTTATAGTGCTATCTTGGGCGAACCTGAACATACACCAGAAACCGCTTGGACTGTACAACGTTGAAGGATTTTATGATTTTCTTTGTGTGTTTCTTGATGATGCCCGGAGAAATTGATTCGTGTCAAAACCTATGAAAGAACTCCTCTATACTGCCAGAACTGCTCCAGATCTAATAGATCAACTCTTAGCCTATGAACCACAAGTTTACCCTATCCTTTCAAAGATAAATTGGTCTGAGGACGATCGTGGTAAGAGACGTCGGATTAATCTGGATCTTAACCTTTAATTTCCTGTAGAATTTCAGCTAACTATGTATTATCTTCTAAACTCATCTTCTATTGTTTAAGACATTGGGGACAATGTCTCGTTTAGGTTTGGGGGAGGAAATTAGTTCATCAGTACCTTGTTTTTAATCTGTGTGTTGTTTTTATTTTCAGTCCAAAATTTTTCGAAAAATACAAAAAAATTGAAATTTTTTCAAAAATTACAAAAAAACTTTGCGTTTTTATTTTGACTAAAAAGGTGAAATTGGTAAGAGATAGCTGAGTAAAGAGTTTCCACTCCTGAGACATATCTCAAACCTATTTAAAAACAAGTTAATTTTTGTTTATTTCCTTTTAAATTATTTAATTTGTAAATTCTCCATAAAATAGACTAAAATGGATCTTCATATGCTCAGTTGGCAGGTATTATCAACATGCATAGTGACATACGGACATGAACTGTAATTGAAAAATTTGTAATATTCAATGCTCTAGTTAAATTGAAGGAAGCATCTCAAAAAGCAATGGAGTAAAAAAAATTTGGATCCGAATTATTAAGTCTGTAAGGGTATTTTAACACCTAGTGCCCTAAAGCCAACTGGTTTGGGAGTCATTGGCCCAAAGCTTGCTACATGGATCAAAGATGCTGCAAAATATATATATATATATATATATCTAAAGTCTGAGTAATTAAGTCCGTAGGGGTGTCTTAACACCTGGTGCCCTAAAGCCAACTGGTTCGGGAGTCACCGACCCAAAGCTCGTTACATAGACAGAAGATATTGTATATAAATAAAAAAAAATCAAAGAAAAAAATCAGAAAAATCAGAAAAATTATTCCATTGCTACAAAAGGTGTGAATTTTGATAAAACTTTAGGACAAAAATATTACTCTCTTATCAACCGCACTTGTGACTGTTGTGGGCTAAATTGAGTTGTTTAATATTTTGTTGGCTGTGTATATGGAGAATGGTAAATATAATCGGAGAATTTACTTATTCAGTAATTTAGAAATACAGAAAACAACTAGTAACTTGGAGTAGAAGTTTCACCTGATTAGTCACTAACTTCTTTATTCTCTTTTAGCTTGTCTTTTTGTTTTTGTGTTCATTAGTTTCACTACCTTTTTACTTTTGTAAAATGTTTGTGGGTATCATTGCTGTAAACCCTCACGAGACTACAACTCGTCCACTAGGGACACCTAGGGGTTTAAAGGCTTGTTGCATACACTAAATGCAACCGTGATCCCTACGAAAGTGTCTTAGTTAAATTTTATTATGTTATTTTATTGTATTTTGCTCGAGGACTAGCAAAATATTAGGTTTGGGGGTGTGATGAGTGATAAATCTATCACTATTTCCCACTCATTTAACTTAATATTTTGTATAGTTTCTTGAGTTTTGTGAATATTTTGATGTGTTTTGTGTTATTTTGTAGATAAATAAAGTTTCAGGACATTCTGGAGGTGATTTGGACCAAAACAGTGAAAATGGGAAAAATGGTATTTTGGTAATCTTCCGCGTCGCGACGCGCAAGCCTTTGGCGTCGCGACACCTAACATGCGCCAAACAGTGCTAACGTGCATCGGGTCCACAAATCAGAATCTGAGAAAATTTGACTTTGCTAACGTGAGTCATGCCACGTTACACCATCACAGCCGATCTACTAACGTGCGCCGTGCCACATGTCATCATCATACGGTGCCGACAGTCACCATCGCCACGTGTCGCCACGTGTCACTCCATCTGTCAGCCACGTCATCATCCACATAATCAGTTGATCGAGTCAACGTGCCACCTCACTTCCACGTCATCATCAGCCAATCACGAAGTGCCACGTGTCGCAATTCCATGGTGCCGACAGTCACTTTGCCACGTGTCGCCACGTCAGCACCACATCAGCATCAATCATTGACTCACTTATCCGTATCTGACACGTGGCGGATAAGAATCTGAGCCGACCAATCAGAAGCTGCCACGTGTCACAATAATTGAGCTCCAACCACCTTGCCACGTGTCACCTTATCACCTTATCCAGAATATCCACGTGTCATCACCTCAGCATGCCACGACCAAAAGAAGCTGGCATCGCGACGCCAAAGGCCTTGGCGTCGCGACGCCCAGAGCCTACCGAGTAGACCCGGCTAAGGTTCTGGTTCGAAACCGGAACCGAACCGTTGGAACTTGACGGTTCCGGTTACGGAACCGAACCGGAACCTAACCGGTTCGGTTAAGGTTCTCACCCTGACCGAACCGGTTGGAACCAAAAGTAAAAAAAAAAAAATTATTTACTTGGAACCGTAGGGTTCCACAAGTAAATCTCAAATTTTTTTATTAATATTAATGAGGTTTAAAATTGCAATACTAAAACATGAATGTCCACATCCTTTTTATAACCAACTCTTGGTTATTGACTTCTTTATATAAGCGATGTGGGACACAATAGCCAAGTAACAAATATCCCACATCGCTTATATGAAGAAAACACTAGTCAATAGTTGGCTATAAAAAAGATTATATGTTAAAAGAATTTTATAAAAAATAATTATATAAAAATGATGTGATAGTTTGAAAAAACATTACGATTATAGAATTTTTTTTCTATTTTTTAAAATTTATTATTAAAAAAAAACCAAAAGGGGAACCGTAACCGAACCAAAACCGGCCGGTTCGGTTCCGGTTCCGGTTCCACACTTGTGGAACTGGGAATCGGCCGGTTAATTCCGGTTCCGAACCGGAACCGAACCGCCGGTCGGGTCTACTACCGAGGCCTATAAATTCAGCTCGATGTTTCAGTTTTAGATGTACTATTCTCTCTCATTTCTTTGATGTAAATAGGAAGTCTTGTCTCTAGTTTCTTTTAATTTCAGTTTTGTAATTAAATTTTAATTACGTTTTGTAATAATAGTAATTTACTTTCTTTATTTTTATAATTTTTACTATTCACCATGATGAGGTAACTTCCCCATGCTAGGGTGAAAGGTAATTCTTTTACTATTTCTATTTAGATTAATCTCCCTTAAATATAATATATTCACTATTTAAAATTTGACTTAAAAAGGATACTGCCAGAGTGGTCGGTTGATAATTCATTTTAATCTGGTTTAAACCTGACTAATCAAAGATACCGCCAGATTGGTCGGTTGGTAATTAAATTTTCTTACCGCCTATATGGCGGGTTTATTTTGGTTCCGCCTTTATGGCTGGTTGGACTTAATTTGACTTAATCAGGTTACCGCCTATATGGCTGGCTGGTAAAATAATCACAAGTTTATATATTATATTATGGGAGATATCTAAATTAGTAGTAGTAAAAGTTGATCATTTTACCTTAGCATTTTATTTTATTGCAATTTACTTTTCAGCTTTTACTTTTCAGCATTTTTATTTTATGTCTTTTATTTTCAAGTTTTTACTAGCCCTAGTTATGTGTTGTAACTAAATTAGTTATTTGGGGTTGTGATGACTTTTAATATCACCGGTTTATAAGGGGTTAGATTATAGTTTGGGTAATATAAATATTTATTTTTATTAACTGGCCACTAATAAAATTGACTGGGTAAACTTAGACTCAATAGCCCACGATATTCTTTGAGGATAGATAACCCTTTAATAGATTTCCTTACAGGATAGACATATACCTGTCGGGCGGGGGTAGCCATAATTGGAACTTAAACTTAATGAATCCGGATAATTTGGTTGATATAGACATATGGTTCAATTGGGTTAAACTGGGTATTTGTGTCTGACTATCGACAGAGGCTTTCACATAATTTAGTGTTTCAGGTTAATAAATCATTATATTACCCAACTATAAAATAACCACTTCATCTTTAAAATGATATTGGAAGAAATCACAACCCTAGATAGTTTTTAATATTGAATTTTCTTAAACATACTTTCGAACAATTTTATTTACTTGTTTTTAAATTTAGAATCGTCACCATTTCAAATAAATCAAACAACCTGTTAGATACTAGTAATTATTTGACCTCATAAAATTAATAGCTTAGGTATTAAGTCCTCGTGGGATCGATACTTTTTTATACTACTTGAACGATACGTGCGCTTGCGTTATACGCGTGTGTAAGCACCGGTCAATCACTTAATGAAACAAAACTCTTTTTATCACCTTACCGTTGGAAGAGACCCTTCAAAAGCAACACACATGAGATTGTATTTAATAGGACATATAAAACGACATTGAAACCTCCTTAACATATGGATTTCAGTCACATCTGGCTGAAGACGAAAAATTAGCGCTAGCAGGGAGGCAACCCATGCACTTTGTTGTAATTTCTATTTTTATATTTTGTGTATACATGTTGTAGAGTTTTTAATGCTCATTGGAACTTAAACTTAATGAATCCAGATAATTTGGTTGACATAGACATATGGTTCAATTGGGTTAAACTGGGTATTTGCGTCTGACCATCGACAGAGGCTTTCGCATAATTTCGTGTTCCAGGTTAGTAAACCGATTTATTACACAAACATAAAATAATCACTTCATATTTTAAAAGATATTAGAAAGATTCACAACCCTAGATCCTTGAATCTTTTCTTTTATTTTCCTTAGTATTTTCTTTTGAGTCTGTTTTTATTTTATTTTTCAAAACCACATTCAACCAATCAAACAATCATTCTCTTCTCCATTTAATTAGATATTTGTAAATAAATAGATTCAACAATTAATAAAAACAATAGGAATTAAGTCCTCGTGGAATCGATATTTTTATACTACTTGAACGATACGTGCGCTTGCGTTATACGTGTGTGTTACATAAATATGTACCACACTTAGAGCTATGGCCGACCATTTTAGGTATCAGCTCGGGTCGGGCATATTCTGCTCCTCTTTTGAGCAAGTCAGAGAGCTCAGACATTTCAGGACAGGACGAAAATAGCTCGATGAGTTCGTTAAATTGTTTGGTCGACCACTTAGCAACCGACAGAAGACTAGAGTCTATGATTTTCCTTTACACGTGTCATCTCCTGGAAGCACCGTCCAGGTTGTCACCATTATTATTATGTGTGACGGAGGAGAAAACAGAGTTGATGTGATAGAACCGTCAGGCTGCAGGCTTACTTTCGGCAAAGGCAGGCCTAGGGCAGAGAACCAATTAAATCGGTCAGACATTACGTGGGAAATATTGCAAGTGGGAGGAGCAGTATCACATTTTAGGGAATATATAAAGAGAAGATAGTCTCATGTTTGAGGAGAGTAAAAATAAACCATAACTTATAACAATAGAAAATAGCGATGATAATCTCTTTCAACTGCTAGGCCACACACCGATCCCATTCAAAACAGGTCGGCCGAGTCAGTTCTTGGCAATAAAACACCCATTCGTTTTGTGCCAGTGGACGTATGTTGGATTCAATCCGCCGAACCAAGTTAAAACTCTGTGCCAATCTATGTGTTTTTCCGTCTTCCACTAAGTTTGCTTTTGGCTTCCCATAACCAAATAAATTCACTGTTGAGGGAAGGTTGTCCCGGGAGCGGTATTCCCTTATTGCCCTTGAGACGAAAATCAGCCGTCAACAATTTATAACCCAAAACGTGTATTCTAAAAATAAGCAAACCCAAAGGCTTATAACGTGGGTAAGATCCTCTTCTTTATGGATGTGAGATATCATGGTGATTGTGACAGACCTTGCCGACAACTAAGAGCTGGCCAGGAAGGTCGTTAGCTATGATGACAACTCTATCAATCAAACTTGATCAATAATCTCAGTCCAAGGAAGCCTCTTATAAGGGAAAAAAATTTATATAAGGACAGTTCATATACGATAATCTAATAAATAAATGATGGGTATTTGATATATTTTGAAAATGATCAATCAAAATAGAGAGAAAATAAATACATGTCATTTATTTATTGGATAATCATATAGAGACAGTCCTATTTAAAATTTTCTCCTACTAAGGTACCCCTGGCCCTTGGGTATGTGATACCCGGGGCACATCCCAATTAAAAACATGGGTTGTTTGTGTGGTTGAAAACTTATATATATATATATATATATATATATATATATATATATATATTATATATATATATATATATATATATATATATATATATATATATATATATTAAGGGATAACCGGTTGTTGCAACCGATTGTCCCTTAAAATATTAAAAAATTTATTTTAAAATTAAAATATTATTATAAATTAGTTTCAAGTTTAATGATTAGATTGCATGTTTAATGGTTAAAGTTGCATGTTAATTGTTAAAAGTTACATGTTAGCAAATATTTCATATTTATTGGTCATAGTTTAATATTTAATGGTTGAAGTTGATTGTTTCAATGGTGTTAGTTGCATTTTTAAAAACATTATTAATTTGTTTTTCAAGTTTAATGGTTAGATTAGATATTTAATGGTTAAAGTTATAAGTTAACGATTAAAGATTGCATGTTAGTAAATATTTCATATTTATTGGTGAAAGTTACATGTCTAATGGTATTAGTTGCATATATAATGATAATCATTACATGTTCAGTTTTCGAGACTTAAGAAATTGCATGTTTTTGCTAAAAATTACAAGTCTAATGGTTGAAGTTGCATGTTTATTGTAAAAAGTTTCATATTAGAAAATATTTCATTTTATTGGTGAAAGTTGCATGTCTAATGATATTAGTTGCATGTTGAATGATCATAGTTACATGTTATGTTTTTTAGGCATAAGAAATTGCATGTTATTGCTAAAAATTACAAGTCTAATAATTGAAGTTGCATGTTCATTGTAAAAAATTTCATATTAGAAAATGCTTCATATTTATTGGTGAAAGTTGCATGTCTAATGATATTATTTGCATGTTGAATGGTCTTAATTACATGTTCGGTTTTCCAGGCATAAGAAATTACATTTTATTGCTAAAAGTTGCAAGTCTAATGGTTGAAGTTGCATGTTTATTGTAAAAAATTTCATATTAGAAAATATTTCATATTTATTGGTGGAAGTTGCATGTCTAATAGTATTCGTTGCATATCGAATGGTCTTAGTTACATGTTCGATTTTCGAGGCATAAGAAATTACATGTTATTGCTAAAAATTACAAGTCTAATGGTTGACGTTAAAGTTGCATGTTTATTGTAAAAAGTTTCATATTAGAAAATATTTCATATTTATTGGTGAACATTGCATGTCTAATGGTATTAGTTGCATGTTGAATGGTCTTAGTTACATGTTCGGTTTTCGAGGCATAAGAAATTGCATATTATTGTAAAAAATTACATGTCTAATGGATATAGTTGCATGTTTATTGTAAAAAGTTTCATATTAGAACATGATTCATATTTATTGGTGAAAGTTGCACGTCTAATGGTATTATTTGCAAGTTGAATGGTTTTAGTTACTTATTCGATTTTCAAGGCATAAGAAATTGCATATTATTATTAAAAATTACAAGTTTAATAGTTGAAATTGCATGTTTTTTGTAAAAATAATCATATGTATTGGTGAAAGTTGCATGTTTAATGGTCTTAATTATATGTTTGATTTTCGAGATTTAAGAAATTACATGTTATTGCTAAAAATTACAAGTCTAATGATTGAAGTTGCATGTTCATTGTAAAAAGTTTCATATTAGAAAATATTTCATATTTTTTGGTAGTAGTTGTATATTGAATTGTGTTATTTGCATGTTTAATGATCGTTGTTGCATGTTTGGATTTCAAGGCATAAAAAAGTTGCATATGTTGTTGCTTTGAATCACATATTTAATGGTGATAGTTGCATGATAATGATAACATGTTTCATATTGGTTGCATGTTGAATGGTGTTTGTTGCATGTTTCATGGTCATTATTTGCATGTTTAGATTTCCAGTATAAAAAAATTATTACATGTTTAATGGTTAAAAGTTGTATGTTAATGGTGAAATTACATGTTAATGGTTAAAAGTTGCGTGTAGCAATTATATCTTCCTAATAATTTTTATTCAATGTATACATGAAGAAACCGAGTAATTTTTTTGAAACCCTAACGAACTAGGAAACAATCACAAAACCCTAATCATAATAAAAAAAAAAAACGTAAGATTCTGGATTTGGTTTAATGCAGTGTATATTCATAGTAAAATCGAGAACTCAAAAAAGAATTATCGAAAGCTTTGGGTAATGACGAACCCGTTGAAGTGTAAACTGAAAAAATTATCGGTTGAGTTTGGGATGGAGGCTTTGCCCTTTCGGCTCTCGCTGGGAAGAAATTCAAGATTTTGTATTATTGTATTTATTTATTTTAATAAAAAAAAATCAAGAATTGGGGTTTTAAATTTGGCCCGTGAACCGACTTTTTTCCTTCCGATTCTCTGTCTTCTTTCCTTCATCTAGGTTTTAAGCTTGGGTAGATTTAAGGAAAAAAAAATAAAAAACGAAGGCATTTGATAATAGATCAGATTTCTTTACCTAAGGGCGTGTCTATGATACCCATAAAAATCCAGCGACAATGTTGTGGATGCGACGAAGCAGCGACGGTGAAATAGAATCTCTAAAACAACGTCGGCCTATGTCAACGGGTAATTTGGTCATGATTCGGGAGATAGAGGTTTTTTAATTTGGGTTTTTGTTACCGGCATAGCCGGTTGCTTCATTCGCTTTTTTTTTATTATTTTAATACGGATCGTTAGATCTTATCAACCCAAAGATATGTGATACCCTAAATATCTTATACGTGCCCAAGAAAAATTAATGGAGATGATCCAAAACTTACACATTTTATTTGCCAAACCAGTATATGCATGAACACATTCATGACCATTAATATCCATCAGTATTCAACTATGCCTCTAGCTTATAGCTATTATGACAATTCTATCAAATCAATCTGAATCAACATTCGTCTAAGACCAAAACTTGCACAATTTTGGTGAAACCAGCATGCATGTACTCCTTGATGACCATTAATATCCATAAACTGTGCCTGCATAATTTTTTCATTTTGGCGAAACCAGCATACGCCTTGATGACCAATAATATCCATAAGCTGAGCTCGTGATATGTTAGAACAATAATCATTAAATATTAGTAAGATCCATATGAGATAAATTGTGTCAGTTGAATAAATACTCAATACTAAATCCGAATCCAATTTTTCATTATCAGTTCAACTTGTCGATCTGCTGTGAAATTTACAATTATTTCTCACACACAGGCCACAGAGACAGCACAAATGCATGCAAAATTGCTCAAAGTTCAAAGTTATCACCTTAGATAACGAGCCCTTAACCAACCCAGTTTGAATTATTTGCCTGTCATTTCAAGTCCCCAAAACCCAAAAGAGCAAGATTAATATTATCAAACAACTAAGTATTAATTACTCAATGGTCCCATAACCTTAATTAGTGTAATAAAAACGGACATTGACACTTAGCCAACACTAATGCTCATGATTCTTTTAGATGAGATTCTTGTTGAGATATGTTTCCATTATTTTTTGTTAATCGTCATGTTTTGAAAACTTGATTGGACCGGTTGGTTGAACTGATTGAATCGAAAATCGACCGTGAGTCTGATATGTTTAAGTCTTAAAAATGGATATCTAAAAAACCAATCAAAATTGGTGAATTGGACTTGACCAGTTCCTATTTTTTGAAAACCAAAAATTCAAATTTAATATAATTTTTAATTAATTAAAATTATTTATGACATCATCTAATTTTACCGATTCAATTAGAATAATTCAACCGATCAAATCAGTAATACATTTTAAATCACCGATTCGATCGTTAGTCAGATTTTAAAAACGCCGATAAATGGCCGATAAATGAAGAGTCTTAGCGTCAATAGCGACTGACACAGTTGCTCTTACAGAGAAAGACGTGTCCAAAAGGATGTTTGCCCTTTTAATCAAATGCTTTTTCTGAAAGGAAATTTTTTTTCCCAATTTCACTAAGGCGAAACGTCCATGTTTAGGGACTTGTCAAGGATCTCCCAATCTTCAAAACCGGCATATCTTTTTTGATAAAAAAAAAAAAAAAAGAAGCTTAATGCCCTTCTCTTTATTTCTCTATGTTTTTAAATCCAATATTTTTTAAAAAAAAGGCTGTTGCGATTGACAGTAGCACTCCTCTCCCTTGTTTACCTTTTGAGGGTTTATACTGCGCCATGCATTATTGATTTAATTTGGTTGTCTAATTGTAATTATTACATACAGGCCTCTTTTGCTCTTTAATTCATTTCCTTCTATTCTCAGCAAAACTTTTGACTATGCTTTCTGGACAAATCTGAGTGATTTTTCAATTGTCACTACATTATCATCTTCTTTACTCGGTTTGATGGAACGTTGATAGAGTGTTAATGTTAGCGTTTTAACATTCCACCAAACGGATAAGTTAACGCTCACAAAATCAGAATCTCACAACATTAGCTTATTTTTTTGACGCTAGCTTATATTCTAGCGTTTACTCCATAATTTATAAGCTGACTTAACAATACTCTTGTTTACCCAATCTTTATGTACCTGACAAGTGACAACCGTAGCTCTTTAATTTGTAGAGTTAATGTAAGTCAGTTTTATGGGTTGATGATTGATCACATTACAGTGAACATTTAATTAAAAATAGTTTGGTGACTGCTAACAATTCGACCAATAATTTTCTGAGCACCAAAAATGATGCCCATCCCACGCATTTTACTCTCACTGCATGTCATGCGAGTGAAGTTTGAGTAGTGCATGTCATTATCACGTGCCAACTTAATTTGGATCCATTCCTGATTTTTTTTTTTTAGTAATGACAGGGACACAGATTCGGCCACATATATTTAGGTGACGGGACAGTCATCACAAACCACAAAATTACTTTTGGTGACACTACTATACATCTGTGTCTATAATATTTCCATTTTTTTTTTATAATTTTCTTATGTGCATGTATAGCAATGCCCGTGTTTCTATACTATCTAATGAGTTGTCTAAATATGATTTATTAACACTATTAACTATAGCTGTTTTTCCTTTTATATAGGTTTGAAAGTACCTTAGCTATCTGTCCAAAGATTTTCTTTTAAAATAAGATACCATGAACATCCCACAACTATCGGATCATCATCTGATGATCATCAATTCAACTTACAGAGTCTAGAAAGTTGTTCTCTGTAAAAATTAAGGCTAGCTAATTACAAACTGACCAGCCCAACTCCAGAAAGTTCTTCTCAGCTCCTTCCCTTTCTCAGTGACCAAAAAAATTAATCCCAGTTACTGAAATGGATCAAGCAGATTCCAAATCTAGTCTTGAGTCACCTCTGATTCCAAACTGTGAAAAGGGTTTTGAATATGGTGATCTTAAATGCATTGACAAAGCTGGGATAGTAATGGAGTTGCAGCAGCAAATGCAGTTGGCAGGACCTCTGGTTTTGATTAGCTTTTTACAGTACAGCCTACAGATGATATCAGTCATGTTTGTGGGGCATCTTGGTGAGCTATCTCTTTCCAGTGCTTCCATGGCTACTTCATTTGCGGGAGTCACTGGCTTCAGTTACATGGTAACCGCTTTCTTAATAAACTAATTAGTATCATGCATTATATGTATGTATATAAGTGCGGACAGACGAGAAAATACACGTACTTTCTCGTGTTTTTTCACGATGCTTCTCGCCTGCCCTCAGGAAAGAAGAACTATGTATGTCTAATGTTTGTTCTTTTATTATTATGAGTAGCTGGGAATGGGAAGTGCACTGGAAACATTTTGTGGGCAAGCATATGGAGCGAAACAGTATCATATGTTGGGTGTACAAATGCAGCGAGCAATGCTTGTTCTGTCACTTTCAAGCATTCCTATAGCAATCCTTTGGGCTTACACTGGACAAATTTTCACAAGCCTACATCAAGATCCAGAAATTTCATTCCATGCAGGAATTTATGCTTGGTGGTTGATCCCTAGCATCCTCCCTTATGGCATTCTTCAGTGCCAATTCAGATTCCTGCAAACCCAAAATAATATTTTGCCACTGATGTTAAGTACTGGAATTACAACTTTGGTTCATGTCCTTTCTTGTTGGACTTTAATTTTCGGATTTGGGTTTGGTAACAAAGGAGCTGCCTTGTCTAATGCCATCTCTTATTGGATCAATGTAATTATCTTGGCAATTTATATAAAAATTTCTCCTAAATGTGAGAAAACTTGGACTGGTTTCTCTATGGAGGCTCTGGAAAATCTCCACAGCTTTCTTGGATTAGGGATCCCTTCAGCTCTTATGGTCTGGTGAGTCCTAATATATTTATTACAGTGAGCTTAAGGAATATACATGTGCTAATTAAAATTTTTATTGCTTCTATGACATTAATTTATCAGCTCGGAATTCTGTTCATTTGAGTTTTTGGTTCTCATGTCTGGTCTTCTTCCCAATCCCAAGCTAGAAACATCAGTGATGTCGATCAGGTTTGGCATCTCCTAAAATGAAGTTACTTGCAACACAAGTAACACACTAGTTTAGCCTCCAATGCTGATTTTGAACATTTTACTCTGCAGCCTAAACATGAGTTCAGTGGTCTTCAGAGTCCCCTTTGGTTTTGGCAGCGCTGTAAGGTAGCTAGAGCTTAGATAATCATCTGCTGTACCTGATATATGTGTTTAATGTTCTGACTGTTTTCTTCTGGTTTTTACTTGCTTGCTTGACTAAAGCACGAGAGTTTCTAATGAATTAGGTGCTGGAAGGCCTGATGCTGCACATCTCGCGGCACAGATTGTTATATTCTTGGCATTTACAGAGGGTGTATTGCTAAGCTCAATTGCAGTTGCAGTCCGGGACATATGGGGCTATTTGTACACAAACGACCGGGAAGTAATCATATATATGGCTTCCATAATGCCAGTGCTTGCTCTATCCAACTTCATGGATGGAATCCAGGGCGTGCTTTCAGGTTTATGCTTCTTTTCCGAATCATTTATAATCCTAAAATTGTTAAATAAATTTATGATCTATTCACCAAAACCATAATGTAGGTGTTGCTAGAGGGTGTGGCTGGCAAAAGATTGGTGCATATGTGAATCTAGGAGCATATTATCTCATAGGCCTACCTTGTGCTATAAGCTTGGCCTTTGTCTTCCAATTTGGAGCTAAGGTAATAGCAATTCAATAATCTTTTCAAAAGCTTACATTGTCATGATCAAGCTTGTGTTAATGAATCCTAATTATGCAGGGTCTTTGGATGGGGATCATATTTGGAAGTGGTCTCCAAGCATTTGTGCTTTTAGCCATTACTCTGCGCACAAACTGGGAGCAAGAAGTAAATTCGAATCTAACCCTTAAATTCTAGTAGCATGTATGATACACTGATATGATCAAATCCATTTAATGGTTATTTGCTTTACGTGTGACAGGCAAAGAAGGCTAGAGAAAGAGTGTTTGCCTCCAGAATTCCTATCGAAATGCTATCATAAAACTGTTTACTATGTAATTCTTCTTGAAAAGTTTCCACCATGGATAGAATCAAAATATTTGCAGCATCTTTATCACTTGACAGATATAATATGTTATTGATCTCTAGAAATAGTTACATTAATCAAGTTCTGATTGTGTTTCTGTCAACCGTGGTGTGATTATATATGAAACTAAATATAATATTATATATATATATATATATTAGTGTTCTAAAATGCCCCGCCTGTATAGGTTCGGCGGCCTATGGCTGTCGCGCCTGGCCCCAAATCGTTGGGGCCTGGCGCTCGTCGCAAATTCATCGGTCAACCAATGTTGACCGACACAGAATTCGAAATTAATTGCTTTTTCCAGCCGAATTTCACACCATAATCCTAATTCTAACTTTAAATTTTATAAAATTAACTCTGTAACTCATCAATTTGAAAAAAAAATCTCAATTTAGAGTATAAATCATAAATTCAAAAATCTAATATTTTTTCTACTTTTGTTAGTTTCTCATCAAATTGACCATTTATAAATATTAATCATGACTCAAATAACATTTATCTATGATTAATTTCTCCAAATCATAGATAATTTTTTGATAATATAATCACTTGTTTGTAAAATTTCTTATTCTTCGGGTTGATCCATCCCTGAAGGACAGCATTAGTGATAGCTTTGGAGGCTTGGACTTGAATTTGCCGCCAGAGAGCAATAGGTCTAATGGTGTGGGAACTATTGATGTGAAAGGCTTTTCATGAGCCTTGTAACTCCTACAGTGTCAATGGACCAACAAAGCTGGTGGGTGATGAATAGCCTAAAAAGGAGCAGGAGATGAATTTTCCTATAAATGATAGCTTGCTGGTTGGCCACAGACACAGTGCCTCAGCTTCTGCTCCAACACCTCCTCGTCCACAAGCTCATTTAACCGGTGTCATATCCCATTATTGACCTGACTGAATCAGAAGTCGATGAGACCTCTCATGCGTCAGTCTCCTTTCCAGGCGTGCCAACATCATCTGAAGAGATCAGTGATAAAGATGCTGTTGAGCATGTTAAAGTCAAAGAAAATCATGAACCTAAAGCATGATTGAAGAAAATAAATAAATTAAATATGTAGGTGGGTCCCACATATTTAAAAAGAAAATAATAAAAAATTAGAATTGAATTTCATATCTATAAATTGAGGTTTTATTTCATTATTTTTTTCATCTCATTCTCAATCAAATCCTTTGTATTCTAAGAGAGAAAATATAGTTTTTTTTCTTAAGAGTTTGTGAGAGAGTTGTAGTTCTCTTATTCTAAGAGAGTGTGAGATTGTTCACTTCTTGACTTAGAGAGAGATTGTAAAATTCTTTCCACTATAGTGAAATCCTTCTACTTTTGCCTGTGGATGTTTCCCTCACATTGAGGGTTTTACCACGTTAAATATGTGTCTCATTGTTTTATTTTATTGTTAATATTTATGGTAGGCTAAAGCTTCTAATTATTATTATATTGTTATATGGTAGGTTAAGCCTCCTAATTATTATATGGTAGGTAACGCCTCATGAACTAACAATTATTCTCAATTTCACTTTACTTGTGTGCCAGCTTCAGCCCACGATCCCCTAACAGTGGTATCAGCGCTTCAGGTTCATGATTAATGTTCACGGAGACTATTCACGTATACAGTACTATTTAAGTATACAACACTATTCACGTATACGGTACTATTCACAATGAAATAGTAAAAAGCTGGTTCAAGTAAGAAGCTGATCGTCATCAGAAATATGACAGGAAAGTTCGATTGAGAAGTTCAAATGGAGCAGCTTTTCCCTATGGAAACTTAAAATAAAAGCAATATTGAGAAAAGACAATTGCTTGGCGGCAATTGGAGAGAGACCAGATGAAATGACTGATGAAAAATGGAAGAATATGGATGACAACGCTATATGCAACTTGCATCTAACCTTAGCAGATTCTGTGTTATCAAGTGTTGCAGAGAAGAGGGCTGCAAAAGAGATTTGAGATGCACTTACCAAATTGTACGAGGTCAAGTCACTACACAACAAGATCTTCTTGAAGATGAGACTTTACACTCTTCGAATGAGTGAGTTCACATCCATGACCGATCACATTAACAACTCGAATACATTATTTTCCCAACTCACTGTGTTGGATTATAGTATATCAATAAATGAACGTGCGGAGATTTTACTTCAAAGTCTGTCTGATTCGTATGATCAACTAATCATCAACTTGACAAGTAATGTTGTCAGTGGTAATCTACTCTTTGACGAAGTTGTAGCTGCTGCTATGGAAGAAGTGTCTAGGCTCAAAAATAAGGAAGACATGTCATCTAGTTCATAACAAGTAGAAGCATTGGCGATGAGAAGAGGGAGATCAATGGAACGTGGCTCAAGTGGGAGTCAAAATCATGGCAGATCGAAATCAAGAAGTAAGAAGAATGTTAAATACTACAACTGTGGAAAGAAAGGGCACGTCAAGAAATATTGTTGGAATCTGAAGAATGGTGGAGAAAAAGCTCATGTTGCAACAAAATCTCAGGGATGTATTGCAAGTACTTCTGAAAAAGGTGGCGCACTTTACAGTGAAGTAGCAATGATGTCCAATGATAGCAGAAAATAACTAAGTGATGCATGGCTGGTTGATTCTACAACAACATGGCACATGATCTCTAGGAGAGGATGATTTTGTCATTATGAACCTGTCTCTGGAGGATTGGTTTTTCTAGTCAATGATCATGCCTTGAAAATTATTGGGATTGGAGCCATTAAAATAAAGATATACGATGGTACTATTCGCACTGTACAAGATGTTCAACATATTGTGGGAATGAAGAAAAATCTTCTGTCAGTTGGGCAGTTAGACGACCTCGGATACAAGACCGTTGTTGAAAATTGTGTATTAAAAATTGTGAAATGAGTACTTATAGTCTTGAAAGCTGAAAAGATTTCAGTAAACTTGTATATGCTTTTGGGAGACTCGATTCAGGAAGCAACTACATTAGTAGCATCGCTGGATTCTGGAGATGAAGCTTCTGTGTTGTGGCACCAGAAACTATGTCATATGTCAGAACAGAAAATGAAGATTCTCGTCAATCAAAAGCTACTCCCAGGCTTGAAAGTAATTAGTCTACTGTTTTGTGAGCATTGTGTTACAAGTAAACAAAACAGATTAAAATTCAACAAGTCAAGTGCTCATAGTAAAACCATTTTAGAGTTGATTCACTCTGATGTTTGGGAAACACCGGTTCAATCTCTGGGGAAAGAAAAATAATTTGTATCATTTATTGATGAATTTTCTAGAAGATGTTGGGTGTATCTGATCAATAACAAGTCAGATGTGATGCCAGTTTTCAGAAACTTCAAAGCACAAATTGAAGTTGAAACTGGAAAGAGAATCAAGTGTTCAAGGACAGATAATGGAGGAGAATATTACAGCAAGGATTTTGATGCACATTATCAGTAAGAAAGCATCAAAAGGTAGACTACTACACCTTACACTCCTCAACAAAATGGGGTGGCAGAAAGGATGAATAGAACGCCGCTGGAACGAGTAAGAGCTATGATCAGAACAGCTAGTCTACCAAAGTGTTTTTGGGCAGAAGAATTTCATACAACATGTTATGTTGTAACTAGATCTTCATCATCTGCCAATGGTTTGAAGACACCGATGGAGATGTGGAGCGAAAAATCAGCTGATTACTCATTGTTGAAGTTGGTGTTTGGAGTGTCATTTCTGAATTGTATATTATATTATTTATCAATAAAATAACTACATTTTCATTTCATACATTCTTAATGGTATTGTCATTATGTGTATTAGATTAATGTATAAATATGCTAAGAATGACATCGACCTTAGAATAGTCTTGATATTAGATGTAAACTATTCTTAAAGTAGATATATTCCTAGTCGTTGGTTTTGGAAAACGGTCGAATTCTTATAACTTATAAGACTAGCACATGTCATATATTGGATTTGGTATTCCAATGGTTTAACCCGATATACCATGAGTTTTGGAAACTCGTATAGACATGTGGGTATTCGTTGAAGCGAATACTGAATGACTCATATGCGATTCCTAATAGTTGGAAGTACACACCACTGTCAATATGAATCTCCTCGATTCGAGTAGCATATGTAATCATTTGACTATAGGATAATATTTATTTTGTGTGAGATCCTCCACACTTTGATGCCATCTATGTCATAAATCTTTCATGGTCTAGTCTCTAGATGTTCGTTGGGTGTGGACCGATGCACTCAGTAATCAAGTGTGAATCAAGATAGGATTCGTCGGCCCGTATGTGTACCATAAGGGGTTTATGTATCCATGTTAGTAAAGTCACGATTCTTAAATATTTGGCCAAAGTCGATCACCTAGGGTGGATCGCATCAGTTATGAAGAATCGTGGACATGTCGACATGAGATGTGTACCTCGAAAACTTGACGGTGTATTTTATGTTTCCTAAGCATAACTCGGATAGCCTACGACATATGGATTGTTAAACATATGTGATGATCTCGACTTGTATAATTCACAAAGGTCATTTGTGTTCTTTGCGAATTCGGAGGTGGTCGAATTGCATACATATTAGCTAGGCTTATATGACGAACATGTCTGAACTTAAAGAGTCCCAATATGAAGTGTACTCGTTGAGCACTTGGATAACCGATTAATTTTGATAAAAGATAATATTCGATATTATAATTATCAACTAAGATAATCAAGTGTTATTGGATAACATTGATTATTTACTTTGACCTAACTGGATTAATTGGTTTAATTCAATAATTACACAAGGACTTAATTATAAAATCATAATTATTTCAACCATTGGAGGATATTATGATAATTGTAAGTATGTAATAATATGTGGTTTTGACTTGATTTAATTGGATTAAATCAATGTGGAAAATATTTAACTAATCCATTTCTTAATCATTGGCTTGATTTAATTGGATTAAATCAAAGGGGGAGATAATAGAGATTAATCACACCTAATTATACATATATGGACAAATTAGATAAAGCCCATTTAAAAGTTGATTACTACTTTTATTAATTAAAAGTTGCCTAAGTTTTGTTATAAATATCAAGCTTAAGTAAAATTTTAATTACAAGTATAAGCATAAGCAAAAGATTGAGTAAGCTATACACAAGTAATTCTTTAGAGATTAGCCTAAGTTAGAGAAGTGTTTAGAGAAGCTTGTAAGGTCTCTACAACATTTCATCTATGAGAAATTAAGATTGGATCTTGAAGTGAAGCTTGCACACCTTGGAGGTTCTCCAACCATTTCAACAAAGGAAAAGTAGATTGGATCTTATATCAAACTTCCTAGGTAATGTTTGATCTTCTCATAAGCTATGTTCTTTTTTGTATTAGATGCATGAACATATAGCTTAATGTTGAAATAAGGTTAATTAATTTGTGTTAGGATATATTAGAAGTATAAATACAACATGCTTATGAATTAGGTCAAAGATGTTTATGTTGGACATGAAACAATTAATAAGAGTTTGGAACTCTAGATTAAAAGCTTAGAGTTATGACTACCATTCTAGATTCACTTGACCATCTTTAGGTGAACTAGAATTGTTCATGAGACATTTCTAATTGGAATTCTAAAATGGTATGTGAATAGATTCAAACATATGCATATAAGTATTTAGAATACATGTATAAGCAGGGGTTTTTGGCACAGACGCAGCGAAAGCTCGCGGTTTGGGCGAAATCATAATTTTAAAACTTTTTAAATTACCGAATAATTTTTTTAATATCCAATATGAATAATTCATTCATATTTCACCTAGACATCTTTATTCAATATCAAATAACGACATAAATAGTTAAGAAACATCACGAAACTTTTACGAAAACGTTTTTCCGTAAAATGGCATAAAACACATTTTTGACTGAACCGACCACCCAATACACATGAGGGCTACCCAGGTCAGTCCAAACAGTACTAGGGCAGTTCATGGGCTGCCTGAACAGTGACCAATTAACTGTTTGGGCAGCCGTCACGCGGTTGGCTCAAAAGTCACCCGATAACGTCGTTTTTCGCCATTTTTACTTATTTCAACTCCAAAATAATTTCCAGCAATTGTTTCAATGTCCAAAAACATCCAATACATTTATAAAATATACTTTTCATCACAAAAAACAAATAATTTCCAGATCTGATTTTGTCACAAAAAATATCATTTTTCATGCTTTAAATCTAATTTTCTCAATATTAATCATATTAATACTAACACCAACCAAAGCCACCACCTATGAAGAACTCAAGAAAAATTCTAGGAGTTACAAGAGTGGTCATAACATTCTAGAATGGTAACAAGTCATCAAATGATAAAATTGAACTAATATTACAATAATATTATCCAATCTAACTTCACACATGCATCTAGCCTCCAAAGCCATCATCTAAATCAAATAGCCCCAAAAACTAAGAAAAGAAGAAACCCTAGAAATATTCTAGATATTCAAGAACAAGAAACAAGATTTCTAAGTTTAATATTATTGAAGATTACCTCCAAATCTTGCAATTTCCTCAAACGTTTTCTTGATTTTCTTCACTTTTTTCCTTGACTCTTCAAGAAATTTTTTGGGTGCTTTCATGGTGGTGGATTTCGGCCATGGCTTCTTATTATTGAAGAAAACTAAATTATTAAACTTTAAATAATGAGCCAAACCGACTTTAGGGGTAGGAATAAAGGCATTTTGGTCATTTGATCATTTGGTCATTTTTAATCAAATTAAATAATAATAAGCCTTAAGTTGAAAAATCCAATTTGTAAACTTTAAGCTTAATAAAATCATGCCACATGTAACCAATAATAATCAAACATATTGCATAACATTTATGTAATAATGATATAATTTAATTATCTAAATATTTAACATTTAAACATCTAAATAATTAATTAATGCGATTATTATTATATATGTATTTTTATTTACATTAAATAACAAATACATATGTTAATGACATGTGTCAAAGTCTCATTTGACAAATAATTAATATGTATCAAAGCAAATTTTGTATCAAATACAAATACACATTAATTATTAATTGACCGAAATGCCCCTAATGTATGTATTTTTGTTTAACCGTTTAAACGATTTGAATTAACTCATTTAATTCGGTGAAGTATTATGAATAATCTATATTATTCATAACGCGTTGCTCAAGTGCTCAACGAGTACACTTCATATTGTGAGACTCTCTAAGTTTAGGTTTATCCGTCACGAAATCCAATTTCGTGTCCATAATTCACACACTCATGAATTATGACGACCAAGGATAATCTCACTAAACTATGCAAGTCGAGGTCATTGCATACGTATAATCCCTCCGTCACAGGCTATCCATATTATACATGTGATATAGATGGGAACGTCAAATCCTTATGGTATATTATAGTCGACTTTCAAATTTATGATCTCTAAATAACACTAGGAACTTGCTTCCGAAGTTTTACCACGACCATGGATTTACTTGCTCTCAAACACATGTAAGATACATATGCTATGTACACATGACTGACAAATTCTATCTTGATACACACTGGATATCATGAGCATAAGTCCACACCCAACGAACAGACAGAGGTCTGATCTAAATAGATCGGTGACGTGACTGCCATCAAAGTGTGGAAGATAACTCATATATCTATTGTGGTATCTCAAGTCGAAGGATCACTATGCTCGCTCAACTCGAGAAGATTCCTATTGACATTGATATACCATCTATTATGAAATCTTTAGTGAGTCGTTCAGTGTTTATCAAATAAACACCTACATATCTATAAGAGTCTCTTGAGACTCATGACTCATTGGGATAAACCATCGGACCAAGTCACGATATACGACATGTACTGGTCTCGGTGGATTTTACTAACCGACCCGTGTTAGCAAATCTTGACCATGAACTTTATTTAAGGATATACAACTTATAGTGACGCTTCCCAATGTCAATTACAAACTACGTTGTAACTGCGCACTATATTATAAATCCTAGGGTCTTTGTCTAATATACACGTATCACTAAATCAGATTTAGTTTCAATCTAATCATAATTAGATATCTAATCATAATTAGATCGAATATGTATATAAAAGACAAGAGGTGCTACCATTAAATAAGTAATATTATGGAAAAATGCATTGATCGTATTCATGAATTGGACATAAATACGATCCGGATTAGCACTATGAGCACTAACTCTAACAATTTCTCCCACTTGCTCTAGTGTCAATCCACAGTATCATATGCACATCTCAATGTGTATCACATACTCATGGCCCTCAATAGCTCACATAGCACTCAAGAGGTAGGCAACAACAAGTAAACCCGCTTTAACACATATTGAGTTTGTCCAACACACCCAATCGTTTCTTTTAACCATCATCATTCATATTTTGTAGAACCCAAGTTCTACATCAATATGACTCAGATGCGATATCAATATTGTGATATAGCTATATAGTTGTCTATGTATTTAGAGATCAAATCCAAAATACTATGCAGACAACCACAAACACAACACTAATATCGAAACTTATAATCTATAAGGTCACTATGCAACTTCATAAGTCAATTCTTCATAAGTTGCAACAAATTCCACTAATACAGTAGAATCAAGTGTGACACTCCCACTGCATCTTTTCTGAATTTATATGACGTAGACCATCTAACGTCACAATTAGACTCAAAACTAATCTGACCCTAATGGTTGCAGATTATATTCTCCATGAATAAGAAACTCGTTCTTAATATCTCAAAGATAACAAAGAACATGTTTCAAGACATATCATATGGTCTACAACATATCAAAATAACTCGTAACAATTACAATTAAATCGATATCTTTAATCGTACATAATATAGTATTCATTATGCTATCATCATATGATGCATCAGATTGACTAGACATTCTAATCAATTTCTCTTTTGACAAAGGAATCATCTTTTACGAAAGATTAATACTATATATAAGAGACACACTAACTGTCAAACAATTATACTAACTGTCACACGGATAGTCTTGATGTGTCCTTTATTAGATCATATCCAATGTACGACTAATGAGAGTTTCTCACAAGTCTCTTAGTTTTATATCATATATAAAATTTTATATCAAATATATCAAAGACTACTCTCACTGCTTTCACGGAGAAAAGAAGACTTATGGTAAACCTTTTACCTTAAAAATATCTCATCATTATATTAATAATGATAATGTCGTTAGGATATATAACACTAGAAAGAAATTTGTACGCTCCCACTGACCCTACTATCAAATATGTATTCTCTATACTTTGATAAAATCAGACAATCTGACTGTATCAAAATTAGAGAACACAGATTTTCGAAAAGCTTATCTGACTCCACAATAGGCTCTATAAGCTAGTACACAAAACTGTGATCTTAGCAGAATACAAACTCTATGGCCATTCTAGAATGAACTCTTCAAACAAAGAAATCACAATAGATCTCTTCTTCGAAGAAACCATTCAGGAACGCCACTTTGTATTCCTGGTTAAAATACATAGTTTAATATCAACATTAACCAACAGATCATTAATTGTTCAATTAGTGTGACTACAGACAAGTTTCCTCAAAATCTACAATAGATTGTTGAGTATAACCTTTCTCACTGTCATATTATAAAGGTTAAACCTTAATCGGTTCACTTTGCTTTTGCTGCGCAAATAATTTACACATTTTATGAACAATTCATAACGAAAGCTTAATCAAGTTCAAAACTTGATCTTAGTAAGCTACGAACAATCTTAAATCTATGATTTAATGCTAACTTCCGAGATCGATATCAAATATCGCTCCCACTATAAGTTATAGGATAATTTTCTTCGATAAGAAAATAACAGAATCATTAAGTATCAAATACTTTGCAAATGATTCTAACATTCTATTGGACTTATATGGAAGCTGTCTAATGGTCTTTTCATCTTATTAATTACGTCACAATTGACTTTGTTAAGTCAAGTCTTTTCTACAATGGTCAACATCTAATGTTACGTACCAAGTAATAAAACAATTCTATTACTCGGGATCGTAGAAAAGATATTCTATCAAATAGAATACAATATTCTATTAAATAGAATAAATGATAAATTTTTACTTGTACCTCCAAGGCGCAAGTACTTTCAATTATATAACCATTATATAAAAGAAAGATTCAAATATCAAAATTTTCAAGATTCAAATTTTCTACTTATACATATCATATACGTAACTGTGGAAACTAATGGAATCTTAATTAAAAAGATGAATTAGTATTACTGGAGCATATCCCCAAGAGTATTGAAAACTAATTTGGAAATACTCAATAGCAAACGAATTTGATCATATAAGATTCAATTTCTCCAACTGATCAATTCCATCACGATGGAATTGTAGAAGAATAATATTGAGTAAGAATCACATCCATTAAATAACTTTAGAACTAATTGCCATAAATTCATATGTTTGGTCATATTAAACATCCTTGAATAATTGAAAGACTCACGATGAATTTTAAAATATAGTTTTCAACACTTCAAATAGAATATCTTTGAATCATTCAAAATATTCTATCCGCATTTCATCAGAAACATATTGAAATTTCTCGAACCATTCAAGACGTTCAATATATATTCTTTTAGAAACATGTAACTAAGTCATAACAATTCATTAACTAAGTTATGAAGTAAAGAAAACTATGCATGACAATTTATAATTCATTAAACTACATACATCTAATGTATTAGTTTAATAAATCTGTGGTCCAATGACGATCATTGGTTAAATGAGATTTAATCACATCCTGAATACAATATTCATTAAATGGATAAGGATATATGGTGCGATCTTGTATCAGACCATCCTTTACCATACAGAATAAACATCTAATGCTTATGTGATAAAATCTCATAAAATATTGTTCTAAGTTATTTAGTTCACCGAATATTTTTCTTAATGTTTATCTCTTCATCAATGAAACTACTATTCATATTAAAATATGTAACAATTGTTTATAAAGAACAAGTAACTATCAAATAGTCGCAAGTTCTGATATCAAATATAAAAAACAATCATTAAACACTATTTTAAATAACTAGACGGGAGATCTGGTATCCAATACTTATAGTTGTCGTATTGTGAGAATCGATATTCTCAACACACAACTATACACATCTGCTTTCTTAAGCTTTATAATTTGCCTTCAATTATTCACAACAATTGCAAATAATTGTTAGCAAACTGTGTCAAACACGTGACTTCTTAAAAGTCACTAAAGCAAAGAAATGTCATTATAAGATAAACAAATACCTAATTGAGTTTTCTTAATGCCAGTCAAGAATCTCGAGACATGAACTAATTAACGTCAATTCTTACCGCACAATAAACTATTCTCTCTAGACAATTATATCCTAAAACAGATATCTATTTAGATTACTTATCGTGACTTAGCAACTAAGTCACTAACCATCCTGATTTTCAAGAAAATCGGAACAACAGTTCCCGATGGTTTTGACTAATCTAACAATATCCAAGTCTACTAACATTCTAGAACTTATTCTAGAAATACGCAACCAAAAGTGAAGTCAGAAAATATATTCAAATAATATGCATGCAGTGGATTAGAAGTATAATTCTATTAACAATATAGAATAAAGGAAAACACACAAGCGGTAATTTCCATAATATTACGCACTGCCTGAGTTATGGATTTTTAACCTTGTAGTGTCTCCCACTACTTTACGTAATACCGTAATCCCCAACGGAAAATGAGAATTCAATAATTAAATCGAATTCCATAGTGAGAGGTAGACCCCATGAATATATTTCGACTCACAGCTTTAACACGATCTCGCCTACGTATATTCATTAGGTAGACAACTCATTGTCAATCACACTCACTGTGACTCCGGATTTTGGTCATGACTGTTTCTCATTATGACAGCTTTGGCACGTTCACAAGGAGGCGTATCAAGGCTTCACTTGACAATGACAAACTCAAGCTACCGATGTAGTCCTGACAGCTTTGGCAAGTTCAGGATTTCCACTTTCACTTGAATTTGTCTGGTATCAAATATACATCCGGCATGGATCAAATTCTATCAACTATACCCTCACTGCTTTGGCACTTTCTCGTATGCAGCCATAGAAAGATACCCATAAACCGTATTGACAAGACGGACCAAGAAACATGCATATAATACATGTCACTTTACTACCTTATTTAAGCGGGGATATTCCTCAAGAAAGCATTGCTCTACATCAAATGTAGAATTTAATCTAGATCAATTTCTAAACAATTCAATTCTACCTTAGAAAACACAACTTAACTTAACCATTAAATTTCTGTTACATTTCCTGTTAACGTAGAACCAAAAAGTCAAGAAATATCTAAATTACATGCATGTGCAAACATCAAAATTGGATTATATATCATATATCAAGCACGAATAATGTAATGGATGAAGGATCAGACCTACTCTGATACTATTTTTGTTGAGGTTTTTGGCACGGGGGCAGCGGAAGCTCGCGGTTCTGGCGAAATCGTAATTTTAAAACTTTTTAAATTACCGAATAAATTATTCAATATCCGATATGAATAATTCATTCATATTTCACCTAGACATATTTATTCAATATCAAATAACGACATAATAGTTAAGAAACATCACGAAACTTTTACGAAAACGTTTTTCCGTAAAATGGCATAAAACGCGTTTTTGACCGAACCGACCAACCAATGCATATGAGGGCTGCCCAGGTCAGTCCCAACAGTACTGGGGCAGTTCATGGGCTGCCCGAACAGTGATCAATTCACTGTTTGGGCAGCCGTCGCCCGGTTGGCTAAAAAGTCACCTGGTAACGTTGTTTTTTACCGTTTTCACTTATTTCAACTCCGAAATAATTTCCAGCAATTGTTCCAATGCCCAAAACACATCCAATACATTTATACAACATACTTTTCATCACCAAAAATACAGAATTTCCATATATGATTTTGTCACAAAAAATATCAATTTTCATGCTTTAAATCCAAATTTCTCAATATTAATCATATTAATACTAACACCAACCAAAGCCACCACCTATGAAGAACTCAAGAACAATTCTAGGAGTTATAAGAGTGGTCATAACACTCTACAATGACAACAAGTCATCAAATGACAAAATTGAACTAATATTATAATAATATTATCTAATCTAACTTCACACATGCATCTAGCCTCCAAATCCATCCTCCAAATCAAAAAGCCCCAAAAACTAAGAAAAGAAGAAATCCTAGAACTATTCTAGATATTCAAAAATAAAAAACAAGATTTCTAAGTTTAAGATTATTGAAGATTACCTCCAAATCTTGCAATTTCCTCAAATTTTTTCTTGATTTTCTTCACTTTCTTCCTTGACTCTTCAAGAAATTTTTAGGGTGCTTTCATGGAGGTGGATTTCGGCCATGGCTTCTTATTATTGAAGAAAATAAAATTTTTAAACTTTAAATAGTGAGCCAAATCGACTTTAGGGGTAGGAATAAGAGCATTTTGGTCATTTGATCATTTGGTCATTTTTAATCAAATTAAATAATAATAAGCCTTAAGTTGACAAATTAAATTTGTAAACTTTAAGCTTAATAAAATCATGCACATGTAACCAATAATAATCAAACATATTGCATAACATTTATGTAATAATGATATAATTTAATTATCTAAATATTTAACATTTAAACATCTAAATAATTAATTAACTGATTATTATTATATATGTATTTTTATTTACATTAAATAACAAGTACATATGTTAATGGTGTTGGGGTTTTATGGCGGAATGTCGGTAACGCAGCAGAAACGCGGAAAATCAAATTTTCCGATTTTAAAATTTTTTCTCGAATTAATTAAATAAACGTATTTATTTAATTATCCAATTATCAATTCTGAAAAATTACAAAAGAAATCATATTTCTTGGTAATTACCGAATTGCCCCATAACTTTGTAAAATGATCATTTTAGTCCAAAAATTATCAAATATAATTTTGAATGATTCTAAATCATTTCTAAAATATTTTTCAACACATCTAATGCATCAAAATAAGATTTCACACAAATCCCTAATTTTTGAGCGAATTGCCGTGAACCCCCAAATTTTCAATTAATTACAATTTGGTCCCTTTTGTTCAAAACAAGCCAAGATCAAATCCAATCAACCTAAAATTTTACATGCATCATATACACTCCATAATACATCACATATATGAAAATACCCAAATTTGGAGAGGTATATGAACCCTAATTTTTCAATTTCATCAAATTGAGCAATTTTACCAAATCTTTAAAATCCAACACTTTAATCCATTCAATACTTCACCAAACAAGCCTCACCACTTTGAAATAACTCTAAAACAATTCTAGGTCACCAAGGAGTGGCTCAACAACTCAAGAATGGCAACTTGATTTTCCAAAAATCAAAAGTAAGCTTTTTAAACCATTTAAAGGTTACTTACATGCATCAATCTTTCATTCAAGTTCACAACCATATAAACACAAACTATAGGAGTATAGATAACATCAAAGCATCACAAAATGAAGCTAAGCATGTTAGAAACATATTTCATGTTGAAGACATTAAAGAAAGACTTACAAAAACAAGCTTTTTCAAGCATTTTCCCTTTGAATTTCAAGCTTTGCTCTCAACACTCTTTTGTGTTATTTTGGTTTCAAATGAACTTCTTAAACCCTAAAATTGAAACAAAATAATTTATACTTGCCCCAAATAGACCTTGGCCGAATGGTAGGAAGAAATAAGTAAAATATCTAGATATTTTACTTTTGTTTCATTTAAAGGTTTATCAACTTGTTTTGCTTTTATCATTACACTTTAATGATTCCAAACAAGTCAACAATGGCAACTTAAAAAATATAACACTTATATTTAATAAGGTCATGGCCGAAAATTACAAAAGAAAAAGGAAATAGATATTTTCATTTTAAACAATTTAATCAAATATCTAAAGAAGTCAAAACCATTTTGACAACTTTTTCTTTAAGTATAAAGTCAACAATTTACACTTATGAATTTCCTAACTTTATCAATTGGTGAGATATTTATATTTTAATTATATTAATCATTTAACAATTAAACAATTAAATAATTAATTAAATACAAATATCTCAAATATATGTATTATATTTACTTTAAATATCTCAAATACAAATATTAATGATATATGTCAAATACCTTTATTTGACAATTTATTAATGTGTATTTAATAATATCGTATATTAAATACAAATACACATTAATTATGAAATGACGGTTCGGCCCGTTCGCATGTATTTTTCGTTTAACGTTTAAACGATTTATAAATAATCACCATTATTTATAAAAGTCACCCTAGTGCTCTACGAGAATATTTCATTAGTGAGACTCTCTAGATTCAGGTATATCCGTCATAAAATCCAATTTCGTGTCCATAATTTACCCACCCGTAAATTATGACGACCACAAATAAACTAGCTGAATCATACAAGTCGAGGTCATTGCATACGTATAATCCCTCCGTCACAGGTATCCGGATAATACCAGAGATACAGATGTAAACGTCAAATCTCTATATGTATTATCCTGTCGACGTATCTATTACCAATCTCTAAATAACATTCGAAACTTAATTTCGAAGTATACTGTGGCCACAGATTTAACAGAATGCTAATCATATATGGACTACCTATGCTCTGTACATAGAACTAACAGATCATATCTTGATACACACAGGATATCCTGAGGATCGGTTCACACCCAACGAACAGACGGAGGTATGATCTAAATAGATTGGTGACGTGACTGTCATCTAAGTGTGGATGATGTCTCATACATCCACAGTGGTATCTCAAGTCGAAGAACCACTATGCTACTCAACCCGAGAAGATTCTTATTGACGTTGGTGTACCATCCATTAAGAATCTTCAGTGAGTTGTTCAGTGTTTATCCACTATAAACACCTACATGTCTATACGAGTCTCCGCAGACTCATGGTTCATTGGGATAAACCATCAGACCAAGTCTCGATATACGACATGTACTGGTCTAAATGGATTTGACTAACCGGCCCGTGTTAGTAAATCTTGACCAGGAACTATATTTGATAATATATATATTTAACAGTGACATTTCCCAATGTCAATTACAAACTAGTTTTGTAATTGTGCACTGCATTATATATTATCGGGCCTTTGTCTAATATATACATATCACTAAACCATATTTAGTTTCAATCTAATCGTAATCAGATCGAATACGTATAAAAAACAAGAGGTGCAACCATAAATAAGTAATATTATGGAAAAATGAATTGATCGTATTCATGAATCAGACATAAATACGATGCGGATTGGCGCTCTGAGCACCAACCCCAACAAATGGCATGTGTCAAAGTCTCATTTGACAAATAATTAATATGTATCAAATCAAATTTTGTATCAAATACAAATACACATTAATTATTAATTGACCGAAATGCCTCTACTGCATGTATTTTCGTTTAACCGTTTAAATGATTCGAATTAACTCATTTAATTCGGTGAAGTATTATGAATAATCTATATTATTCATAACGCGTTGACCAAGTGCTCAACGAGTACACTTCATATTGTGTGACTCTCTAAGTTTAGGTTTATTCGTCACGAAATCTAATTTCGTGTCAATAATTCACCCACTCATGAATTATGACGACCACATATAATCTCACTAAACTATGCAAGTCGAGGTCATTGCATACGTATAATCCATCTGTCACAGGCTATCCATATTATACCTGGGATATAGATAAGAACGTCAAATCCTTATGCTATAATATAGTCGGCTTTCAAATTTACGATCTCTAAATAACACTCGGAACTTACTTCCGAAGTTATACCACGACCATGGATTTACTTGATCGCAAACACATGTAAGATACCTATGCCCTGTACACAGGACTGACAGATTCTATCTTGATACGCACTGGATATCATGAGCATCAGTCCACACCCAACGAACAGACGAAGGTCTGATCTAAATAAATCGGTGAAGTGACTGCCATCAAAGTGTGGAGGATAACTCATATATCTACCGTGGTATCTCAAGTCGAAGGATCACTATGCTCGCTCCACTCGAGAAGATTCCTATTGACGTTGGTGTACCATCTATTATGAAATCTTCAGTGAGTCGTTCAGTGCTTATCAAATAAACACCTACATATGTATACGAGTCTCCCGAGACTCATGGATCATTGGGATAAACCATCGGACCAAGTCATGATATACAATATGTACTGGTCTCGGCGGATTTTACTAACCGACCCGTGTTGACAAATCTTGACCAGGAACTTTATTTAAGGATATACAATTTATAGTGACGTTTCCCAATGTCAATTACAAACTACGTTGTAACTGCGCACTACATTATAAATCCTAGGGTCTTTGTCTAATATACACGTATCACTAAATCATATTTAGTTTCAATCTAATCATAATTAGATATCTAATCATAATTAGATCGAATATGTATATAAAAGACAAGAGGTGCTACCATTAAATAAGTGATATTATGGAAAAATGCATTGATTGTATTCATGAATCAGACATAAATACGATTCAAATTAACACTCTGAACACTAACCCTAACAGTATACTAGTTGTAAAATATGTGTTGATAGTGATTATGAAGTTAAAATTGGATTTTAAGTGTATTTGAAGTATTGGGAGAAAATTGGAAGTGTTTAATAATGTTTTGAACTTGAAAAATCACACATTGCTTGTCTAGCGTCGCGACGCAAACATTCCCTCGTCGCGATGCCGAGCCTAAAACACGGGTGCATCGCGACTCCCAGACTTTCACGCCGCGACACACCGATGTTTTCGTTCAGCATGTTCTCGGCATTTTGGGTGGCGTCGTGACGCCCAGACCTGATTCATACTAAAACTTATTTTTCTCCGTTCTGGAGTTTCCGGACTCCATTTTGGTCCTATTTTTTTCTTATGGACTCGAAATGGAATGTAGTTTTACATAAAAATATTTTAAAATACACTCATACTAAATATCCATGGGTTAGACCCATTTCTGCTGCGTGGGGCACCGGTCTGACCCTGAGGGTTCCACAACTGCCCCAACACTCATCTCTTCACATTTTTGGTTGTCATGTGTACGTGATGTACAACGCTCAAGAAAGAAAAAAGCTAGATCCAAAATCTAGAAAATGTGTTTTCTTGGGTTATGCTGATGGAGTAAATGGGTATCGCTTGTGGGATCCCACTACCCACAAGATCATCATCAGCAGAGATGTGATATTTGCCGAAGATCAACTGCAGAAAGAAGGAAATGATAACACTTCAGAAGAAAGTACAGAGACTACAACAGTACTGGTGGAAAATAATCCAGAACGAGAAAATTCAGATTCTTCTGAAGCAGCACCAGAGCACGAGGTATAAGAACCAGTTGAGTTTGAAGCTTCTAAAGTCCTTTGATCAACTCGAAAGAGAAGACCTCTTTATGGAGAGTAACATTGCATACTGCCTTCTAATGGAGGATGGAGAGCCATCAACTTTCCATGATGCTATAAAAGATGTAAATGCATCTTTGTGGATGACAACAATGCAAGAAGAAATAGAACCTTTACACAGAAACAATACATGGGATCTAATACTATTACCACATGGAAGAAAAGTCATTGGTAATAAATGGGTCTACAAGATTAAGCGTGATAGCAATGATCATGTGAAGCGGTATTGTGCACGATTGATGGTGAAAGGATATGCTCAGAAAGAATAGATTGATTTCAATGAGATATTTTCTCCGGTGGTTCGACTTACAACTGTCAGAGTAGTTCTGGCTATGTGTGCTACTTTTGACCTACATCTGGAACAGTTGGATGTGAAAACTATATTTCTTCATGGAGAACTTGAAGAAGAAATTTACATGCTCCAGCCAGAAAGTTTGCTGAAATAGGCAAAGAGAACTTGGTTTGCAGGTGGAACAAATCTCTATATGGTCTCAAACAGGCACATAGATGTTGGTATAAGAGATTTGATTCCTTCATTTTTGCCTTGGATACAACAGATTCAGTTCAGACCATTGTACTGTTGGGGTTGGTGCTCAGAGCGCCAATTCCCGGTTGTATTTCTGTTGAATACTTCTGTAAAACATTATTATTATGAATAATATATGCAGTTTCTATAATATAATCTATCTTTCTATATGGTAAAGACGTAATGACCCTAGAATGATTAGTCATGATACAGTTGCAAAAGCGTCGCAACGGACATTGAGAAGTATCATGACGTTGTCATTCTCAGACAGTTCCTGGTCAAGGTTTACACTACTTGGTCAGTAAAGTAAACCCGTTGAGACCGGTACATGTCGTATACTGGAATATATGATTCCAATGGTTTCTCAATGAACCATTAGTCTTGGAGACTAGTATAGACGTGTATGTGTTTATAGCGGATAAACACTGAACGACTCACCGAAGATTCTTAATGGATGGTACACCAACGTCAATAAGAATCTTCTTGGGTTGAGTAGCACTTGTGATTCTTAGACTTGAGATGCCATTGTGGGCACATGAGACATCTTCTACACTTAGACGACAATCACGTCACCGATCTATTTAGATCAGACCTCCGCCTGTTCGTTGGGTGTAGATAGATCCTCAGGGTGTCCTATGTGTATTAAGATAGGATCCGTCAGTTCTGTGTATCAGAGCATAGGTAGTCCATATGATTAGCAATCAGATAAAACCATGGGCCCGTGGTAAAGTTTAGAAGCTAGTTCTAAACATTCTTTTTGAGATTGCTAATAGAATAGTCGACTGGATAATCCCGATAGAGATTTGGCGTTTACATCTATATCTCTGGGATTTATCCGGATACCTGTGACGAGGAATTATACATTTTCCATGACCTCGACCTGTATGGTTTAGCGAGATTATCCGTGATCATCATAATCTACGGGTGGATAGATTATGGACACGAAATTAGATTTCGTGACGGATATACCTGAATCTAGAGAGTCTCAATAATGAAACATACTCGTAGAGCACTAGAGCAACATTAATAAATAATATTGATTATTTATAAAGTCGTTTAAAGGTTAAACGCAATATACGTGCTAAAGGGACTAGATAGTCATTTGCCTAATTATTGTGTATTTACATTTAATACTTGATTAATTTAAATACACATTAATTAATAGTCAAAATGAGTTATTTGACTTATATCCTAAATGAATATATGTTTTTAATATTTAATCCAAATTTATACATATATTTAATATATTTGTATTTGATTAATTAATTAATTATTTAATTGTTAAATGATTAAATTAATTAAAATAAATATCTTACATTAGGATATTTAAAGTAAATGATGTTAGTTGCTTTTGTTGACTTAATTAAATATCTAATAAAGTTGTATTTAGATATTTATGCAAGTTGACCAAATTAAGTTGAAATGAAAATGAAATTACCAAACTTGTATATGTCTTTGTGATTTTCGGCCAAGGCACATTTGGTGCAAGTATATATTGATTTTCATTTCACTTTACACTTAACCTAATACACTTTACAAAAGAAAACTCCATTGAAGAAACTAAGGAAAGCTTGAGAAAAGAAAGATAAATCAAAGAAAGCTTGGAATTTTAGTAAGTTTTTCAAACTTGCTATTATTAGGAGGAAATGTTCCTTAGGTTCTAGGCTTCAACATGTGATGTTCTTAGATTATTTCTTTCTTTATTTCTTTGTGTTTTTGTTGATGGAAGTTTGATTGAAGTGTTGAGCATGTATGGTGAAGGAAGGTTGTGACTATTGTAGTTGTAAACTTTCTTTTAAGGTTTTGGAAACCACACTTAAATGACCTAGATTTGATCTTGAGTTGTTTCATTGTGTTGAGACTTGGATTGGATGGAAGAATGATGATTGAAGTAATTGATTTAATGTATTTGGTCTAATTTGTCCAATTTGTGGAAATTGAAAAATTAGGGTTCATGACCAATTCCAAATTTGGGGCTTTTCATATATGTTGTGTATTTGTGTGTGTATATGATGCATATAAAGTTTCATGTTCATTGGATTACATCTTGATGTGTTTGATGCATGAAATGACAAAATGCACAACCCCCTTTAAGGTGCTCTCGACTTTGGTGAGAAAATTTGGGGATTTTGGTTGCTTTGGTGTTTTGATGTTTTGAACATGCTAAGTTCATCTTAGAAATGATTTAGAATCATTCAAAATTGATTAGATCAATTTCAGACTAAAATGGACAAAATACCAAAGCAAGGGTAATTTGGTAAATTCACTTAAATATGATTTATTGAATTTTATTTCATAATTTGATTATTAGAATATTAAATAAATATGTTTATTTAATTAATCCAAGAAAAAGTTTTGAAATCTGAAAATCGGATTTTCACCGCTTCCGCTTCGTTATCGGATTTACCCCCTAAAAACTCCTACATGTACATATTACAAGAGATTTGGAAATGATGATTTCATTATTTTGCTGTTGTATGTGGACGACATGTTAGTAGCAGACACTAACAAAGATCGAGTCCAAGAATTAAAGACACAATTAGCTAGGGAGTTTCACATGAAGGATTTGGGACCATCAAACAAGATTCTAGGGATGCAAATACACCGAAATAGAAATAACAGGAAGATTTGGCTTTCTCAGAAAAATTACTTGAAGAAAATCTTACGGTAGTTCGACTTGGAAGATCGTAAGCCAATTTCTACCCTACTTCCTGTTAATTTCAAGTTATCATCTTTTATGTGTCTTAGTAATGAAGCTGAGAGGAAGGAGATGTCTCGAGTATCGTATGCATCGGCAGTGGGAAGCTTAATGTACGCCATGATTTGTACAAGACTAAACATTTCACAAGCAGTAGGAGCGGTTAGTCGTTTTATGGCGAATTCTGGTAGAGAACATTGGAATTCTGTTAAGAGGATCCTTAGATATATCAAAGGAATCTCAAATGACGCATTATGGTAAGGATGATCAGACTTAATTGTCTAAGGCTATGTGGATTCAGATTTTGCAGGAGATCTTGACAAAAGAAAATTCACCACAAGTTATATGTTTGTATTTTCAAGAGGAACAGTGAGCTGGGTAACTAAGTTACAAAGTGTTGTGGCTTTGTCTACAACATAAGCTGAATACATGGCAGCTACACAAGCTTGCAAGGAAACTATTTGGTTTCAAAGGTTATTGGAGGAGCTCGGGCATAAACAAGAGAAGATTCATTTATTTTGTGACAGCCAGAGTGCTTTGTATATTGTAAAGAATCCAGCCTTTCATTCAAGAACGAAATATATAGGGGTACAATACCACTTTGTTCGTGAAGTAGTTGAACAAGGCAGTATGGACATGTTGAAAGTACACACCAATGAGAACCTTGCAGACGTAATGACCAAACCTATCAATGCAGACAAGTTTATATGGTGTAGATCCTCTTATGGCTAAGCAGAAACGTAAACAGCTGAAAGACGGCAAAATAGAAAGGATGGTGTGGAAACTTATTGGTTCTCAATCAAGTTTCTAAGTGGAAGAATTGTTAAAGTCAAAGAAAATCATGCACCGAAAGCATGATTGAAGAAAATAAATAAATTAAATATGTGGGTGGATCCCACATGCTTAAAAAGAAAATAATAAAAAATTAAAATTCACTATTTGTACAGTAAATCTCATGCCTATAAATAGAGGATTCATTTCATTATTTTCTTCATCTCATTCTTAACCAAATCATTTGTATTCTAAGAGAGAAACTATAGTTTCTTCTTAAGAGTTTGTGAGAGAGTTGTAGTTCTCATATTCTAAGAGAATGTGAGATTGTTTACTCCTTAAGTTTATAGAGATATTGTAAAATTCTTTCTACTATAGTGAAATCTTTATACTTTTGCCCGTGGATGCTTCCCTCACATTGAGAATTTTACCATGTTAAATATGTGTCTCGTTATTTTATTTTATTATTAATATTTATGGTAGGCTAAGCATCCTAATTATTATTATATTGTTATATGGTAGGCTAAGCCTCCTAATTATTTATCATATGGTAGACAACACCTCATGAACTAACAATTATTCTCAATTTGACTTTACTTACGTGCCAGCTAACAGAGCAGACCCTCCTCAAGGAACTGGGGGGGTCAACCATGTCGATTTGAACGAGGATATGTTGATGATGACTGACTTGGAGCAGTCTGTGGGTGATCTTTGTGGTGTTTCCAAGCGGAATCCGATCCTCGAGGTATTGCAGGAGATGGTGAGTTCCTATGTCAAAACTGTGATGAAGTGTAGGATTCTCTTGTTTTCAAGTAAATATGGAACTATATATAAATAGTCTTACAGTTTGTGTTTATCTATTCCTTGCCTTTTCTATTACCAATTTTATATCTATTCTGCTGCTTTCCTATCAGCAGGCACTATTGAGCAATGATATTTGTATACAAATATGTAATACCATTTTAAATCTTTAAAAAGACTTTTTGGTTCGGGCATTGAGAGGCCACTGCTTACGACTTCCTTGCATGAATGAGTCACTTTTGGGTTCAAAGATCGCAATTTCAGCTGTGAGCTGACTTGAACTTTGTTGGGTTTTTGCAATTTTCAGCAAATTACTAAAAGTTTACTGAACAAGGAGAGGCTACAATCCAAATGTTAAAATGAGTGGTGAAAGGATAAAAGCTATTGATTTATTTCCTCTACACAGAGAGTTGTTGCAGTAAGCATTTTTACAAGTTATTAGATATGAAGCTCAAGTGTTTGAGATTGTTATTAGTGTGAAAGTTTCCAAACAGTTTGGTGTTAAAACTGATCGGGGGAAGCCCACAGCTGAAATATGACATAAACCTTTATCGATAAATGATAAATCATATTATATATTTAAAATTTTTCTAAATTTTAGACAGTTAATTATAAGTTAAATTTTAGGATTCTAATATCTACGTCGAATGACGCCTCTGAAACAAAATCACGACTAGTTTAGAAGTGGAGTGACATGCAAGTATGGGCAGGTAATAGTTAGTTCAGGCATTTCCTTTTTGCTTATTGAGCGGGGTTGTTTGTTGTCCACGTGTTTGACAAGATCAGTTTCCATGTGCTTACGCTTAGTTTATGGCTCCCACAATCTTTATTACAAAATATTTACACGTATCTCTTTCTTCATTTTTGCCCTTTTCTTTCTCTCTCTCCCATTCTTTATTGGTGACACTGTCTATAGATCAAGAGCGAAGCTCTGTTCTCACAAATATTAAATTAAGCTCCTTGATGGGTCTTAGAATTTTAACTTTAAAATTAAAAATTGATCTTCACTTGGAAAGTTAGCTGATTGGTTCTCTTCTCTGCTCCTCTTTATGGGGATTCTTCTCTGTGCCCCATGAATTTTTTATAAATATATTTTGGCTTTGGACTTTGTTTCTTGCTTTATTTGGTGTTTGGTATCACTCTCTCTCTCCCTATACTAACATGTGGGATTCCTTACTTTTGCCTCCTTAATGACATGTAAGCCATCAATCTGTGAGTTTTGAGATGCGGTGATCAAAATTCAAAACAACACATTGCACAGAGCATGTCCTGTTTACTTCTCTGTTTCTTGTCAGCTTATCAACACACACTGTGAAATGAGCTTTTCAATGCTTTCTTTTTGGGGCTTTGATGTGTGATTCTTTTACCATATATTGGGGGATGAGTAACAGAATTTGTCAGTAAACATATAGATATATGTATGTAGATGTTGAATTCTTTCTTGTTTTAGAACTATGGAATCTGGGATTAGGTTTTACTCAGCTGATGAGTTCAAGTTGGATGCTGAATGGCTAATTGATCCCAAGCATCTTTTTGTTGGACCAAGAATTGGAGAGGGAGCTCATGCCAAAGTATATGAGGGAAAGTAAGTCTGCAGCCAATTCTTAGATTAGGTTTTGTTCTTACATTATTTGTCTGCAAAATGAAAACTTTTCTAATGATTTCTTGGCAGAGAGAAATGTAGGAAATTCTTCATTAGGGTAATTCTGTCTTTTGGATTGGATTGGGTGCTTGTGAGGGGTACAACCCTTTGGGGGTTGCACCCCATCCCAAAGGGTGCCCTATTGGCACCCTTCCATGCCTTATATAAGAAGGCTTGATATCCAAAATACAAACACACAGAAAAATATCCGATTTTTGCTAAGGAAGAGACATTGTTTTCCTTTGTTTTTTGAGAGAGTTTCACCATATTCCTAGTTCATACACTTGTTAAGGAGTGCTCCTTGAACAAGAAGATTCCAAGTAATCCTGGGAGAACGTTGGCAAAACGAATCCGTAAAGCACCCGTGACGGAGCCAATAAGTTCTTAAGGACAGAGATCATCTCGACTTGGACAATTCTGTGATCTCCATTTTCTGGTTTGTTTTAATGGTTTTCTGGTTTTAGGGTTTCATGCATCTAGATCTACTTTTGTTGTTTTGATCTGTTGATTGCAAGTTATATTACTGTTTGATGACACATATTGGACAACAATCTTAAGAACTTATTGCTTTAATGTTATTAGATAGTAATTCGCATGTTAGGGTTTGAATATTTTCTGGAAAATACGAACTGTGCATGAAAAATCCGTAGGGCGTTCGAACGCCCGACGCACGCGAAGGCTAAATATTTGAACTTTCGTTAGAACGTTCGAACGCGTCTTCAAACGCAACTCGAACGCAAGCCTTCTGCCTTAGAACGTTCGAACGCGTCCTAAACGCAACTCAAACGTAAACTCTCTGGAATCGTTCCGTTCGAACGCGTTCACGAACGCTATACGAACGTGAACTCTCTGGAATCACACCGTTCGAACGCGTTATCAAACGCTACTCGAACGTGAACTCTCTGGAAACACTTCGTTCGAACGCGTTATCAAACGCTACTCGAACGTGAACTCTCTGGAAACACTTCGTTCGAACGCGTTATCAAACGCAACACGAACGCACACACACTGGACAGTCTCGTTCGAACGTAGATACGAACGTGACACTAACGACTTTGTCCTGTAAGTATCATAAACTGCAAACTTTAATTAATATTAACTCGGTTAGTCATATACTGTAAACACATTAATCTTGTAGTATAGATTCAAGTTTTTATTAAGTTGTTCAATTATCACAAGCATACACATAGTGATAAAGTTGAAATTGATTGGTTGTTGCATAATTGGTTGAGAATTTAAAGTGTAATAATACACAAGTAATTCCATCCGATCTTGATTGACTTATATATCTACATTATCGTATATCACTTTGAGCAAGGTCATTCGTTGATCGTTGTGCAATTTGTCTTTCGTAGACTAATTGACCCTGTTGATTTTCCAGTTACATATGGCTAGCGGAAATATCACGGTACCGGTCTCTCACGGAGAAAAACCAGAGAAATTTGGTGGGGCAAATTTCAAACAGTGGCAGAGCAAAATGCTGTTCTACCTGACAACTCTCCAGTTGGCTAAATTCCTCAAAGATCCTTCGGGTCCTGTGGAGGGTGAATCTGAATTGGCCAAGGTAGAGCGAGAACAGACTTGGATGTCTGGAGACTTCTTATGCAAGAACTACCTTTTGGGTGGTCTTGACAATACCCTGTACAATGTGTACCAAGGCATGACTTCTGCGAAGGTTCTCTGGGAATCTCTCGAGAAGAAGTACAAAACCGAAGATGTCGGACAAAAGAAGTTTGTCGTGGGTAGGTTCCTGGACTACAAGATGGTAGATTCAAGGACAGTGATGTCTCAGTTGGGTGAACTGCAATTGATCATTCATGAAATACTGGATGAGGGGATGAAACTCTGTGAGATGTTTCAAGTTGCCGCCATAATTGAAAAGTTGCCTCCATCATGGAAGGACTTCAGGAGCTATCTGAAACACAAAAAGAAGCAGATGAGCCTTGAAGACCTCAGTGTTCGATTGAGAATCGAGGAGGACAACAGGATGTCCGAGAAGGCCAGCTACAAGACTCTGGAGTCTAAGGCCCACATCATTGAAGGTACAAAGGGTAGCAAAAAGAGAAAGAACAGTGGAGCTGACTCTGGGAACAAGAAGTTCAAGGGAAAATGCTACAACTGTGGAAAGAGCGGTCATATGTCAAAGGACTGCAGGAACAAGAAGTCTCAGGACAAGGGCAAGAAAAAGAAATATGAGGCCCATGTTACTGAAGGCGAGCAGCTGACTGATGATATCTCAGAGATGGAACTATCAGCAGTGGTAACCGAAGCCAACATAGTTGGGAATCCGAGAGAATGGTGGGTAGACACTGGGGCTACTCGTCATATCTGTGCAGACAGTAAGATGTTTTCCATGTACCAGAAGGTCGATGGCGGCGATCATCTGACAATGGGAAACTCGTCTACCTCTCAGGTGGTTGGACAAGGCACAATAGTTCTGAAGATGACATCCGGAAAGGAGCTAACATTGAAGAATGTACTGCACGTTCCAGATATTCGGAAGAACTTAGTCTCGGGCTCTCTTCTTAGTAATGCTGGTTTTAAGCTTGTATTTGTTTCTGACAAGTTTGTAATGACTAAGAATGATATGTATGTAGGAAAATGATACCTAACTGAGGGCCTTTTCAAGCTAAATGTAATGACTGTTAATCGTGCTATTAATAAAGCTAGTTCGTCTGCTTATATTATTGTGTCACAGAATGTATGGCATGGGAGGTTAGGACATGTTAATTATGATACCATGCGTAAGTTAATTAACATGGACCTTATACCTAAAATTGCAATTGATAGCCAACATAAGTGTGAAGCATGTGTTGAAGCCAAAATGCATAGAACATCATTTCATTCTATAGAACGCAGTTCTGAACCGCTAGAACTTGTACATACTGATGTATGTGACATGAATATTGTGCAAACAAGAGGCGGTAAAAAGTACTTTGTCACTTTTATCGATGATAGCACAGGGTTTTGTTATGTGTACCTGCTGAGAAGCAAAGCAGAAGTTATTGAGAGCTTTGTGCTCTATAAGAGCGAAGTTGAAAATCAACTTGGCAAGAAAATCAAAAGAATTAGGAGTGATAGAGGTGGTGAATATGTTTCACCATTCGGTGAATATTGTTCTGTGCACGGAATTATTCACGAAACCACTGCTCCCTATTCTCCTCAACAGAACGGAATTGCGGAGCGCAAAAACCGAACGTTGAAGGAAATGATGAATGCCATGTTGACAAGTTCGGGTCTACCCCAGAACTTGTGGGGGGAAGCCTTGCTTTCAGCGAACTACGTTCTGAACAAGCTTCCTCACAGAAGACTTGACAAGACACCATATGAATTGTGGAAAGGTTTCGTACCTTCCTACAAATACCTCAAAGTGTGGGGGTGTCTTGCCAAAGTAATGGTTCCTAAACCTAAGAAGGTTAGAATAGGACCCAAAACTGTTGACTGTGTATTCATTGGATATGCTCACAACAGTAGTGCGTATCGATTCTTGGTACACAAATCGGATTCCTGACATCAATCCAAATATGATAATTGAGTCAAGGAATGCGATATTTTTTGAAGAGACGTTTCCTTATAAGGAAAGACAAATAACTGGGTCTCTCAAAAGAACAGTTGATACTGTCAAGGACAGTGATCAAGTTGACCAAGAATCAGATCAACGTGTAAATGCTGAGACAATCGAGCCTAGACGTAGCAAAAGAGCTAGAACGTCTAAGTCGTTTGGTCCCGATTTTCTAACATACTTGTTAGAAAATGAGCCTCAAAGTTATAAAGAAGCTGTGACTTCTCCGGAGGCACCTCTTTGGAAGAGGCTATTAACAGTGAGATTGATTCAATCCTACAGAACCATACTTGGGAGTTGGTTGATCTTCCGCCAGGTTGTAAGCCGCTGGGCTACAAATGGATATTCAAAAGGAAGATGAAACGGATGGATCAATAGATAAGTATAAGGCAAGACTTGTCATAAAGGTTATAGACAAAAGGAAGGCCTTGATTACTTTGACACTATTCACCGGTGACTCGCATCACATCGATAAGAATGCTCATAGCCATATCAGCTATATTTGGTCTTGAAATACATCAAATGGATGTAAAGACGGCATTCTTGAATGGTGAATTGGATGAAGAAATTTACATGGAACAACCAGAAGGGTTTAGTGTTCCTGGACAAAAACAGAAGGTGTGCAAACTTGTAAAATCCTTGTACGGATTAAAACAAGCACCGAAACAATGGCATGAGAAATTTGACAAAGAAATGCTGTCAAATGGGTTTAAAACCAATGAGTGTGATAAGTGTGTGTACACCAAATCAACTCAAAGAGGATATGTCATTGTGTGTCTCTATGTAGACGATATGCTGATAATTGGTAGTAATCATGAAATGATTAAGTTTACCAAAAACGTGTTATCCAGCAGATTTGATATGAAAGATATGGGGATAGCTGATGTGATCCTAGGAATAAAGATTTCTAGGACATCAGACAGATATATATTATCACAGACTCATTATATTGAGAAGATACTCGATAAATATATCAAAGGGGATCTAAACGTGGCTAGAACCCCTGTAGACCTAACTCTTCATTTATCAAAGAATACTGGTTCAAGCATATCGCAACTAGAGTATTCGAGAATCATCGGAAGTCTGATGTATCTCACGAATTGCACACGACCCGATATCGCTCAAGCTGTGAATCGGCTTAGCAGATATACGAGTAATCCAGGACACAACCACTGGAAAGCCATAGTAAGAGTTTTGAGGTATCTGAGAGAAACTTCAAAATATGGGCTACATTACGAGAGATATCCTGCTGTACTAGAGGGTTACAGCGATGCTAACTGATATCTGATACGGTGGATTCCAAATCCACGAGTGGATTTGTTTTCACACTTGGTAATGCGGCCGTGTCATGGAAATCCTCGAGGCAAACATGTATTGCCCGGTCTACTATGGAATCAGAGTTCATAGCGTTTAGACAAAACAGCGGAAGAAGCAGAATGGCTTAGAAACTTCCTGGAGGATGTTCCTAGTTGGCCAAACTGGTGCCAGCGATAAGCATACATTGTGACAGCCAATCGGCTATTTGGAGAGCCCAAAATACAATGTATAATGGTAAGTCTCGACACATACGTCGGAGACATAATACCATACGTCAACTGCTCTCAAGTGGCATAATAACGATCGATTATGTCAGGTCGAAGGAAAACCTAGCGGATCCACTAACTAAAGGTTTACCTCGAGAGCAAGTTGAGAAGTCATCGAGGGGAATGGGCTTGAAGCCTATAATCTAAGAATTGTCACTGTGGAAACCCAACCTAGTTGACTGGAGATCCCAAGATCTAGGTTCAAAAGGGACTACAGAAACTTTGTGCAATTCAAAACAAGCACTGAAGAGTTTCGTACTCTTTCCCATTCCGATTATGACGCTGAGTGCTGTCTGTCATTGGTTAGGATAAGCTAAGGCTTTTAATGATCACTATATTAGGAGATGAGTCCTAATGGGGGTAAAGACAGATTACCTCTTCATAGCAGATCACCTATTTCAAGTAAGAAGTGAGGCCGCTTCCATGGGAACCTTTAAAGGCGGGTTACCCTAAAGTGCTTGATGAATCCAGGACCGTTGTTCAGGGCCAAAATGAACACAACCGTAGAACGGGAAAATGGTCGAATTAAAGCTGTGTGTTGGCAATTGTCTTGGTTTACACCAACGGCAGAACAGTTCAAGACTATGGGTCACTGGTTTGCCAAGTAAATCCGATTGTCACTCACTAGGAAAGGTTCAAGGCGAAAGCTACCTATTTCGATGCAGCTTTAGTTCATGGTAACTCTCTCAAATGTCTCCGTGGATATTTGAAGAATTGTGGGGGATTGTAGGAAATTCTTCATTAAGGGTAATTCTGTCTTTTGGATTGGATTGGGTGCTTGTGAGGGGTACAACCCTTTGGGGGTTGCACCCATCCCAAAGGGTGCCCTATTGGCACCCTTCCATGCCTTATATAAGAAGGCTTGATATCCAAAATACAAACACACAGAAAAATATCCGATTTTTGCTAAGGAATAGACATTGTTTTCCTTTGTTTTTTTGAGAGAGTTTCACCATATTCCTAGTTCATACACTTGTTAAGGAGTGCTCCTTGAACAAGAAGATTCCAAGTAATCCTGGGAGAACGTTGGCAAAACGAATCCGTAAAGCACCCGTGACGGAGCCAATAAGTTCTTAAGGACAGAGATCATCTCGACTTGGACAATTCTGTGATCTCCATTTTCTGGTTTGTTTTAATGGTTTTCTGGTTTTAGGGTTTCATGCATCTAGATCTACTTTTGTTGTTTTGATCTGTTGATTGCAAGTTATATTACTGTTTGATGACACATATTGGACAACAAGAAATGCTACTTAAATTTGTAAATTTTGGTCAATTTTGGACAAAATTCAGAAATTTATGTCATTTTTGTGAATTTTTAATCACCATTCTGGTTTTTGTGAAGTTTTAATATGCTTTTGTGGGTATGAAGACTATAAACATTCCCCATTTTGTTCTGAACTGACTTGAACTGATATTGCTCGTGCAATGGAATGCCTGCATTCTCATGGAATCATACACCGTGATCTGAAACCTGGTAAACTTCTCATCCATCTTTGTTTTTTTTTTTATAACTTTAAAGCATAACTAGGTATAATAGGTTTAAAATATTGGAAGATGCCTTGTCTTATACGAGGCACATGTTTTTGCGACATGGAGATCTTTAGTCGTGGGAATCTTGCATCTATCCCATCTATCTCATCTTTGCAGGCAGCTATGGGTTTGAGAAATTCAATTTCTTGTATATAATTATCAATGTTTTAATATCTGTAACGGATTATCTTTAGTCGTGATGTCTTATAAGACGTGAAAAATATGTTTAAGTGGAAACTATTGATTAAGAAAAGATCGAGATACAGATTCAAAGGAGCAGAGAGAAGCTCTCTGCTAGATGATTGAAACCCAATAGCGTTACTGTTTTTATCTACTGACCAGACAGTTTTTCTGGGCTAGTAGATCAGTTACTTAAAAGGAAAATCATTTAAGTAGACATTAATGTTGAACAAAAAGAGAACATGAAAGCTTCTCTCTATCAATTTGTTGAGAATTGAGATCATCACTTATAAGGGACAATAGTTTTAAACTACTTACCATTCTTTTATGCAGAAAACTTGCTTTTGACAGAAGACCACAAAACAGTTAAACTAGCAGATTTTGGCTTAGCAAGAGAGTCATTAACCGAGATGATGACTGCTGAAACAGGGACATACCGTTGGATGGCACCCGAGGTTTTTCTTTTTCATTTTCTTTATATACTTCTCTCTCCTTCGCCCACCATAACGAAAAAAATATTTAATGCATAATTGCGATGCTGTTGGGTGGCAGTTATACAGTACTGTTACATTAAGGCAGGGAGAGAAGAAGCATTACAACCATAAGGTGGATGCCTATAGCTTTGCAATTGTGTTATGGGAGCTAATACATAACAAATTGCCATTGAAGGAATGTCAAATCTCCAGGCAGCTTATGCAGCCGCTTTCAAAGTAATATTCTCTTCTGTCTTCCGTATTCATACTGTTAAGATTTTCCGCAAATTTGTTCGTCAATCTAAACAAACAACAATCAAGAATGCACGATTTTTACCGTGGTTCGCCGGAAAAATTCCGACTACATCCATGTTGAACTCCGGAACAAGGAGCTCGCTGCACTAATCAATTTCAAGATTACACACGGAATCTTGAATCCGTTTACAAATTGTAATTCCCCCAAATCTCACAATAACCCATAATCTCTAAAAGTGTCAATCTCTCAAATTCCCAATTGAAGATTACACTAACTTGGACTAAGGAACAAGGCTCAACACTTAGCCAAAACAAGGGAATATAAATAATGAAAACATTTCACTAATTCTCAACCTAAGCACCATTTATATATGATTGGCAAATTGAAGTAATTGGGACAACGGCAAGGATTGCGCCACGTGTCCCTTATCCAACGGATGATAAGGCTTCACATTTTACAATCTCCACCTTGAAGCCCAAAAAACATCCATCACTCCCAATCATACACAAGGATACATTAAGGCCAAGATAGCACATCAAACTCACATTCTTCCATCATCGATCATGTCGGCTGCAAGGTCAGCCAACCCCCACCTGCAACAGCTTCATGCAGTGGGAGAGATTGGTTGCAGCCACAATTTTTGTCCCCATGTCAGATGGGTTGTCTTCAGTTGGAACCTTCTTAATCTCAATCTTACCACTTGTGACGACTTCCCGCACAAAATGGTACTTCACATCCACATGCTTGGTTCTCTCATGATGTACTGGATTCTTGCTCAGACGTATCGCACTCTGACTGTCAGAATACACAACTGTCTTACCCTGCAGCTGTAGTATTTCGGTTAAGATACCCTGAAGCCAAATGGCTTCCTTGAACACATCAGTTATGGCTATATACTCCGCTTCGGTAGTTGAGAGTGTAACCAACGGTTGCAGGCTTGACTTCCAGCTGATGCAATTTCCACCAAGTGTGAAATAGTAAGCTGTAGTTGACTTTCTCGAGTCCCTGTCACCTGCAAAATCAGAATCAACATACCCTACCAAATCTAAAGCGTTAGATTTGTTAAAACATAAGCCATAATCAATAGTAGTATTCAAGTATCTTAACAACCATTGTAAAGCACTCCAGTGTGCTCCACCTGGATTAGACATAAACCTACTTAATAAAGATACAGTATAAGACAAGTCAGGTCTAGTTCTAATCATGGCATACATCACAGAACCAATAGCATTTGCATAATGTACATTTTCCATTTTAACCATCTCAGACCTATTACTAAGAGAAGACATCTCCTCTTCCATAGCCGTTTCCCATTCAAGTTTATGGGTAGACTTTAATGCCTCTCCTAAGCTAGCAGGCTCAACCCCATTAATTTCATGACTTGATATTAATGCACAGAAATACAAATCATTGGTTGAGTAATCATACCTGGTAGGAGGCCGTACCTGCCTCCTACTTCTGTCTCTCGCTAGCTGGTAGTTGGCCAATGTGTCTTGTGGCGTTTCATCATGCTGCTCAGTTTGATCCAGTTGATCTACTGTGTCTCTTTGTCCTCTTCAATTTGTTCTTGTATCTCTGCTAATTCATTTATGTTTTCCTCCAGGTTATTCCTCCTGGGCTGGGTGTCCTCAGATGTCTCCGTGTCTGACATGTCACCAACTTGCTCAGCGGTCCTTAATGTCCCTGGCTCCACCTGCATCTGAGCTCCACCTGCAAGATCAAAATCTGCTAGATCCTTTTCTAAGGCACCTGCATTCTTGTTAGTAGATTTACAAGGAAAACAAAGTTCATTGAATATAACATCTCGACTAACTATGACCTTGACTCCAGGTGACTCCCTTTCCCATAACCTATACCCCTTTGTCCCTTCTTGATATCCTAGGAAAACACACTTGATTGACCTCGGTTCAAGTTTACCTACGGACTGATGAGCATAAGCTTCACAGCCAAACACTCTAAGGTGGGCAAGCTTATGAGCCCTACCAGACCAGATTTCTTCTGGGCTCTTAACTGAACGGAACTATTTGGGCTCAGGTTAACTAATGAGTAGCAGTATTGAGGGCTTCACCCCAAAAGGCCCTCGGAAGTTCGGAAGAAAATAAAAAAACATCTGATCCTTTCTAATAGGGTTCTATTCATTCTTTCCGCAACTCCATTCTGTTGAGGGGTGTTTCTAACAGTCCTATGTCTCAGGATACCCTCACTAGTACAGTATTGATCAAACTCAGTATTACAAAATTCTAAGCCATTATCAGTTCTCAAGACTTTTACTTTGTTACTAGTTTGATTTTCTACTAATACTTTCCATTCTTTAAATTTAGTCAAAGTTTCATCCTTTGATCTTAGTAAGAATGTACATACCTTCCTACTGTAGTCATCAACAATAGAGAGGAAATATTTCTTACCCCCATGAGTCTGGACCTTTGCTGGTCCCCACAGATCACAATGTAGATACTCCAGACTCGCCTTTGACAAATGAATTCCAGTTGGGAAGCTCTGTCTGTGCTGTTTGCCCAACACACAGATCTCACAAAACTCAAGTGGCTTCAACTGGTCCTTTCCAAATTGTCCCTGCTTGCTGAGTACCTGCATTCCTTTCTGGCCTATATGGCCAAGTCTCAAGTGTCATATATTAGTCATATCAACATTAGAAGTTGAAGCAAAAATGGGTTTTTCCGAGAATACATGTTGGCCATTTAGAACATACAATCCGTTTCTTTTTATACCAGTTAGGATTAGTTTATTACCCTTAGATATGTGCATGTTCCCATTGTGGGCTTTATATGTAAAACCTAATTCATCTAGTGTTCCTAATGATATTAGGTTCTGTTTCAGGTCAGGTACATATCTAACATCAGTAAGAATCCTAACTTTACCATCATGAAGTTTAAGTGTTATGTCCTCAACTCCCTGTATCCTACAAGTATTGTCATTACCCATATACACAGTGCCTTGGTCAGAATTTCTAAAGTTGACAAACCAGTCCCTATACGGACTCATGTGAAAGGAACACCCTGAGTCCAGAATCCATTCTCTACAAATGTGATCACTAGACACAGTCAATGCCTCAGATAGGAAAATTGACCCCTTTTCGGCAGCCACAGTAGCACTGCCTCCATTTTCCTGTTCCCTAATGAACTTATAACAATTTCTTTTAAGGTGTCCCATCTTCCACAATGATAGCACTTCTTGTCACTATTCTTATTCTTATCCTGTTTGTTCTTTTTCTTCCCTTTAGGTTCTTGGTTATTAGTCTGATGATTATTCGGACCATTATATTTCCTTTCATTTTTTCCTTTCACGAATAAGTTCTCTACACCCCTCCTACTGGTTCTAAGTTCTAACTCTCTAGCCCTTATACCAGATATCACCAAGTCTAGCCTAGGTACAACTCTTGTGTACTGTAGAGAGTTCTTAACGACACTATATTCTTCAGGCAATGCATTTAAAAGTATCATAGCTTCGCTAGAATCTCCTAGGGCTTGGTCAGTTCCTTAAGGATTTGAGTCATTTTCGTGAATTCATCAAAATTATCATCTATTGACTTATTAGTGTCCATCTTGTAATTAAACAAATTTCATTTTAAGAACACTAAATTTGGTGCAGAAATAACAGAATAAAGAGATTCGAGTTTACCCCAGAGTTGAATGGCAGTGTCCATTCCATCAACCTTTCTTATGACCGAATCTCCAAGGTGAAGGAAAATCAGGTTGTACGCCTCTTCCAGGATTTCGTCCTTCGCTTCCTTTTCCATCTTTGGCCACTTTTCTGGATCCGGTTCCAGTGCCAAAGCCACCTTATGGTGGGAAAGTAGAACTTTCATTTTCTTCTTCCATGTAGTGAAATCCCTCTTTCCGTCAAAGATACCTATGTCGAGTCTAATTGTCGACATTTCTGTTTCCTTTTACAGTAATCACCCGATGACAATTCCGCAATCACTCTCGGCAATTACTCCCCAATCCAGCCCAAACACAATTTGACTATACACAACCAAACTGCCTAAGCACAATTCGACAATTCTCAATTCAATCTGCCCAAGCACAATTCGGCAGAACGCAACCAATCTGCCCAAACAAGACAGCAAAAATAGTACACACAGGCCACAATTTCTCAGATTTCAACCCTAAAGCCGAATAAACCAGAGAGCACACACCCTGCCTCTACTGTAAACCTTTCACAGTATCACGCCCAATACTCAGTCCGCTAAGCCTTCTTGATACCAATTGTAGAATTCTGTCAATACAAATTCTTGTTCAGTCACCCCCAAGCAACAACCGGCAGTCCCAGGTCTTGTTGTGCGACTCCTGACCTTGCCACGGTTACGACCTAGGGATTTGATCGGCCACTCAAGGGTCTTAATTTCTTGTTCTGGGTTCTTTGACTGTGTTCTTCAATTCGGTGCTCTGTGTTCTTCAGCCTCTGTTAATTTCTTGTTTTCGACTTGGCCGAGGTCAGTGTGTACTTAACTTCGTCGATGTTTGTGATCTTCAATTGACAAGTTGATCTTCAATTAACAAGTTTAGGGTTTTTGCTCGGCCAAACCAAGGACTGGATCTTTCGGTCTTGGTCCACCGATTTCTTCAATTTCTTGAATCGGCTATTTGTGTTTGGTGATTTGATCGGCTGGCTCTTTTTGTTCCTTGCCCTTGATTGGCAGCCACTGGCGCAAGAAAGACCGGATCTGTTGATCTTGATTTTGCCTCTGGTTTTTGGCTGTGTTCTTGAATTTACAGATTCTTGATGCCCTTTCCTTCTTTTGATCTTCTGTGGCTGCGTTCTGTGATCTGTTAATTGATTCAACCTTGTTCTCGGTTTTTGCTTTGCCGAATGAAGAAGGATAAATCTTGGGCTTTGATCTTCAGTCCACAGATTCGATATCCCTTCGGTCCACTGGATCTCTTGTTATAGCTCTGATATCAATTGTAAGGAACCTCTCGGTGCTCTGTGTTCTTCAGCCTCTGTTAATTTCTTGCTTTCGACTTGGTCGAGGTCAGTGTGTACTTAACTTCGTCGATGTTTGTGATCTTCAATTGACAAGTTGATCTTCAATTAACAAGTTTAGGGTTTTTGCTCGGCCAAACCAAGGACTGGATCTTTCGGTCTTGGTCCACCGATTTCTTCAATTTCTTGAATCGACTATTTGATCGGCTGGTGAAAATTCGGGGTTATCCTAAGTTCTGACCCTATGCGGAATTATAAATAATAAGCAGGACAAGTCTTGTTACTGCTACTATGGAATAGAAACAGGCAATTACCAATTCAACCAACAACAATAAAATCCACAATATTAATCAATAATAGAAATTGCGGAAAAGTAAATCAATCACACAAAATTCAACACAATAATTTTGGTGACGAAGTGGAAAACTCTTCTGAGTAAAAAACCACTCCGGGTATAGGCTACCACCCGAATCCACTATATCGAGAAAAACTTACAGCGATGGTCAAGACCTATGGTGGCAACTCCACCGACTCAAGTACCTCTATACTGCAAGAACTCAAGGCAACTCCTCAAGCCCGCGACCCACGGTTTTCTTCAGAACCTCTGAAGTCTCTGAGTAGATTATATCACCAATGACGCCGGAACTCCGACTACCAAACTTCCTCCTAAAGAACTCTAAAGGATTAGGGAATTTGGGTTAAGTTGTGTTAAAGGTTTATCAAAGATTTGATTTCACCAAACAAATAGAAGACATGAGATTCAAATAGTCTTCAAGGTGAAATCAAAGAGAGTTGAAAGCTTTGAGAGTATTTGGCTCAAGAGAAATATGCTTCAACTAATGAGAATGGCGGCTAAGGGTTATATTTATAGGTAGGGTGAAAACCTAGGGTTTTGCAGGCCAAAAACGCGTTCAGATCGCAGTCGCGTTCGAACGCTTACTAGAACGCTACACGAACGCGCCCTTTCTGTGAAGACTCGTTCGAACGTCAATCGAACGCACAACGAACGTGAGCTCTCTGGAATGCTCCCGTTCGAACCCCACAAGAACGTGTCTCGAACATTTGCTCTCTGGAATGCTCCCGTTCGAACCCAATAAAGAACGTGCCACTAACGCCACACGTTCGAACCCACAAACGAACGCAGCACTAACGCCAATCGTTCGAACAATGCAACGAACGCACCACGAACGTATGTCTGATGCACAGCAGCCAGAAACCAGTCCAATTGCACAAAGATCTTCATGAAAGATTACAACTCAATTGAACTTGTTTTGTCACGGATACATGCCAATAAAAAAGGTGCTAACAATCTCCCCCTTTGGCATTCCGTGACAAAACACTACCTAATACAAAGACTACGGTAATAGACCCAAAAAGAAAATAGTCAACTGTCAACCATCAAAACAGTGACTTATTACAAATGGACTCGATCTAACACCTAACAAAGTAGTCTTGAAATTAATGCCACCGCAGTAACATACCTGCTACCTGAAACATCCACAAACAACAATATACCGTGAAAAGTATTGGGATAATCAAATAGAACATAAAGCAGGTAAAAAACTCATGCATGTACAAGTAGAAATCCATCTCCCCCTTAATCTTAACTCCCCTTAAAACGGAGATATCTAAAGGATATTCTACGGCTCTCTCCTATATATTAAGGCACTCCCCTTTAATATATTACTCTCCCCCTTTTTGTCACGAAATGACAAAGGGTAAAAGAAGCAGGAAAAATAACAGGAGAACAGGAGACAACTCATGCAAGAGCATAAACAAACAGGAATTACTCCCCCATACTAACATGCACATATAGTTAGCAAAATAACACACGGGAAGCAAACCAAAACTCAGAAAGGTGCACAGTAAAGAACAAAAAAAATTGGTATGCAATAACATGAAGCACACACAGGCACATACTGAGATAAATAAAAATCCTGTCAAAAACTGACTGAAACAGCATTTCAAGCTGATACAATGATACCCAGTCAGTATTCAAATGTTTATGACATGAAACAATATGCATCATTTTAAAAGTGGCTAAATACAACACTTATGCATATGACATAAACACCAAAGCATAGAAAGCACTTGCGTGGAAAAATAAAGTGCACAACAAATCAAGGCTTAAGACCTTATTTTATGAGCTGGACACAGCCAAAGAAATCCATCTCTAAACAAACCAAGTCCACAAAATAAGTGTTCAAACCCAGCACCACTAGGACCTGAAAATATGCAACATTGGTTGCATACTATATTATTTACCCCAGAAATATCATGAGCTCATTTTTAACAACTCTTTCGAGTGAAGGGTTTTTGCCATTATCTTTTGAATTTGGCCATTTTGGCTCTTTTGCACTTGAGTCTCATTTTTCTTTTTAAATTTATTTCTTTTTACTTTTGCAAAAGGGGATAGCAAGGTCATCTAGTCAAAAGGTCACACTATTGAGCAAACAGGATATGATAGAAAATAGATTGCTATTCCAAAAACTCATACATGCGACCAAGCCTTGATAAAATAAAACGTGTATGTGAAGGTGCAAGCACAAGATATACCAAAGGTTTTTATCACACACACTCATGCATAAAGAGCATCAAGAAAAATAACAGTATATCATACATGCATAATCATATATCCTACATACCAGGATCACATGCACATGTTATTCATGCTCTAACAAGCCATAAAAATATTTTTGGTCTTTTTCAAAAATATAATAATTTTTTTTTTTAATTTTTCAGATTTGAACAAAAAAAATAAAGACACAAACAGGCTTGTAAAACATCCAATGGTACGTGGAGTTGTATCCCGAGTGCAGATCATACTACCGTCCATTCGGAATCGGCTATGAAATTTATGTCCGGGTTTCCATCCTATAAACCAAGGGACATATAACAAAAACAAGACACACACACACCCATATGCTGTGAAAATAAAACAAACGTGCAAAAACATAAAACACACGCACACACACACGCAATGGGAAAATAAAATGCATCTTTTAAGCAGAGTTACACCGTAGTGCATTCTCATCATGTCCATCAGGACATGCAGAAGTAGATGGGAAATCATCTTCCTTCCTCACCCAAACCTTTCTAGGAACCTCATCCACTTGAGAAATCCTAGTCAACAAAGAAAGTTTCTCACTAAGATTGTGTTTGTTTGGTTAGTGCAGAAACTTGAGACATTAGATTTGACGAATCAAATCTAGGAGACACACTCTTAGGCCTTCTCTTTTGCTTGTGCAATATGAAACACTTAGGCCTAATATGTCCAGCCTTGCCACAGTGGTGGCACACAGGCACAAACCTCGGACGAGAGCGAGGTTTACCCATAACACCTCTAGATTGAGGTTGGGGCACAGGACGAGGAACAACAGGAGGAGAAACATGACTACACACAACAAGTTTCTTACCCAAGTCACGTTTAGCTGTTACAGGCACAGCTTTGGAAGAATAAGCCTTATCACAGTTAGGCTCAGAAATAATTCCTAACATACGGTCCACATTTTTATTCTCACTAGAAAATACAGACAACTGGGTTCTAGTATCTTCAAGTTCAGTCTCTAAAGCTAGGACCTTATCAATAAGACCCATATTCCTCTCCTCCAGGTCATCAAGCATCAAAAGGCTTTGCTCAAATTTGGCTTGAGCTTCATTCTTTTCTAGCTCAACAGCTTTCAGCCTTTTATTGACCTCTATGTTAGTCTTCTTAATAGCTAAACTCTCATTAAACAGTTCAACATAAGCTACCTGAAGACTTTCCTCATCTACAGACTCATCAAGAGAGACTTCTGAATCATCATCATTAACCACAATCTCTCTCTCACCCCAGTCACACTAGCAGTAAAGGCAATAAAATTCTTCTTGCCTTTAGGAGACTCATCAGAAGAATAACCACCTTCTGAATCACTAGGAGAGGCAGCCATGGCTTTCTTGCCTTTAGCTCTGAGATATGTAGGGCACTCTGGTCGAATATGCCCATAGCCTTCACACTCATGGCATTGGATATCACGGGATCTACTACCCATATCCTCTCTAGACTCTTTTCTGCTATGCCTACTCTCTCTAGGCATAACCTCTATATCCCTGTTACTGCTATGGCCACTCTTCTTAATTTAAGAAATTTCTTAAACTTCTTTGCAAACAAGGCCAAATCACGATCCGTGATGGTATCATCATCACCAAACGAATCATGCACAACTTCCTTAGCGATTTTCATCGCAAATGTTTTTGGCTCTCTATAACCAGGAAGCTTTTTCTCATAAACCTGCAGTTTTCCTACGAGTTCATCTAAATTAAGCTGATCGAGGTCATTACTTTCCTCGATGGCGGTGATTTTGGGTAGGAACTTATCAGGTAGGGATCTCAGGATTTTCCTAACTATCCTACTGGTAGGAATAGTCTCACCTAGGTTAAAACTAGAGTTAACAATATCGTTAATCTCAGCATAAAACTCATCAAAGGTCTCATCATCCTTCATTCTAGCGACCTCAAACCTAGTAGCAAGATCCTGGAGTCTACTATTTTTAACAGACAATGTGCCATCATGCACAGTCTGCAGGATGTCCCAAGCATCCTTGGCTATCTCACACATAGAGATTCTCCTAAATTCAGCAGAACAAACAGCACCATGTATGGCATTAACAGCCTTGCTGTTCCTATTGCTAGCATCAAATTCGTCCTTGGTCCAGGTCAATTTATCTTTAGGGGAAGATACCCCATCAACAATAACAACGGGAGGTTTCCACCCGTGTTCAACAGTCATCCAGACCCTCTCATCTAAGGACTTAAGAACGCTCTCATGCGAACCTTCCAATGCAAATATTCCGTGCCATCAAAAAATAGCGGACAATTTAAGGGTTGACTACGCTCCATAGCTAATGGGTCAAGGATCGAGTTCAGGCTCTGATACCAATTGAAAATTCGGGGTTATCCTAAGTTCTGACCCTATGCGGAATTATAAATAATAAGCAGGACAAGTCCTGTTACTGCTACTATGGAATAGAAACAGGCAATTACCAATTCAACCAACAACAATAAAATCCACAATATTAATCAATAATAGAAATTGCGGAAAAGTAAATCAATCACACAAAATTCAACACACAATAATTTTGGTGACGAAGTGGAAAACTCTTCCGAGTAAAAAACCACTCCGGGTATAGGCTACCACCCGAATCCACTATATCGAGAAAAACTTACAGCGATGGTCAAGACCTATGGTGGCAACTCCACCGACTCAAGTACCTCTATACTGCAAGAACTCAAGGCAACTCCTCAAGCCCGCGACCCACGGTTTTCTTCAGAACCTCTGAAGTCTCTGAGTAGATTATATCACCAATGACGCCGGAACTCCGACTACCAAACTTCCTCCTAAAGAACTCTAAAGGATTAGGGAATTTGGGTTAAGTTGTGTTAAAGGTTTATCAAAGATTTGATTTCACCAAACAAATAGAAGACATGAGATTCAAAGAGTCTTCAAGGTGAAATCAAAGAGAGTTGAAAGCTTTGAGAGTATTTGGCTCAAGAGAAATATGCTTCAACTAATGAATGGCGGCTAAGGGTTATATTTATAGGTAGGGTGAAAACCTAGGGTTTTGCAGGCCAAAAACGCGTTCAGATCGCAGTCGCGTTCGAACGCTTACTAGAACGCTACACGAACGCGCCCTTTCTGTGAAGACTCGTTCGAACGTCAATCGAACGCACAACGAACGTGAGCTCTCTGGAATGCTCCCGTTCGAACCCCACAAGAACGTGCCTCGAACATTTGCTCTCTGGAATGCTCTCGTTCGAACCCAATAAAGAACGTGCCACTAACGCCACACGTTCGAACCCACAAACGAACGCAGCACTAACGCCAATCGTTCGAACACTGCAACGAACGCACCACGAACGTATGTCTGATGCACAGCAGCCAGAAACCAGTCCAATTGCACAAAGATCTTCATGAAAGATTACAACTCAATTGAACTTGTTTTGTCACAGATACATGCCAATAAAAAAGGTGCTAACAGCTGGCTCTTTTTGTTCCTTGCCCTTGATTGGCAGCCACTGGCGCAAGAAAGACCGGATCTGTTGATCTTGATTTTGCCTCTGGTTTTTTTGGCTGTGTTCTTGAATTTACAGATTCTTGATGCCCTTTCCTTCTTTTGATCTTCTGTGGCTGCGTTCTGTGATCTGTTAATTGATTCAACCTTGTTCTCGGTTTTTGCTTTGCCGAATGAAGAAGGATAAATCTTGGGCTTTGATCTTCAGTCCACAGATTCGATATCCCTTCGGCCCACTGGATCTCTTATTATAGCTCTGATACCAATTGTAAGGAACCTAGGACACCACTTATCTCCACATTGGTATGATATTGTCCACTTTGGGCCTAAACCCTCATGGATTTGCTCTTGGGTTATACCCAAAAGGCCTCATACCAATGAAGATACATGTCCATCCTTATATGCCCATGATATTCCCCATTTCTAACCAATGTGGGACCTTGGGACTTTGTTTGCACACCCAACACATACATTGTTTGCAAAGTAGTTGCTGTCATCTGCTTTCGTTATACTGCTAAGTTGATGGTTTGAGAATGTTTTTTGCCATTTCAGAATGCGAGGCCTAGTGCAGAAAACATACCTGAAGAATTGGCTACCATTGTAACTTTATGCTGGAAGGAGGACCCAAATACTCGCCCTAATTTCAGTCACATAATTCAAATGCTCCTTAATCATCTGTCTACTATTGCTCCACCTGAACCTGTGATTCCTCATCGAATTTTCACCTCCAAGAACACCATCTTACCACCCCGAAATCTCCAGGTACAAGCTCATTGATGGCAGTGTGTGATGACATCAGGGAAACTCCTAAAGCAAATATGGAAAACAAGCCAAAGGGTTTCTTTTTCTGCTTCAATCTGTGTTATTAATCCTGGAGTCCTAAAAGAGACGACATTGCTTGAGCCAAAGAGGTTGGTCGGTTGGATGATTATAGTTGTTTATTTCATTAGTTGGAGTTCATTTTCCTTTCCTGAAGTGTGAATTCATTTGAAAGTAGTGCCTAAGATGTTCACGAGTCAGGAGACAAAGGAATTTTACTGACAAAATCAAATTTACATATTCATGTATTTAATTATGACAGAATAAGTTAAATGAGTTACATTGAATCAAGCCTTAGTCAAGTGAGACTTCTATAAGCTACCGTTTGGAAGGCTATAGATAATTTTTATGCAAGCTAAGTTGGAATATACACAACACATATGTAACCAAGTGATACTTTAGTTGAGGATATAACACATGGATCAGTCTGTTAAAAGAAATTAAGGGTATGCAGGTTTTGCTTTTCTGCCATTAGAGAAGTGTTGCTCCATCCTCGAGGAGCGTGGCTTAGTGGTGTAGGATTTAGGATCTCACCTTGAGGTTCTGGGTTCGAATTCAAGAAGTACGTTTCTTGTAAGAGTCTGAGACAGTCGGGGATTTTACCTGCTCCGCTTAAGTCCGGGGTGTTTTAGCGGCGGAATTTCGATGCAAAACAATTTATGCTTCTTTTTTCCTTTTTGTTTTGTTTTTAGTATTATGGAACAAATACTAGCATCCGCTCTGTAAGTATTGTGTACTAGACTACTAGCCACACTCACTTGGTCAAGGGGAGAGCATCTGCTCTGCTATTATCTATTTTGATGGCCTTATCACTCTGTTACGATCCTAAATTCTATATTTAGGCGGGGATCTCAAGGATAGAAAAATTGAAAAAAAAAATAATTTCGTGGATAGGAAAATTTTAATACTTATTTCTTAGGAATGGGATGAGGATCAGGTAAAATCATCGTCCCTTTTTCATTACCCATCTAAGTTTTAATATATTATTTATTTTCGAAGTTTTTCAATAAACATATTAAAATTACGAGTAAATAAAAAATATCTTGATATTTATAAAATATATTAATTATAGATATCACCACCCTCTCTGTGTGTTATAAAATAATAAATATTATTTTTCTAACAAGAGATTTATCTTTTATTACGTATCAAGCAAAAGATATAAAAACACGAACTTATCTAGGAATTTTCAAGTGGTATTTTGTCTCTTAGTAAGGGTTGAACTTTAGATCTCAAATTCCATATAAAATCCTTAAGTCCACATATGGTACCAAAATGTCACTCGATATTCCTAGATCTCTAATCGCCACGATGGAAGTCGGGCATGCTCAACGATCACTCCACGTGGGGAGGCTCTCTATAAGGACAAGGCCGGGCGGGGACCATTCAGGAGAGCAGCCACTAAGACACTTTTGTCGAGTACTCAAAGCAGATAAATGATCTCATAACCGAGGGGATCGTAGAAAAATGAACATTCAGTTTAATTGATTATGTAATAAATATTATCAATTTATTGGAAAACGTATGCTTTTATTTTTCGATAGTGAATAGTTTAACTGATATATTTTATAGTTATTTAAATTCATTTTAAGATAAAATTATTTATTATTCGGAGGCTCTCGATGATCCATTTTATTATTCGGAGATCCTCATCCATTCCATATGAAGGAACGAGAAAAGAACTTGGACATCTAAAATAATTAGAGACGGATACGGATACAGAGATGCGATCCTCATAGTTAAAATCTTTATGTGTCCCCAACCTGCATTTTTTTGCCTTTATTTTTAATCCCATCACAATCTTTTAATCTTTTGTCGTTAGCTCTTTTTATAGGTGTAATGCACAGTCCCTATAAGTTCTTATTACATTCTTAACATTTAAGGAACTTTTTGTCCAACATGTTGGATCATGCTTTATGTCTCAGTTAGGTTGTCTCTATCTAGGTTTTATATTTTAGTTTTAATTCATTTAACATTGTCATTTTCATTAATAATTTTCAATCACTTAATTAAACACCAATTAGACATTTTAGGCCACGAGATTTGACTAAAATACTTGGCCTCCAAGTTTTATTGACACTAATGATAATTACTTGGTGTTAGTTCTGTCATCACATAATGCTATATACAAAATTTGTTTGTGGAATTATAAAAATGAAACAAATATCTTATATCGTGTTATTTCTTATTGGAGAATATTTCTTTTTCAATGACATCATCAATTAGAAGCAGACTCAAACGAATATATTAAGGTCATTAATGAACCGAAATAATGATATTTGGATAAAATGATGATAAAATAATATACAAAAATTATATAATTTGATTGTTTTTTTGTTTTCGTAATTTTTTTTTAACAATCAAAACAACCAAACCATTTTATACAAATATCAATTTTCTAAATTTTGTGTTTGAGTCGGTTTGTCAGAAAATAGGCATCAATGATTTCATAGAGGTTGTAAATTTTGATTCATTTCATGTGTATGGACCACATAATCACAATACACCATATTATAAACCAAAAAAGGAAACAATATATTGGAATTATATAATGATTGATGAACATAATTCAAGAAAAATAACAAAACAAAAACAATGATTAAAAAAAAAAAATAAAATAAAATAGTAGAAGGGTGACACCTTTTTTTTTTGGATGCCCATATGCAAAATGGCATTGCTGTAAAGCAATAAATGACAAGTCATATAATTGCTCAAAGAGCAAAGAAAACTACTACTCCCACCCCGACATGCGCCCCTCATCTTGTCTCCCCGGAAATTTCAAATTTGCCCTTATGTGAGTCAAACATTTTCTCCCCCCTGACATATTAAATATGCGCCCTAGCATAACTTTAAAGTAAAAAAAAATTGCTCACTCCTATCCGAAAATTATTTAAAAAACTGAATTTATGACAATTTTTAATCTGCATTATGTTAGAAATTTAGGTAAAAATATTTCAAAATTGGTCAGTTTTGTATTTTTTTTTGTATTTTTTATTTGTTTAATAAATATTACAAATTTAGTATTTATTAATTTAATTTTTTATTATTTTTTAATTTAATTAACAATATTTATTTGATTATGATTTTATTTTTACTTTATTAAAAGTTGTTTGTCTTATTTAATTTTGTGAGTCAGTATCCAAATCTACTTGCCATTAAGGTCCCCTGCAATTCCAGAGTATGAGCGTCGAGAAATAGCTATTGCTAATGTTGGTAGACATTTTGTGCAAGTTTTCTTACACCCCATTACCTTGTACCACTCATCCCAATGTGGTGGTGAGAACATTCATCGTACAAAACTAAATAATGGGCAACTCGTTATAGAATTCGTAATTAATTATGGTACGAAGTATTTGGTATCTCACCAAGTGTGCTAGGAGGAGACTTTGGAGGCAACATAGATTAGAATTTGTGTTTTTATATTTTTAAGTGTAATTTTTTATGTTGTTATTTGTACTCTTTTTTAAATATATATTTTTCTGATATACATGATAATATTTTTATAATACATAAAATATTTTGAATAAATAAAAAAGAATCACAAAAATTAAATGAATAAATGAACACAAAATAATAAATATGAAATTTTTAATATTGATTAAACAAATAAAAAAGATTAGATATATAAAGAACAAACAAATATAAATTTTAAAAAATAAACAAAATTAAAAAATGAAAAAATTAATTAATAAATAAAAATGTAAGTTGTGTTAAATAAGCCTATATATATTGGGAGAGTGGATTTTTATAAAATAGATAAACATTTCGACATTTTAAATAAGGGAGAGAAGAGCTGAGAATTTTGGGGAAGTGGGAGTAGTAGCCCTCGATAGGAAATATAGAACATTTATTTATTCATGTTGCCACGTGTCGGCCATCCTTAAAGTAGCTTTTGTGTGCGAGGCTTTTTCTCTGGTATAAAATAGTCAGCTTTTCACCATAGATAGCAGCAGCGCCAGTTATTGTCATCTTCATCGGAATCTGACGTCATCTCCTTAGAAGCTGACGTGTACAGCCGGTAAAGCTGGTATCGTCATGGACATTGTCTTCTGGACCTCGAGAGACCACTCTTGTAAGCACTTCTCTGCTGTTCAAGCTTCAAGACTCAACTCCGGTATTTTTTTTTTCACTTTTTGGTTCTGGGTTTTGTTTACACTTGCTTATATGTTTGGAAAATGCTTTAAAGCTTTTTTTTTTTTTTTTTTTAACTTTTTTGGTTCTTATTTGGAAGTTGGAACTAGCTACTGTTTATGTTGGAGCTGGGTCAGAAGTTATTAGTTGATTCTGTTGTGATGATATGTTTTAAGGTTTCAAAAGAGAATAAGTACAAGGTTGGCTTGAATTAAAAAAGTTATTATTATTATTATTATTTTTTTTTTCATTTTTACTTTCATATATGTGTGTTTTCTAATATTTGTTTGATTATGTTTCCTTTTTTCTGGATGCAAGGTTTAATCTTTGTGTTGAATTGGAGATAAGAGATACCTTTTGGATGCATCTCTATACTTGGATAGATTAGAGTATCTTGTAATAACCCCCACAAAATCATAGAAGATTTTCATTTATTATATGCTTTCTTAATCGAAAAATTGGGGTTTAGAGAGTATATCAAATCTTGCTAAGGCCATTTTATTGATAGCGCCCTTGGATAAAGTTGATTTGTTGGAAACTAATCAGTACCTAAAAGTGTTAAAAGGATGCCAGTCAGTATATCACATGACACTGATGATGATAGGATGAAACAGCGCGAAAGATTGCTGGATGAGATTGATAAGTCTTTTAAGTTACAGATGATTAGATTGCAGTTATTAAAGGAAAAGTTGTGTGAGTCACTGGCTCAATCCAAAGTCAGTGATCTGCATGACTGTAAGGAGAATCGCATCAATGAAGGTGAAGATTATGAATTGTGTTATGGAGACGATGAGTATGAAGGTGAGAGTCCGATGTTCTGATTGAATAATGTATCAAAAACACGGTGAGAAAATATAATTTATAAATATAGCCAATAGATGTTTTAAGGAAGGGTGATAGATGCATAGAAATTTTGAGGATGATTTTGAATTGTTGTTGCTCGCTGACAATCCAGGAACTGTCTCTTGTTTGCTTGTTTCCCTAAAAACATAAGTTGCTGAATCTTGCAACTGTTGAAGTATGTTAAGGATATAGTATTACCGATCTCTCAATGTGATTGACACATCTATATACTTCCAGCACTCTCTCCAAGCTGACATATTATTATTCTTTTTTCCATTTCATCCTTTATGTGGTGGTTTTTATTGTTAGCATGGACTTCTAAGCTTTTTCCATGTTTCAACGCATGGTGGCTTACTACTAATGAGTGTAACACGTACTGCTGCTCAATCGTTACCAATCTTTTCTAACTGTTTAATATGTCAAGCAGATAATCATCATTCAATAGGGGATGAAACAGAAAGAGATGATGATGTAAAAGCTTGCTTTCCATGCCCCTTCTGTTATCTTGAAATCGAAATTCACATGATCTGTAGCCATTTGCAAGAAGAACATTGCTTTGACTTGAAACATGCGGTATGTGTTTTTCTTTATCTAATACTTCTAATATAAATCAATGCATTTAGTTATTCATTGGCAATCGTATATTACTGATTTTATTTCTTGATGATAGTAAGTTGTTTAATATTTGTACGTCTGAATGTTTTCTTTGCATTCCTTGATGCTGCTCCTGGAAAATCTATTATTTATTCCAATTCATTCTTATAACATTAAATAAAAAGGAATCCATATCATCTATTATCAATAACACTGAACAATGTAAGGAGATAATTGGATGTTCTGCAATACTGCATGTAATTAGTTATGTCTTATATTTGACTTTGAATTGATTTTGGTGGCTGCTTCATTGTTGCTGTTTCAGGTTTGTCCTCTATGTGCAGCAAATCTAGGAAAAGATGCTGCTGAACATTTCATAGTGCAGCACGGTAGTTCGTTAAAAGTATTGTTCCCCCTTTTTGGATCTTTAAATTGTAAAATTTAGTAAACATATGACCTCTTAGAGCATATTTTAGTGCTTTGAGTTACAATAAAAGGAACACCTTTATGCTTTGCAGCGCAGGAGAAAATCTCTAAAATCTGGCTTCTGGAATGGTGGTTCAGCAATGCTTGGCAAGGAATTGAGCTCATTTATTGGGTCATCCACAATTGGTAGAGGAAATGCACATGAATCTCTACCTGATCCGCTGTTATCACCATTTCTTTGTAGTGGACTTCTTTCAGATACCAAGGGTATCCAGAAAGACAATTGTTCCCAGGAGGTCTCTGTACCTTCTGATTTGAAAAGGTATCCTCCTTCCTTGGAATATTAGTATACTGTGGTTACAGCTATTATTTTAACTTTTAAGTTGCTTGAACATCTTTCAGTTTTTAGTAAAACACATGCTAAAATTGAAATGGTGGTTGTTGATATGTTGCTTGAAATAGGAGTTCATTGATGATAAACCTAAAAACAAGAATTCCAAACTCTCTTTCCCTATAGTTTTCTGGGATTATTCTATCATTTACCTCCAGAAACTTAAATTACTGCATTTTTTTTCGAATTCTCTTTCTTAACTTGCATCAGATTATACGAGTTTAACATTTCCTTTCTGAACTTTTTGCTTGATGCTTCTGTTGCGATTGTTTGGGAAGTTGCTCCTTCCTCTGGATCTGAAGTATACTGCTCTTGTTTCTGTTACTTGGCTATCTGCTACTGCCGTGCGATTTTCTTGCATTCATCTCTTCATTTCATTCTTTTCTTCCCCTGAGAAAAGATGGACGGGTAGTGGGTCATGGGATCAGTGAGGCAGGCAGTTCTCCATAAACTCTGCTGATTTTCATATCTATTGCAATTTTGCTGTAAATAATAACAGTACCATCATCTCCTCTTTTCTAGTAAACTGAAGAATGTTACCGTCCATCTATCTCAATAACATATAGCATAAAGTTTCTTGTTTTCTATTTTGTATCTGCACCGTGGTATGTCTGCTTATGGTTTACTTTTTGATGCTCCATCATCTCAGTTGTACACTAGAATAAAACTTGTGTATCCTGAAACTGCTCTTATCATCTTTTGTCATATTCCTCGAATTATCCTGCTATGTTTGCGGATCGCCATATACATATATACCGATGAAATTGAGTGGATACTAATAAGGGTCATGCAATGATGCGAAACTTGCTACTGACTGAATGCTCATCTCATGCAGCGTTGAACGAACTTTACTAGATAATGAGCATGAAAAGAACGTTGAAGAGAAAAGGCAGAGAGCAACATTTGTTCAACAGCTGATCATGTCAACTGTCTTCTAGGACTTCCTGATGTCTTGTATATCTCAGGTTTTTGCAGAAGACGCAAAGTGCCGTATGGCGCTTCAGTTGGCCCTCACCAATGTTGTATTAACAGCCACGAGGGTTTTAGTGCTGGTGCATGATCCTAGGGAGTGAAATAGTTTCTCTATGAGGTGTTCTAGCAGGGTATATCTAGAAATGATGTCCCCATTTTTAAGTAAGGCTATGTGGTGTAGTAGGTCTACATCCTCCATGTTATATTATTTATGTAAAAACAAACTCGTCTGATCCTAAAAATAGTTTTATTTGCTTGCTTTTAATGGTATTGTTGGTCCTCCAGACTCTTCTGCCTATTTTGCTATCAATATCAATCTGGGTTTATCCCTTCTTTTGTTTTGCTGGGTTGAGCAAATTATGTTTATTAGACTGCAACTATGATGGGTGAGATAGCCAATCGCTCTCTCTGAATTGCATCATGCATATGGATTTGAATTTCTGGTTCTCCACTTCGACTTGTACATATGAAGTTTTTAATCACAACCTTATGATATGGACTGGCTGAACAGAGAAGATTTTGCCCTTATAATATTCAATCATTTTTGTTTTGCTGGATGATTTTTCTCAGGACCCAAGGTCTTTTCCAGTAAAAAGTACAGGCGTCAATGTTGTCCTTCCGCCAAAAATTTTTGGGTGATGTCAGAAATGAGATAGCTTGATTAGCCATATTAGAAATTGAAAAGAGCATGTCCTGGCTCATCTTGCAAACAATTGTGAGTATTGTTGGTGACTTGGTGCAATGATAATGAAAGTTTGATTACTTAGCATTGAGCAAGGATGGCACTGAAGTATTAGACAATGGAGGATATATAGGAGCAAGAATTGACAAAGTGGCCCTTGCCAAATGCATAACAATTTGGAGCAAAGAAAAGGTTTGGAATTGTTATTTATAATTCTTAACAAACATATAAGAATTAAGATTGCACCCACCCACACATATTTCATCAATGCCTCCACAAATAATGAAAAACAATAACAAGTTGCTTACAAGGATAAACACAATACAAGTCAGCAACATCAGAAAGATCAGAACTTTTTCTTCATTATCTAAGACAATAGCTGAAGCAACAGAGGAAAAGAGAGACATTGAATGATCACAAGAACATTATCCAACTAGACTTGATATGAGTTCAAAGAAAAATATGAACAAAACTGCAAATCATATGACACTGGATTCAAGAAGTGCCTACAATGGTGAAACTAATTGCATAAACTTGATAATATAAAGTTTTAACACCACTCAAAAAGGAAAAGATAAAAAAACTTCCTAATACTATCATTCAATGATGGACTGAATAACTCCAGCTCCAACAGTCTTTCCTCCTTCTCTGATAGCAAATCTCATACCTTGCTCACAAGCCACAGGCATAATAAGCTCAACAACCATCTTGACACGGTCACCGGGCATAACCATCTTGGACTCCTCGTCCTTGTCGTTCATAATAGAAGACACCTTTCCAGTCACATCAGTAGTCCTCATGTAAAATTGAGGCCTATACCCGGCAAAAAATGGCGAGTGCCTACCACCCTCTTCCTTCTTCAGCACATACACAATTGCAAGGAACTTAGTATGTGGAGTGATTGTTCCGGGTTTAGCCAACACCATCCCTCTCTGAATATCAGCCTTTTGGACACCTCTAAGCAACAACCCAACATTATCTCCAGCCATTGCCTCATCAAGAATCTTTTGAAACATTTCAACCCCAGTTACAGTCACATTCCTAGTGTCCTTCAATCCCACAATATCAACAGTTTCACCAACCTTAACTCTACCTCTCTCAACACGGCCAGTGGCCACAGTACCACGACCAGTAATCGAAAACACGTCTTCAACAGCTAACAAAAAGGGTAAATCAGTCTGCCTTTGTGGGATAGGAATGTAACTATCAACAGAATCCATAAGTTCATAAATTTTATCAACCCATTGATTGTCTCCTCTCTTAATGCTAGGGTTGGCCATCAAAGCCTCTAAAGCTAAAAGAGCAGAACCAGAAATGATAGGCACATCATCACCAGGAAATTCATAAGAAGAAAGTAACTCACGAACCTCCAATTCCACAAGTTGCAAAAGCTCTTCATCATCAACCTGGTCCTGTTTATTCAAAAACACAACCATATTCGGGACACCCACTTGCTTAGCCAACAAAATATGTTCTTTGGTTTGCGGCATTGGCCCGTCAGCACCGGACACCACCAAAATCGCACCGTCCATTTGGGCAGCACCAGTAATCATATTCTTGACATAATCAGCGTGGCCAGGGCAGTCCACGTGGGCGTAGTGTCGGTTCTCAGTCTCATACTCGACGGTGGCGGTGTTGATGGTGATGCCACGAGCTCTTTCTTCAGGGGCGGCGTCGATTTCGTCGTATTTTTTAGGGGCGCTGTTGCCCAGAGCGGCTAAGGCCATGGTTAATGCGGCGGTGAGAGTAGTCTTTCCGTGATCGACATGGCCGATGGTGCCGATATTGACGTGGGGTTTCTTTCGCTCGAATTTGCCACGGGCGGCCCTGACGACGAAGGAGCTGCGGCGGGGGGTGGCGATGACTGTAACGGCGGAGGTGGTGGTGGTGGTGAAGGGGGCGATGAAGGAGGAGGACAGGTGGGATGGGGTTAATTTAGAACGGAAAGGTGTGGGTAAAGAGTTTGAAGGAGAGACTGAGGCGTATGGGTGTCTGAGTTTTGGGGCAGTGGAGGCCACTGTGCCTGCTGCTGAGGCCGAAATCGCCATTTTTTATTGAGTGCAGAGTAAGTGTTTGTGTTTTTGTCTCAGAGAGAGTGAAGGAACAGAAGGAGAATGACGGCCTTCTTCTGATGATCTATATACTGCCTGCCCACTGGCAAGACAAAAGAGGGCCTCATACGATTTCTATCCACTTGCTGCCTCGTTTGCCTGGGAAATGGGTTTATTTTTGAACTTTTTACCTTAGATCACATGGACAGTCTATGCAACACTATCTAAATTTTGACACGTGTCAATCCTATTAGCAACTCTGTTTCCAGTTCAAGGGCATGTCCAATTATATGAGGCTCATAATTTAAAAGTTCGGTGTCATGAGATGACAATTATGGCTCAGGGCGAGTAAAGTGATCGATGCCGAAATGGGCTAGCTGTGGTTGGTTCCCCATTCCCCCACAAAGTGAAGCCTCTGCTTGGGCCGCGTGTTTGATTTCGCTAATTTCAAAACATAACTTTGGTCTTCAAATCCACCATAAGCAGAAAAATGAAATAAACTTTATGGCAGATAAATTATTCATCGAAAGCCTTTTTTTTTTTTTTTTTTTTTTTTAAAACGTGGTAAATTCCGCCCTTCAATCATCCAATCAGATTAGTGAAATGGATAAAATTTTCGGTTATCGCACCCTCCAATCATCCAATCAGATTAGCCAAACAGATAAAATTCTCAGTTTTCTCACATTCTTATAAAAAAAATACACTAAATTCAAACTCAAAACCTAATCAAATCTTAAATCTTTTACTACTAAGTCATATTATTTATCGAAAGTGAACTTATGACCTAACCAAATCTTAAATTATTTACCATCAAGCTAACAATGACGTTTTGCATAATACAAATAAATTGAAGTAATTGGGTAACGGCATCGAAATTATAGTACCAAGTCAAATGCAGGGAAATATGATGAGAAGTTTTAATTCAAAGCATGCGAGAGTAATAAACGAAGAGCTTAAAAACCTTAACTTATAGTAAATCTAAAATTTCAAATACTGCTTATAAGAAAACTACTAAAAGCAAACATATATTACAATAGTATGAATCTTTATATAAATTACTTGTCAAATTAAAATATGAAAGAACTAATCCTAATAAAGATATATAATAAAATCACAAATCCCAAGGATTTTAGAAATTATATCTTGAAGATTGATTTCATAATATAAATATATTATTTCCTTAATATTGTTTCCATAATAGTATTCATTAACACCCCCTTCAAACTCAAGCTTGTGACAAATAAACAAGTTTGAGATTGCATCTTGAAATCGAAGATCGAAATCCTGAAATTGAAAATCTTGAAAATTAGAGACCGGAAATTTTGAGATAATTGATGAGGTTTAACATACGAAGCCCGAATGGGGAGCTGAAATTTGAGAGGGAGCTGTAACCTACGAAGCACGAAGGGGGAGGCAAAGCTCAAGAGGGAGCTGAAACCCAAGAGGTGGTGAAATCTCGAGAAGGTGTTGAAGCCCAAGAAGGAGCCGAAGCTTGAGAGAGCCGATGTCTGAAAGAGAGTGAAATCCCGATAGAGAGCCGAAGCTTGAGAGAGAGCCGGATTTCGAAAGAGAGTGAAAACCCGACGGAGAGCCGAAATTCGAGAAAGCTGAAGCTTGAGAGAAAGTGAAATCTTCACAGAGAGTCGAAGTTCGAGAGAGTGCGGAAATAGTTGTTGCAGCAGCGAAAGGAGCTACAGCTGGACAGGTGGTGGCCATCGTGGCTGTTGGAAAAATACTTATAAGTAAGCATTTTGAGGCTCAATTTTAAGCATGGTCCACTTCGTGTTAGTGGTTGTTATTGAATGATTCGGATACTCCTCCGTGAGTACTTCGAAATGGTATATTCATATGCTTAAAATAGTGCTTGGGTGAATGAGAAATTGTTACTCAAAGTTCACCCATTGGTGTTGGAAAATCAAGAGAAGTTAGCTTGTCCCATATGGGAAAGCTATAGAGGGAAAATTGTGCTTATATATGATTGCTCATATGTAGATGGGTAAGAGTTATAAGGATAGATGCTCTCTCTACGTGCGCGGGAGGGGGGGTGCAAATCAAATTCGAATCAAGCTTGGCTCGTGTGCACCCGCGTGTCCTGCGTACACGAATGCCGGACCAAATTGTGCGGGCCTGGCCCAGCCAATTTTTGGATGTCTCTTTAATTTTTATTTCTAAACCTTTTGAATTCCATAACAACTAATTTAATTAGTTTGATGGTTACAACAAGTGAAAAGCCTCACATTGATGAGATTTAATTGACATTATAATTTCTTTTAATAAGGAAGTGTTTTCGTTTTTGGGTTACACACACAGAGAACACATAAGATGAAATACTAGAATTTCGAAAATCTTTTGGGGGAGTTCAAAACACTTTGTGGTTCGTTGGAAACAAGATTGCTGGTGCCCATACTTGTTTGTATCCGTTGCATCATGGGAAACAAGCGTCTCAAGTTCTACTGCACCTTCGGTAGGGGCGAATTTGTTTTAAGGAGATTGTTGCTCGCTTCAACAAGCCTCGGAATTCTTCATTGCTTTACTGTTCCTGTCGCTGATTCATGTTATACCACTGTGACCGATTCACTGCCTGCGATTGTCTTCTGTTTTTTTTAATTGTATCACTGTTGTTTATTTTCTGTTCGGTTTACTGCTTGTTCAAAGTCGGTTGTAAGGACACAGTAAAAAAATAAGTTGTAATAGTCTTAAAACAAATTCGACTATGTGGATATGAAAAACAGTCCAAACACAGTAGATCCGAATATGGCAGCCTCTTCGGCTGGCCAGAATATTGTGGCAGCCCCCGTGGCTGGCCAAAGTGCAGTGGCAGCCTCTTCGGCTGGCCAACTTACTTCAGCCTCTGGGCTTAATATGGCAGCCGCTGTGGCTAGCCAAGGTGTTGTTGCCTCTATGGCTAGACAACATGTTGGACATGTGAGTCATGTCAATCCTGCTGCAGAAAAACCTGAAAAATTCAGTGGACATAATTTTAAACGGTGGCAACAGAAAATGTTTTTCTACTTGACCACGTTGAACCTTGCGAGGTTTCTAAAGGAATATGCTCCTGAACCCGTGGAGGGTGAGATTAATATCCAAGTGATCAATGCGATCGATGCTTGGAAACATTCTGAATTCCTATGTAGGAATTATGTGCTGAATGGGCTGAGTGATTCATTGTACAGTGTGTATGCCGGGATGAAAATAGCAAAAGGGCTTTGGGAATCTTTAGACCAAAAATATAAAAATGAGGATGCCGGTACTAAGAAATTTGTCGTAGGCCGTTTCCTATATTTTAAGATGGTTGATTCCAAAACTGTGTTAAGTCAAGTACAAGAATTGCAAATTATTCTAGCAGAAATTCATGCTGAGGGGATGGTTTTAAGTGAAACCTTCCAAGTAGCCTCGATAATGAAAAACTACCACCTGGTTGGAAAGATTTCAAGAATTATTTAAAGCATAAGCGAAAAGAAATGAGCATTGAAGACTTGGTTCTTAAGCTTAGAATTGAGGAAGATTACAGAGTATCTGACAAGAGAGGAATAACTCATGAGGCCAAAGCAAATGTTGTTGAACATGGCCATAAGAACAATAACCCTAAGAACAAAGGGTCAAAGATGGGCCCTAAAGGAGGAGTTTCCAAGAAATCCAAATTTCAAGGAAGATGCTTCAACTGTGACAAAATGGGTCACAAGTCTTCTGAGTGCAGACTGCCGAAGAAGAAAAAGAATCAAAAGGGTAATGTGATGGAAAATATGACTCAAGATGTTTCAGACATTAACCTTTCAGCTGTGGTTTCTGAGGTGAATCTGGTGGGTTCTAACCCAAGAGAGTGGTGGATTGACACTAGTGCCACTCGACATGTGTGCTCGGACAAGAGCATGTTTTCTTCATTTGAGCCTACTGGTAATGGGGAAAAATTATACATGGGAAATTCAGCAACATCTGAGATTGAAGGTCAAGGCAAGGTGATTCTGAAGATGACCTATGGGAAATAGTTGACTTTGAACAACGTTCTGTATGTACCAGAAATACAGAAGAATCTTGTGTTTGGATCACTTCTGAACAAGCACAGATTCCGGATGGTGTTCGAGTCTGATAAAGTAGTTTTAACTAAAAATGGGATGTATGTGGGAAAAGGGTATGTAACTGATGGGCTCTTTGAGCTCAATGTAATGGTTGTTAAACCTAAGAATATCAATAAAGCTAGTTCTTCTGATTATATTGTTGAGTACTCTAATCTATGGCATGGTAGATTAGGACATGTTAATTTTAATTCATTACGGAAATTAATTAACATGAACCACATTCCCAATTTTAAAATTGATAACAAACATAAGTGTGATACTTGTGTTGAGGCAAAACTGACTAGATCATCTTTTCATAGTATTGAAAGAAACTCTGAACCACTTGATCTAATACATACCGATGTATGTGATTTTAATTCAATACAATCAAGAGGTGGTAATAAATATTTTATTACCTTTATTGATGATTACACGATATTTTGCTATGTGTATTTGATGAAAAGTAAGGACGAAGTTATAGAGAAATTATTCTCTATAAGAATGAAGTTGAGAACCAACTGAATAAAAGAATTAAGGAGTTAAGAAGTGATCGTGGTGGTGAGTATGTTTTTCCTTTTGAATCTTTTTGTGAACAAAATGGAATCATACATCAAACCACAGCTCCTTATTCACCTCAATCCAATGGGATTGCAGAACGTAAGAATCGTACCTTGAAAGAGATGATGAATGCTATGTTAATCAGCTCTGGCTTACCTCAGAATATGTGGGGAGAAACTGTTTTATCAGCTAATTACCTTTTAAACAAGGTACCACAGAAAGAAGCAAGAAAAAATCCTTATGAAATATGGAAATGAAGAGTACCTTCTTATAAATTTCTTCGAGTGTGGGGGTGTCTTACCAATGTAGTTATTCCTCCACCTAAAAAGGTGAAGATGGGACCAAAAACTGTTGATTGCATTTTCATAGGATATGCACATAACAGTAATGCTTATCGATTTCTTGTGCATGAGTCTAATATACCAGATATTCACAAGAATACAATAACGGAGTCGAGAAATGCATCCTTTTTCGAATATGTTTTTCCTTGTAAAACTAATTCAAATTCAAATGTGCACAAACGGGCATATGAGACTATAATTGAAGATAGTCAGGACCGAGAACAAATAAATGTTCCAGAGGATCAACAAGTTGTTGAACTTGAACCAAGACGTAGCAAAAGAGCTAGAACCGAAAAATCATTTGGTCCAGATTTTCTGACATTTTTGCTAGAAAATGATCATCAAAGCTATAACGAAGCTGTAAGGTCAGCTGATGGTGCTTTGTGGAAAGATGCCATCAATAGTGAAATTGAATCCATCTTACAAAATCACACCTGGGAGTTAGTGGATCTTCCTCCAGGATGTAAACCTTTAGGGTCCAAGTGGATTTTCAAAAAGAAAATAAAGGCAGATGGATCAATTGACAGTACAAAGCAAGACTTCTAATTAAAGGTTACAGACAACGTGAATGTCTTGATTACTTTGATACTTATTCTCCTGTAACGAGAATAAATTCCATAAGGATGATAATAGCGATTGCAGCTTTGCGCAATCTTGAGGTACATCAGATGGATGTGAAAACAGCCTTTCTAAATGGAGATTTAGATGAAGAAATTTACATGGAACAACCTGAAGGCTTTATAGCTCCAGGACAAGAAAAGAAAGTCTGTAAGTTGGTTAAATCCTTGTATGGATTAAAACAAGCTCTGAAACAGTGGCATAAAAAGTTTGATGACACCATGTTAGCAAATGGTTTCAAAATCAATGAGTGTGATAAATGCATTTATGTCAGAGAGACAAAAGTTGGCTATGTCATTTTATGTCTCTACGTTGATGACATATTGATTGTCGGGAGTAATGTTAAAATTGTGAAATCTACCAAGAATATGTTGAAATCCAAGTTTGACATGAAAGACATGGGTTTAGCAGATGTCATTCTGGAAATAAAGATCTCGAGAAGTCCTGATAGACTTATTCTTGATCAGTCGCACTATGTGGACAAGATTCTTGGTAAATTTAACAATGATGATTCTGATATGGCTAGAACTCCTTTAGATGTGAGTCTACACCTATCAAAGAATATGGGACATGGTATATCTCAAGTAGAATACTCTAGAGTGATCGGGAGTTTGATGTATCTATCGAGTTGTACAAGGCCTGATATAGCATGTACAATAAACAAGCTCATCAGATATACGAGTAATCCAAGGGTTGATCACTGGAAAGCAATAGTGAGAGTACTTAGGTACTTACGTTTTACTCGTAATTATGGGTTGCACTATCATAGATATCCAGCTGTAGTCGAAAGATACAGTGATGCTAATTGGATATCTGACATGAAAGACTCAAAGTCTACCAGTGGCTATGTGTTTATACTAACAGGTGCAGCTATATCATGGAAATCCTCCAAACAGACTGTGATAGCCAGATCTACAATGGAATCGGAATTCATTGCATTAGACAAGTGTGCTGAAGAAGCAGAATGGCTTCGAAATTTTCTAGAGGATATTCCAAGTTGGCCTAAGTCAGTGCCAGCAATTTGCATTCATTGCGATAGTCAATCTGTAATTGGAAAGGCACATAACAATATGTATAATGGTAAGTCTAGACATATTCGTCGTAGACACAATACCATTAGACAATTACTCTCTACTGGAGTTATTTCGATTGACTATGTAAAGTCAAAGGATAACATTGCGGATCCGCTAACCAATGGGTTAAATAGAGAGTTGGTTGTGAAATCATCGAGGGGAATGGGACTAAACCCCATTAGATAAATGTTTATTACGAATGAAAACCCAACCTTGTTGACTGGAGATCCCAAGATCTAGGTTCAATGGGACAACCTACTCGTAAAAGACATAATTGGTTCACTGTGGGGGGGGGGGGGTTTACCCTCTAGTCCATTCCTATGGTGAAATGAAACAGTGATGCTCTTATGGATTGAGGTTAAGCAAAGGCTTTTAATGATTCTTATGCGTCAGGAATCCGAGCAGAGTATTACGAGATGCTCTTTAATAAGATATCACCTATGTGAGAGAGAAGTGGGGCCGCTTCAAAGGGAATTGTACGGGGCTCAATTCTTAGAAACTCTTGCAGAACCAGGTTGATGTTCATGGCCAAAATGAACATAATAATGAGAACTCATATGTGTTAGGTTAAATATCTGTGTGATATATATTCTCCATTTACATGAACGGCAGTACAGTTCAAAGACATCGCGTCCACTGTCAGCCAGTAAATGAGATATATTTTCACAATGGAAGGTTCAAAGGCTGAGGCCTACCTATCCTATGCAGGTGTTGAACCGTTGAACTCTTCTAGGTCAAAATAAAATGTTTTATAAAATAATTTTATTCGACGTTTTTCGCCAATTTCATTCGCCAAGTTTGAGATTTCATCTTGAAATCGAAGATCGGAATCCTGAAATTGAAAATCTTGAAAATTAGAGACTAGAAACTTTGAGATAATTGATGAGCTTTAACATACGAAGCCCGAATGGGGAGCTGAAATTTGAGAGGGAGCTGTAACCTAGGAAGCACGAAGGGGGAGGCGAAGCTCAAGAGGGAGCTGAAACCCGAGAGGTGGTGAAATCTCGAGAAGGTGTTGAAGCCCAAGAAGGAGCCGAAGCTTGAGAGAGCCGATGTCTGAAAGGGAGTGAAATCCCGATAGAGAGCCGAAGCTTGAGAGAGAGCCGGATTTCGAAAGAGAGTGAAAACCCGACAAAGAGCTGAAATTCGAGAAAGCCGAAGCTTGAGAGGAAGTGAAATCTTCACAGAGAGTCGAAGTTTGAGAGAGTGCGGAAATAGTTTTTGCAGCAGCGAAATGAGCTACGGTTGGACAGGTGGTGGCCATCGTGGCTGTTGGGAAAATGCTTATAAGTAAGCATTTTGAGGCTCAATTTTAAGCATGGTCCACTTCGTGTTAGTGGTTGTTATTGAATGATTCAGATACTCCTCCGTGAGTACTTCGAAATGGTATATTCATATGATTAAAATTGTGCTTGGGTGAATGAGAAATTGTTACTCAAAGTTCACCTATTGGTGTTGGAAAATCAAGAAAAGTTAGCTTGTCCCATATGGGAAAGCTATAGAGGGAAAATTGTGCTTATATATGATTGCTCATATGTAGATGGGTAAGAGTTATAAGGATATAGGCTCTCTCTACGTGCGCGGGAGGGGGGTGCAAATCAAATCCGAATCAAGCTTGGCTCGTGTGCACTCGCGTGTCCTGCGTACACGAATGCCGGACCAAATTGTGCGGCCCCGGCCCAGCCAATTTTTGGATGTCTCTTCTTTTTTTTTCTAAACCTTTTGAATTCCATAACAACTAATTTAATTAGTTTGATGGTTACAACAAGTGAAAAGCCTCTCATTGATGAGATTTAATTGGCATTATAATTTCTTTTAATAAGGAAGTGTTTTCATTTTTGGGTTACACACACACAGAACACACAAGATGAAATACTAGAATTTCGAAAATCTTTTGGGGGAGTTCAAAACACTTTGTGGTTCGTTGGAAACAAGATTGGTGGTGCCCATACTTGTTTGTATCCGTTGCATCCTGGGAAACAAACGTCTCAAGTTCTACTGCACCTTCGGTAGGGGGCGAATTTGTTTTAATGAGATTGTTGCTCGCTTCATCAAGCCTCAGAATTCTTCATTGTTTTACTGTTCCTGTCGCTGATTCTTGTTATACCACTGTGACTGATTCACTGCCTGCGATTGTCTTCTGTTTTTTTTTTAATTGTATCACTGTTGTTTATTTTATGTTCGGTTTACTGCTTGTTCAAAGTCAGTTGTAAGGACACAGTAAACAAATAAGTTGTAATAGTGGCTGCATGCGTGGAGGCAGTGTGGGATGTTGTCACTGATGGTAGTTGTTGTGTCGCAGCTGTGATGGGTTCATGGAGCCTCTCGTGCGGCGAGGGAAGCTGCAACGTCTTGCCCATGGTGGAGGAGAGGAGTGGCTCATATGCAATAGGAGTTGTTCGGCAACTGAGATGGTCACGAAGGTGCTTGATCAGTCCAGATGTAGGAGTCATGATGATAAGGCTGTGACGAATGTGATGGGAGTTGTCTAGCCGATGTTACCTTCATCATCCAAAAGAGTGATTCCAAGTTGAATGAGATTGGTGCAGTCGACGTTGAACTTGAGATCATTGTAAAGTTGATAGGCCGGTGAGTTTCTGGGCTTGTGATCGAGACAGCCCGGGAACTCGGTGTCGACAGATAGCACGTTGAATCGAAGTAAAAGCTTGTTGAGCAAACCTATGTTACAGTCAAAATTATGACGCCAAACTTTAAGAATCTTGCTTACTACGGCCATAATTAAGGAAACAGAGAGAGAGAATAATTGGGTATCTGGAGGCAGTGTTTTGTTGTTAAGGTTAAGTTTGATCTATTCTTGTATGAGTTATTTGGTTACCGAGAAACACTAAGAAAATAGCCAGGAAAATCTCATATAGAAAATGAAAGGTTTTGTCATTTCAATGAATACAGAAAACAGAGAAGAAGATTACAAATATATACCAGTCCAATAACTGAGCTGGCATAACAAACTAACATGAGCAATTACTACTAAGCCCTCATATACAAACAGACAATAGAAGGCTAATATGGGAACTCAATCTAATTCCCCTCTCAAGCATGGTCTAGGATAGACCATTAGCTTGGAACACAACTCTACAAAATGATCAGAACTCAGAGGTTTGGTAAGTGCATTTGCCACTTGATGAACCCCAGAAATATGTTGAACAGTGAATTCTTTTCGGGCAATATGCTCACGAATAAAGTGAAGATCAAGCTCAATGTGTTTAGTGCGAGGGTGATAAACTGGATTCTTAGCAATAGCTTCAGCGCTCTTATTATCACACCAAAGTTTTGGTACACTGTGAAGTGAAACATGTAACTCGTTGAGCAGATATGTAATCCATAAAATTTCAGAAGAAACTGAAGCTAATACTCGGCTTCTGCGGTTGATCGAGAAATAATGGACTATTTTTTGGAAGACCATGACATGAGGTTATTACCTAAATACACACAGTACCCACCAGTCGACTTGCGATCATCAGGATCATTACCCCAATCTGCATCTGAAAATCCAGTAAGAGATGTGTCTCATGTGTGAACAAACTGCAAGCCAAAAATTGTTGTATTCTGCAAGTACCTCAAAACCCTCTTACAAGCTTGCCAATGAATGACAGTAGGAGATGACAAAAACTGACAAAGTTTATAAACTGCAAAGGAAATTTCAGGTCTGGTCAAGGTGACATATTGAAGGGATCCTACTACACTTATGTAAAGAGTTGGATTCTTGATGAGTGATAATTATATTATTATTTCCCACTCATTTAACCTAATATTTTGTATAGTTTATCGGGTTTTGTGAACGTTTTGATGTGTTTTATTGTTATTTTGCAGATAAATAAAGTTTTGGAAAGCATTAGAAGCAATTTGGGGCCAAAACAGTGAAAAATGATGAAAAAGACATTTTTGTAATTTGGCCGCATCGCAACGCGCAAGCCTTCTGCGTCGCGACGTCTAACATGCGCCACCTGCTAACTTGTGCTGGACACGTGGACCAATCATAAGAAATTTGCTAAAATGCGCCGGATGCTAACGTACGCCGATCATGCTAACATGCGTCGTGACACGTGCATCATCATAATCGATCATGCTAAAATGTGCCTGGACACGTGTCGTGATTCTATGGTGCCGACACTCCGCGTGACACGTGTCACCTTCTGAATGGACCGAATCATCGGTGAATCATCTTATGCCACGTGTCAAGATGCCATTGGACCGAATCTTACCGCGTGCCAAGTGTCGAAATCCTATTGGGCCGACGAAATACGCGTCAATAGTCAACAAGTCAAGCCGCATGTACCAAGTCAACAGAGCCAGCATCGCGACGCAAGAAGAAAGTTGGCATCGCGACGCCAGACACAAAATTTGCCTATAAATTGAGGCCTTCAGCATTCATTTCTCGTGTGCTTTCCTCGGGATTTTTTCCCTGATTTCATAGAAAGCATCTAATTTTGTAATATTAAAATTATGTATTTTTATTTTTAGTTTTTATTACAACTTTTTATTTATTTACTTTATGTTTTGTAGTTAAATTTCTGCTATGGTAAAAGGTGAAACCTTTAATATAATTATCTAGGTAAATCTCACTTAATTATAATTTATAAATGATAATTTAACCGGATTAATTAATGCCAGACTTTATTACCGCCTATATGGTCGGTCTAAATATAAATTACTTTACCGCCTATATGGCTGGTCTTTATGTGACAGATAATTACCGCCTATATGGCTGGTGTAATTGGACTAAATGGATTACCGCCTATATGGCTGGTTTTAAATGTTTAACATTATTAATTCCTGAGAATAACATAATATAAAATAATTTATATATTATAATAAGTGAGATTCCTAGATAAGAAATATTAAATGTGGATCCTCTAACCCCCAGCATTTTATTTTATTCTAGGGAAGTGATGAAACACAATATTACTAGGCTTAATAATTGATTTAATTATTTATTGGGTGATTCTTTAGTTTGTTTATTGAGTCTTAAGCTTAATGCTTCTTGTTGTCTGATCACCAATAAGATTGATTTGGTAAACTTAAAATGAACTAGACATAGGGATTTTAGGTTTCAGCCTTAGATTCAATAGCCCACGATCTTTCTTGAGGATAGATAACCCTTTAATAGATTTCCTTACAGGATAGACATATATCTGTCGGGCGGGGGTAGCCATAATTGGAACTTAATCTTAATGAATACAGGTAATTTGGTTGACATATACATATGGTTCAATTGGGTTACACTGGGTATTTGCGTCTGACCATCGACATAGGCTTTTGCATATTTTCGTGTTCCAGGTTAGCAATCTGATTTATTACACAAAAATAAGAAAATCAATTCATCTTTTTAATAATATTGTGTGGAGTTACGACCCTAGATCCTTGAGTCTTTTCTTTTATTTTTCTTAGTATTTTATTTTGAGTCTGTTTTTATTTTATTTTGCAAAACCACATTCAACCAACCAAAAGCAATCAATTCCCTTCTCCCTATAATTAGATACCTGTAAATAAATAGTATCAATAATAATAACAGTAGGAATTAAGTCCTCGTGGGATCGATATTTTTATACTATTTGAACAATACGTGCGCTTGCGTTATACATGTGTGTTTACGCCGGTCAAGTTTTTGGCGTCGTTGCCGATGACTTATTTTTCTTAAGTTGTTAATTTTGAAGCTATCCAATTTACTTGTATCCAATTTTCTTTATTTTTATCTGTAATTTTTATTTCTTTCTTTTATTTCAGGTGGTTGAAAAATAGAACACTACTGGGAGATTGAAAGATTACGAGCCTTACAAGAAGATACACCCAACATCTGGGAGCAACAATCCGGTTTTCTGAGTCCTGTTGTCCAGCCCAATGACTATCACTGGATGCCAGAATCAAGCAATACTACATTTTCTCAACAGAACTGAATGGGGAGATGTGACATATGTAATGGTAACCTCCAGAGAGATCATTGCGAGTACAATTACAATCCAGGGTGGCAGAGCTATCAAAATCCTTCATGGTACGAAGAACCGTCATATTTTACATCTCATCAACCATCTACCTTCGATCTTCATCAACAATCAGAACCATCAGAGGAAGATCAGATGATTGACATGCTCAAAGATTGGGTCAAGAAACAAGACGAAAAGTCGGATACAATGCTTGAAACATGCCAGAATCAATTTAAAGTATTCAGAGACAATCAGAATTCATTCAGAGACTGACAGATCAAACAAGACAGTTACCTCAAGAAGAATTATCAGATGAAAATGACAAAGCCTTCGAGTATCCAGAGATCCACAATGACATCTTAACAGAAGATGAGGCTGAGCAATATCAACAACCAGAGGTATCAGTTCAGAAGCCCGAACCGGTAAAGTCTCGATTTAATTTTTATTATTCTGACTCTGACGATGATAAAACTGAGCTGTTTGTACCAACTGAATCAACACTTGAGGATGGAATTATGTATCCTTAAAATGAAGATCTTGGAGCATCCATTGCACAAATGTTTGAAGAAGGTCTACATGAGCCAATCATTTCACCCAAATCAGAGGATGAAGACCTAAAATCTGACATTTCTTTACATCCTCAGGTTGATAATTTTAAAGCATGCATTTCACAGATGAAAAATGAAGAATTGAATACGGAAATCCTAAAATATATCTGTGAAGAAAATGTGGAGCAAGAAACAAAGCAAATGGAGGAGCAACTGTCAGACCAAATTGAAAATCCAGAGCATTCAGGAGAAACATCGCTGTATCGGGGAGTACAAATCAAAGATATCGCCCAAAATCTTGACAGAATGGAACTTCCATTCCAAGTCAAGCACCATATGAGACCTTCTGATTTTCTTTTTTTCTTTTCAGGAACCACTGGAGTAACAAAGGTTAAAAAGGTGGCACAAGCACTTAATGGGACAAAATTCTTTTTTCCACTTTACCGTTGGAAGAGACCCTTCAAAAGCAACGCTCACGGGATTGTCTTTAATCGGACATCCAAAACGACACTGAAACCGCCTTGACATAAGGATTTCAGTCACGTCTGGCTGAAGACGAAAAATTTAGCGCTAGCAGGGAGGCAACCAATGCAATTTGTTGTAATTTATTTTCATATTTTGTGTGAACTTTTTAATTTTATGTGTTAGTTTTGCAGGAAAAATAAAAACGTAATTTTTCAGGACAAAGCAAGCCAGTGCAAGCGGGATTTTCATAAAATAAAAATTTGACAAAATCACGAAGATATAAAGTCAATCCTGTAGAGACGGCCGAGTAAGGAGTCAGCTCTTGAGACGTGTCTCAATGGATTTATCCGTCAAAAGATTTGGTTTTGCCAAAAAAAAAAAAAAAAATCATGCGTCGCGTCGCGACACCAGAGCCTAAACACAGAACCCTAACCCTAAAATAACCTAGTGTCGCGACGTAAGGCAAATTTTAGCGTCGCGACGGTAGATCGATTTCAAAACATAAACCCATGCCGCTAAGACAGATCTCACTTCCATCATTTTTTCTCAACAAGATTTCACCACCGAGAACCCACGAACAGAGCAGAGAACCACCAGTCATCAGCCACCTTTACCGAGAGCCTACAGCCGACCGAGATACCCATAACCCATCACTGAAACACCAGCCATACCCACTGAGATCCAGCCATCTTCACTGAGATCCAGCCAAAATCGAACAAAATCGAACCGAGAGTCCATCCTAGCCGAGTCACAACCACCCCTTACCGAGACCACACTGAACCACAGAACCCACCCTTTCCGAGCTGAATCAACCACAGATAGCCCACCTCGATCTGAGACGCCTACGGCCAAGATCAAACCAAGTCAAACACCAAGCCTTGCCGAGCCGTGACCGAGCCACTACCGTGACTGAGCCTTGCTGATCCAGCCGCGCCACTACCAAGCCAAACACGATCCACTAGCCGCACCAACATCGCCGAGACCGCACCAAAAACCGAGGGCCACCCATCACCGAGCCACATCCGAGATCAGCCTAAAAACCGAGATCTGTCGTGAGCCACCCATCGATGAGCCACAGTCGAGCCCATCAAGAGACCAACACAGAACCAGAAGCCGAGACCAGTGACCAAACACCCACCACCGAGATCTGACCGAGAGCCGCAACAGCCAAGCCCAAAACCGAGGAAACAAAGGTCCAAATTTCTGAATTATTAACATTAAAATTTGAAGAAATTAATTTGGTAATTTGTGTTGTATTGGGAGTGTTGGATTCAATTGATTGGAATTTGGAAGTGTTGAAATTGATTGAATTCGTAGATTTTGGGGGCGAAGGTTGTTGTGTGGTGATAGTTTTATGGTGAATTTTGGGGAAATTTTGAGTTTTTAGAGGTGATACTGGCAAAATTTTTACTAAAAAAAATGGTCAAATAACGATAGTGGTAAGAATCATAAATTGGACATAAATCTTAATCGGTTATTTTTCCTTTGAAATTTCAGCTAACCAGATATTATCTTCTAAACTCTTCTTCTACTGTTTAAGACATTGGGGACAATATCTCATTTAGGTTTGGGGGAGGGAATTAGTTGATCAGTACCTTGTTTTTAGTTTGTGTATTGTTTTTAGTCCAAAATTTTTCGAAAAATACAAAAAAAAATTGAATTTTTTTCAAAAATTACAAAAATATTTTGCGTTTTTTCGTTTTTATTTTGACTAAAATGGTGAAATTGGTAAGAGATAGATGAGTAAGGAGTTCTCACTCCTGATACGTATCTCAAACCCATTTTCGAAACAAGTTAATTTTTGTTTATTTCATTTTGAATTATTTAATTTGTAAATTCTCCATAAAATGACTAAAATGGATCTTCATACGCTCAGTTGACAGATATTATCAACATACATAGAAACATACAGACATGAGCTAAAATTGAAAATTTTGTAATATTCAGTGCTCTAGTTTAATTGGAGGAATCATCTCAAAAAGCAATGAAGTAAAAAAAAAATTGAGATCCTAGTTATTAATTCTGTAAGGGTGTTTTAACACTTAGTGCCCTAAAACCTTGGCTTGGGAGTCACTGGCCCAAAACTCGCTACATGGATCAAAGATGCTGCAAAAATATATATATCTGAAGTCTGAGTAATTAAGTCCGTAGGGGTGTCTTAATACCTGGTGCCCTAAAGCCAACTGGTTTGGGAGCCACCAACCCAAAGCTCGTTACATTGATGGAAGATATTGTATATAAATAAAAAATAGAGAAATAATCAAAGAAAAAAAATCAAAAAAATCCGAAAAATTATTCCATTGCTACAAAAAGGTGTGAATTCTGATAAAACTTTAGTACAAAAATATTACTCTCTTATCAACTGTACTTGTGACTGTTGTGGGCAAAAATGAGTTGTTTAATATTTTGTTGGCTGTGTATATGGAGAATGGTAAAAATAATCGGAGAATTTACTTATTTGATAATTTAGAAAGAAACAAAACAATTAGTAACTTGAAGTAGAAGTTTCATCTGATTAGTCACTAACTTCTCTATTCTCTTTTCGCTTGTCTTTTTGCTTTTGTGTGCATTAGTTTTACTTACTTTTTACTTTTGTATGTTGTAAACATATAAATAGGGTATCATTGTTGTAAACCCTCACGAGATTACAACTCGTCCACTAGGGATACCTAGGGGCTTAAAGGCTTGTTGCATACGCTAAATGCAACTGTGATCCCTACGAAAGTGGCTTAGTTAATTTTATTTTTGTGTTATTTTATGTTTTGCTCGAGGACTAGAAAAATGATGAGTGATAATTATATCACTATTTCCCACTAATTTAACCTAATATTTTGTATAGTTTATCGGGTTTTGTGAACATTTTGATGTGTTTTATTGTTATTTTGCAGATAAATAAAGTTTGGAAAGCATTGGAAGCAATTTGGGGCCAAAACAGTGAAAAATGACGAAAATGGTATTTTTGTAATTTGGTCGCGTCGCAACGCGCAAGCCTTCTGCATCGCGACGTCTAACGTGCGTCGCCTGCTAACTTGCGATGGACACATGGACCAGTCAGAAGAAATTTTCTAAAATGCGCCGGATGCTAACGTACTCCGATCATGCTAACGTGCACCGTGACACGTGTCATCATCATAATCGATCATGCTAAAATGTGCCTGGACACGTGTCGTGATTCTATGGTGCCGACACTCCGCGTGACACATGTCACCTTCTGAATGGACCGAATCATCGGTGAATCATTTTATGCCACGTGTCAAGATGCCATTGGACCGAATCTTACCGCGTGCCACGTGTCGAAATCCTATTGGGCCGACGAAATATGCGTCAATAGTCAACAAGTCAAGCCGCATGTACCAAGTCAACAGAGCCAGCATCCCGACGCAAGAAGGAAGTTGGCGTCGCGACGCCAGACGCAGAATTTGCCTATAAATTGAGGCCTTCAGCATTCATTTCTCGTGTGCTTTCCTCGGGATTTTTTCCCTGATTTCATAGGAAGCATCTAGTTTTGTAATATTAAAATTATGTATTTTTATTTTTAGTTTTTTATTACATCTTTTTATTTATTTACTTTATGTTTTGTAGTTAAATTTCTGCTGGGGTAAAATGTGAAACCTTTAATATAATTATTTAGGTAAATCTCACTTAATTATAATTTATAAATTATAATTTAACCGGATTAATTAATGTCAGACTTTATTACCGCCTATATGGTCGGTCTAGATATAAATTACTTTACTGCCTATATGGCTGGTCTTTATGTGACAGATAATTACCGCCTATATGGCTGGTGTAATTGGACTAAATGGATTACCGCCTATATGACTGGTTTTGAATGTTTAACATTATTAATTCCTGAGAAAGCAGAATATAAAATAATTTATATATTATAATAATTGAGAATCCTAGATAAGAAATATTAAATTTGGATCCTCAAACCCCAACATTTTATTTTATTCTAGGGAAGTGATAAAACACAATATTACTAGGCTTAATAATTGATTTAATTATTTATTGGGTGATTCTTTAGTTTGTTTATTGAGTCTTAAGCTTAATGTTTCTTGTTATCTGATCACCAATAAGATTGGTTTGGTAAACGTAAAATGAACTAGACGTAGGGATTTTAGGTTTCAGCCTTAGATTCAATAGCCCACGATCTTCCTTGAAGATATATAACTCTTTAATAGATTTCCTTACAGGATAGACATATACTTGTAGGCGGGGGTAGCCATCATTGGAACTTAATCTTAATGAATCCAGGTAATTTGGTTGACATATACATATGGTTCAATTGGGTTACACTGGGTATTTGCGTCTGACCATCGACATAGGCTTTTGCATATTTTCGTGTTCCAGGTTAGCAATCTGATTTATTACACAAAAATAAGAAAATCAATTCATCTTTTTAATAATATTGTGTGGAGTTACGACCCTAGATCCTTGAGTCTTTTCTTTTATTTTTCTTAGTATTTTATTTTGAGTCTGTTTTTATTTTATTTTGCAAAACCACATTCAACCAACCAAAAGCAATCAATTCCCTTCTCCCTATAATTAGATACCTGTAAATAAATAATATCAATAATTAATAACAGTAGGAATTAAGTCCTCGTGTGATCGATATTTTTATACTACTTGAACGATACGTGCGCTTGCGTTATACGTGTGTGTTTACGCCGGTCAATTCTCAAATAACCTCCATTTATCCTTCTGTAGCTTTTCTGTTGGACACATGGGCGTGAGACAGCCTTTACTGTCCATCATATGGGCTTTTCTCAAAATGTCTCCTATTTACTTTATTTGGCTTATATGTAAACCAATAGTTGAGGGAGCAACTTCAATGCCCAAGAAAAAACTCAGATCACCAAGATCTTTCAAGGCATATTTTTCCCCAGTTTGTCAACAATCTCTTCAATTAAACTCTGATTTGAATCAGTGATTAAAATGCCATCCATATAGATAAGTATCAACACAACATCTGATCCTGAATGTCTTATAACAAAGAAGTATCTGACTGTGAAACAGTGAAGTGCCACTGAACCAGAGAAGCTTTGAGCTTGTCATACCAGGCTCTAGGAGCCTGTTTCAAGCCATAAAGGGCTTTGTTAAGCTTACAAAGATAATGGGGAAACTTAGTATTCATAAATCTTTCTGATTGGGCAATGTAGAAATCCTCATTTAGTATTTCATGTAGGAAAGCATTATTGACATCTAATTGTCGTATTCGCCAATGGTTCATTACTGCAATACTTAAGATAACCCTGATAGTAGAGGACTTAACTACTGGACTGTATGTTTCAAAAAAATCCACTCCATAAGTTTGGTGAAAACCTTTGGCTACCAATCTAGCTTTGTACATAGCTATTGTACCATCTGGATTGTGTTTTACTCTAAACACTCATTTAGTTCCAACAAAGTTAAAGGTAGACTCTACACATGGCAACGGGCCGGGCTTTGATAAGCCCGACCCGAGCCCGACAAAAAAAATTGGCCAGGGCCGGGCCGGCCCGGTCGGGCTCAGACCCGGGAGCGGACTTTCACCGGGCCGGGCCGGCCCAGTCGGGCTCGGGCCCGATTTTTTAATTATAAAAATTATAAAAATTAAAAAATTATTATATAAATATATATTTTTTATAATTAAAATATTTAATTATTTATTTTAAGTCCGGGCCCAATTTTTTATTATAAAAAATTTATTATATAAATACATATATTTCATTATTAAAAAAATTTAATTATATATTTTAAGCCCGGGCTTTTTAGGTCGAGCCCGGGCCCGTGCCGGGCTCGGATTTTAAGGCCCGACCCGGGCTTTTTCTATAGGAGACGACTTTCCTTAGCGCGGCGAAAGTTGCTTGTGGTGGCACCGGGTCCGGTATGAATCTTCAAAAAATTTCTTTGTCTTCTCCTTTGTTGTAGTAGCCAAGATCAATCATTTGGTGTCCAACACTTGGATCAACCACTCGATCTTCCGAACTATGACTCGAAACCAACAAACCGAAGTGTGAGCTTCACTCACAAAGATTAAACCTCTAAACTATTTAGAGATTTAAGATGTCACTATGGTGTTTGGCTTTATGAATTTCACAACACTTGTGAATGTTAGAACTCTCTCTATTTTCTCTCAAATCTTTTCTCACTACAATTGTGTGAATGAATGCAAAGTGTTAACCTTAGGAAGTGAGAGAAATGGTAGAGATTATATTCTCTTACACAGGCCAACTAACCTTGTCATTAAGCATCTAATTCTTTCTTGTAATGGCCAACACAAAAATGTGAATGACATACCAAAGCATAAGAAATGTTAAGCTACAGACAATGGCTTTGTCATTAAGCATTCAATGTTTTATTTCAATGGCAAACACATAAATGTGGAGGCCATACCAAAGCATAAAATGCATTAGCTAATGACAAAACTATTAGGTGTATCCAAGCCACCTAATAGACATAATTGCTTGGATAACATGGTAAGCCATATGGCTTTGTCTCCAATGGTAAATAAAAATCAATATATTAATAATGATTTATTTACCTTCAATTATGTTGTAGTAATTATCTCATAATTATTACTAACTTGATTATCTCATAATCAAAGAATTCTAGAAAACATTAAGTTAAACTAATTTAACATAGTTTTCATTTGTGACAATACATATTATTAATCTTATTAATAATATATAAATAAATATAATGTGAGCATATAATTAGACAATCTAATTATATTAGGTTTGCTACAGGTAATCGAGCTAGCACGGGACCAAATGGACCTACGGTTCCGAGCTCCAATAATTCCGAAATATTAATTAAACTCTTTAATTAAATATTACGAATTATTAACTCCGCGATATTCCACTAAAAACTCGAAGTTGAACTCCCGTTATTGTAGATGGATTAAATAAACCGAACATTTTCGGTGTCCATCAATATAGTCATTACATATGGATATAGCACTTCACGAATATCCCATAAATAGAGTTGGGTCATAAGTCCGTTAAACCTCTCTAAATATTTTGTCTCTTAAGCATCATTGATTCTATAATGAACAATTAATTCATAACAATTATGAATATAAAATACTTTCTATTCGTAATAGAAAAGTTGAGCGCTCAAATTATTCAAGTCCTGAATTAACTCTTAAAAGAGATATTCATTTGTTTCTCGTAAGAAGAAGTGAATTCCATATCTATATAAAATATTCCCAGTTACATACCAAATCATATCCCCAAAATATGTAGTTATTGGCTAGGAATGCAACACCAACCTCACCATAGTAAATCAAAGGACATAACCTGTCATGCAGGAGTTCGTAGTACACTCAGGATTAAGATCAAATCCATATATGACCATCTATTAGATAAAATGAATTTCTTCGGTTAACGGATATTAAAAGAAATTCGTATTTATCTGAGTCCAGTCCTATATGATCTTATCATACAAGGTGCCTTCATTCCCATGTCACTACATGAACGATACCTGATCAAGATCGTCATACAAATATAGAATAGACCGCAGCTATAGATAAACCACAAACAAAATACCCTCCTTGTTCGCTCTCTATGGACTATTTAGATTACTAACTTTAGACTTAAATCCTCTTTTGTATCGAACATACACTAAGTCTAATGGTACAAGAGTAATCAAGGTAAACAAGACAATTGGACAATATGTGATATAAATCAAACAACTTTGATAAAATGAATAATGCATTTATTATTATTACATAAATCAATTCTGTTTACAATATATGAAGCTCTAGGACATAAGTCCTAATATTTTCCACCTCAGTCGGGCTCGGGCTTTTCTTCTGCCACCCCTAGTATACTCTGTTGGTACAAGAGACCATGTGTTATTCATTTTCAAAGCTTCAAACTTTTATTTCATGGCGTTAAACCATGTTGGATTAGCCAAGGCTGCTTTAACACTTACTGGTTCAAGATCACTTGTGACAGCTAAAAAATATTTTGGCTTAAAGATGTCTGAGTTTGACCTTGTTTGCATATTATGAGTTGATTGTGTGGCAGGTGAAATAGATGGAGGATCATGTAAGTTTTGAGTAGGGGTAAGAATGAAACAGATAGATTAATAGAGTTATGAGTAGGTTCAACATTATTAAAGTGAGCTGCTGAGATATTGAGGTTTGGAATAGATGTACCTTGTGAGAACTGCTGGTCAGGAACAAGATAACCTCGAGGTGCAACTGAGACATGATCAATACTACTAGTAGCTTCAGAAGAAGTGAAAACATGAACTTGAATAGAGGTAACAGATGTTGTATTGATTGTTGAAACAGACTCAATAGCTTTAGAAGAAAACAACTCCTTATAGGGAAAATCAGACTAATCAAAGGTCACATGTCTGGCAATGTACATTCTACCCGACCTTTGTAAACACTTGTACCCCTTATGCATATGACTATATCCTAAGAATAGACACTTATCAGTATGAAAATTGAATTTGTGTCTACTTTAGGGTCTGATAAGAGGGTAGCAAGCACACCCAAAAACCTTGAGAAAGTTGTAATCTGGCAGAATGTTATACAACTTCTGATATGGTGAGAGATTATTGAGTACTGTGATTGAAAGTCTGTTTATGAGATATGAGGCCGTGAGGAAAGAATCCCACTAGTAAGACAAATGTAGGCTTGCTTGAGCAATGAGGGTTAACCCAGTTTCTACTAAATGTCTGTGTTTCCTCTCAACTTTTCCATTTTGATGATGTGTGTGGGGGAAACTATGTCTAAATTCAACTCATTCTGACTGCAAAAACTTAACAAAGTTTCTGTACTCACCCCTCAATCTGACTGTAAGATTCTGATGGGTAAACCCAGCTATTTTTCAACAAGAAGTTTGAAATTCTTAAAGGTGTTTAATGCTTCAGACTTGGCTTTTAAGGGAAAAATCCAATTATATCTGGTGAAATCATCTACAAAGTTGATGTAATACTTATAACCATTTGTGGAAGCTAAATGGGAGGGACCTCAAATGTCTGTGTGAATTAGTTCAAGTGAGGAGCTCGTTTTGATATGAGTTGCTGGAAAATGGAATTTGTGAAGTTTACCAAACTGACAAGCTTTGCAAAAATCAAAATGACTGGAATGAGAAAGGGATTTTATATCACTGTTTAAAGGTAAAGAATGAACAACTTGCTTAATAACATGTTAACTTGGATGATCAAGTCTTTGATGTAGAATACTAGTTTTTAAACTTGAAGTACACGCAATAGAAGGATTGGAGACACAATTTATATCACCATTTCCAGAAATATGAGTAGTTTCATAACTAGATAGATGATACAACATAGACCTTGGACGTAAAATTGGTGACTGAAAGCCAAAAATTGATTCTCCATTAGCTAGTAGTTTGTAAAGACCATTCTCAGAAGCTCTCTGGGTCAGGATTGTTCCTTTCCTCTTGTCCTTCATAAAACAGACATTGGAAACAAACTCAATTAGAACATTGTTATCTGTAAGCAGTTTGGAAATATTGATAAGATTTTTGGTTATACAGGGCACATATAGCATATCACACAGTGAGAACTTGAAACCTAAGGAAGTTGTAAAGCAGCCATTACCAGTACAAGCAATTCTCAATCCCTCTCCATTGCCTACCATAAGAGAACTATTACCTGTGAACTCAGTGGCATTATTGAAGTTATGTATATTGTTGGTAACATGATGAGTAGCCTCACTGTCAAGGTACCACCCTGGATCTGCTATACTCTCAGGGGTTGCAAGATAGGCCAACGCATTATGATCTTGCTGAGGATATACATATGGTTGAAACTGTTGTTGAAATGGAGTACAAAAATACTCTTTGTTGAACGTATTCCTGCATTCTACGGCTGTGTGTCTGGTGTTGAGACAGATTTGACATACGACATTAGCACTTACTGGATTATAGGTGCCTTTTCCAGTAGCATAATTTCCTCTGCCAAAGTTGTTAAAGCTGCCTCTTCCTTGATTCCAGTGATTTCCTCCATTATGCCAATTTCCACTCATATTAGCTTGAGTTGAAATTTCCTCTTCCAGTGTTATAACCTCCTCTACCTCTTCCAGTGTCATAACCTCATCTGTCAAAGTTGTTTAAAATGCCTCTTCCTTGATTCCAGTTATTTCCTCGATAATTCCAATCACCACTTCTGCCTTGGCCACCGTGAGACATATTACCTCTGCCAAAGCTGTTAAAATTCCCTCTGCTTGCACCATTAAAAACTCCTATAAACTCCTATACCTGGACTATTTCTCTGATTATAAGTAGCTTGTGTCAATTTGCAAAAATGCAGTATTGGAATCATTGACATTAGACATATGATGCCCTTCCAATCTCGTCTCATGAGCAAGAAGCATACCATAAGCATCATCAATACTCAGACTAGCAGGTTAGCAGTGATCAGTACTACAACATGATCATATTCATGTCCAAGAGGTGTGATAAGATGTGTGATAAAGTCAGGTGCACTTGTAACACAACCTGCTATAGCTAGGTTATTAGTGAGATTCTTCAATTTCGTAAAAAACGCAGATAATGACAGATTGCCTTTCTTCAAATTGGTCAGCTGAGCCTTAAGTTGAACCTTTTTGGCTTCAGTCTCTGATCCAAACTGTTTTTCAAGACTTTTCAACAGCTCGAACGACGATTCTGAGCTGGCAACTAACACAAGAATCTCCATACTCATTTTTGACATGAGCCAACTCTTCAACAACTGATCATACCTACTCCACAACTCAAGATTTGATCCTTCAGGAACTTCTTTTCTTTGAACCAGCTTCTCAAGTCCATTGCCTTTGATTGAAGACATGACCTGTGATTTCTAGATCATATAATTGCTACGATCAAGTTTAATTGGAGAGGAGAAAGTGAATGAGATTTCAGCGATCTGAGAACTATTAGCTGAAGCCATCACTCGATATGTAATCAGTAGTGAGAATCAGTAGCTCTGATACCAAATTAAGTTTGATCTATTCTTGTATGAGTTGTTTGGTTACCGAGAAACACTAAGAAAATAGCCAGGAAAATCTTATATAGAAAATGAAAGGTTTTGTCATTTCAATGAATACAGAAAACAAAGAAGAAGATTACAAATATATACCAGTCCAATAACTGAGCTGGCATAACAAACTAACATGAGCAATTACTACTAAGCCCTCAGATGCAAACAGACAATAGAAGGCTAATATGGGAACTCAATCTAATACAAGAAGAAAATCATTTCAAGGCACATGCAAATAGCGAGGCTTCGAAGTTGGTAATTGCAAAGATGAAATCAATGAGATCGTGCACGGTTAAATCACATAATAAAGAGGTGGCGCGTGAGATTCACACGTCGATGGTTATCGTGACCCCGTATCGATGAATATAGAGAGCGAAATTATATATTTTGTAACCTGATATATGTACCATGTTAGATAATAAAAAAAAGTTTTGAATTCATTTTATATTAATTTATAATAATATGAGTCTTTATATAGGTTAAATATCAAACTGAAATAGGAAAAAACCAATAATATATATAATAAAACCACAAATCCTAAAGATTTTAAAAATTATATTTTGGAAATTAATTCGAGATATTATTTCTTATTATTTTCATAATAATATTCCTTTTAACATATACTGCTCAAATAATAAGAAAACTACTGAAAGCAAACATATACTAAAATAAGCAAACCCAAAATAAAATCAAATAAAACAATATCACCCACATGTTGAGTACAATGTTGGCACAAGAAGAAGAGGGAGTTTCCTGCTAACTGTCAACCCATAAACTTCAGACATATCCAGGTTCTTCTCATCATCAACTGCACTTTGATCACCAGGCAACTTCCAATCAAAGCAATATAAAAGGGTAGACAGCAAATACTCAACTGTAGCTAATCCAAGTGACATTCCAGGGCAAACTCTTCTTCCAGCACCAAACGGGATGAATTCAAAATCTTGTCCTTTAAAATCAATCGCATTGTTGTTCATAAACCTCTCTGGTAAAAACTCTTCTGCTCTTTTCCACAGCGTTGGGTCCCTCTGAATGGCCCATGCATTTACATACACAGTTGTTTTGGCAGGAATATCATAACCTCTCATGTTGATGCTGGTTGATGTCTCTCGAGGTGGTAAAAGAGGAGCTGCTGGATGTAATCTCAGAGTTTCTTTAATGACACATTTTAAGTAGTTCATCTGATTGATGTCATCCATATTTATTTTTGATTTGTTTTTCATCACTCCCCTAATTTCTTCTTGGGATTTCTTCATCAACTTTGGATTTTTCACTAGTTCAGCCATTGCCCATTCTACTGTTGTTGAAGTTGTCTCAGTTCCTCCCAGAAACATATCCTATAATATCAAATAAAAAAAATAAATGACTAGCATGTATTCTAGCTTCTTTGAGTTTTACTTTTTTAATTCTTAACTAAATATAATTATGAGAGAAGGGAGAGAGAGAGAGAGACCAAGATGAGTGCTTTAAGATTGTCTTGAGTGAGATCTATCCCAATCCTGCCATCTTTTTGAAACCTGAGGAGTGTATGCAACAAATCCTTTTTATCAGAGTACTGATCATGACTATTATCACTTGCTAATATCCTCCTGTGCTCTTCAATCACCTGATCAAACAAAGCATCTACTTGTCTAGCACTTGCCTTCAAGCGACCAATGTGTCCCGTAACAAAATCCAACCATCCCAAATAAGGAAACATATCTCTAAAACTAAAGGATGCAAATTGAATCATTATCTTTCTTGATAGCTCTCCGAACTTAATATTTTTACCAGAAGCTTCTTCTTCTTCTTCAGCTCTTCTACCAAAAACAGAGCGGGATATTATGTTATTTGAAACGGCTAGTAAGATCTCAGTTAAGTTAACAGAACCACCATTAATGAAACATGAAGAACGAATTTTGTTTATCATAATTGCAACTTCCTCTTCTCTTAAATACTGCAATGACTGCACTTTTTTAATGTTCAGAAGCCCAAGAACACAAGCTTTTCTTGCTTGTCTCCAGTACTCGCCGTATGGAGAAAAGCCAATGTCTTTGCATCCGTATAGGAAAACATTAGCGGCTGTTGTTTTGGGACGGTTTGAGAAAACAATATCGTGGGACTTGATAATTTCTCTGGCTATATCAGGTGATGAAACAACAAGAGTTGGGGAAAAACCCAAGTGCATGAACATTAAAGGGCCATACTTGTTGGATAAAGCTTGAAGAGAGCGATGGGGGTGAGTGCCTGAGCCTAGTAGCTGGTGCAGGTTTCCGATTATTGGTAACTTTGGAGGTGATGGAGGTAAGTTGAGTTTGGGATTTTTTCTACTGAGCTTGTATTGCCAAAACAGAAATGAAAATAGAACAAGAAGAAAGATAATTAGAATCAGTACCATGATGTTTGTAAAGACTAAAGAGTTTGATAATAACACAGTTTAATTGAAGTTGCAGATCTTCGCATGGGAGCTTGATTTTATATAAGCTCTTTCTAAATGGAATGTAATAGCAACAGCACAAGCGAAATAGGTAGGCAGGACACACGGCATTATTTTCAGCAAACACTCGTTTGGTTTCTGGCAGCACCTGCATGTCAAACATCTTAATTACTTCGTGTCTCATTAATACAAACAGACGTTAACAGCTGAAACTAAAGAGATGAGATAACTTTATAGCGGTGTTCTGAGAGAGTTTGTGCATCGGCTACGCAGGCACCAAATGATAAGATTTTATGCGTTTGGTAGCGAATATTATCATAGAGTATAAGTTAGTTTATAAATTAGAGAAGAAACGGAGCATAAGATAGCATCAAAAAATAAACTCATGTTATGAGATTATGATTTTATGAACGTTAATGTTAGTGTTAAAATAGACATATGACATAGCGTCGAAACACTGCGTTTAGACTTGTCTACTGCTCTACTAAACGACCCATTAGTGATTTTCTAGAAATGGTGCAATTTCTCATTCAGTGTCACTGTGAGGGAAAAATTAAAAATAATATCACGTCATTCATATAATAATATAATCATATATTATCAACAATATTAAATTGGGAAAAAATAATTAAATAAATATTAATTTTATTTAACACAAATTTTTACCTATTATATAATTTATGATATTACGGTCATATCAAAAAAATTATTTCGAGGAGACATTAGGGGTGTCAAAAAATTCAGGACCCGACCCAGATTCGGATGGACCCGGGTCCAGAAAGATCCGGATCCACAAAATTTCGGCTAGACATAACGTGCAAGAAACAAATGGAAATTTCGGCTTAAGCGGCTGAAATGAGAAAGTGGATATGCTTTTGACATCAACATGCCAAATCCGACTAAAGTTGAAACACAAATACAAGAAAGCCCTGTAGATGAAGATAAGAGGACACAGAGAGAGAAACATGAGTGTGTTATAATTAAGGGTGGGCAAAAAAACCGACCAAATCGAACCAAACCGTAAATCGAACTAAATCGGATCAAATTTACGATTTTTTTCTAACGGTTCGGTTTGCGGTTCGGATTGGCCCACCCCAAATGATTTACGGTTCGGTTCAGGAGCTAATCCGAACCGCACCTGTTAAACCGAACCGAACCGAACCGTTATAATTAAAAAGGATTATATATTTTTATAAAAAAAAATAAAAAATTTATTTTTATTTTATTTTATGTTTTCTTTTTATTAGTATGTAATACTTTTATTCTTAAATTTTTTGTTAATATATTTATTTGTTAATACTTTTATTCTTCAATTTATTTGTTAATAATTTTATTCTTAAATTTTTTGTTTTATGGTAGCATCATTATTGTTGAAAGTAAGATGTTGAATTTGTCTCTTAATTAGAATGATGGTAGTATCATTATTCAAGGTAATTTTTAAAAAAATACAAGAATTAATTGTGCCTCATTTTTCAATCTTTAATGGAGTGCATGTGTTCCCTAGAATCACAGCTTATACCCTAGCACTTCATACTATTTGTTGGATAGACTAGTTTTTTTTCTTTTTTTGTCTTCACTTAAGTGGATGAAAATTTGTTTTAAATATAATAATCCGTAAACTGAACCGAACCAATCCGTAAACCGCTGGTTTAAAAAATTTTCAATCCGAACCGTAAAATATGGTTTGGTTCGGTTTTTAGCAAAAACCGAACCAAACCGAACCACGCCCACCCCTAGTTATAATACAACAATGGCATTCAAATAAATGTAATTAAAAATAAATTTATTTTTCTTTTTATTTTTTATGTTTTCCTTGTTATATTTAAGTATACAAAATATTTTAAAAAAATACAAGTTTTAGTGTCTATTGTTAAATATCTTTTGTTAATTGAGTTATTTTTTTTTTAAATCTAATTTGAAATAATTTTGTACTATCTTTGGATATTTTTTGGAATATTCAAATCATTTAATATTAATCAGAAAAAAAATAATTCAAAATTAACCAAAAAATTTAACAACAAATATTAAAGCTTGTAATTTTAAAACTATAGAGCCTAAAATATAATTATGGCAAATTACAAGATAGTTAGGTGTAATTTTTCGTAATATTTATAATAGTAATGATAGACATATTTAGGTAAAAATACGAGCCAAATTACACATAATACTAAAAAGACAAAAATTCTTCATTACAAAATAAAAAATATATATAACTACAAGACAAAAAAATATTTTTATCTTTTTCAATTATGTGTAATTTTAGTGTACATCATTATTTTTTTAAAATTGAAAGTTTTTATTATGTTTCTGTTAACTGTTACGTGCCTACATGTTTTAAGTAATTTTTAAGAATATAGAAACTAACTCACTAATTAATCCCCAAAATTTAAGAAAATTTACCTTTATAACAACTGCTATTGAGGTAAGACGAATTAGGATATATTGCTGGATTAACGTTCAAGAGATAAATGACACCACGTAGGACACATTAAATAAATAACGACGGTTGATTTAATATTCAGCAATGTTAGAAACAGGGAAACCGAGAGAGAGAGAGTTTGAAGAAAATAATGTTTTTCTTGACATTAAGGTGAGAACATATGTTGCCTTTATATAGGCTTAAAAGCTCGGATATTTCGGGAATATATCTGTTACAATATTATGGTAATAATGTACAATTAATTACAAAATCAATTATAATCAATTGGCTTAATTATAATTGATTATAATTGGCAACATATATTGCCATATCTTAACCTCCCCCCTCAAACTCGAGGTGGTAGTAAGGAAACCAGCTTGAGTTTGGAAACAAGAGTGAGAAAGCGGCTGAGAAGAAATGACTTAGTGAAAATATCCACCAATTGATCAGCGGATCGGAGATAAATCAACCGAATAGTGCCCTGAATAATATGTTGACGTATGAAGTGACAATCAATCTCGATATGTTTGGTTCGCTCATGAAAGACATCATTATGAGCGATTTGAATAGCCTCTGGTGGCATAGTAAAGTCTGATAGAAGGTGGTTAAGGAGCACCAATATCCTCCAACAGCCATCGTAACTGTAATAGCTCGGCTGTAGTATCAGCAAGAGCCATATACTCAGCCTCAGTACTAGAACGAGCAACAAGGATATGTTTCTTACTACGCCAAGATATAAGAGAGTCACCGAGAAATAGGCAATAGCCAGTGGTGGATCGACGATCGGTAGGATCGCCCGCCCAATCTGAGTCTGAATAAGCACGAAGCTCAAGGGAAGAATGGGTGGAGAAGTGAAGACCGTAGAAAAAAATGCCTTTAAGATAGCGAAGTATACGAAGCACAACAGCATAATGTGTGGAACGAGGAGCAACCATGAACTGACTAACAATGTGAACAACATAAGCAATATCAGGTCGAGTCACTGTAAGATAAATGAGGCTACCAACTAATTGACGGTAGAGAGTAGGATCATCCAGAGAGGTTTCATCCATAGGGGTAAGCCTAACATTATACTCAATGGGGGTAGGAGTTGTCTTGTTGTCGGTCAGACTAGCTCGAGAAATTAGATCAAAGGAATATTTTGCCCGTGAGAGATAATATCCATCATCAGATGGGGTAACTTCAAGACCGAGAAAGTAGCTCAGAATACCGAGATATTTCATCTCAAATTGGCTACTAAGAGACTGATTGAGATCAGTGATTCCAGAAGTATCATCACCAGTAATAACCATGTCGTCAACATAAAGGAGTAACAAAATAATATCGTTATCATATTTACAAATAAACAAAGGCGAGTCATGTGGGCTGGAGGTGAAACCAAGCTGATGAATAACAGTACTAAATTTGTCAAACCATGCCCGATGAGCTTGTTTCAGACCACAGAGAGCTCGTCGTAGGCGGCACACTTTGTTTGATGGAAAAGAAAGACCATGAGGTGGTTTTATATACACTTCTTCAGAAAGATCACCATTGAGAAACGCATTCTTGACATCCATCTGAAACAAACTTCATTTCCGAACAGCAGCAATAGCAAGTAAGCTGCGGACTGATGTGAGACGAGCAACTGGAGCAAAGGTTTCCTCATAATCAACCCAATGTTCTTGTGTAAAACCTTTGGCAACAAGACGTGCTTTATAGCGTTCAACAAAGCCATTTGAACGAGTTTTAATCTTATACACCCATTTACACCCCACAAGAGTTTTACCAGCATGAAGGTCAACTAAGTCCCAAGTATCGGTCTTGTCCAACACATGTAATTCTTCGTGCATAGCTTGCTGCCAATGAGGATCAGTGGATGCTTCTTTATAGGACTGTGGTTCATGTAAGGAAATAATAGCAGAGAAACAGTGATATTGGTTAAGATAAGGAGGAAGATGTCTTACTCGAGTAGGGTAACGAGAGGAGGATGCATCAATGTGGTTTTCAATCTCAACAGGAGCAGGAGTAGGATCAGCAGACGAGACGTCATCAGGAGCATACATGAAAGTAGATTGATCATCGGTAGGCTCGCCCATGTGTCCTGCATCATTATTATTGGGAAACAACTCTATAGAGGGGTTAGTAAATAATGGAAGGTGGGAGGAGGAAGACACTCTGAAGTCGGAAAGAGATGAAAACATTGTGTGTTCCCAGAAGACGACATGACGAGAGATTCGAAGTTTTTATAACACATGATCCCAACAACGATAGCCTTTGTGTACGATACCATAACCTAGAAAATAACATAATCGAGCACGAGGTTCTAACTTGTGATGTTCAGTTGGAGGGAGAATGACAAAGCATGCACACCCAAAAACTTTAAGGAGCTCATAGGAAGGTGAAATACCATGCAAGCACTCATATGGAGACTGGTGGACTACAACAGAGGGTACTCGATTGATAATATATACGGCTGTGAGGGCGGCCTCACCCCAAAATTTCTCGGGGCAATAGGATAAAATGAGCATGGATTAGACTGTATCTAGAATATGGCGATGTTTACGTTCAGCTCGTCCATTTTTTGAGATGTATATAGACATGATCGTTGGACTAGTGTACCGTGATCGATGAAGAATGATTGAAGCTTAGATTCAAGATATTCCATAGCATTGTCGGTGCGTAGTATTTTGATGGTTTTGGAGAATTGAGTTTTGACAATTTTGGCAAAGTCAATGTAAAGCTGGGGAAGTTCGGACCGTTGTTTCATGAGAAATATCCAGGTAAAACGCGAATAATCATCAATGAATATCACAAAATATCTTGATCCCCCCATAGTGGGTGTAAGTGAGGGACCTCATATATCAGAATGAATTAAATCAAAATGAGCAGTCAAAGTAGAGTGATTATTATTAAAAGACAAAGCTGGTTTTTTGCCAAGCTGACAAGAAACACAATGTAAATCTTTGACTGTAATAGAACCTAAAGACCCATTGGAAATCAAAGGACGAAGTTTACTTAAAGAAGCATGACCGAGACGCAGATGCCAGAGATGAAGGGAAGAAGAGGTAGTTGCAGCACATAACTGGGAGATACAAACGGAAGGAAGATGCAGGGAAGTGAGCTCAAACAGACGTCCAATTTTACGGCTTGTCCTAAGAATCTGTCCCATCTGCGGATCCTATACAAGACAACCATTGGAAGAAAAAATGAGTTCAAGGCCAAGTTCACACAATTGTCCAACAGAGATAAGATTAAATGTAAGTTTGGGAATTAAAAAAGTGTTGGGTAGTGTGAGTGTAAATGTAGTAATTTGTCCAGTTTGACTGACATTCATCTGTGAGCCGTCAGTAGTATGTATTGGCGGTGCAGTTGTGTTTAGATCCAATGTGGAGAAAAAGTGAGGTTGAGAAGTCATGTGATTACAACAACCAGAATCAAAAAACCAAGAGGAATTACCTGAAGCAGTAGACAAGGCAGTAGAAGTACCAGGAGGAATGGAAAGTATTTGTCTAAGAAGGGATTCTAAGTTACCAGTAGGCATGGGAGAGGAAGAATGGATAATAACGTCATTGGCGGCAGCAGCAGCTATCACAGGCCTCAGAGGTTGATCGGGTCGGGGAGGACGAGTGGGGCAATGTTCAATTGTGTGTCTAGACAGCTTGCAGTAGCGGTAATCCATCTTATTGGGGCAATGAGATGCAACATGGCCTTTTTTCTTGCATTTGTGACATTCAGTAATGATGCATTCAGTTAAAGTATGGCCAGATTTATTGCATGTACGACATATCTTGGGACCACCTCTGAAGTAGTGTTTGTTGGAAACGGCAAGCACGGTATCATCTCGAGGAGGCTTAAGTAATCCCAATCGGGTTTCATCAAACAATAAGCGAGAGACAGCAGCCTCCAATGTAGGCATGGGAGTCTGATGTAATAAAGAAGCTCTGCAAGATTCAAAGTCATCAGTAAGAGCCAAAAGAAATTGAATTAACCTCATTCGCTCAGAGGTAGTGTATCACATTTCAAGTAAATCCCAGACTTCTTTGGCAGTGTCATAGCGCCCAAATTGGTGGTGTATAGAGGGAGTAGATGTTGGACAATTATGACCTATAGCATCACTATTTATACAGAATGGTGTTGTTGTACAAATTAACTATGTGACAAAGTAAATTGCTCTTTTATCATTTGTAATTGGATTACCGGGATATATAAATGATAAAAGTCCATATGATTAGTTCCGGATTAATAAGATATTAGACATTATTAATCCACTAAGGTTTAATCATTAAAATATCCCTAGTCGTAGTATTATCGAGATTGGACATCGATAATGCAGAATAGACTAGTATTGCACTTGTGCGCGTTGTGGGAGCATAACATCATAATTCTCATATATTTAAGTATTGGATACTTATGCAAGTGTGATATGAGGTTGTGTTTACCGATGGTACGGAAACAGCTTCGCTCTGGATAGACCCCTCGGAATCCCATTGGTAGTATGACTATGTGTCTATGGGAGTCCGAATCAGGGTATGTGTATTTGGTCTTAACCTGAGACTTGCATCGCTAATACTTGCGACAATCAATATACTTTGGTTTTGGTCGTCCAGGGCTTTAACATGTTTTGTGTACGCCTCTTCTGGGCATATTGAGAATCATAGTGTATTGAGTGTGATGTCAAGATGGAAGTATCACTTTAGTCATATGGAGATGATGATCACGTAGGATACGAAACTAGTACTCTTATGTACTGCAGTCATCGGGATAATATGACTAGGACATGATTATCCGATTATAGAGACTAGTTACCAGAGATCCAATATATGTTCGTACGGGGCAGACACAATTCCAGCCCCAGGCCTAGCATGTGACATCCGATACTGGATCGCAATATGCAATACTACGTATACTACGCCTGACACAGATTACATATTCCTTAAAAGAATATTTCTGGAGAATTGGGTAGGCACGGTGCTTTGCTAGAAGCCAACCATGTCTTGTAAATCGGTAAGAACGTGGTACTAGGTACGCACGTATTCGGATATTCCGATGACCGGATTTACTGCCAACATATCCAGGGTTCTCATGGGTCGCTTCCCGAAGATTCACCGATGACGTATGATTCGAACATAATTAATCTGGGATTAATTGGAAGAGAGAGAAAATTAATCTATGATTAATTACGGAGAATTTTATCTGGGATAAAATTCAATTTAAAGAGAGAGAACGATTAATTTGGAATTAATCGATAAAATAATATATTCGATATATTAAACGAAATTAGATTTCGACACAGAATTAAAATTAGATTTTAATTCGGGCTAACAAGTTAATTTAGAATTAATTCGCCAGCGACGTGAATAGTGATTTTGCTTGGCATAATTATTTAATTAAATTTGATTTAATTACGTCACAACGAAAAATTCATTAATTCTGAATTAGCGAACCCGAGCCCGGGAGTGTTTGTGGGCCCACTCGGATTTTGAATCAAGTGGGGCCCATATGTCACACCACAAGTCACATCACTAGTCAACTTTGTCACTTTAAGTTGATGTAAGTTGTTGGTAGGTGATTGTGTGTAAAACACTCAAGTGTGAAAGGTTGAATAACTTTTATCAAAATCTTGGATTTGGTATATCATTCAAATTTTATTTTTTGAAAACATACACAACACTTTTCACTCACTTCTCTCCATCTCACGCCACTCTCTCTTCTCTTTTTACTCTCATTACCGAGAGTTACAAGGTAATTTTGGAAGCCATTTGTTGCATTTTGTTTCCAAGTGCTAGCACACATTAAGTCATACAAAGGTGTTAGAGACATTTTCCCATGAGTTTGGAACTCAAGAATCTCATTCACAAAGCTTGGAAGCTCAACATACATCAAAGAAAGCTTGGAGCAACAACCATGGAGGCAAAGTTTTGAACTTCTTTTCTACATCCAACCGAGCATTGTAAGTATTTTCCGCTATCTTCTTTGCGTATTCACACATTTCATTTGCTTAATTGATCTTGGTTTGACCTAGAAAACCCAACAATAGTATCATAGCTATAATTGAGCATGAAATTGAATTTAGGGTTCTTAACTTTAATTTGGGTATTTTTGATTTGAGCATGTTTTATTCAAATTGTTTGTTTGAGCATGCTTATAATATGTTAACTTTAGTTATACATAATCAATTTGATAAAAAAATTAATTGGATTAATTTTCCCCAAATGCATTAGCTTGGCCGAATGTGATGAGTACCCTAGCTCATGGTGATTTTTGAATTTTAGACAATTGGATGTGCTTAAAATGCATGGGATATATTAGTTTGTGATTTAATTGGATTGAAATCAAAATTGATATAAAAAGTCCCCAATTGCCGAGAGTTTAGGAAGCGTGTTGGGATTGATTTTGCTTCAATTTGTGTTGGACATAAGTTGATTATTTAAAGCATGATAAATTAGTGTAATTGGTGTTTTGGAAATATTAATTTAACTAATTAATTATGGCTATACACTTTAGTTAATTGAATTGTGATATTAGGAATATTGAAATTTAATTATTTGGGATAAATTTGGAATTGGGCTAAAAATGTTGTATTTGGGCTTAATAGGCTTGGTTGGGCCAAGTTTGGTTTAAGTTAATATGTTGGATCCAATTGGGCCTAAAACCATTTCCATAAAATCCAAATATGATAATTGGGCATTTAAAAATTTTAATTGGGCCTAATGGGCCTAAATTGATTTTTGGCAAAAGGGTGATTCCTTATTGGGCTTTGGTTGCCAAAGTCCATGCCTTATAAATTAATTGAAAGCCCATTGGACTTTAATTAAATTGACATTTGATGTTAATTGGGCTTTGAGACCCGTTAAGATTAGATTTAGAATCTAAGTCGCAAATGCACATTAATAAAGTGTAATTATTTATTTTGGAATTAAATAAAGAAATAGTATTGAATACAAATTAAATTGGATTTATATTGTAGTTTGATATATTTCAAGAATTCGTACTTTGAGTACTTGTTCTTAAAACAAGTTGGACTCGCGCAAATCAAATCGTTGTTTGAACATTGGATGGTCATTAAATAAAGATTAATTAATTGGATTAGATTGATTGATAACATGCTTTGTGTGAATACATGGATGTGATGTATGAATAATGTATATCGGATGGATATTAGATGGGTGAGGGCAATTTTGGAAATTTTTGTAATAAATTTAGAATTTTTTAAATTGGACCTGCGTGTCCAGCCTATTACCTCTTGATTCTTTGTATTTCTCTTCTCACATATTCCCATCAATGTAAATGAGGTTTCTTTAGAAGTGTTATGTAATTGGGTAGAAGTAAGATTTGTGCTAGCGGGAGAGAGGAAAGTGAGAGATTTGTTCTAGGAACAAAATATTTTAAATATCCATCTGCATATCATTATTAATTTATTTATCGCGTCTTATTATGCTTTTAGAATGCATGTTTAAGGGTGAATGATGAGACCTGATCAAAGATAATTAATTGGTTGCCAATTATGCGAAAAATCCTCAACAAATATTAAACGCTTTCCTTCCATTGAATGATTCATTCTCAAGATCCAAGATTGGCACTGGTTTGTTGGCCAAAGTCAAGACCTTTGTCTATCGCGGATGTGTTTGAATCATGAAGGCTTTGTTCCATATCGCATGTCTTGTCCAAGTTGTGATTTGTTGGCCAAAGTCAAGATCACTTCTTGTCCATCGACATCGATTACGAAGCTTTCCAAGGTCAATGGGTCTCGCTTAACTGGAATCATTAAGCTTGTTGTGCCAAAGCCAATGCTTAGTTGATTCAGAGGAAAAGGGTTAGGGAATATATCGGATATATTGGCATATATTAGATATATGTTTCGGACTTGGATGTCCACCTACTGGATCTAGGAATTGGATGAGATCCAATTGATTTTAGAGATCTACCTAGTTAAGTTTCATACAATTTGTTGGCCAAAGTCAAGATTGTGTGTTATTTAACGGGATCCTAGCCCACTAGGAAACTAGGTTTCCCGAGTACTCAACATAGGGTTAGAAGCTCGCCGAAAAATGGTGGGAGGCAAGTATTAAAATTGCAATTTTGTTTAGATACTTGCCAATACGCGCTCATTTCATTTTTCATCATTAATTTAAATATATAATAGTTGGACTAATATTTAATTATTGTTTTAAATTAAACAGTTAGACTGTATTCAAACTATTTCATTTATAGTTGATTATATAATTGGATTATAGTAATCAATATGTTTGAATTTAACCAATCAAATAATAGTTGATTATATAGTTAGACTATAGTAATCATTATATTTGATTGTACCCGAAATGGTTGATTAGATAGTTGGACTATTGGAATCAAGATAACTGAAAGATTAGCGTTTAGAACATAATCCTGTGTGAAAATGTCTTTAAACGGCTCTAATTTTCAGATTGGGAATAAAACCTCATGATAGTCCTGGGAACTGAGAAGTTACTCTATTTGATAGAGAAACCTCTCAGGCCCAAGCCCGGAGATGAGCAAATAGTAGAACATGATCTTTGGAAGATTCATGTCATGATAACTTTAGTGCTCAATCTGTTATGCTTGCCGCAAAGACTCCTTAATTTCTTCGTCAGAATTAAGGATTAGATCATTATAGTATGATATTGAAATTGAAGGATCTTCATAGATCTATACTTAGATCTTAGAATTACTAATTGCAATAGAAAACTCTTGGAGAGTTAATGGTTATGCTTAAGGAGACAAAGCCAGAGTTTGCAAAAGGGCAAGAAGCGCAGGCGCAACTTACTTCGACATCCCAGAAGGCCAAGGCTTGGCCGAAGGCTTCTGGGGTGTGGAAAAGGTCAAAGGCAAAATCATCACAATCTTATTGGAAGACAAAAGACATATCCCAAGATGTCTGTCTAAACTGTGGCAAACGGGGTCACTGGAAGCGTGACTGCCGTATGGACAAGGCAGACGTGAAGGAAGAGAAGACGGACAAGGCTCCGACTTCAAGCATGTTTGTCATAAACATGTTCACTACTAGTTTCAAAATTAGATTTTTTATACTAGATGTGGTACATAAATATGTACTGATGTGCCGAATCTGCTGATGAGCAGGATACTGACTTCAGTTGAGATCTACCTGCGAGTCGAAAACGGGACGAGAGTCGCTATTTTAACCGTAGAAACCTAAGTTTAGGAACTACCCTTTGGGTATGCACTTAAATTAGGAAACTGTAATAATGTACCTAGTTTGACTAGAAATATTATCTATATATCTAAGTTTAACCCGTTGCGGGTATACCTTTATATTCTAGAACACTAAGTGTTTTATTTTATAAAGATGATATTGAGATAAACACATTAGATGTGAATAAAAGTATTTATATTTTGAATATAAATAAATCTCAAACGTATAACATGACAAACAAATAGCTCAAACTGAATTAATCAGATGAGACTTATTTGTGGCATTGTTGTCTGCGACACATTAACAAGACTCGTATATCCACACTTTTGAAGAGTGGATACTAGGACGTATTTAATTCTAATTCAAATGATGTCTACGAATCTAGTTTATTAGGCAAAGTGCCTAAAACACTTTTTACTTGGTAAAAGTGTAAGTGTCATTGATCTGTTAGCCCTCGTTCATAGTGACGTAAGTGGGCCCATGTCTAGCTAGGCTAGAGGTGGATATGAATACTTTGTAACCTTTACGGATGTGGCATCGCGTTATGGTTATGTGTTTCTTGTGAAACATAAATCAGAAACTTTTGATAAATTCAAAGAGTTTCGACACGAAGTATAAAAACAGACCGGCAAGAGTATTAAAACATCGCGATTGGACTGTGATGAAAAATACTTAAGCAATAAGTTTCTCAATTACTTGAAAGAGTATAGTATTCTTTCATAGTGGACTCCTCACGGAACACCTCAATTTGATGGTGTATCCGAACAGAGAAATCGAACTTTATTGGACATTGTTAGGTTAATAATGAGTCGCTCTGAGCTACCATTTTCCTTCTAGGGATACATATTAAACAGTGCAATACTTATTTTGAATAAGATTCCATGAAAATCTGTTAGACAGTCTTCATATTAGATGTGAACAGGAAAGAAACCGGGTTTTCTCATTCCTGAAGATTTGGGAATGCTGGGCATATGTTTGGATGATACCAAACTAAAACCCAAATCGGATAAGTGCCTAATTTGTAGGTTATCCTAGGGTGACCAAAGTATAGTACTTATACAACTCACAAGAGAACAATGTAATTGTTGCTCTCCATGCTGTTTTCCTAAGAGGAATACCTATATGCAGTGGTAAGTGAGAGGAAAGTAAAACTCGATGAAAATCGGAGTAATACTATTCCAGGCACCGAGTCCTAATGGAACACAAACAGTTCATCAGGGATGAAATTGTACCATAATCTTTGAATACACAAGAACCAAGTAAGTCAAAGAGAGTCAGAAAACAACCTGGGAGGTATGGGTTTCTGATCTCACCTCGTAAAGATGTCAATCTTATTGAGGAAGACAAACCGACTACGTATGAGGAAGTGATACAAGGTATCGACTCCCTATCATGGCAAAGTGTCATGAAATCCGAAATAGATTCCATGTATACCAACCAAGATTAGACACTGGTTGATGTATCGGAAGACATTGTGCCTATTGGTACTATATAAGTCTTCAAGGAAGACATACATGGATGACAACATACTAACGTACAAAGCTAGGCTTGCAGCGAAAAGGTATCGTTATCAACATTGTGTCGATTACGACGAAACCTTTTAACTCGTTGCCATGGTTAAATCCATTTGGATAATGCTTGCTAATGCTGCATGTTTCATTTATGAAATATGGCGGCTAAACGTCAAAATCGCTTTCCTTAAACGGAAACCTTTTGGAGGATGTTTACAACATCCTGACGATTTTGTCATACCAAAACAAGAAAACAAGGTTTGCAAGTTAAATCGATCCATTTATGGATTGAAGCAAGCATTGCGTTCTTGGAACTATCGTTTTGATGTAATCATAATGATATATGATTTAATTCAAAACGAAAATGATTCTTGTGTATATAAGGAGGTTAATGGGAGTGCACTGACAATGATTGTCCTATATAATGATAACATGTCATTTCTAGGAAATGACATTCCCATAATACAATTGGTGAAAGCTTGGCTTTCATGAAAATTCTCCGTAGACTACTTGGGAGAGACAACCTTTATTCTAGGAATAAGGATCTACTGGGATAGATCTAAAAATTGTTAGCACTCTCCGAGAACTCGCATATTGAAAGAGATGTACGCGACCTGGTGTCTCATATGCTTTGAGCATATGGAGTCACAATCAGGCCAATCCTAGTGATAGTCACTGGATTGATGTTAAGAACATCCTTAAGTATCTTAGAAGAACTGAGGATGCTTTCTTAAGCTATGGAGAATGAGAACTTGAAGTGACTGGGTTCACCGCTGCAAGTTTCCAAACCGACAAAAATGACTATAAGTCGTAATAAGGGTACTATACAGTTTGAATAACGGAACAGTGAGCTGGAAATCTTCCAAGCAAGATATTGTTGCCGAATAAACAACAAAAGCGGAATATTTCTGCAGCTGAGGCAGCAAAAGAAGCATTTTGGATATATATAATCCTAATTAGATTAGGTGTAGTTCTATTAGTGGCTAAGCTAGGCTACAGCACAGGCTAAAGAATTAATGGTCTCATCAACGATACAAATATATACTTCAATTATTTCATCTGATTTTCGGATCATACATCGTGGCGATGTGATGATCGAATAAATCGCATCAGATGATAACATTACAAATCCGCTGACAGGTTGTTTCTCAGCAGAAGTTTGAGCGACCCGTACATAGTTCAGGTGTAGGACACTTGAGTGATTGGCTATAGGCCAAGTGGGAGATTGTTGGACAATTATGACCCATAGCATCACTATTTATACAGAACATGGTGTTGTTGTACAAATTAACTATGTGACAAAGGAAATTACTCTTTTATCATTTGTAATTGGATTACCGGGATATATAAATGATAAAAGTCCATATGATTAGTTCCGGATTAATAAGATATGAGACATTATTAATCCACTAAGGTTTAATCATTAAAATATCCCTAGTCGTAGTATTATCGAGATTGGACATCGATAATGCAGAATAGACTAGTATTGCACTTGTGCGCGTTGTGGGAGCATAACATCATAATTCTCATATATTTAAGTATTGGATACTTATGCAAGTGTGATAGGAGGTTGTGTTTACCGATGGTACGGAAACAGCTTCGCTCTGGATAGACCCCTCGGAATCCCATTGGTAGTATGACTATGTGTCTATGGGAGTCCGAATCAGGGTATGTGTATTTGGTCTTAACCTGAGACTTGCATCGCTAATACTTGCGACAATCAATACTTTGGTTTTGGTCGTCCAGGGCTTTAACAGGTTTTGTGTACGCCTCTTCTGGGCATATTGAGAATCGTAGTGTATTGAGTGTGATGTCAAGATGGAAGTATCACTTTAGTCATATGGAGATGATGATCACGTAGGATACGAAACTAGTACTCTTATGTACTGCAGTCATCGGGATAATATGACTAGGACATGATTATCCGATTATAGAGACTAGTTACCAGAGATCCGTATATGCTTCGTACGGGTCAGACATAATTCCAGCCCCAGGCCTAGCATGTGACATCCGATACTGGATCGCAATACGCAATACTACGTATACTACGCCTGACACAGATTACATATTCCTTAAAAGAATATTTCTGGAGAATTGGGTAGGCACGGTGCTTTGCTAGAAGCCAACCATGTCTTGTAAATCGGTAAGAACGTGGTACTAGGTACGCACGTATTCGGATATTCCGATGACCGGATTTACTGCCAACATATCGAGGGATCTCATGGGTCGCTTCCCGAAGATTCACCGATGACGTATGATTCGAACATAATTAATCTGGGATTAATTGGAAGAGAGAGAAAATTAATCTATGATTAATTACAGAGAATTTTATCTGGGATAAAATTTAATTTAAAGAGAGAGAACGATTAATTTGGAATTAATCGATAAAATAATATATTCGATATATTAAACGAAATTAGATTTCGACACGGAATTAAAATTAGATTTTAATTCGGGCGAACAAGTTAATTTAGAATTAATTCGTCAGCGACGTGAATAGTGATTTTGCTTGGCATAATTATTTAATTAAATTTGATTTAATTACGTCACAACGGAAAATTCGTTAATTCGGAATTAGCGAACCCGAGCCCGGGAGTGTTTGCGGGCCCACTCGGATTTTGAATCAAGTGGGGCCCACATGTCACACCACAAGTCACATCACTAGTCAACTTTGTCACTTTAAGTTGATGGAAGTTGTTGGTAGGTGATTGTGTGTAAAACACTCAAGTGTGAAAGGTTGAATAACTTTTACCAAAATCTTGGATTTGGTATATCATTCAAATTTTGTTTTTTGAAAACATACACAACACTTTTCACTCACTTTTCTTCTCTCCATCTCACGCCACTCTCTCTTCTCTTTTTGCTCTCATTGCCGATAGTTACAAGGCAATTTTGGAAGCCATTTGTTGAATTTTGTTTCCAAGTGCTAGCACACATTAAGTCATACAAAGGTGTTAGAGACACTTTCCCATTAGTTTGGAACTCAAGAATCTCATTCACAAAGCTTGGAAGCTCAACATACATCAAAGAAAGCTTGGAGCAACAACCATGGAGGCAAAGTTTTGAACTTATTTTCTACATCCAACCGAGCATTGTAAGTATTTTTCGCTATCTTCTTTGCGTATTCACACATTTCATTTGCTTAATTGATCTTGGTTTGACCTAGAAAACCCAACAGTATAAGTATTTCGAAACCATGTCAGAATCTGGTGATTCTTACTATCTCAATCCTCAAGACGATCCGCAAACTTATCATCATACTCATCAACACTCTGTTTGGGGAGCTTAATATCGCATGTAACATAGCGCTATAACTTTCGGCCTTTGAGAAAACTGCGCATCCCCTTAACCCATAGACAATAGTTCGGACTTGTGAGAATGGTAGGAATGGGCTACATAATATCATATTTGTCCATTTGTAAAATTTCAGAGAGGTCCTCGAAAAATTTCAAAAAAAGCCCTCAAGGTTTGGAAATTTCAGAAAATTAAGTGAAGTTTTACAAATCTAACACTTTAGTCCAAATCAACAACGAGAATCTGAATCGGAGCGACAGTGGTGGAATCAGAAGCAGACAAGGATGAGGAGTGAAACGGTGGTGGTCGTGGAGCTCCAATCGCCGTATTGGAGGAGGATCGGAGGGGTAAAACCGACGGTTGGTGGTGGCAATAGGGCGTGGACGTCAAAATTGGAGGCTCCAAGTATGGGGCTTTTGGTCATGGGTTGAAGGGGAGTTGAATGATGGTGGTTGTAGGCGGTGAGGAGTTCGGAGATACTACCGGAGAGAAGAGTTGCATCGCGCCAAGGAGGGGCTCGATGGGGAGGTTGACGGTGCGGCTGGGGTTCAACGGTGGGCGTGCAAGCTCGCCAGAGATGGAGGAGTGGATGGCGGCCGTGAGTGGAGGAGTTTCTACCGTGAGTGGTGGTGTGGGTGGTTAGGGTGTTGGTTGCTAGGGTTTTGTAGTTATTATGGATTGGAAAAGAAAGCTAATGTGGAGTGTTTGGGAACAATGATAATGAGGATCTGGAGTGGAACAAATTCACAATGGACTGTTTGGAAAAAGTAACTGAGAGATTAACCTAGGCGTCTGATACCATGTTAGAAACTGAGAAATCGAGAGAGATAGTTTGAAGAAAATAATGTTTTTCTTGACATTAAGGTGAGAACATATGTTGCCTTTATATAGGCTTACAAGCTCAGATATTTCGGGAATATATCCGTTACAATATTATGGTAATAATGTACAATTAATTACAAAATCAATTATAATCAATTGATTTAATTACAATTGATTATAATTGGCAATATATATGGCCATATCTTAACAAGCACAAATCCAATTAAACACGGAATCTTAATCTACGTAGTACACATGGCATTATTTTCAGCAAACATCCATTTGGATCCTGGCTGCATTTCATGCATTTGCAGGCATAACCTCTTACTTTTTCTGTCTCATTACTAGATGGGATGAAAAAGCTGCCGGACGCCTATGCATGATCTGCCGTGCACGCACAGAACCATAGTTGCAAAGTTGCGTGCATGAAGGTGTTGTCTTGTTGCTGCTATGTATTGTGAGTTGCAGGAAGTTGTGTAGAGTAAATATTATTTGGTTTATTCTTATGTTAGTCCTAGTTTTAGTTTATCTCCTATATCGGTGGCACCAAGAGTGGGTTGCTCATGTCGAATTCCGATGATAATTTCTTATATTTTTTTAAGAAATAATAATAAAATATTTAGTCTATCAATATTATATGAAAAAATAATTGTTAGCCTTCTCTACAATAAAATCATACATCTGCCCTGATCTCCAAGTATTTTATTCCTAATTTAGTTTTCTTTTCATTATTTAGTTCCTAGTTTAATTAGGATTGCTATTAGTTATTTTGACGGTGGATTTTGGTCTCAGGGCAATACGGGAATATCACCTCCGAGGGAATCCTCCTTCAATAGTGAATTTGTTTGGTTATGGGGGACCAAAAGCAAATTTAGCGAAAGACAGATAAATACACCAATCAACAAGGAGATTTAACGTGGTTCGGTGGATCAGATCCAACCTAGTCCACGGGTACAGAACGGTGATGATACTTTTTATTACTGAGATATGCTTCTTGATATCTCTTGTGTTTACAAGTCTGATCGTAATGATCTTGATATGATTTTGATCACTAATTTTTGATGCCCCTTACACATACTCTGCCCTCCTATATTATAATAGTACAGAGAAATCAGACTCCTATTTGCATAAGAAATCCTAGTTGAACTCAGTCTTCTCCTCTTGTGAGGTTTTCTAATCCAACGTTGCTTTCTCTTTTCTTATTCCTTTTTTGGATTCTGACTTCATTTCCTTGTGAAAGTAGGATAATTTGTTTATCTTATCTGCAAGAATATGGTGTCATTATCTTGAGCATATCTCGCCTGTCTGGTCGGTCTTCATGAGGTCGGTCATGATAGTCTTTTATGCTGAGAATGCTTCTGTCGACTTGGTAGTGCCCGGTTATCTGAACCCAAGTGATCGGTTGTCGGTCATAAAGTGCTCGGTCTATATCTGTTGTGGTCGGTTTGAAACCGTAAGGTGCTTGTTCTTTTATTGCAAAGTGGTCGGGTTGGATTTAATGATCTCACCCAAGCAGGGATTTACCCTTCTATCCTCTTCGTGCTGTTTTAAATGTCATAGTGCCTGAAAACACCATCAACATTTGTCCCATAGTTCTCGGTTCCAACGAGTGTGCAAGTTGGTGTCGAGAACTATATAAATATGGTGTGCCGATTTAACTCTGTTGGGGGTCGACCCGGTGTTGAATTAATATGTTACGTCGCCTCTTTTCAAATGCCTTTTCTTGAGACGCGCAACAGTCATGTCTGTTTAAATGCCCATCAAATCACTTTTAGGTTTTCTTCTAGTTTTGACACTTGTCGAACATCCGTTGGGTTCCCGCCAAAAAGGAAGCGAATCGACCGCGTAGAGGCGTCTTCACAGTGCGCTGATCTCAACCGTCTGTTCAATTTTGGCAGTCCTTATTTGCAGTCGACACTTGGCGTTCCTCCGGGTCCCTCCTTTCGATCCAACGGCCACGAGCGTCCTGGCCATGACTATAAGAAGACGAGGCTTTCACTGTGCAATCTTTTTGGCAATTTCTCATTCTTTCCTGAAAATATTTCTGTGACTCGCTCAACTCAGTGATCTCGGAGTTTTTTCTCAACCGCGGGCTTTCTTTTTCTTCGCTGCGAACATAAGGGACGGGCAAACCGTACTGCACAACCTCCGGCTTTTCTGAGAAGAACAAGTAAGTCTTTTGAACGACCTCTTCCCTTTTTATGTTGTGAATCTTGTTGTTTTATCATTTGAATGTTGCTAGGGAAAGACTTAAGGCTTTGTTGGATTTTGCTTTAGGGCACTTTTAGAACCCACTTGTTTAGCTAAGACGAAAACCCCGAAAAGTTTTTTTTTTTTAGCTATAGGCTGACTTCCCCTTCCTTCTTTGTTTTCCGGATGTCAGGGATGTCTGACAACAGTTCTTCCCCTGAAAATCCTGCTAAACCCTCAACTCCCCCTGCTGAAGAGCTCTCATCGGGCTCAGGGGCACCCAGTGTAGAAGACCTTGACACTACCCCCACTCCTTCTGAGATCGAACAAGATTCTTACCATCAAAGGGTTCCTCGGAAGGATCCAGAGTCCGGTAATCTTGGCTCGTCGCCTCTGGATATGAACCGTCCTTCCAAGAAAACTGAAGATGACCTCGCACTACTTCGACAGCGATATGATATTCCGATAGATATCGCCCTTGAAGTACCCGACTTGATGGATCGTGCTAGTCAACCTGACGAAGGTTCAGTGGCACTTCTTCCTTCTTTCTTTGAGTGTGGACTGCGGCTACCGGTTCAACCTTACTTTGCTTGGATGTTGGCCGAGATGGAGATTGCTCCTTGTCAGTTGAGTCTAAACAGTTGGAGGATTTTGGCCGGGTTGTATGTAGCTTGGCATCGGGCAGGACTCGGAGAGCCTTCTTTTGAAGAGTTGAAGAGGTTATACCGGCTGAAGGCCAATCCTAAGTCGTACCACGGATGGTATTACCTTTCTGCTTATGACAGCTCGTCAAACGTCGTCCAAAAGCTCCCTGACTCCAATAAGAATTTCAAAGATCTCTGGTTCTGGGCCACTGGGGATTGGGGACGGTCCCTAAGGTCGGATGAAGGGGAATTCTTGGTACCGGATATCTTCAGGGCGGGAGGTTAGGAGATCAATTTTTAGCTTTTCTTCCCTTAGTTTTTTGTTTGTTTGTTTAGACTCTTACCCCTTCTTTTCTATTCCTCCTAGCCTGTTGGAGGGATGCTCCCAAGGTTTCCCATCGGGTCCGAAAACGGGTAGTCTGGGCTCGTCGGTATGCCGCCCACTGGAGGGAGTTGGTTAATGATGCGGCTTTTGTTGAGTCGGGCCTTACTCGGACTGTCCCTTCGGAGGTCTCGGGTCGGATAGGTAGATGTTCGCTGACTTTTTAGTTGACTTCCCTGTTTATTTATCACGTTTGATGTCTTTTTTCCTCTCTCTTTACTGTATGCTCGGGTCCTGATTTCTTTCTTTCTTTGTCTTTTTTTTTGTAGGTATGTCAAAGAGGCCGAAGTATCTTGAGCGATTGGTCGGTACCATGAAGAAGATTGTCCATGCTGAAACTGGAACTTCCCGGGCACATTGTGAATCTGTTGAGGCTGGGAAGGTGTCTCAAGGGAAGGTTCAGCCGGATGCCCGGGGTCTGTCTTCTCCCTCTGGTGTGCAGTCATCAGGATCTGCTCGGCTGGTCAGTCCACCGAAGCCTTTTAGGAAGAGGAGGCGTCAGTTTGGGGCAGAAGAGACCGAGTTGGTTCAAGAGGAGGAGGAGGGGCCTGCCCAGGGCAAGAAGAAAGATGCCCGTTGGGGGAAAAAATAGTCTGAGGGCCCCCCAAGAAACGAAAAGGTTCTGTAATCCTTGGCGTGGATGATTTGGGTGAAGGCATCCGGGAGGCTACTTCCCATCTAGTGCCGGCTTTTAATGAATTGGCCGAGGTGATTCCTCCGGGGGAGGTTTCGAGATATGAGGACATCTCTCCTGAAGCCTTGGTGACCGAGATGAGCTCCCAAATGGCAAAGATAGTTTTACTCATCTCCTTTCTGATTTCGGGTCTCGATTTTCTTTATCTTATATCTTGACTTTTTGTTTTTTGTGCAGGCTACTTACCTCATGGCCAAGAATAAGGACCTCCTTTTGAGTCTATTGTCCGAGGGTGGTCAGGCTCAGAGACTTCAGAATCGCCTTACAGAGGTGGAGGCTAAACTGGCCGAACGGGAGGAGGTGATAAAGAATCACGAATCGACTGCAATCGAGACCTTTAAAACAAACAAGGCTCTTAAGGATGCTGCCGCGTTGGAGCGAAAACTTGCCGACACTGCCAGGGAGGATTTGAAAGTTGCCCAATCTGAGATTGGCATTTTGAAAGGGAAGGTATCAAGTGTTGAGGCTAAGCTGAAAGCCAAGGACGAACAGATGGCACGGGCCCGGGATGATCTTGAGAGGAAAGAGGCCGATCTTGAGGGGAGAGAGGCCGATCTTGAGGCCGAGAAGGATGCTATCAGCCTTGAGGGGGTTGGTGATTGTGCTGAACTAATACCGATGGTGCTGCCAAGTCTGAACATGGATCTTATTTACGCGGCCATCAGTTTTTGCAAGAGGGAAATTTCTGAGGAGGAGTTCCGGAAGTGGCTCCCTCCTCCTTCCGAGGAGGTGATGGATCCCGACCCGATTTCAGTTGTTCCAGCTTCCAGGGCTTCCCAAGTAGGACGACCTGATGTTCCTGCCCCCGGCGAGGACTGCCTTGAGATCCCTCATCCCATCCCTGAAGCAGAGGTCTCTCATGTTGCCGAGGTTGAAGCTGATGTTCCTCCTCCTGAGGTCGAGCCGATCCTTCCGCCGTCTGAGCTAGCTGAGGAAGAAATTCCTGCTCCTGTGCGGGCTGACTGAGAAAGGGTAACCCGATCGGGGCCCTTTGTACACTTTAACTCTTTTTTTTTGTAATAACTTTGTATGTTTTATTAATGTATTTATATATTTACTTTTCTTTTCCCTCTTTTTTTTTTGAGTTTCTTTTTATCCAAACACTTTGGGGCCCTTCGGGGGACAACATGAGCCGGAGGGGCACAACCCGACCCCGAGCTGAGTGAGACACTTAGCTCTGGGGGAATGTTATCTCCCCAGTCTAAAAGAAGACTGACTCGGTGGGACGTAACCCGACCCTGAGCTGAGTGAAAGACTTGGGCTCTGGGGGAATGTTACCTCCCTAGTCTAAAAGAAGACTGACTCGGTGGGACGTAACCCGACCCCGAGCTGAGTGAAAGACTTGGGCTCTGGGGGAATGCTACCTCCCCAGTCTAAAAGAAGACTGACTCGGTGGGACGTAACCCGACCCCGAGCTGAGTGAAAGACTTGGGTTCTGGGGGAATGTTACCTCCCCAGTCTGAAGGAAGACCGACTCGGTGGGACGTATTCCGACCCCGAGCTGAGAAAGGCACTTGGACCTGGGGGAATGTTACGTCCCCAGTCCGAAGGTCTTGACTCGGTGGGATATAACCCGACCCCGAGCTGAATGAATCATAAGGCCTCGGTGGAACGAAATCCAGCCCCGAGCCGAATGACCAAGCGGCCTCGGCGGAATGGAATCCAGCCCCGAGCCGAATAACCAAGTGACCTCGGTGGAACGAAATCCAGCCCCGAGCCGAGTAATCTTTGGGACTTGTATAGAAGGGAAGTGAATCAACCTTTGAAGCCCTACCAAATCTGGCACGGGCGTCCCCTTGCCAGTCCGGCGAAAAACAAAATCAAAAACTTTGGAAAATAAGATTAAAAGGTGGGGGTGACTTAGCACTTATCCCAGAAATGTTTTACAAGTATAAACAACAATATGAATGCCTCAAGACAGCGTCCTGTCCGAGGTTTCCAAAACACAATTCTGAATCTTTCAATTCAGAGTCCCGACGAACCAGGATTTGGATCAGTAGAGTGTTTGAATGGTGAGGGTACATCCTCTACACGTCGGTTCACTAGGGAGCCTGTGTATTGTATGAGGGCTCCTCCTTACCACGCTGGAGCAGGCACACGCCACAGGGGCATAACGCATCCCCGTGCTATGCCTCTCTCGGATCCGAATGATGAATGGATCAAAGAGTGTACGGGATACTAAGGGTATATTCCTTCTTAGGCCCGACATCACTGGAGTTAGCAATCGTCACGGGGGCATCATCATCCCCCGTGCTATGCTTTCCCACGGATCCATTTCATCGGGTAGTTGAGGATCAAAAGAGTGTTCGACACATTAAGGGCATGTTCCTCCTTATGTCCGGTAACACTGGAGTAAGCAATTGCCATGAGGGTATTGTCCCTCATCGTACTATGCTTCTCACGGATCCTATGCATCGAGTATGTCCCTGAGGACCCCGTGCCAAGAGAGATACTTGGTTTCTGAGGGAATGTCCCGTCCTCAGACCAATGAGCATGATTCGGTGGGATGTAACCCAACCCCGATCTTGAATAATCAAGTGGCCTCGGCGGAACAAGATCCAGCCCCGAGCCGAATAATAGAGTGGCCTCGGTGGAACATAGTCCAGCCCTGAGCCGATTATTGTAGCGGCCTCGGCGAAACAAAATCCAGCCCCGAGCCGATTAGGTCTTAATGCTTGGTCGTTTCTTTTTGTATTATGCGCTAAGTTTGTCCCCGGTTCTTTTTGAGTAAGTCTTTCTATTTATGTTTTAAGAAAGTGGACGAGAACCTTTTTGACAAGAGAAAGTTTTTATTCATGTTTCGGGGACAAACTGCCATTTTTTCAGTTGATTTGGCGACCACGTGCTCTTTGTCTGGCCGCCATAACTTCATGGTCAATGTATTTGTTCAGATATCCGTTTCGTGCTAGGTCTTCCATCTGTTCCCGTAGATCTTTACACCCGTCTGTTGCATGTCCTCTGGAGTTGTGATGTATGCAATAAGCCTTTTGGTTCCTCTTGTCCGGGGGAAATCTTCTTTGGTCGGGTTCTACTAAGAGGCCTTTCCCCTGGATCTCCATGACAATTTGTCCCAGTGGTTTCTTTAGGGGAATGTATGCATCTTCCCCGACCACATGGTTTACTTGGGTCGGCGTCCTTCTCTCTTGGTTGTCTCGGTGCAGTGGTTTGAACTCCTTGTGTTTCGGGGGTGGTCTTCTAGATTCTCTTTCTACACGGCGGGGGGCGCCCTCTCTTATGGTCCTTTCTCTGATGGTGTTCCCTTTTCGGGATATTTTCTCCTCGTTTTCTAATAGAACGAATTTTCGGGCCACCTCCAGGGCGGTTGCGTAGTCCGGGGTGTCTTGGATCCTTAGGTGGGTCCATAGCCTCCCGATTTTCAAGGCTCCCTTCAAGTTTTCCAAGGCATCGGGGGATTCATACCCTCCGACTTCGAGTACCATATTGTGGTATCTTTCAATAAATATTTTCAAAGGTTCATCGTCTCCTTGTTTCATAACTCTTAGTTCTCCAATTGTCTTTCTGGGGACACAAGCCCCCTTGAAGTGCCGTATGAATCACTTTTTGAGTTGTGTGAAGCTGCTGATGCTTCTTGTGGCTAGGCTTCTATACCATAGGGTGGCCGGTCCGGCTAGAGTTAAGGGGAACACTTTGCAAATGGCGTCCCATGTTACCCCTTGTACCTCCATTAGTAGGACGAAGCCTTCGATGTGGGTTTTGGGATCGGTATGGCCCTTATAAGGTGACATGGTTGGCATGCTGAATCTTTTTGGGAATTTTTCTGACCTTATTTCTTCTGTGAGGGGGGACTCATCTTTACCGTCCCGGGCATCTCCTATGTCTGTATTGGGGTATACTCCTCATTTGGCTAGCTCCTCACGTAACCAAGATTTCATGTTGCTGTCTTTGGTTCCATGCCGCCTCCTGCGGTTTCATTTCTTTCTGTTATCTTGGAAGTGGTGCCTCTCAAGCTCGGTATCTTCCCGTACTCTTACGTCATATTCTTTCCCTCTTCTTCTGGTGTTGTGAGGGTCATCATAGGAGGAATCTGGTGGCGATTTGTCATCCTCTTCCTCTCACATGTCCTCAGTCTGGGAATCTTTCTGCACCACCACAGATCTTACCCCGTAGGGGCCCCTCCTCCGGGGTCTGTCGTCCTCACTTGTATCAACAATTCTCTTTCCTTCTGCTATTTCGTTCCTTCGTCGGCTAGTCCCGGTCTCGAATTTTCCGTCGTGGGCTCCTTCTATCTTTTCCAACCGGTCTACTATGGTTTTTAGCAGGGTTTGATTTTCCTCCCTTTCTTTCCTTAGGTTCTCCTCGATCTTCTCCATCCAATCTGCAGCCGAGCTCCCTGATGATTGGTGGTTTCCGCCTTCCGCCATTGTCTCACTACGCGAATTGCTTTTTGTTGATTCCCCACAGACGGCGCCAACTGTTGACGGTGGATTTTGGTCTCAGGGCAATACGGGAATATCACCTCCGAGGGAATCCTCCTTCAATAGTGAATTTGTTTGGTTATGGGGGACCAAAAGCAAATTTAGCAAAAGACAGATAAATACACCAATCAACAAGGAGATTTAACGTGGTTCGGTGGATCAGGTCCAACCTACGTCCACGGGTACAGAACGGGTGATACTTTTTATTACTGAGATATGCTTCTTTGATATCTCTTGTGTTTACAAGTCTGATCGTAATGATCTTGATATTGATTCTGATCACTAATTTTTGATGCCCCTTACACATACTCTGCCCTCCTATTTATAATAGTACAGAAATCAGACTCCTATTTGCATAAGAAATCCTAGTTGAACTCGGTCTTCTCCTCTTGTGAGGTTTTCTAATCCAACGTTGCTTTCTCTTTTCTTATTCCTTTTTTGGATTCTGACTTCATTTCCTTGTGAAAGTATGATAATTTGTTTATCTTATCTGCAAGAATAGGGTGTCATCATCTTGAGCATATCTCGCCTGTCTGGTCGGTCTTCATGAGGTCGGTCATGATAGTCTTTTATGCTGAGAATGCTTCTGCCGACTTTGTAGTGCCCGGTTATCTGAACCCAAGTGATCGGTTGTCGGTCATAAAGTGCTCGGTCTATATCTGTTGTGGTCGGTTTGAAACCGTAAGGTGCTTGTTCTTTTATTGCAAAGTGGTCGGGTTGGATTTAATGATCTCACCCAAGCAGGGATTTACCCTTCTATCCTCGTCGTGCTGTTTTAAATGTCATAGTGCCTGAAAACACCATCAACAAGTTATTTCAATATTAGTTTAGTCTGAAGTCAATTTTTGTGAGGTTATAAAATTTCTAATTAAAGTTAATATAACAGAATTTAATTGTCCCAAAAAATATGACTTGATGACAAATGATTTAAAAACTTGATTGTCAAGTCATGCGTTCGAGTTTAAGGGGTGTATTTCTTATAACACTACTAAAAAAATGCTAATTTGTGATATCTTTTATGACAGAAAAATAGTGTCATAAAATTTGTCATAAATCGATGATAGTTTTGTTTCATAAAACGATTTGTGTCATAAAATTATGATATATTTGTGTCATAAATAATATGACACATATATGTCATGTTTTATATTTTTCATTTTCTTATAAGAGCCTGAGACAGCCGGAGATTTTACTTGCTCCGTTTAAATTCGGGTCAGGTGGTTTGGTGATGGAGTTTCCAACGTTTCCAAAAAAATAAAATTTAATTTGTTTATTAAAAAAAATTTGTTTTCGTTGGAGAGTTTCCAAATTGCTGAGTGATTCTATGAATTGCAATTAGAGTCTATGATATTTCCTCTCTTGAGCTTCAGTGTGAGACTGAATCGAGAGGCTTTGCATCGTAATTTTTTTTTATAAATTATGATTGATAATTATTGGATGATTATTTAAATATAATTAAATCTTAATTGTACATGAGATGATTATGAAAAGATTAACACACCTTAGTGTAGACATTGTATTTTTATGTATAACCCGATGATGAGTCTACGGCGATACCCTTTGAAAATTGAGAAATTATAAGGATGAATGCTAGGGAGGAAAGAGACTTCAGGGAATATAGCCCAAAAGTCGGACATCATTTATGTCTATCCTACATTCTCTCTAACTAGAACATCCATCTGGTCATGACTTGAAAATCATACATCCGGTCAGACATAACACAGCTATCACTGAACAAGCAGATTGTTAGTTACCGAAGTTAAGGGGCCTGATTATGTCCGACCGGACATAAAATTCAAATATAATAGCCCGTCGGACATGTATTAAGCTGTCAACACACGTGCAAAATTCAAACAGTTAGAATCACGGGCTTGATTACGTCCGACCAGAGGTATATCCCAAAATGTACATCCACCCAGATATAGTTCGAGCTGTATCCGATGTTTTGATTGGCAATCACTCGAGACAGACTGGAGGAATGGGGGATCCTACTCTCCCTTCTATCATTAGACTCATCTGCTTCACCATAAAAGGGTGCTCCCCCTTCTGAGGAGGCTAGTTTTAGGAAGTAATAAAAAAAACCTGCAACAGTAGCCTTGCGATAATGAGTGAGAAAACACATACATTTCCTTGGAGTTCTATATCTTCTGGTGCGAACCCAGTAATGACTCAACGCTCATAAGGATCTTCAGAGCCTCCAAATAGAAAAAAAAATGGTACAACATGAGGGCTCTCTTTTCTTAATATTTCTGCACTTCGGAGTTACTGTAATAATACAGTATCTTCGGCCGGACGTATAACACGTATGACCTGGCATGCACACACACATCAGACCTATTATAAATATATCAGTCCATCCTCACGGCTTTATATATTTAATTGCATGCTTAGTTTATGTTATTCGCAGTTATTCATTTATGCATGTTTAGTTATTTCGTTTTACTGTTTTAGTTGGTGATATGCATGTGTATATTTTATTGTCTAAGATAATATGCATGCTATGTTCTGTTTACCGTGCGATCCGTGAAATATGTCTGGCCATACTGATGAGCGGAAAATATATCAATATTTACCGCCATTTTTACTTAATATTTTGTATAGTTTCTCGGGTTTTATGAACGTTTTGATGTGTTTTAGTTAATTTACAGATAACATAAAATCGAGACTCAATTGAATCAATCAGAACGAAATATGGAGCAAATAAGGGTAAAAACTGGACTTGACATTTGGATTTTAAAGGTTAGAAACTTGAAATGGCGTTATAACGAAGTACAATTTCGGAAATTTCAGCTTTGCGTAATTTTCGTATTTTGGCCATAACCTTTTATTACGATATCGGATTGAGGTGATTCAAGTTCCAGATTAAATAAGACTCAAAGATCTACAACTTTGACGTTCATAATAATTTCGAATTCTGAAATTTTCATGACCGAAATTGATAAAACATCCGGAAGTGTGTTATGTGTAATTATTAAAGTCATTTTCAAAACCAAAAATAAAAAAATAAAAAAATTAAAAAATAAAAAATGAAAATTGTCAAACTTCCACCAAAGATTCTTGCATGTTTGGTGAAGGATTTGGTGTCATGTTTTGTGTCATGTTTGGTGGAGAAATTGGTGGAGAAATTTGTGGAGAAATTGGTGGAGGCAAAATTTTGCCTATAAATACCAAGCCATTTCATTTGTAAATTTCATACTTTCTTTGGTTTCTTGAATAGGAATTAAGGATTGTATCTTGTGTGTTTTATTTAGTAGTTTTGTAATTTATTTTTATTTTTATTTTTAGTAATAATAATAGTTTGAATGTTTTTATTTTCTTTTATGTTTAGTAATTAATTTCTGTCGGGGAAGGGTGAAACCTTTAATATGATAAGGTAGATTAATCTCAATTAATTTATGATATGGAAATTGTAATTTAATAATATGGATTAAAGTTGATACCGCCTTAATGGCTGGTTTTATTTATTTGACATAATGAGACACCACCTATTTGGTCGGTCTTTAGGTGACAGATGATTACCGCTTATATGGCTGGTTTATGGACAAATAATAACACCGCCTTTATGGCTGGTTTGACTTAATTGTGTAACACTGATAATTTCTATATTATAATAAAGTGGGATTTCTCAATTAATTTATAATATGGAAATTGTAATTTAACATTTGAAATATTAAAGGTGGATCCTATAACCCCGATATTTTATTTTTAATCTAGGGAAGTGATGAAGCATGATATTCACGAGTTTAATAATTGATTTTCTTTATATTATGTTTAATACTTTAGTTTGTTTATTGAATCTTAAGTTTAATGCTTCTTGTTATCTGATCACAAATAAGATTGATTTAGTAAACTTAATTTAAACTTGACAAAGAGATTTTAGGTTTCAGCCTTAAATCCAATAGCTCACGATTTAACCTTATGGTAAAGGTCCCTTAGGTAGATTTCCTTCCATAATAGACATATATTTGTCGGGCGGGGGTAGCCACAATTGGAACTTTAACTGAATGAATTCAAATAACTTGGTTAACATAAACATATGATTAATTGAGTTATTTTAGGTGTTTGCATCTGACCATCGACAGAGGCTTTTACATATCTTTGTGTTCCAGGTTAGCAAACTAATTTATTACACATATGTAAAAGAATCAATTCATCATTAGAATAATATTTTGTGGAATCACAACCCTAGATATTTATTTTCCTTATTATTAATTTCCTTTGTTTCATTTTATTTATTTATTTATTTAGAAAATCCACATTCAACCAACAAATCAAACAATCATTCTCTTCTCCCTTTAATTAGATACTTGTAAATAAATAGAATCAATATTTAATAACAACAATGGAAATTGAGTCCTCGTGTGATCGATATTTTTATACTACTTGAGCGATATGTGCGCTTGCGTTACGTGTGTGATTTCACCGATCACATACTTGTCCTATATCTGGCCGGACATGTATGATATCCGACCGCATGATCCCCATGGTATATATGATGAAAATCTGGACGTAAATTTCATAGTTGATTTTAAATGGACGATAATATGCTTCGCACTCGGGATACAACTTCACGTACCGTTGGGAGATGGCCATTTACGAAGATCAAATCAGTTTTAATTGTTTATGTCATGTCTTGTTTGTTTATAGTTAATCATACATGATTCTGTTGTAAGCATGCCTCTGTTTCTTTGGCTTATTTGTCATCTTATGTATATTTTCTTATTTCTGTTATTGTTTCAACCTATAATAGTTGTGCTATGTATTACATCAACAAATGAACATGATTTTGGGTTCCTGCCCACGATACACATCCGGCCAGACTTCATATAAGTCTGGCTGGATATATTTATATGATATATGTGCATATCTGGTCGGGCCTCTTCGAGGCCAGACCGATGAGGGGCATACCCTGTCCATGTGAGTATGTGATTGTACTGTTGTTGTCCTGTTTTCTGGTCTTTGGTATATCATCTCATTGTTATTATGGTTGATGCTCTATTACCGATGTATGAATCCGTAATTATTTGGTTTATACGCTATATTTTTGTAATTGTTTTATTTTCTGTGCTATCCTAGCCACTACATCTTTACTGCTTATGATTATGATCACTTTGCTTATGTATCATTCGGCATTCTGGGATTCTACTTTACTGCTTATTATTGCACCTGTTGTGATGACAACATGCTTCTGCACTTCTAATATGCGCAATATATCCGGTCAGATATTAAGTAAGTTTGACTCGACATGAATGTATTATATATATCCGGCCAGGCCTCCCCGAAGTCAGGCCCTTGAGATGCATGTTCGGATTTATTTCAGTATCATTTTCTTATCAACTGTTGTAATAATATAGAGATATTTACTTGTTTTACTTATTTATGATTGTGCAAGTTGTATGCCTTAAAATTCTTTTGTGTGTGAAATTGCATTATAAGATAGGGGATACCTTCTTTGAGCGTGAATATTATACTGACATCAATAAGGGATCATTTCGAACCCAAACAAGTTTAAGATCGGACTTTACGAGAGGTGTACATAAGTAATTATAAATGTCATACACATAGACTCTAACTATTATTGATACACAGATACTAGAAAGTGTTGATAAGTAATTATAAATGTTTGTTTTAGGGGCTAATTAAGAATTAATGGTATTTTCCTATTTCGAAGAGCAACAAGCTCCCTTTAGTAGTTTTTTTTCTTCTTTTTTTGGCCACCCCCAAATTTGTTTAAAATTCAAATAAATAAATAATATAAGAGAGTCCTCTTTCACAGAATTTGAATCCTTAATTTGTATTAAATTTTTTTATAATCTTCTATCATGTTTGCATTTATAGCAATAGACTAGTTACATATAAATTCATATTAAATAACTACTAATTATAATTTGTAAAAAAACTCAACATAAAACTCATATCAATAACGGATCTACGTCCTCTTTCACAACATCTTTTCTTTAAAAATATATTGATATTGTGGTTTGACTTGTGGTGAGATGAAAAATTATGTTTTGATCAAAACTCAATTTTTAAATATTTGGTTAATGATAAAAAAATTACAATTATTAATCATAATTTTTTCAAAAAATTGAGTTTTGTAAAAGTTAGAATTTTTAGTTTTTACCTACCATTAAAATTTAGAAAAGCACACCATAATTATTTTTAGTATAAAATAAAATTATATAATAATATTTATAAATCATTGTTTGTTCACCATATTTTTTTTAATCGCAACACCAATCGAAGATGCAATTAAAATGGTTGTTGGCTTGCTACAGGGAGTATTATGCATGTGATTTATTTATTGCTTGTCTTCATCAGAAGGCAAATGATTGTAAAAAGAAATATGGATTTGAGCTGAAAAATCTTCCTAAAAATTATATGGATTTTTGAATCAAGATAAAAGTCATCATGAAACTCAATTAGAATTTAAAAAATTTAGACAAAAAGTTAAAATAGTCCCATTTACTCAATTGGTTTATTATTAATTTTTAGAATTTTAGGAGATGTGAATCTCACACTGAATAGACCGGAAGATGCTCCGTGGACCAAGAGATTTCTTTATTTCTAAGCCTCTTAGAAGTTTGTTTACAACCTCCAAGTTGAATTTTAGATAACGACTTTGTAAATAAAATATCCCATTTGTTAGTTTGTTGGTAATGTCCGTAACAAAATAAGTTTTATTAAATTGTAATGAATCTTGAAGATCTCGGAGCAATTGGACTAATGTTTGGCAGACTGTGCGTGAATGAATCAAATATGCGTTAGTGCTGCTTTGTGTTTGCGTTCGAACTAGTGGTGTTCGTGCCACGTTCGTGTTTGGGTTCGAACGAAACTTGGCAAAAGGTTCTCGTACATAATGCGTTCATCTTTAGTTCGAACGAAACCTTCCAGTGAGTTTGAGTTCGAAGTGCGTTTGAGACAACGTTCGAACAAGTTTGCGGAACAACACGCATTCATGTGGTGTTCGAACGCTCGTGCGTAAGTGAGTTATTTTGAACGCATTTTTAAGCCAGATTTGTATTAGAAAACCCTTGCCTTTACCCTACCTATATAAACAAACTTAGAGCAGCCTTCACAAAGGTTGAAAACACGTTACTCTGAGCTTCAAATCTTCTTAGCTTTTCAACATTCTTGATAATCCACCTTGAAGACTTCTTTGTTTTCATGTCTTCTCTATTTTGGTTAGATTCTCCTTTGAATGACCATCGACACAAACACAACCTAACTCAATTTCCTAAACCTTCAGAGTTCTAAATAAGAAAGATTGGTAGTCAGAGTTCAGGCGTTGCATGCTTGCAACGCTTAGAGACTTCAGAGGTTCTGACGAAGATCATTTGGTGCGGGCTCGAGGAGTTCTTCAGTTTATTACAGTCTACAGGTATTTACCATCACTGTAAGTTTTTCTCCTTATAGTGGATCTTGGCTGGTAACCTAAATACCCGGAGTGATTTTTTACTCTCACGAGTTTTCCACTTCGTTAATAAAATTATTGTGTTGATTTTATTTACTGTATTATTTTATTTGTGTTGATTTATAATTATCAGACTTAAGGGTGCTTTTGATAGTAATCCATAGAAACAATAATTAAGGCTTGTCTTAATTTATTGTGTAATATTCTATATAGGATCAGAACCTAGACTGAAATCCGAATTTTCACCATTAAAATTTTTAATCAAACAAAATGAGAGAATTTTTTATAAAATCTTGAAAATATTAATAAATAACACTTAAAAAAAAAAAAAAGATAGATAAAGACGAGCATGAGAAAAGCTGGACAATCAATATTGTCCAGACAGATCATGGGGATATGAATTCAATGTTGGCATAAGATGAAGAGGTAATTTCCTATGAACGGTTAACCCATTAGCTTCACCCATGTCCAAATTCTCCCCAGCTGCACCACCAGGCAACTTCCAATCAAACCAGCACAAAATGTTAGCAATCATATGCTCAGCGGCAGCCAATGCAAATGGAATCCCTGGGCAGCCTCTTCTTCCTGGACCAAATGGTATGAATTGAAAATCTTGGCCTTTGCAATCAACTGGGTTGCCCACAAATCTCTCTGGCAAAAACTCCACTGCTCTGTCCTACACATTTGGGTCTCTCTGAATTGCCCATGCATTCACAAACACTTTAGTTTTTGCAGGAATGTTGTAACCTCTCCATTTCAAAATTGATGATGTTTCTCTTGGAACCAAAAGAGGGACTGGTGCATTCAATCTCAAAGCTTCTTTGATCACACATTTCAAATATTCCATCTTATTGATATCCTCCATGTCTATATTTGATTTCCCTTTAACCACACTTCTAATCTCTTCTTGTGCTCTATTCATCTTACTTGGATTCCTCACTAGTTCTGAAATTAACCATTCTATTGTCATCGCAGTACTATCAGTTCCTCCCAGTTTATGTCCTGAAATTGTGAATTGAAATATTAAAATTTAGAAAATAATTACTTGTCCGATAGACATATCCGAACAAATAAATCAGCAAATCACTGTTTATAGTGATTGTTATTTTGCATGTTCAAGCATGATCTTCGAGAAAAGTAATAGCACGTTTAAATTTTAGACATGTAATATATAGAAATCCTGGAACAAACTAATAGATTAAAAAAAATACACATTCTAATGCAGTGTATTATAGTTTGTATTTCTCTCTCACTCTGTATTTTATGCTTATGAGTGTATGCGTATGAGCATGTGTATTTGAATAACGATGAGTCTGAGAGTGAGAGAGAGACCAGGAGAGTGGCTTTAAGATTGTCCTGAGTGAGCTCTACACCAAACAAGTCATCCTTTTGAAGTTGAAGGGGTATATCCACAAAGTCTTTTCTATCAGATTAGTTGTGATCATGATCATGATCATGACCATCACTTTGTAAAATCCTGTGCTCTTCAATCACCTGATCTAGCAAAGCATCTAATGATTTCGCAGAACATCTAGCAATCCCAAAAATGGAAACATGTCTCGGAAACAAAGTGTTGTAAATTGCACCAACAGAGTTCTTGTCAGCTCTCCGAATTTGCTTTTACCACTATCTTCTTTAACTTTCCTACCGAGAACGCAGCGGGATACTATGTTGTTTGAAACAACCAGTAGCATCTCGGACAAATTAACAGAGCCTCGGTTGAAACAGGACAGACGGATTTTATTGATCTAACAAGTAACTTCCTCGTCTCTAACATGCTGAAATGAATGTACCATTTTCATACTCAAGAGTTCGGAAACACAAATCTTCCGAATTTGTCTGCAGAACTCGCCATAAGGAATGATCGTGATTTTCACATGTTACGGCAGTTACGCAAACACATGTATCGCTCAAGTAGTATAAGAAGTTATCGATCCCACGAGGATTTATCACCTACGTTACTAATTAGTAAGACTAATTACCTACGAGTATCTAATTAAAATTAAATGTGATTTTAATTTAAGTTTGAACTAAGGCTAATGCAAATAAATATAAATTAGAAGTTTATACAAATAATAAAACATTCAAAGTTGTGAATTCACCCAATATTATTTTAAAGATGAATTGGTTATCCTATATTTGTGTAATATATTGGTTTATTAACTTGTAACACTAAGATATCCACCAGCCTCTTTCGATGGTCGGATGAAAATATCCAAAGTAACTTAATTAACTATATTTCTATGTCAAATAAATCACCCCAAACTCATTATGAACAAGTTCCAATTATGGCTACACCCGCCCTACATGTATATTTCTATCCTGAAGGGAAATCACTAAGATGAGATCGTGTGCTATTGAATCTAAGGCTAAACCTAAAATTCATTTGTCAAGTTTATTAAAGTTTACCACATCAATCTTATTGGTGATCAGGCAACATGAATCATTTATCATAAGATTCAATAAATAAACCAAAACATCATACATAATATTAAGAAAATCAATTTATAAGTTCATAAATACGGGTTTCATCACAACCCCATATTAGAGGTTTAGTTACTGTTGGAAAAAATGCTTATGAGTAAGCATTTTGAGGCTCAATTTTAAGCATGGTCCACTTCGTGTTAGTGGTTGTTATTGAATGATTCAGATACTCCTCTGTGAGTACTTCGAAATGGTATATTCATATGCTTAAAATGATGTTTGGGTGAATGAGAAATTGTTGCTCAAAGTTCACCCATTTGTGTTAGAAAATAAAGAGAAGTTAGCTTGCCCCATATGAGAAAGCTATAGAGAGGAAATTATGCTTATATATGATTGTTCATCAGTAGATGGGTAAGAGTTATAAGGATAGAGACTCTCTCTACGTGCGCGGGGGGGTGCAAATCAAATCCGAATCAAGCTTGGCTCGTGTGCACCCGCGTGTCCTGCGTACACGAATGCCGGACCAAAATGTGTGGGCCCGGCCCAGCCAATTTTTGGATGTCTCTTTATTTTTTTCCAAACCTTTTGAATTTCCATAACAACTAATTTAATTAGTTTGATGGTTACAACAAGTGAAAATCTTCCCATTGATGAGATGTAATTGGCATGTTAATTTCTTTTAATAAAGTAGTGTTTTCGTTTTTGTGACATACACAGAACACACAAGAGGAAAAACCAAAAATTTCGAAAATCTTTTTGGAGAGTTCAAAACACTTTGTGGTTCGTTGGAAACAGGATTGGTGGTGCCCATACTTGTTTGTTTCCTTTGCATCCTGGGAAACAAGCGCCTCAAGTTCTACTGCACCTTCGGTAGGGGGCGAATTTGTTTTAAGGAGATTGTTGCCCGCTTCAACAAGCCTCGGAATTCTTCGTTGCTTTACTGTTCCTGTCGCTAATTCGTGTTATACTACTGTCACCGATTCACTGCCTGCGATTGTTATTTTTGTACTGTTGTTAATTGTAACACCGTTGTTTATTTTCTGTTCGGTTTACTGTTTGTTCAAAGTCAGTTGTAAGAACACAATAAACAAATAAGTTGTAATAGTCTTAAAACAAATTCAACTCTGTGGATATGGAAAACAGTCCAAACACAGTAGATGTTGTGGCAGCCCCTGTGGCTGGCCAAATTGCTATGGCAGCCTCTTCAGCTGGCCAGAATGTTGTGGCAGCCCCTGTGGCTGGCCAAAGTGCAGTGGCAGTCTCTTCGGCTGGCCAACTTGCTTCAGCCTCTAGGTTTAATATGGCAGCCACTATGGCTGGCCAAGGTGTTGCTGCCTCTGTGGCTAGACTACCTGTTGGACATGTGAGCCATGTCAATCCTGCTGCAGAAAAACCTGACAAATTCAGTGGACAGAATTTTAAACGGTGGCAACAGAAAATGTTTTTCTACTTGACCACGTTGAACCTTGCGAGGTTTCTAAAGAAAATGCTCATGTACCCGTGGAGGGTGAGATTGATATCCAAGTGATCAGTGCGATCGATGCTTGGAAACATTCTGAATTCCTATGTAGGAATTATGTGCTCAATGGGCTGAGTGATTCTTTATACAGTGTGTATGCCGGGATGAAAACAGCAAAAGGGCTTTGGGAATCTTTAGACCGAAAATATAAAACTGAGGATGTCGGTACTAAGAAATTTTTCGTTGGCCGTTTCCTAGATTTTAAGATGGTTGATTCCAAAACTTTGTTAAGTCAAGTACAAGAATTGCAAATTATTCTAGCAGAAATTCATGCTGAGGGGATGGTTTTAAGTGAAACCTTCCAAGTAGCCTCGATAATTGAAAAACTACCACCTGGTTGGAAAGATTTCAAGAATTATTTAAAGCATAAGCGAAAAGAAATGAGCATTGAAGACTTGGTTCTTAAGCTTAGAATTGAGGAAGATTACAGAGTATCTGACAAGAGAGGAATAACTCATGAGGCCAAAGCAAATGTTGTTGAACATGGCCATAAGAACAAGAACCCTAAGAACAAAGGGTCAAGATGGGCCCTAAAGGAGGAGTTTCCAAGAAATCCAAATTTCAAGGAAGATGCTTCAACTGTGACAAAATGGGTCACAAGTCTTCTGAGTGCAGACTGCCGAAGAAGAAAAAGAATCAAGAGGCTAATGTGATGGAAAACATAACTCAAGATGTTTCAGACATTAACCTTTCAGTTGTGGTTTCTGAGGTGAATCTGGTGGGTTCTAACCCAAGAGAGTGGTGGATTGACACTGGTGCCACTCGACATGTGTGCTAAAACAAGAGCATGTTTTCTTCATTTGAGCCTACTGGTAATGGGGAAAAATTATACATGGGAAATTCAGCAACATCTGAGATTGAAGGTCAAGGCAAGGTGATTCTGAAGATGACCTCTGGGAAAGAGTTGACTTTGAACAAATTTATGTATGTACCAGAAAAGAAGGAAGAATCTTGTGTCGGATCACTTCTGAACAAGCACAGATTCCGGATGGTGTTCGAGTATGATAAAGTAGTTTTAACTAAAAATGGGATGTATGTGGGAAAATGGTATGTAACTGATGGGCTCTTTAAGCTCAATGTAATGGTTGTTAAACCTAAGAATATCAATAAAGCTAGTTTTTCTGCTTATATTGTTACTAGTACTCTAGGACATGTTAATTTTAATTCATTGTACGGAAATTAATTAACATGAACCACATTCCCAATTTTAAAATTGATAACAAACATAAGTGTGATACTTGTGTTGAGGCAAAACTGACTAGATCATCTTTTCATAGTATTGAAAGAAACTCTGAACCACTTGATCTAATACATACCGATGTATGTGATTTTAATTCAATACAATCAAGAGGTGGTAATAAATATTTTATTACCTTTATTGATGATTGCACGAGATTTTACTATGTGTATTTGATGAAAAGTAAGGACGAAGTTATAGAGAAATTTATTCTCTATAAGAATGAAGTTGAGAACCAACTGAATAAAAGAATTAAGGAGTTAAGAAGTGATCGTGGTGGTGAGTATGTTTTTCCTTTTGAATCACTTTGTGAACAAAATTGAATCATAAATCAAACCACAGCTCCTTATTCACCTCAATCCAATGAGATTGCAGAACGTAAGAATCGTACCATGAAAGAGATGATGAACGCTATGTTAATCAGCTCTGGCTTACCTCAGAATATGTGGGGAGAAGCTGTTTTATCAGCTAATTACCTTTTAAATAAGGTACCACGGAAAGAAGCAGGAAAAACTCCTTATGAAATGTGGAAAGGAATAGTACCTTCCAATAAATTTCTTCGAGTGTGGGGGTGTCTTGCCAAGGTAGTTATTCCTCCACCTAAAAAGGTGAAGATATGACCAAAAAATGTTGATTGCATTTTCATAGGATATGCACATAACAGTAATGCTTATCGATTTCTTGTGCATGAGTCTAATATACCAGATATTCACAAGAATAAGATAATGGAGTCGAGAAATGCATCCTTTTTCGAATATGTTTTTCCTTGTAAAACTAATTCGAATTCAAATGTGCACAAACGGGCACATGAGACTATAATTGAAGATAGTCAGGATCGAGAACAAATAAATGTTCCAGAGGATCAACAAGTTGTTGAACTTGAACCAAGACGTAGCAAAAGAGCTAGAACCGAAAAATCATTTGGTTCAGATTTTCTGACATTTTTGCTAGAAAATGATCCTCAAAGCTATAACAAAGATGTAAGGTCAGCTGATGGTGCTTTTTGGAAAGATGCCATCAATAGTGAAATTGAATCCATCTTACAAAATCACCTAGGAGTTAGTGGATCTTCCTCCAGGATGTAAACTTTAGGGTCCAAGTGGTTTCCAAGAAAATAAAGGATCAATGGACAATAAAAAATGGATCAATTGAAAGTACAAAGCAAGACTTGTAATTAAAGGTTACAGACAACGTGAAGGTCTTGATTACTTTGATACTTATTCTCATGTAACGAGAATAAATTCCATAAGGATGATAATAGCGATTGCAGCTTTGCGCAATCTTGAGGTACATCAGATGGATGTGAAAACAGCCTTTCTAAATGGAGATTTAGATGAAGAAATTTACATGGAACAACCTGAAGGCTTTATAGCTCCAGGACAAGAAAGAGAAGAAAGTTGTAAGTTGGTTAATCCTTGTATGGATTAAAACAAGCTCCGAAACACTGGCATAAAAAGTTTGATGACATCATGTTAGCAAATGGTTTCAAAATCAATGAGTGTGATAAATGCATTTATGTCAGAGAGACAGAAGTTGGCTATGTCATTTTATGTCTCTACGTTGATGACATATTGATTGTCGGGAGTAATGTTAAAATGGTGAAATCTACCAAGAATATGCTGAAATCCAAGTTTGACATGAAAGACATGGGTCTAGCAGATGTCATTCTGGGAATAAAGATCTCGAGAAGTCCTGATGGACTTATTCTTGATCAGTCGCACTATGTGGATAAGATTCTTGGTAAATTTAACAATGATGATTCTGCTGTGGCTAGAACTCCTTTAGATGTGAGTCTACACCTATCGAAGAATAGGGGACATGGTATATCTCAAGTAGAATACTCTAGAGTGATCGGGAGTTTGATGTATCTATCGAGTTGTACAAGACCTGATATAGTCTGTACAGTAAACAAGCTCAGCAGATATACGAGTAATCCAGGGGTTGATCATTGGAAAGCAATAGTGAGAGTACTTAGGTACTTACGTTTTACTCGTAATTATGGGTTGCACTATCATAGATATCCAGCTGTAGTCGAAGGATACAGTGATGTTAATTGGATATCTGACATGAAAGACTCAAAGTCTACCAGTGGCTATGTGTTTACATTAGCTGGTGCAGCTATATCATGGAAATCCTCCAAACAGACTGTGATAGCCAGATCTACAATGGAATCAGAATTCATTGCATTAGACAAGTGTGCTGAAGAAGCAGAATGGCTTCGAAATTTTCTAGAGGATATTCCAAGTTGGCCTAAGCCAGTGCCAGCAATTTGTATTCATTGCGATAGTCAATCTGCAATTGGAAGGGCACATAACCATATATATAATGGTAAGTCTAAACATATTCGTCGTAGACACAATACCGTTAGACAATTACCTCTCTAACTGGAGTTATTTCGATTGACTATGTAAAGTCAAAGGATAACATTGCGGATCCTGCTAAACCAAAGGGTTAAATAAGAGTTGGTTGTGAAATCATTGAGGGGAATGGGACTAAACCTAACCATCATAAGATGTGTTTATTACGAAGGAAAACCCAACTTTGTTGACTGGAGATCCCAAGATCTAGGTTCAATGGGACAACCTACTCGTAAAAACATAATTGGTTGGTTCACTGTGGGGGGGGGGGGTTACCCTCTAGTCCATTCCTATGGTGAAATGAAACAGTGATGCTCGTATGGATTGAGGTTAAGCAAAGGCTTTTAATGATTCTTATGCGTCGGGAATCCGAGCAGAGTATTACTAGATGCTCTTAAATAAGAAATCACCTATGTGAGAGAGAAGTGGGGGGCCGCTTCAAAGGGAATTGTACGGGGCTCAATTCTTAGAAACTCTTGCAGAACCAGGTTGAGGTTCATGGCCAAAATGAACATAATAATGATAACTCAGATGTGTTAGGTTAAATATCTGTGTGATATATATTCTCCATTTACATGAACGGCAGTATAGTTCAATGATATCGCGTCCACTGTCAGCCAGTAAATGAGATATATTTTCACAAGGGAATGTTCAAAGGCTGAGGCCTACCTATCCTATGCAGGTGTTGAACCGTTGAACTCTTCTAGGTCAAAACAAAATGTTTTATAAAATAATTTTATTTGACTTTTTTCGCCAATTTCATTCATGTGGGGGATTGTTGGAAAAAATGCTTATGAGTAAGCATTTTGAGGCTCAATTTTAAGCATGGTCCACTTCGTGTTAGTGGTTGTTATTGAATGATTCGGATACTCCTCTGTGAGTACTTCGAAATGGTATATTCATATGCTTAAAATGATGTTTGGGTGAATGAGAAATTGTTGCTCAAAGTTCACCCATTGGTGTTAGAAAATAAAGAGAAGTTAGCTTGTCCCATATGAGAAAGCTATAGAGAGGAAATTATGCTTATATATGATTGTTCATTAGTAGATGGGTAAGAGTTATAAGGATAGAGGCTTTCTCTACGTGCGCGGGGGGTGCAAATCAAATCCGAATCAAGCTTGGCTCGTGTGCACCCGCGTGTCCTGCGTACACGAATGCCGGACCAAAATGTGTGGGCCCGGCCCAGCCAATTTTTGGATGTCTCTTTATTTTTTTTCCAAACCTTTTGAATTTCCATAACAACTAATTTAATTAGTTTGATGGTTACAACAAGTGAAAAGCCTCTCATTGATGAGATGTAATTGGCATGTTAATTTCTTTTAATAAAGTAGTGTTTTCGTTTTTGTGACATACACAGAACACACAAGAGGAAAAACCAAAAATTTCGAAAATCTTTTTGGAGAGTTCAAAACACTTTGTGGTTCGTTGGAAACAGGATTGGTGGTGCCCATACTTGTTTGTTTCCGTTGCATCCTGGGAAACAAGCGCCTCAAGTTCTACTGCACCTTCGGTAGGGGGCGAATTTGTTTTAAGGAGATTGTTGCCCGCTTCAACAAGCCTCAGAATTCTTCGTTGCTTTACTGTTCATGTCGCTAATTCGTGCTATACTACTGTCACCGATTCACTGTCTGCGATTGTTATTTTTGTACTGTTGTTAATTGTAACACCGTTGTTTATTTTCTGTTCGGTTTACTGTTTGTTCAAAGTCAGTTGTAAGAACACAGTAAACAAATAAGTTGTAATAGTTACTACACATGTTCTGAAACTCTAAATAATTAAACAAAGATAAACAAAACATTACGGAAGTAAAGGAAAGAATAAACTCTGTCGATATCGCCAGTCCTTCGCTTCTTCCTGTTGATTTCCTGTATTGTGCTCATTTGATGCGTTTTTAGCTTTTCTCTAGGAAAATCTATTTCGAGGCTGTAATTTTATGTTATGAAAACTCTCATCTCATAGTTTCGTCACGTGCATCCTTTTATAATATTTCAGCCATAATGACTTAAAATAAATTCTCAATATTTTAGGATTCTTCACTTTTTAACTCTTTTAATTTAATCTGTTTCCAAATTAAATTATTTCTTCAATTATCTTCTTTGTCGCATGAGAATTTCCCAATTAATAGTTTTTATTATCCTCTTTCGCTGTTTATTTTCAAAACCTATTTAAATTAAAAAAATAAAATAAATTATAATCCAACTTAAAATTAAGTAAAAAGATAATGAAAGAATAGATAAAATATAATCAGAAGAAACCCGACGGCTTGGCAATTATAAAGAAGAATAAGTCCTGCAGTGGTTCTGGGTCTGTTGGAGAACGCAATGTCATGAGTCTTCATCATTTCGGTAGCCATCTCAGCTGATGAAACCACAAGAGTCGGAGACTGGCCGAAGTAAACGAACATTAAAGGGCCATAGCGATCGGAAAGGGCTTTGAGAGAACGATGAGGGAGAGTTCCCAGAAGCTGGTGAAGGTTTCCAATGATGGTTAACTTTGGTGGGGATGGAGGTAAGTTGATTTTGCTACTACTTTTTGTGTACAAATGCGAGGACGAGGATGAGAAGAAGAAGAAATAGGGTCAATGGAGTGTACATTTCTCATTTGTCTAAAAAAACAGGGCTGGAATTGCTTAAAGTGTGAGTGGTTTTGTAGGTGGGTTTGAATTCATGGAATGTGTTTTTTGTAAGAACCTGGGATAATCGAGAGTTTTATCCACTCTGTTTAATCCCGAAAAAAATGATTTGGCGGTGGAATTTCCAATAATTCCAAAAAAAAAAAAAAAAAAAAGTTAATAAGGGAGACATGTGCACACAAAGCTTATATCTTATAGGGTTCACTAATCATTATTGGGAAAAAAATTATTTATATAATAATTTAATAATATATTATCACACGTTTTAAATAGTACAAAATAATTAAATAAATAGTTGTTTTATTTCACACAACTCTTATATATTATTGATTGGTGATACACGCCACTCATACAACGTTGATATCAAAGAATTACTCACTGGAAAAAATTCTACTTACTTGAGAAGTAATTCTTTCATACTATTGTTTTATTAATGACGTAGAACAAAAATTAATAAATATATAATATATATAATTGTATTAAATATATATTTAGTTTTTTTTTTATAATTTTAGCATGCATAATAATATATTATTGGATTATTATATATGTGATATGATACTATCGTTACATAATCTAATTTTTCATATTTGAGATGCCACATTTAAAAAAAAAAAAAAAAGTTACTAATTTAACCAATTAGTAAATTTTCAGTTCTTAATTCTTAATTAGTTAATAATTAAAATTACTACAGCATGATTGGTATTATTATTATTTTTATTTTTTTTTTTGTAGTAACTACCATGTATAACTATATTATTTTGATAATGAGAACATTACAAAAACTAATTATTAATTAGTTATAATATATTTGAAAGATGCTTTGCGGACCAAGAGATTTCTCAAGTACTGGACTTGGATTACAACCCATGAGTTGAATTTTAGAAAACTATTTCCAAAGTAAAATATTCATTAAAATTCCGTATAAAAAAAAAAACGAAAGAATCTCAACCCCAAAAAAAAGGTATTATCAGATATATCCCTGATATTTGGCAAAATTTCAATTAGAAGCGAGAACTGTGATGCAAACTGCAAAGGCTGTTTCTTGGTTATAAATTAATATTATGGAAAAATAAATTAGTATTTTTATAATAATACAAGATTCTTCCGAATCTTATACTTGTAACCTGAAGGTTTTACGATGTAGGAATGACAATCGAAACATCTTATCATGTATTGGTTTTGTACCGTATTGATTCGGCATAAAAAAATTTGTCTTGAATCCCAGTCATTTTTTTTTTATTTGGGATAAAAATTTATCTCAAATCCCAAATCTGAAATGAGATTTTGGATTAAAAAATTGTCTTGTATCTTGCCCCGATTTTTTATTCGGAATAAAAAATTATCATGAATTTCAATCAAAATTTTTATTCGAAATAATTTTTCATCTCTCAGTTAAGAATCATGAATTTATGTCAACCCTATTGAGGGGAGGTAAGTGTCTATTTCTCAATTCTCCTTTGTAAATGAAAATATTCAAAGCCTCTGAGGAGGTATTTGATAATACCCATACATTAGAAAAAACAAAAAATAAAAAATACCAATGCAACAACAACAATCGTTTATAATGGCCCTTCTCCTGCCAACTAATACACGAATCAGCTTGAATGTTTTAATTGTGTGATTTGCTCAAAGCGTATATCTTTCTTATGTAATTTAAGGTTGAGATGGGTAAAAAATATTGTACCGATAGCATAACCTAAACTATAAACTGTGAAATAAAAAGTATAAAATACTCAATAGTAGAACAATAATATCATGTTATGATATGATAATTTTATAAGAGTATAAAATAACTTGTAAATAAACATTAATTATTATTTTTTATACTTTACAGTTATCAAACGTCGGAATTGTGAGGTTAAATAGCGAGAAATCGCGAATTAATCAGTGATTCCTCACCGATCACTACCGGTCTGGGCTAATTTTTTTCAACATCGACCCTGATTAATCAGACATTTATCAGCAAAATTCTTTAAAAAATTTCAACTTTATGGTTAATTACAACTTTATTTCATCGTAATTATATATTTAAAAAAAATTGTTTCTCAATCACATGATTAATTCCAAATTAATTTCTAATTATCTCTGATTAATCCCCTAATTATTTCTTATTAAACTGTTCAACACGAGATATCAAAATGTTATTTAGCCGTTGCAGCACGCCTATATATTTTCCTAAACACGCAAGCAATTTCAGCATAGAATATCGATAGTGTAGGCTGACATGAAAACGTTACGAAATAATTTCTACATATAAAAAAGATACAATACTTGTACACTTTGGTTAGTCACACAGACACTTGCTACTTGTTACAGCAAGTAAATCTTGAATATGATACAGTCCCCTTTCAGATTGGGGTTGTTGGGGGCAAGAACATGCCAACAATCAATCAAATCACTAGGAAGAAGAAAAATTTACAATATGATACTTGGCCTCAGACAACCACCACAATTTGTAACTTCAAATTGTATTACGATCGTCATTCAAGGACTGCTACCTATCTCCTAAGATGATCTCCTGTAAAAAAGGGATGCCTGAGAGCTTCGCGAGCCGTCAGCCTGTCGGTAGGATCATATCTAAGCAATTCTTGCAATAAATTTATAAGATCCCCAGCTGAATGGTCTACGTGCTGCATTATTAGGTTCTGAGAAAGTGAAGACAGTTCAGTTCAGTCAGTACACATAAAAACAAGGTAATAATCCTTAAATTAAATAACATAATTATACAAGACAGAAACCTGAAGACGGGGCAGCTTCATCACGGCTTTAATACTATCCCTGGAAGCTGCACCTTCTGGCCAGTCCAACCTACCCCTTCTAACATACTTCTCTGCTTGTCGGCTGAGAAAATTCATGGCAAGGAATAATATGACTGTTTTGAAATCAATGAGCACTTTAAATACTGTGTGTTAAGATCACTCACTCTACTCTCTTTAGCATATGATGAGGCAAGGAACCAAGCACCCGTTCCATCATCGCAAGGTGTTCCAAGTTCTCATGAGTTTGGAATAGTGCCTCACCCTGTGAAAGATTTTATAAAGACTCCATAAAATTCCTGATGCATACAGCAGGAATAACACACAACAGATTCCAAAGATACAAGAGACATACCGTGCACAACTCCACTAGGATACAACCAACACTCCATATATCACATGGGTAACTCCACCCAAGTCCTACAAATAAATATCATAATCAGCCATCAGATCAATAAAAATTCTTTGATACAAGAAGAAATAAGCAGACAATATATTTACCAAGGATAACCTCAGGTGCACGATAATGTCGGGTGGATACAATGTAGTTCTGATCTTGGCGCTCATAAGTTGTGCTACCAAAATCAATCACTTTAACTGCACTCGACTTTGGCATTCTTTTGAAGTACGAAGAATTATTTGGTGAGCGACAAGAACTCTGAAGATTCAAATATAGTTAGAAAAAAAAAAAGACCGACAAAAACTCAAAATATGGAAAGATCATACAGGTAAAAGTAAGCAAAGCGAAGCATAATAATACCTTGTAGTCCGGAACCTTAATATACTCGGGAGAAACAAGTAGAATGTTCTCAGGCTTCAAGTCAGTATGTATCAGACGCAGATCATGCATAACTGCAAATATTAGTAAACTTGATGTCACTAGGAAGCATTTATAATAAAACAAGTTGACACTGACACAGACAGGTTTGCTTAGTGCAATTGTGCAATTAAAAGAATTCCAACCGAGGTGGAAACTTAATCATATAGACAATGGTAACGCAAAAAGGTGAAAAGGTATTCAGACTTAAAAAAATCCATTCATTTCATTGCTGCCAGCAGCGAGGGAAAAATAAAAACACGTGATGAATTGAAAGAAGCTAGCTTAAGTAATTACTACACACATGCAATACATTCCAACAGTTGTCTGCCAATCTCACGGACAAGATCAATGGGAAATGAGCGATAATTGTTTTTCCGTAGAAAATCGTATAAGCTAGGTCCAAGCTTCTCAAACACCTGTTGAAACCATTTGAATTCATCCAGAAGTCTTAACCCCCAAATTATGTATAAATTGGGGAAATTAATCCATCACAAATCAATCATATACTTACAATACAGATATGGTTACGATAGTCAAACCAGTTCCGTAATTGCACACAACTGCAAGGAATAAACCCATTCAACCATTGGACATAAAATTTAGGGAATTTTGTTATGCTTATCCAGCAATGTCAGTAAAGCATGAAAGAAACTAAACCAAGTGTAACTGTGTAAGCACTCACCGGTTGCCACCTTTATCATGTTTTGCAAGTTGTTGCAGTACTTCAATTTCTATCATAGCTGCTTCGCGATACTTCTTGATCCCACGAACGATTTTTATGGCAACCATTTCTTTCCTCTCGCGGTCCCAGCATTCCAGAACCTGACCAAAGGTTCCTGTAAAGAAAATGATGAATATTATGATAAGATCCATAACGTCATACAAGTGGGGAAAAAATTGTTGTCAACAAGGCATGTGAGATCTGTTTAATTACTGTACCTTCACCCATTTTGCTGTGGATCTTATCTGAAAATGCAGAAAATAAAAAGTAAGTAATCAACAGAGAATATTTTAAAAATCAAAACTGTATTTCTGTCAAACATGGTTAGTAAATATTCATCTCTCACATAAAATTTCAGAAGGAAACCCCCCACACCCCCCTCCCCACCCCAAAGAAAAACCAATTCTCATGGAGAAAATTAGATTAATAAAAAAATTAAAATTATTAACCATGCTAAATTAATTATTCTCATCGAGGACAGATTAATATCATTAATTCAGACAGATAATGGTAAAGTGAAATTACAGCGAGAAGTTAAATTTTCTCCAAGCGCAAACATGTAATGGCCATCTTTGTCATCCTCACGCCATGGGGGAGAACCATTTCGAGCCACTCCCTTAACAAATAGAGAAGAACTAGAAGTATAATCCGAGGATGCCCTTGGAGGTGCAAAGCTTGTTACATTCCCAAACTCTTGTCCACAAAATAATCCTACCTGAGCCTACACACAGCCATTCATTCATATATACCACACAAAACATATATCAAATTTCCTTTCTAATATCTTTTTATTCCCCTGTATATCATCCAATTCAGATTAAAAACCAATGAATCACACATGAATCCATATATATCAGATTAAAAACACGATTTACATTTTAATGTCTGCAAAAAGCTTCAGTATCACAAACAGATAGTAAGCAGAACCACATACTACTAAAAATAACATTAAAATCTCTATCAATAATCTGACAAAAATCACTAACTAAACAAACACGTGGTTTCATATTAACTAGATTTGGCATAAACATCCAAAAAATCATCCATCGCATCCTAATCATCAAAGAAATAATAAATCTTATTTTATAAAATTCCTTAAAAAATATCAAGAATTATTATTTTTTTAAGAAAGAGACCAATGAATAAATCAGATCTGATAAATATAGGAATAACCTTCTAATTAAAACGAATTTAATATAAAATAGCAAAATCCACAGATAAACTCAAAGAAACATACCAGATCCATCAAAATATAGGCAAAAACAGAACAAAGCACAATGAAAGAAGAGATCTGACGATACCTTGGGTACCTGAGGCACGTCCCAGCCCAAACGCGCTCGCTTACGGGGACGCCGATCCAAATTCGAGAAAGGAAACTCAATCGCGCGCTCCATCTCCATGATCGCAGGTCGCAAAAAAGGAAATCAGAGAAAACTTGTTGAGAGAAAACTCGAGATCTTGATGATTCAGACGTACAGGATGTTCTTTGTTTTGAACGGAGAAATGGAAACTAACCCTAATTTTAACCTACCAATTAGAAGGGTTGAGAAGTTGATCTAGCCGTACACGTGTAGAATTTAGAGAAGGTCTTGGCAAGGATTAACTATGGTTGGTTTTGGGTTGTGGTTAGGTACAATCGTGGTTGAGTTAGCTTTCCTTTTAAGCAGAATAAGAAAGCTTTTGTTTCGCGCATATTACCAGCAGGTCCAGCAGGACCAGCACCGACAGTGTCTCTGTTGACTGTTGGGTTTAATAATTTTTTTAAATTCCCTATTCTACCCTTATACAATTATACATGTTGGGTGTGCAAACAAAGTCTCAAAGTCCCACATTGAATAGAAATGGGAAAGATCATGTGCATATAAGGATGAACATGTATCTTCATTGGTATGAGGCCTTTTGGGTATAACCCAAGAGCAAATCCATGAGGGCTTAGACCTAAAATGGACAATATCATACCAATGTGGAGATGAGTGGTGTCCTATGTTCCTTACAAGTGGTATCAGAGTCATGCCCCGGAGTTAGCCATGTGGATGAATCCTCGGAATACCGAACAAAAAGGTGTTGAGCCCTGATCGTGATCCGTGAATGTGCTCGGTTAGATAGGCGGTGTGCTCCGGTCTTCATGGACGTGTCCTAATCCCAACACGGTGAAGAGGAGTTGGTCTGGGCTAGAGTGGACGGATGGATGATCGTTTGAGGGGAGGCTCGGTGGTCATTTGTGGTCCTTTGTTCGAGTGGAGGATTGTTGGGTGTGCAAACAAAGTCCCAAAGTCCCACATTGGTTAGAAATATGGAAGATCATGAGCATATAAGGATGAACATGTATCTTCATTGGTATAAGGCCTTTTGGGTATAACTCAATAGCAAATCCATGAGGGCTTAGGCCCAAAGTGGACAATATCATATCAATATAGAGATAAGTGGTGTCATATGTTCCTTACAATACTCTTCCCTCCGACTACCTGTGTAGATAGTATATCATGTTTCAGGTGTATATGTCATCTCTCTCACAGCAGCTGGGTCCCACATAGTTGTGGGACCCAGCTATTGTATGGGCCAAATTTGGTCCAATGGTAAAACCGTCCTTTCACTTTGAACCCAACACCAGGTGAGGCCCAAAAAAGATAACTCAGCCCATCAAACTCTAAAGCCTTTACAAAAACAAAAGGACAAACCCTTTAACTGTTTCTCTCTTTTCCCCAACAAATAATAAATCTCTCCACATGCAAAATATTCTCCCCGCCGAAAGCAGAGACAATAAGCATGTTATGGGGACCCATTTCCCATGTGCAGACTAGAGAATTCATCTTTCTCCACCTATAAAATGAAGCATATTTCATGGAGTAGGGGGCTTCTCGACTCTCTTCACTTCTCTCTTACTAACTTATGCTCTCTCACACAAGCTCTCTGAGCCCCCCACTCCCACAGACACATATCACCGCCCTCACGGCCACCCAGAGAGGTCAAGGTAACTTCAAACCTTACTTTTACATTTTACAAATTTACAGCTCATTTTATACTATTGACTTGGGCGTCGGAGTGCCCCCGGCACCCACCACACCGGTGGGCAGTCTACTCCTGCTCACTCTACATTTGTCTTGCAGGATCGCTAATGCCCCCAACCTACAAATTCTTATTGTGGACCTCGGCCGAAATCCAGCATCCACAATTTGGTGCCCACCGTGGGGCCTTAGCGATTCATAGCAAACAAATATCTTCTCAGACTACAATCCTCACAACCAGATGCCAGACCCTACGGTGGCACACATAGCCACTCTACAAAACAGTTACGATCAATAGTAGATGAAAATTGATCCATGTAAAATTCCAGCACTAATCTCCAATAGTATCTGGAACATAATTCTTTTTTCAGCCACCCATAATGCAAATAGGTCACGCTACATCTCATGCAAAAGAGGAATCTCCTCAAACACGTACACAAACCAGAAAATCAGTCCACTTACCAAAGCTCCATTTGACACTACATGCACGTATGTCTAGCATTGGATGGATATTTCATTCGACATGGAGCTCGGAATGTTTGGCATATGCAGATGCTCCATTCGACACTACACTCAGCATGAGGTGAATGTCCCACTCGACATGAAATGGAGAAATGCTAACTTCAATTCCATTCAACAATGCCCACACACGTGACATATGCATATATTAGTACATCATACATTCTTTAAGTAAGGTGGGGACCATGCATCAATGGAAAGAGAAGCTTGCAAAATGGTCCACGCCAAAAGCCCAAATCCGAGAGGTCGAAAAACTGCACTCATCTGGTCTTAATACAAGCCGAGCAATAAAACTATGTAGAATGGCCACATCCATGCGCATGCTTTAAGAAATCTACTTGACATGGCAAACTCATATGCAATGAAGGCCGACGAACTAACAGCCCATACGCATAACACATGCATGCTTGAGAATGTCGTGTGAAATGTTGCCTCACGCAAGGGGTGAAATCCTACATTGAAAAGCTTCCAGTTTGGGCCCGAGTAAGTTGTAAAAAAAAAAAAGTAAAAACAATGTAAGGAGAGAGACATCAATCTGACAACTCTTCTCCACGCGCATCAAAGCTCATATTACAAATAAATCGTAGGCTCCAAGAGTATTGCAAGTTGTCATGCTGAAGATACCTCCAATCTCTATCATGCTTCACAAAAATTCACTCGGCAGGAATATTACAAGCGACAAAGTAGAGCTAAAAGGGAATGGCCCACTCGACAAAGAGATTATTTCATATAAAACCCCAAGCATGGAATGGGTCTGCATCCTTGTGCCATTGTGAGGTTGATGCTCCACGCCAGTCCAATTCGCATTGCCACGACATCCATACGCTTATACAATGCTCCAGGCCGAAACTAAACACCAACCAGCCCACTCACGTCTACCGACCAGATGCAAATCCATGATGCCAACATGCAAAAAAAGCCAAAACACAGCCCATAGGCAGTAACTAGGTGCGCTGAAGCAAAAAATGAAGCTCAAGCAACCATTAACTAAACTGGGCCCAAAAGCATAGAAAGACTATACCACAACGCACGAGCAACACCCATGCAAACAAAGTGCGGCCCACGCACAGCAAGGCCACAAAACCAAATAGCCCAATAGAAGCCACAGCCCATGCGAATTCCTTCAACCAAATCAGGTCCAGAATTCTAGCCTGTAAACATGCGCAAACAGCAAAGAGAACTCCCAATATGCCTGGAATCAAAGAAACCCAAACTCCAAATAAAATCGAAATCCAAAAAAAAAAAAAAATCATCCAAGGAACGACCTTACCTTCCACATCACCCAGGAAACCTAGTAAAGCCAATTATATCATCCCAAACGGCAAACAACCTTAGGTCCCTTAATCCAGAATATTCCCTGGAATAGCAGTTGGAGTGAATTGCAAGTTGACTCTATCAATTCATGAGGAAAGACTAAGAACAACTTATTATTCCAGCCCCCATGTCTCTTTTATTTGATCAGAAAAATGCTTATTATTATTAAGGAAAGACAATCAGCTGAAGCTGCTACAATATATTCTCCATCAAGCTTCAAACTTCACGTGGCTGAAAAGTTGAGTTGAGAGCTCACTACCAAAAGCAAGAAGCCATACTACATCACACGCGAATGAGGAATGAACCAAACGATAAAGCTACATGCACATACAGTCACATGGAATCCAACTTGATATAAGATGATTGGGTCTCAATTGACACTACAAGATGTTCTAATCTTAGAAGACAATCAAATAAGAACAAAGGAAATAATATAATATATCTCATTCGCAAACCATCCCATGGGCAACTGCTTGCACGTAGCATGGATCGATCCCGGGTGAAAAAGAAAGAAGAATGAAAGAAGATGATATCAACCACTCACAACTGAATCTCACTTTTGTAACATGAAATCAAAGCTAAGCAACAAAACTGCATGATTGTCATACTATCCATACTACAATGTGGATGGCTATCAACTTCAAGCTACATGGAAAACTCTCATCTCTCATAGACTACTTGGAACGATTATCAACTCCTCCGGACTAAGTCAAAGGTTAGTCATCATCTCAATGCTACATTGATTTAATATTGCCAACTCCATACTACATAGGGAATCTTTTATCATGCCTAGTAAAATGAAAAACTCTCTTGGATCTCATTGAGGTCCAATCGACCAACCTTTATCAGGTTAGGTAGTATGGAAATTTTATGTGACTTTCATCAAAGATCATTGTATTGTAGTATCATTGACCTTAGTCAGGTCTTGTATAATTAGTAATGACCTTGATAGGCATCCATCTCTTCCATACTACATATGAAGATAATCATCTCCACACTACGTATTGAGATTATCATCCACTATAGACTATATGGATGGATTTCCATAAACTCTAAGAAGCAGTGGAAAAAACTCATGGACCTTCATCAGGTTCATTCGACCATTGCTCTAACCTCCATGGACCTTTATCAGGTTCATTCGACTGTAATCTACCAACCTTTATCAGATTAGGTAGTATGAAGATTCATTTGGACTTTCATCAAGTTCATTCGACCATAGCTTCATGGACCTTCATCAGGTCTAGTAGAGTGGTGATTCTCATAGACATGCATTAGTTTCATTCAACCGTGTCTCATGGACCTTTTGTCATTTCCATTCAACAATAGTATCATAGATTGGTAGAATGAAGATTCATTTAGTCATTCCATCATGTTCATTCTAACATAGCTTCATGGACCTTCATCAGGTCTAGTAGAGTGGTGATTCTCATAGACATGTATTAGTTTCATTCGACCGTGTCTCATGGACCTTTTGTCATTTTCATTCGACGGTAGTCTCATGGAGAGGTAGAATGGAGATTCACATGGACCTTCATCAGGTTCATTCGACCATAGCTCCTTGGACTTCCATCAAGTCCATTCGACAAGTCCAGTCGATAGTAGTCTCATAGAAGAGTGAAGAGTGATGACTTTCATCAAGTTCATTCCATTGTAGCATCATATACCTTCTTCAGGTCTAGTATAGTGAGTAATGACTTCATTGGACTTCCACCAAGTCCATTCACCAAGTCCCTTCGACAAGTCCATTCGACAACTTCATTCGATAGTAGTCTCGTAGAATGGAGATGACATTGATGGCTTTCATCAAGTTTATCTATTGTGGTCTCATGGACCTTCATCAGGTCTAGGAGAGTGAGTGATGAATTCTTTGGACTTTCATAAAGTCCATTCGACCGTAGTCTCATAATCCTCATCAAGAGAATGAGTAATAACCTTGATAGATATTCATCAAGTCCATACGACATGTCCATTCGACAGTAGTCTCATGACTTTCATCAGGTCTTGTAGTATGAAGACTCTCATAGATACTCATTAGATTCATTCGACTGTACCTTATAGACCTTCATCAGGTCCATTTGATAGTCCATTCGACGGTAGTATCATGGACCTTCATCAGAACTAGTAGTATGAGTAAGAAAGGCTCTCATAAACATTCTTCAGGTCTGGTAGAGTAAAGATCCTCATTGACTCATATTAGCTCATGTAGACTGAAAAATGGAGACCCTCGTGGATCTTCATTATATATGGAGTGTGTAGACTCCCCTGGTCCTTTGACCCGTAGTATGGATATTATCCTGACCTTCACCAGGTTCAGTCAACTGAGAACATTCCTCATTGGCTCAAATGGAGTCAAGTTCAAGACATGGCCTTCATCTGGTCCAGAAGACATTGTAGACTCCCCTGGTCCTTTGACCCGTAGTATGAGGATTATCCTGACCTTCACCAGGTTCAGTCGACTGGGAACATTCCCCATTGGCTCAAATGGAGTCAAGTTCAAGACCAGGCCTTCATCTGGTCCAGAAGACATTGTAGACTCCCCTGGTCATTTGACCCGTAGTATGGGGATTATCCTGATCTTCACCAGGTTCAGTCGACTGGGAACATCCCCCATGACTCATGTAGAGTCAACATATGACCTTCATCTGGTCTAGAAAAATTTGAAGACTCCCCTGGTCCTTGACCAGTAGTATGGAGATTGTCCTGACCTTCATCTGGATCAGTCGACTGGGGACATCCCCCATGGCTCATGTAGAGTCAACATATGAACTTCATCTGGTCTAGAAAAATTTGAAGACTCTCATGGTCCTTGACCAGTAGTATGGAGATTATCCTGACCTTCATCTGGTTCAGTCGACTGGGGACATCCCACATTGGCTCATGTAGAGTCAAGTTGAAGACATGGCCTTCATCTGGTCAGACGACATTGTAGATTCCTCTGGTCCTTTGACCCGTAGTTTGGGGATTATCCTGACCTTCATCTGGTTCAATCGACTGGGGACATCCCCCATTGGCTCATGTAGAGTCAAGTTGAAGACCTAGCCCTTCATCTGGTCAGACAACATTGTAGATTCATCTGGTCCTTTGACCCGTAGTATGGGGATTATCCTGACCTTCATCTAGTTCAATCGACTGGGGACATCCCCCATTGGCTCATGTATAGTCAAGTTGAAGACATGGCCTTCATCTGGTCAGACAACATTGTAGATTCCCCTGGTCCTTTGACCCGTAGTATGGGGATTATCCTGACCTTCATCTGGTTCAGTCGACTGGGGACATCCCTCATTGGCTCATGTAGAGTCAAGTTGAAGACCTGGCCTTTCATCTTGTCAGACAACATTGTAGATTCCCCTGGTCATTTGACCCATAGTATAGGGATTATCCTAACCTTCATCTGGTTCAGTCGACCAGGGACATCCCACATGGACTCATGTAGAGTCAAGTTTAACAAGTAACATTCATATGGTCTAGAAAAATTTGAAGACTCCAATGATCCTTGACCAGTAGTATGGAGATTTTCCTGAACTTTCATCTGGTTTAGTCGACCGGGGACATTACCCATGGCTAAATGTCAAGCCAAGTTGAAGACTTGGACTACTCTTAGTCCAAAAGACATTGAATTCTCTCTGTCGTATGTAACATGAACTATGCATTCTTAACAGGTACTCTTACATCTTGTTTCGTTCGACACATATAAAATACTTTCTAAATCAAGAACTTCTTGACTTAGAGAGTATGTGACAAACTGTATGGGCCAAATTTGGTCCAATGGTAAAATCGTCCTTTCATTTTGAACCCAACACCAGGTGAGGCCCAAAAAAGATAACCCAGCCCATCAAACTCTAAAGCATTTACAAAAATAAAAGGACAAACCCTTTAACTGTTTCTCTCTTTTCCCCAACAAATAATATATCTCTCCACATGCAAAATATTCTCCCCGCAAAAAGCAGAGACAATAAGCATGTTATGGGGACTCATTCCCATGTGCAGACCAGAGAATTCATCTTTCTCCACCTATAAAATGAAGCATATTTCATGGAGTATGGGGCTTCTCGACTCTCTTCACTTCTCTCTTACTAGCTTATGCTCTCTCACACAAGCTCTTTGAGCCCCCCACTCCCACAGACACATATCACCGCCCTCACGGCCACCCAGAGAGGTCAAGGTAACTTCAAACCTTACTTTTACATTTTACAAATTTACAGCTCATTTCATACTACTGACTTAGGCGTCGGAGTGCCCCCGGCACCCACCACACCGGTGGGCAGTCTACTCCCGCTCACTCTATATTTGTCTTGCAGGATCGCTAATGCCCCCAACCTACAAATTCTTATTGTGGACCTCGGCCGAAATCCAGCATCCACAGCTATTATGAGAGAGATGACATATACACCCGAAATATAATATAAATTTTCTCACCTGAGGGCCCTTGAGCACCGCCATGGTTCGGAACCGAATCGAACCGGAACCGCCTGTAATTTTTGGTTCTAACAATCATCATAATCAGGAATATTCGGTTAGGTTCCGATTCCATTAAAATAATATCGGAACTGAATATATAAAGAGAACTACATGTGTTTGATTCCTCTAAATCCCATAATATACGTAGGAAGATTTTTTTTAAGAAAAATAAAAATTAAGTCCAAACCATTTTAATTTAATATTTTTTAATTAAAACTAATTTAAATCTAAATTAATTTATATTTAATTTTATTACAAAATTACGATTTGGAATCGGAACCGAAATCATAATTTTACCATTCGGTTCTGATTCCTCTTTTTGAGAAATCGAAACCGGCTGTTCTGAAACCACGACCACCCCTACTTGAACCCACCATGTGGCCCCCCGTCCTATAAACCTAACGAGTGGATGTGACCCACATTATCCTGCCTTGTTACGTTAAGGATTGGTAAATGAATAATTTTCTATATCTGTTAGTTGGACGGGCCGAATATAATATATTAACATTATTGTTCTACATAGGTAAATCTAGGTATGAACAGTGGCTCAAAAGGCTCAATACGAGTAAAGTTTTCATACGCGTTGATTGAACTTTTCAGATATAAATATTAATATATCGTATCATATCTGATTTATTATCGTTCGTACGTAAATCCCCGAGAGTTCCCTCGATCCCACCCTTGGGCCATTTGGGTATTAGTTTAAACTACATAATATATATTTTTTATATTTAATAATTTGTATATCTAATTAATTTTAAAAAAATATAATATATTATTGTATCATTCAATCAACTCTAGTTCTTTGATCTAAGTACTGAAATTTAAAAATTTTATAATATATAAATACAAGTTATAAAAATTTATTTTTTTAATTATTAAAATATAAGGAATATTTGTTCGTGAGATATAGGGATGATAAATATAGAGATATTGATCGCTCATCAGTATTTAAAGTCCAAATTTAATTTTTAATCCTCTTACATCTCCAATATTCTTACTCTTATTGTCAATAATGAGTGTGTTTGTCAATGATTACTCCAAATATCAAAACAAATAAAAATACGACCTTTAATATTTTTAAAATTTCATTTAAAATAATTTTATCATCTTTGCATAATTTAAAAATATATCATTTTGTTGTATTTTTAGGCATTTTACAGGCATAAGGATTTAAAGCATTTCAAACATAATTAGTAATAAAAGTAGTTTTTTCACCAAAACTTAAAGCAAAAATGTCTCATACAAATAAATTTAACAAATTCTTTTTTATTTTTAGCATCAGGATATTTAAATAAATTTAAAGAATTTGTACATCTACTAGATGAAGCATACCTACCCATTTGAGTTTATGTTGTATCAAGTCCAATTTCAGCGGCATGATATCTATCAAAGTGCTTGTTCATATTTTTATAGCCGCTAATAAATTAAGATATACCACAATAGTTGCATAATATTCTTGGGCCTTGTGGATGCTGGATTTCGGCCGAGGTCCACAATCAGAATTTGTAGGTTGGGGGCACTAGCGATCCTGCAAGACAAAGGTAGAGTGAGCGGGAGTAGACTACCCACCGGTATGGTGGGTGCCGGGGGCACTCCGACGCTCAAGTCAGTAGTATGAAATGAGCAGTAAATATGTAAATGTGAAAGTAAGGTTTGATGTTACCTTGAACTCTTTGGGTTGTCGTGAGGGTGGTGATAATTGTTTGAATGGATGGAGTGCTCGGTGAGCTTGTGTCAGAGAGAAGAAGCTTGTAAGAGAGAAGTGAAGCTTCAATGTGAGAAAATGACGCTCTGAGAGCTTAAGTTGGAAAGCTCTGACTTGAATCCCCATTTAGCTTGAATCATGCTTCCATTTATAGGCCAAGAAATACTGCATTTTTAGTTGGCACATTGAGGTAAGTCCCACAACGTGATCAAGATATAATTATTTAGTAATAAAAAATCTCAGTATGTGGAGGATATATATTATGTTTAGTAAAAGAGGGAAATAATTGGTAATGATTTGAGGTATGTTTATATTCTGTTTCTTGGTTTGGCTTTACGTGTGTATCATTATCTACATGCAAGTGGAATAAGGCCTTTTTTGGGCTCTGCCCTGGGTTTTCCAAAATAGTATTAAACTCACTAAGATGGGCCTCTGTTTTTGGGTTTCATTGTTATTTGGGTTCGAAAGAAAAGACGTTTTTGCCACTGGCCCAATTTTGGCCCGTACAGTTTGTCCTCTACTCTCTAAGTCATGAAATCATTGACTTGGAGAGTAATTTTATGCACGTTGTATTAAACATGATATCTAAGAGTACCTGTGAAGAATGCAGAATTCTGGGTACTTTCATTTTTATCGTCTGGGTTTAATGTCTTCTATTCGTGAGGACAGAAAAGCTGCAGAGTCTCTTCAAGTTATTTGGTAAAAATGTAGTCCATGTCATGAATTTGATTCGACATGAGCCATGAGGGATGTCCCCAGTCGATTGAACTTGCTGAAGGTTCAATGTGCATTTTACACGACATTGATTGTTTGGATGTTGAATAATCCATATCTTCATTTGACTCGACATGAGTCCATAGGTCGACTGAACCAGATGAAGGATCAGGAGTTATGTCTAACAACATTGTGTCGTATGGATTGTAGGAAGTCCATTTCTTCATTTGACTCGACATAAGTCATGAGGGATGTCCCTAGTCGATTGAACCAGATGAAGGTTCAGGAGTACACTTCACAGTAGGTGTGTCGTCTGGACCAAGAGTAGTTTATAATTTCATTTGACTCGACATGAGTCTATGAGAGATGTCTTCGGTCGACTGAACCAGATGAAGGTCATGAAAATCTCCATACTATTGGCCAATGACCATATGAGTTTTGGAATTTTTCTAGACCAGATGCAGGTCATGTGCTGAACTCGACTCGTCATGAGCCATGGGGGATGTCCCAGTCGACTGAACCAGATGAAGGTCAGGATAATCTTCATACTGCTGGTCAAGTACCAAGGGAGTCTTCAAATTTTTCTAGACCAGATGAAAGTCATGTGCTGAACTCGACTCTATATGAGCCATGGGGAATGTTCTCAGTCGACTGAACCAGATGAAGGTTCAAAAGTTATTTCACACGACATGTGTCATCTGGACTGTAGGAAGTCCATATCTTTATTTGACTCGACATGGGTCTATGGGGGATGTCTCCGGTCGACTGAACCAGATGAAGGTCAGGACAATCTCCATACTACTGATCAAGGAACATGGGAGTCTTCAAAATTTTCTAGACCAGATGAAGGTCATGTGTTGAACTCGACTCTACATGAGTCATGTGGAATGTTCCCAGTCGACTGAACCAGATTAAGGTTCATGAGTTATTTCATATGACATGTTTCGTCTGGACTGTAGGAAGTCCATGTCTTCATTTGACTCGACATGAGTCTATGGGGGATGTCCCCGGTCAACTGAACCAGATGAAAGTCAGGACAATCTCCATACTATTGATCAATGACTATGGGACTCTTCAATTTTTTCTAAACCAGGTGAAGGTCATGTGGTGAACTCGACTCTATATGAGTCATGGGGGATGTCCCCAGTCGACTGAACCAGTTGAAGGTCGGGACAATCTTCATACTACTGATCAAGGACCAGATGAGTATATTGTCGTCTAGACCAGATGAAGGCCAGGTCTTGAACTTGACTCTACATGAGCCAATAGGGATTGTTCCCAATCGACTGAACCTGATGACGGTTAGGATAATCCCCATACTACGGGTTTAAAGACTAGGGGAGTCTTCAATTTCGTTTGGACTATGAGTAGTCCAGATCTTCAACTATGTCATATGGCATTGCTTGCAAATTTCAAATTCACAGTAATGTGGTAAGTAAAGAAAGAAGAATATTGATACCTATCTTCTGGAGGATTTGTCGAGTGACTAGTCAATGACTCTTCAATACAAGAAGCATATTCTGTTTGACTGAAACAATGAGAGATCTTTTACTTATCTGTTATGTCGACTGGGCAGAAGGTTGATAATGATGTCCTATATGGAGGAGGATGTTTCATTATCTTATATTTCAAGACGACCATACATATTGATGAAGGTACAAGGGATTCTACAGATTACCATATCTAATGGAGGTCTAAGAAGTTTTCATTCTACAATACTTGAAGAAGAACATCAGAGTCTACAATCCATCGACCAGATGAAGGTCCAATAAAGTCTACACACTCCATTATACCTGATGAAGGTATATGTGAGTCTACACTCCATACATGATGAAGATCTACGAGGGTCTTCATTCCTCACTCTACAGGATCTAACATGAGTCAATGAGGATCTTTACTCTACTAGACCTGAAGAAGGTCTATGAAAGTCTTTCTTTATCATACTACTAAATCTGATGAAGTTCCATGAGACTACTGTCGAATGGGATATCAAATGGACCTGATGAAGGTCTATGAAGGTCATCATTCATTCTCCTGATGAGGATTTATGAGACTATGTCGAATGGACTTATCGAATGGACTTGATGAAAGTCGAAAGAAGTCATCACTCACTCTTCTAGACTTGATGAAGGTACATGAGACTACGGTAGAATGAACTTGAAGAATATATGTCAAAGTCGTCACTCTTCACACTTCTACGATACTACTATCGAATGGAGTTTGTCGAATGGACCTGATGAAGGTCCAATGAGCTATGGTCGAATGAACCTGATGAAGTTCCATGTGAACCTTTATTCTATCTGACTTAATGAAGGTTAGGAGACTACGGTCAAATGAACCTGATGAAGGTTCATGAAGCTATGGTAGAATGAACTTGATGAAAGTCCAAATGAATTTTCATTCTACCTATCCATGAGACTATTGTCGAATGGACCTGACAAAGGTCCATGAGACACAGTCGAATGAATCTATTGAATGTCTATGAAAATCTTCATAACCTGATGGAAGTTATGACACTCTCCACTTTACTAGTCAATGACTATTTTCAAATCGAATGGATGTAGTTCAAATGACTGTACAAGATCATGAAATTTGTTTAATAAAAATGAATAAATATTTGTACCTGTCATATGGAGGCTTTGTCGAATGAACTAGTTGTCAGATAGGCTAGATGTCCTCCACTTGTATGGAAGTGTATGAACTAATATGGCATGTCTGTTGTCTAGGGCAACTGATGGTTTTCCAATACTCAATAGCTCCATTCGACAAGCTGATTGATTATTTTGTATATTGGTGCCTTTGGCGTCGTGGCCGGTATGGGCTGCTTTTTGCATATGCTAGGGTGGTTGTTGGTGTTTTGCGTGTGGTAGCAATTCATTAGGCCTTCACCATGCTTTGGAACTCGGCCACCTTATACATGGGCATTTGGTACGTGGAGATCTCATGGATCTTGATTTTAAGCAATGTGGCTTTTTCTTATGGGCTTTCTGGAACAATAGGCTTGGAAATGGGCTTAGTGAGTCTGATGCAATGGCCTTCAACTTGCGCATGTGTCTGTGCTTGCAAGATGGGATGTGAGCGTGTGTCATGTGGGATTCTCTCTCCCACGTGAATTGGCTTGCATGAGCTTCCAGATTTTGACATGGCCATGTGATTTTTGGCAGAATGTGTTTCAGATTTTTGTGCTTAGTAGGCTCATTCATTCCAAAACAACCGATGTGGGAGTCGCATGAAAGTGGTTCGGGCGTGCTAAGTCTTATGATGAGTACGCTGACTTTGTGGGGCTTCGACCCCATACTTCAATGGATTTTCTTATGGTTTATTTGGGCTAGATGTTGACAAAGTCCAAATTTTCACAATATTTCCTTTGTGCCTGTCGCTTGGCATAACGTAATATGGGGCATTGAATGGCCTTGTCGTGCTTCTAAGTGATGTGGGCTTTGTAGACTCTTCTTTCTCTTGGAGTGATTCACGAGATTGACTTGACATGCAGCTTTTACAAGATGTATCTTATGGGGCAGTTAGTCATCCTTTGCATGTAATTTTTTCGAGTGGGGCTCGTCCTTCGGCAAGTTATTTCATGCTACACTTGCGTGGGCCTGTTTGATGAGTTGTCAAATTTGGCTTAGGATGCTCAGTGGTTATTGTAGTTTGATCTCTATGGAGTCAGCACATTGTCTCTCGGCTCTGTTATCATGGGTAGTCAGTTTGCTTGATATGCTCGCTTGCTTAGTCTTGTTGTGTGCAAAAAGCCTGACTTTGTCTTTTGCTCTCTCAACTGATGTGGGAGGGGTTTTTTTTGCTCTCTGGGTTATGTCTCTAAAGCACTAATCGATGTGGGATAACTAGAATTCCTTTTGATTCGTTGTTGGTCTGGTTGTTTGATGGCTTGTGTTGTTGGGTTGTCGTTGGTATGGTTCTGGCTGTTGCGTCGAAGGCTATTTCTTTTAGGAGGTGGGCTGGTGGTCCTTTCTTGGGCTGGTCTTGTTGTTTGGGGTTTTCGGGCTTTTGGGCTTTTTATCTTTGGCGTAGTGGTTTTGATTCGGGTCGTTCCAAGCTGAGCCGGCTTTGGTTATTTCTTGGTTGCTTTTGGGCTTGATCATGCTCATAGACTGGTTCTTTTTTGGGTTTTTTTTTTAAATTAGCATGCGTGTGTATGCCATTCTTCTTTAGCATATGGTGTAGCGTGCCTTTATTGGCATTGGTTGTGAGCTCTTTGTCGAGTCAATTTTCCAGCCACGTGAGGCTTGATGGAGAATATCTTGGGCATTGAGCATCTTCAGCTTTTGACAACTTGCAATCTTCTTGGAGCCTACGTCTTTCACTTCTTATTCCAATGGGCCTCATGTATGAGGAGTTGACTTTCATTTGTACTATCTTAGCAAGTTCCCATGCGAATATTTGTGATAGCTGCACATTTAAATTTTTCGAATGAACCACTGGGGCCAGCCTCACTTGCAGTATTAGCAAGTGGAAGAATCTTCTTGGTAGCATGCACATTGGCTTCAATCACATGGAAGGATTGAAGATAGAATGGACACTGGGTGTTTGGACTTTTTTTCACATGATATGGTGTATTTATCCAGCCGACGTTTGGAAGCTATTGTATGACTTTTGGATATGGCCCCTTTTTTATTGGTAGTCTGACTTCAGGTAGGCTATAGAGAATTGCTCTTTGAACTCCTGCATTTCCTGTTGTTTGGAAGAGGTGACTTGTTGTGATCGGTCGGCTGGAGAAATATTGTTGAATGCTTCTAAGAGATTGGATTAAATGATAAGATCGTTGGGATGACTTGTAGTCTCGCGCCTTTGAGTGGGTGAAGAAAGAATTATGTTCCATATACTATTGGAGATTTGTACTGGAGTTTTATATGACTCAATTTTCATCTTTCATTGATCGTAACTATTCTCTAGAATGGATATTTGTGCCACCACATGGTCTGATGTATGTTCATTACTTGTAGTCATGGATAGTTATGCTTGTAACGATTGTAGACTGAAGGGTCTTTGCTTGCTATGAATCGCTAAGGCCCCACGGTGGGCGCCAAATTGTGGATGTTGGATTTCAGCCGAGGTCCACAATCAGAATTTGTAGGTTGGGGCACTAGCGATCCTGCAAAACAAATATAGAGTGAGCGAGAGTAGACTACCCACCGGTATGGTGGGTGCCGGTGGCACTCCGACGCTCAAGTCAGTAGTATGAAATGAGCAGTAAATATGTAAATGTGAAAGCAAGGTTTGGTGTTACCTTGAACTCTTTGGGTTGCCGTGAGGGCGATGATAATTATTTGAAGGGATGGAGTGCTCAGTGAGCTTGTGTCAGGGAGCAGAAGCTTGTAAGAGAGAAGTGAAGCTTCAATGTGAGAAAATGAAGCTCTGAGAGCTTAAGTTGGAAAGCTCTGACTTTAATCCTCTATTTAGCTTGAATCATGATTCCATTTATAGGTTAAGAAATATTGTTTTTTTAGTTGGCACATGAAGGTAATCAAGATATAATTATTTAGTGATAAAAAATCTCAGCATGTGGAGGATATATATTATGTTTAGTAAAAAAGGGAAATAGTAGGTAATGATTTGAGGTATGTTTATATTCTGTATCTTGGTTTGGCTTTACGTGTGTATCATTATCTGCATGCAAGTGGAATAAGGCCTTTTTTGGGCTATGCCCTGGGTTTTCCAAAATAGTATTAAACCCACTAAGTTGGGCCTCTGTTTTTGGGTTTTATTGTTATTTGGGTTCAAAAGAAAAGACGTTTTTGCCAATGGCCCAATTTTGGCCCGTACAGACCTTCATTTTCATTATCGACTAAATGAAAATGAATTTTAAAAATATCGGAAAATTGAAATTTAACTTCTCTTTTTCATGTACCGATACTTTGACCGCTCTCTTGGGTTGATACATTGGATATTATGTTCTCATATGAGATTTCCATTTTTTTGTTAATATTAAAGAATTACAAAATTAAATTAATAGGAGAAATTGAAGATGAGAGAATTAAGAATGAGATTAAAGAAATTGAGAAAATTGAGAATTGATGTGTTGAAAAAATGAAATATATGACCTATATTTATAAATTTTTGGATTATTTTTGTGATACCTAAATTTCCCCTAAAATTAGTCGTTTTATTAATGTTATTAATGGTAATTTAATAATTTCATTTTACAAAAAAAATAATAATAATAAGAATTAAGGCAATAGGGAGCAACGACTTCTTACTGCTGGTGGCCCAACGGCTACTAGCAGTTAGGACAAACGGTTCCAACCGGAATCATGAAACCAGTTGGAATCGTCCGGTTCTTTTCGGTTCGACTAGGATATAATCCTAATCAAACCGAACAAATATGATTCCTACCTATTCGGTTTCCGAACCGGAACCGTAGTCGGGTCTACTTATTGGGGCCAAGTTATAAAAATAAAAGTATAAATGACAAAAATATCAAATTACTACTTTCTTTAGTAGATCAACAATTACATTCTTTGATTTGGTAAGCGGTGAATTTCAATGGATTAAATGTCAAACAGTGGCGGTCCTAAGTTTTAGGTTCTTATAAATAAGTTTTTACAATCTATGTTTCTAATAAGTTTTTTAAAATCTCCGTTTACAAGGATCACGATTGCATTTAGAGTATGCAACATGCCTTTAAACCCATAAGTGTCCCTAATGGACGAGTTATAGTCTCGTGAGGGCTTACAACGAAGACACCCACAAACGTCATGCAAAACACATACAATCATGCAAACTGAAAATGACAAAACAAACCAGTCTCAATAGTGACACATATAATTGTCTTCAAAGAATGTCTAGCAATGAAATCAGAGAACCTTCAAAGTACTCATCGTAACTCAAATCTAAGTCTTTGAATAAATAATCTAAGTCAGACTCACAGTGTGTGTGTAAAAGTTTATTCACAAATTGATTCCGAGGTAAGCCAACTTAATGATTTCGTTTAAAAATGGGAGTCGATGGGTCAAACCAATCTAGATATCTCAATTAAGCTATGTAGTTGCTTTTCAGTGCTCAATATGGTATGATTTTATATTTTTTTTCTTTTCTTTGTCTCTTTTTTTTTCTTTTTTTCAACACACCTACCCTTTAAGGTTCCATTTCTCCTCATGGTGGTCCTAATACTCGCCTATGAGTAGCTTCACGCTTATCACTTATAGGTGGTTTAATTTCTTTCTTTAGAGAATTTTCTTTTATTATTAACCATACCACACATCATAACACAAGCAAATCGGGATAGACATCTAAACAAACGGTCATTCATCGACATGCAATTTCTTCAACTAGTCACATTGCCAACTACATAGGGTTTCACTGCTAAAAACCTTTAATTAAGTGCTTACGAGTCTAACCTAGATCAATTACTCAGAGCATCAGATAAAAGTACAATAAAGAACTTATCGTTTCTAAGTTTTCACCCTAAAGCAAACAATATCATCATTGGACTTATGATTTATTATTAAGGACTAAAAACAAATAAAATAATTTTTTTGTTAATAATAGTAACAGTATTATACAAGTATTATCATGCGCATGCATACATCCATACACTTAAAAATTGCATTATCCTCAATGTAAAATAAATATAAAGAAAAAGGGTTAAAGAACAACACTACGAGGCGCGTAGTTGATCAGGTTCCTGCTGGCGAGACTTTAGTTGTGTGGTTGTGTAGGTTGTTGAGACCTGCATAAATACTCATGCAAATAACAAAAAATAATCATGCAATTAGCACACAATAAAATAAAACCAAAGTAAATAAAATAACAAAAATAAATGCATATGCAAAGGTTCTCTTTCTGCTAGCGCTAAGTTTAACGTTTTCAGTCAGACGTAACCACTCAAGTTGTCATGGTGGTTTCCATCTAGCGAACTGATGAAGGCATGGGAGAGAATGCTTATCTAATTGTGGCAGTTTATCCATGGATCCTCTAGGATCTAGAGATTGTTGAAATTTTTGGCTGCTCATAAGGAAAAGTCGGCTCAATCTCATTTTTAATCTCCCATGGATCATCTTTTATATCATATATATTTAAAAATTAATTTGTTTAAAAAAAAAAATATTTAGACTCTTGATTTTAAGACTCAGCTGATTGCTCAAGTCAACCGTCACAAAACGACCTTATATCATAAAGTAAATGCTGAGGATTAAACTTCGCCAAATTTGACTAAGGATAGCTCCAATCCATAATTGTCTATCACATCCCGGGTGGTGATCTCTTGTCATTATGCAAAGAAGATTAGGCGTCCGACGATGATATTTCCACCAAGCACTCAATCAGGATACGCAAGCCTGCTGCAACTTGAGAAAAAGGTTAATACTAATAGCAAGTAATCGCGCTCTCAAAATTTTAAGCTTATAGAATATAGAAAAATTTCAATTTTTAATATATAATATTAACCGTATAAATTAAAGGAAACTCGGAGCCGCCTTATACCAACCGCAGAAACAACAGCATTCACACATCTTATACTATAACAAATAGTGATAGAGTGATTAGTGCCATGTGTTCAGAAAAAACTTCTATGGCTTTCCTTCAATGGCTTAATGAAGCCATCAAACCCTTCATGGTCTTTGCAGCCATTTTTCTAGTACTGCTGCTCAAGAAGAATTCAAAAAAAAGAAAGCTTAATCTCCCACCAAGCCCTCCAAAGCTTCCAGTCATCGGTAACCTTCATCAGCTCGGCAACTTGCCTCATATATCCCTATGCCGCCTGGCTGAGAAATTCGGTCCAATCTTTTACTTGCAACTTGGTGAAGTTCCTACAGTTGTTGTTTCATCAGCTAGACTTGCAAAGGAAGTAATGAAAACCCATGATCTTGCTCTTGCAAGCCGCCCTCAGATTTATTCAGCCAGACATCTCTTTTATGACTGCACTGATGTTGTATTCTCCCCTTATGGTGCTTACTGGAGGCATATCCGAAAAATATGTATACTTGAGTTACTAAGCGCCAAGCGAGTCCAGACTTTTAGCTTTGTCAGAGAAGAAGAAGTAGCTCGGCTGGTTCATCGAGTAGCTGAGTGTTATCCCAATACCACCAATCTAACCAAGATTCTTGGACTGTATGCAAATGATGTTCTTTGTAGGGTTGCTTTAGGGAGGGATTTTTCGGAAGCAGGGGACTATGATCAGTATGGGTTCCAAAATATGCTGGAGGAGTATCAAGCATTACTAGGGGGTTTTAGTATTGGAGATTTTTTCCCTTCCATGGAGTTTTTACACAGCTTGACTGGCATGAAATCAAGACTCCAAAGAACCTTCAAACGTTTTGATCAGTTTTTTGATGAGGTAATAAAAGAACATCTCAATCCTGATAGAGAAACTAAAAAGCAGGACCTTGTGGATGTTTTGCTTGATGTACAGAAGAATGGATCTTCTGAAATGCCTCTCACCATGGATAATGTCAAAGCCATCATCTTGGTCAGTAATGACTTCTTCTCTTTATCGTCTTTTAGCTTCAAATATGAATAAATTGTTGAAATTCACAGAGTAACTCAATCCCAAAAATTAGCTAAGAGTTGAGTGTTCATATTTTAAGTTTCTTCAATTTTCTTCTCTCATATGGACGCGAGTCTTTTCCATGATATGTATCACGTGCGTAAATAATGTGATTTTGATGTTATGTTGAACTCAATCTAAAAACTAACTTAAGAATTGAAGGATGACGAAAACTAATTCAGTTTTCTCGGAAGACATAGAGATTTTCTTCGGCACAAATGACCATATGTATAAAACTTACTTGACTCATTATCTGCACAGAAACTAAAACAGAGAAATGTCTTTATTACTGTTGCAGGACATGTTTGCTGCAGGAACCGATACAACCTTCATAACCCTCGATTGGGGGATGACAGAACTGCTCATGAATCCCCGAGTTCTCGAAAAAGCTCAAGCTGAAGTCCGAAGGATTCTTGGAGACAGAAGAGTTGTACTAGAAAGTGATCTTCCTCGGCTGCACTACATGAAAGCAGTAATCAAAGAGATCTTTCGATTGCACCCCCCTGCTCCTGTTCTAGTCCCAAGGGAATCCATGGAGGAAGTTACCATTGATGGGTATAATATTCCTGCCAAAACAAGATTTTTTGTGAATGCCTGGGCAATAGGGAGGGACCCAGAATCATGGGAAAATCCTGAAGCCTTTGAGCCAGAAAGATTCATGGGTAGCACAATCGATTTCAAAGGGCAGGATTTCGAGCTGATACCTTTTGGTTCTGGTAGAAGAAGCTGTCCAGCTATTACATTTGGAGAAGCAACTGTTGAGCTAGCTCTGACTCAGCTTCTCCACAGCTTTGATTTGGAGCTTCCCCCTGGTATTGAAGCTAAAGATTTAGAAATGAATGAAGCTTTTGGCATCACAATGCACAGGATAGCTCATCTTATTGTCGTTGCCAAGCCTCATTTTCCCTAAGAAAATTCATAATCAAGATAGTTGAATATTTATGAAAGTTGTTCTAGAATTGAATTCTCAGTAGAAAAATGAATAGAAGAATAAATTGAGATTAAATGGGATAAAATTATTATTATCAAAATTAAGTCGTTTTATTAATAAATTAAAAAGATCAAGCTACATTATTCTGATGATGATTTTGTCCTCGTTTAGTCTCCATATTATTGCTCCTCGTAATAAATCTAGTCATTAGAATTCACAGTAGCATATCCATAACTAGGCAGTAGCAGCTTAAATTCTAGTAATTGGTTAAGCATAACTCAAGAATTTTGTCTCTCAGATGATTAAATAAACTAACTTCAAATGCAGCCACTGAACCTCAGTGAAATCTCATATATCCTGGATATGACGACTTGTTTGCTGAGCTCCAATAAACAAGGCATTAATTTGTCTTAATACTCGACAAATTAACAAATTAACATCAATATGGCTTGTTAATTTGTCTTGATACTCGTAATTATTACTAGCACGTCATTCTTGTTCATGTTATTCGTCAAGCTCCAGGAAAAAGAAGAGGAATCTTCACTCTGCAGGCCGCAACACTTTTCAATATGTCATATTTCTCACACTAGCTGGGTCTCACATAAACTCTTTTAAAAAGAAAGTCATTAACGAAAGCGAATTGACACATGAGTCATGACTGTCTATTTCTTTCAAAGGGAGTTTTTCATACCAAAAAAACCCTTAGAGGTATGTAGACCTCATACGAATGAGAGAGAAAGATAGAGCTAAAGGAAAAGTCAAAAAAATAATAAATAAATAAATTCAAAAATCAAATTCAACAGAAAAAATCGAACAAATAATTTTTTATTTCAAAAAATAAATGTTCGATATTTCAATTAAAAAACCGAACCGAACCAAATTGGTTTAATTTTTATTGAAAAACTAAACTGAACTAACTAAATAATTAAATTTTATTGAATTTTTTAAGTCTAATAATGTTATGTCGTGATTTAAATTTTATATTGGTTACATTATTAATTTATTAGGTGTTAAGTGACGTTTAATTGAATGAAATGTGTGTGCATATATATGTTATGATTTTTTTTTTTCAGGGGCTCGTCATCTCCTTACTTCATAAGTCTTAATTCTCCAATCATCTTTTTGGGAACGCAGACCCCTTTAAAGTGTCGGATGAATGACTTCTTAAGTTGTGTGAAGCCTCCGATGCTCCCCGGAGCCAGACTTCTGTACCATAGGATGGCGGGTCCACCTAAAGTTAGGGGGAACACTTTGCAGATAGCATCTCCTACTACTCCATGGACTTCCATCAACAAGACAAAGCTTTCGATGTGTGATTTCGGGTCAGAGTGGCCTTTGTAGGGTGCCATGGTCGGCATGCTGAATTGCTTTGGGAATTTTGCCGACCTTATTTTTTCCGCGAGGGGAGATTCCTCCTCACTATCCCGGGCATCCCCTACATCGGTCCTGAGGCCTACTCCCCACTTGATCATTTCCTTTTTTAACCAAGATTTTATTTCGCTGTTTGCGCTGCCATATCGTATCATGTATCCCTCCGTGTGTCTATTGCCCCGGGTGCGGCGTTCCTCACCCCTTGGAATTTCCCGCACACTTTCGCTATGCTCCCTGTCCTCTTCTTTGAAGTCGTAGAGACTGTCATAGGAGGGATCCGGTGATGGTCTTCCTTCTTCTTCTTCCCACGTGTCCTCTTTTTGCGAATCTTTTTCTACAACTACGGATTTTATCCCATAGGGGCCCCTCCTCCTGGGTCTATCGTCTTCACTTGTGTCTATCACCCTTTTCCCTTCTGCTCTTTCACTTTTTCTTCGACTGGTTCCGATGTCTGGTCTCTCGTTGTTCGTTCCCTCCATTCTCTCCAACCGATCCATCATGGATTTCATGCTTTCTTCCATCTTTTTCATCCAGTCTGTTGCTGGACTCCCTGAAGATTGATGATTCCCGCCTTCTGCCATTGTCTTACTACGCGAACCGCTTTTTGTTGAGATCCCCACAGACGGCGCCAACTGTTGACGACTGATTTTGGTCTCAGGGCAATATGAGAATATTACTCCCGAGACAATCCTCCCTCAATAGTGAATTTGTTTGGTTATGGGGGACCAAAAGCAAACTTAGCAAAAGACAAATAATACACCAATCGACAAGGAGATTTAACGTGGTTCGGTGGATTTGGATCCGACCTACGTCCACGGGCACAAACAAGATGATACTTTTATTATTCAAATGCGCTTCTCAGACCGTTCTTTGTGTTTTACAAGTCAGAGCTTGGTGATTCTGATCATAATATTGGTTCTCTTTTTTATTCTCATTCCCTTAAGCATATTCTACCCTCCTATTTATAATAGTGCAGAAATCAGATTCCTTCTTTTGCAAGGCTTTCCTAGTTGAAACAATTTCCCTTTCCCATAAGGATTCCTAGTCAAAAACTACATTTACTTCCTTTATCATACTAAGACATTGACTTACTAGTTTACCCCATGAAAGTAGAATAACTTATTATCTTATCTCACATGGATATAATGCCTTATTTTCCCGAACATGTCTTGCCCTATGCTCGGTCTTCATGTGGTCGGTCATAATAGTCTTTTGTACTGAGAATGCTGCTGTCGACCTGATAATTGCCCGGTCATCTTGAACTCAAGTGCTCGGTCACTAACCGTAAAGTTCCCGGCCCCTTACTGTTGACTCTTTAGTGGTCGGGTCGGCATTAATAATCTTGACTGAGAAGTGAATTACCGTTTTTACCCCTGTCGTGCTGCTTAAATAACATAGTGCCTGAAAACACCATCAACATCTGTCCCCTAGTTCTCGGTTCCAACGAGTATGCAAGTTGGTGCCGGGAACTATATAAAGATGGTGTGCTGATCGCCTTGCTGGTGGTCGCTCCAGAAATCACAGAGAAATTGCCTTCGCCATCAACTAAGTCTTTTGTTTCTATCTTCATATCCTCGGTTATTGGAGATGCTGATCCTATTCAGAACGATTCTCCACCTCAAAGCAAATTGCTTACTTGGGTCGTTCCATCAGGAGATTAAGTTCCTCTTGTTGTCCAAACTAGGAATGATTCCTCCTCTGTAATATTTGTACCAGAGATTTAGAGGTCATGACCCCTGACTGATCCAATCTTGATTGTGAGGAGAAAATTTTGCCTCTGAGCTAACGATGATGTGCTCGGTGGCATGTGATCCTGTCTCGAGCTGTGAGAGATGCTTGGACATGAGGGAATGTTACGTCCTCAGTCCGAAGGACTGACTCGGTGGGACGCAACTCGACCCCGAATAAAGAGAGGCACTTGGACCTGGGGGAATGTTACGTCTCCAGTCCGAAGGGCTGATTCGGTGGGAAGTAACCCGACCCCGAATGAAGAGAGGCACTTGGACCTGGGGGAATGTTACTTCCCCAGTCCGAAGGGCTGACTCGGTGGTACGTACCCCGACCCCGAGCTGAGAAAGGCACTTGGACCTGGGGCAATGTTACGTCCCCAGTCCAAAGAGGTAGACTCGGTGGGACGTAACCCGACCCCGAGTGAAGAGAGGCACTTGGACCTGGGGGAATGTTACGTCCCCAGTCCGAAAGGGCTGACTCGGTGGGACGTACCCCGAGCTGAGAAAGGCACTTGTACCTGGGGGAATGTTACATCCCTAGTCCAAAGGGCTGACTCGGTGGGACGTAACCCGACCCCGAGTGAAGATAGGCACTTGGACCTGGGGGAATGTTACGTCCCCAGTCCGAAGGGCTGACTCGGTGGGACGTACCCCAACCCCGAGCTGAAACAAACATCGATCTCGGCGGTACAAGAGCAAACCTGAGCCGGAAAGAAAACATTTGACCTCGGCGGAACGAATCCAGCCTTGAGTCGATTAACCAAGCGGCCTCGGCGGAATGAATCCAGCCCCGAGCCGATTAATCAAGTGGCCTCGGCGGAAATAATCCAGCCCCGAGCCGATTAATCAAGTGAGACTTATTCAGAACGGAAGTGAATCAACCTTTTGAAACCCTACCGAATCTGGCACATGCGTCCCCTTACCAGACCAGTGAAAAACAAAAACAAATCTCTGGAAAATAAAATTAACAGGCGGGGGCGACTTATCGCTTATCCCAAAACAAAACGTTTCGCAAGTATAAACAACAACACGGATGCCTCAAAACAGCGTCATGTCCGAGGTCTCCAAAACACAATTCTGAATCTTTCAAGTCAGTGTCCCGGCGAACTAGGATTTGGATCAGTTGAGCGTTTAAATGGTAAGGGCACATCCTCTATACGCCAGGTCACTGTGGAGCCTGTGTATTGAACGAGGGCTCCTCCTTACCGCGCTGGAGCAGGCACACGCTACGGGGGCACAATGCATCCCCATGCTGCGCCTCTCTTGGATCCAAATGATGAATGGATCAAAGAGCGTCCGGGATACTAAGGGCACATTCCTCCTTAGGTCCGGCATCACTGGAGCTAGCAATCGTCACGGGGGCCTCATCACTCCCCGTGCTATGCTTTCCCACGGATCCATTACATCGGGTAAGTGAGGATCAAAGAGTGTTCGACACATTAAGGGCATATTCCTCCTTATGTTCGGTAACACTGGAGTAAGCAATCGCCACGGGGGTATCATCCCTCCCCGTGCTATGCTTCTCACGGATCCTATGCATCGAGTATGTCCCTGAGGACCCCGAGCCAAGAGAGATACTTGGTTCTAGGGGAATGTTACGTCCCCAGTCCGAAGGGCTGACTCGGTGGGACGTACCCTGATAAGTGTGGTTTATACCCACTTATTACAGCCATTTTCGCTTACTGTTTTGTTATAATTCGAGATATTTAAATGTCAATTACAGTTTATTTTCTATTTTTATTTGTATGAGCATTAATACATGAATTTGGGAATAATTGCACGTGTTTTGAGAATTTTCGGGAACACAGGATCAATAGGCGCCATGGCGCCAAACTTACATACAAAGTCCAGAGAAATGGGCGCCATGGCGCCCATTATTATCATAAAGATGGCGCCAAGGCGCCATCAAAGCAATTCAATGGCGCCATGGCGCCACTTGAACACTGATTAAAGGCGCCATGGCGCCAGTTGAATTAATAAGAAGGCGCCAGGGCGCCTCAACCTCAGTATTATCCATACATTTTCCAGAGGATCTAGCGCCCATGCGCCATCTTACTATGCTACCGCGTTACGGGAAGGAAACCTACGGACTTCAGGATTCAATTTTTAGGTTTTCCTAATGATACCCAATGACTCCCAACCTCTACTATAAATATAACAGTTTGTCCAGAATTAAAGAGGAGGCTAATACACTGCGCAAAACACGAAATACATATTTTTAGAGATCCAAGGAGAGGATTGAAGAGCGACAAGAGGAGACAAAGACTTTAATATCCGGAGAGGAAGAAATTCAATTCGGGTTTTATCTTCTTATTTCTTTCTTAGAACTCTAATGATTTCCATTAGATTTGTGGCTTGATTATTTATTGTTTTATCTTTTGTCATGAATTTACTCCTTAATTCTGGAGAATGATGTAATCTATACTTGAACCTTGTAATTGTTTGTCGATTTTGTTATGAAGTTTTATTAATTTATTTATATTCTTTTGAGTTTAATGCTTCTTGGTTGTTGGCCACAATTGGAGATGATGAATGTTTAGAATCTATCACTCAAGAGAGGGGATTTTGAATAGATCTAGAGAATATAGCCTAGGATTTTATAGAGTTCGAGAGAATCTGTAGTCCTTTGAAGTCGTTAATATAGAATCACAAAGCGTAATGAGTTGTTAACTATTGGATTTTTATAGATATATCGAAGTCTATAGTTGATGATCTTTTCACTCGGCACTCGAGAGAGTGAGTGGATATTTTAGGAGTCTTGACTTATAAACAATATAACTGAACATAGATTAATTGACATGACAAATGCATAGGTGACAGCTAGGTGAAATCAGGATCTAGAATCTCTATCGTATTAGTTCCTCCTATTTTATTGTTTTTATATTTTATTTATTTATTTAAAATCTTTATTATTTGTTTTCTAAATAAAGTTAGGATTATCAATTGTAGTACTTAGTGCGAGTTAAGGCAATCCCTGTGGGTTCGACACTCTAAACTCATTTATACTAAAACTTGACACCGTACACTTGCGGTACGATATAAAATATCACAACAAGTTTTTGGCGCCGTTGCCGGGGATTGTTTGTTTAATTCACATTAATACTACTACCAAGTAATCTTAGCTTTAATTTAGAATTTTATTTTTGTTTTTGTTTTTATTTCTTATTTTCTTTATTTCCTTTATTTTTGTCTTAAGTTTTATTTTTGTTTTTATTTCTTATTTTTATTTTATTTTATTTTATTTTTTTATATTTTTCGTACGAGGTGAGTTTGAAAAGAAGTAATGGTAGATCCTGTTGGTGCACTGATAGCTCAAGTATCGTCCCTCACGACTCGCCGAATGTGCAGTCCAGAATTTCCAATTGAGAGAAAATCTACATATCCTGGGGGACCATCTATGGATAAATCACCACAGCCTGCCAAGCTATCTTTTTCATGTCATAAGAACCGGTGGATACCAAAGAAAAAGAAAGATGAGATTACCCGGTTCACTACGTTTAAGCCACCATAACCATTTTGGGTGGTTGCGTCTGGCTGAAGACGTTAAACTCAGCGCTAGCGGGGAGGCAACCCTTGTATTTGTTTATTATTATTTTCTTTATTTCTAATTTTTATTTTATTGTGTGCTATTTATTAAATTGCATGTTATTTATACAGGTAGCACGAGACACACAACGCCCGCGCAACCAAATTCTAACCAGCAAGAGCCTGATCAACTCCATGCACGGTAGTGTTGTTCCTCACTCTTGTTCGTTAATTTTTCTTATCTTACATTGAGGACAATGCAAGTTTTAAGTTTGGGGGTGTGTGTGCATGTGCTACTTGTTATTTTATACTTGCTTACTTGTTATTTATTTACTTATTTGTTTGAAAAAAAAAAAATTTGTTTTAGTCTTTGATAGTAAAGCATAAATCATGTGATAATATTGTTTGTTTATAGGTGAAATTTTAGAAACGATAAGTGCCCAATTTACTTTTATCTGATGCCTTGAATAATTGATCTATGTTAGACTCGTAAGCACTTAAAAACAGGTTTTTAGCAGTGAAAACTTAAGTAGTTGACAAGGTGACTAGTTGAAGAAATTGCATGTCGATGAATGACCGTTTGCTTAGATATCTATCTTGATTTGCTAGTGTTATGAAGTATGGTATAGCTAAAAAGAAAATTATCTCTAATGAAATAAAATAAACCACCTATAACCGATAAGCGTGAAGCTACCCATGGGCGAGTATTAGGACCACCATGAGGAGAAATGCTACCTTAAAGGGTAGGTGAGTTGAAAAAAAAAAAGGTGCAAAATGAGAAAAGCAAAAGAGACAAGAAAAGAAAAGAAAAATCATACCATATGAGCACGAAATAAAGCAATTATTAGTATAATTGAGATATCTAGGTTGGTTCGACCCATCGATTCTAATTTTTAAACGAAATCATTGAGTTGGCCTACTTAGGAGTCAAGCTGTGACCGAACCTTTAAACACACACACACCGTGAGTCTAGCTTAGATAATTTATTCAAGAATTTGGATTCAGTTGCAATTGCGTACTTTGAAGTTCTCTAATTTCATTTATAAGCTTTCTTTGAGGAAAATTTTATGTGCAACTATCGGGACTATCTTTTATTATTATTATTTTTATTTTTTGCATGATTGTGTGTGAATGACGTTTGTGGGTGTCGTCGCTGTAAACCCTCACGAGACTATAACTCGTCCACTAGGGCCGCCTAGGGGTTTAAAGGCTTGTTGCATACGCTAAATGCAATCGTGATCCTTACGAAAGTGGCCTAGTTAATTTAGTTATTTTTAATTATTTATTTGAATTTAATTTTTATTTTATCTTTTGCTCGGGACTAGCAAAACCTTAAGTTTGGGGGTATTTGATAAGTGTGGTTTATACCCACTTATTACGGCCATTTTCGCTTACTGTTTTGTTATAATTCGAGATATTTAAATGTCAATTACAGTTTATTTTCTATTTTTATTTGTATGAGCATTAATACATGGATCTGGGAATAATTGCACGTGTTTTGGGAATTTTCGGGAACACAGGACAAGCACAAGATCAATAGGCGCCATGGCGCCAAACTTACATACAAAGTCTAGAGAAATGGGCGCCATGGCGCCCATTATTATCATAAAGATGGCGCCAAGGCGCCATCAAAGCAATTCAATGGCGCCATGGCGCCACTTGAACACTGATTAAAGGCGCCATGGCGCCGGTTGAATTAATAAGAAGGCGCCAGGGCGCCTCACCTCAGTATTATCCATACATTTTCCAGAAGATCTAGCGCCCAGGCGCCATCTTACTATGCTACCGCGTTACGGGAAGGAAATCTACGGACTTCAGGATTCAATTTTTAGGGTTTCCTAATGATACCCAATGACTCCCAACCTCTACTATAAATATAACAGTTCGTCCAGAATTAAAGAGGAGGCTAATACAGAGCACAAAACACAGAAACAAATATTTTTAGAGATCCAAGGAGAGGATTGAAGAGCGACGAGAGGAGATTAAGGCGTTGACATCCGAGGAGGAAGAGATTCAATTCGGGTTTTATCTTCTTATTTCTTTCTTAGAACTCTAATGATTTCCATTAGATTCATGGCTTGTTCATTATTGTTTTTATCTTTTATCATGAACTAACTCCTTAATTCTGGAGAATGATGTAAACTAATGCTTGAACCCTGTATTTTGTTTATCAATTATGTTATGAAGTTTTATTGATTTATTTATATTCTTTTGAGTTTAATGCTTCTTGATTGCTGGCCACAATTGAGTATGATGAATGTTTAGAATCTATCACTCGAGAGAGGGGATTTTGAATAGATCTAGAGAATATAGCCTAGGATTTTATAGAGTTCGAGAGAATCTGTAATCCTTTGAAGTCGTCAAAAAAAGAATCACAAAGCGTAATGAGTTGTTAACTATTGGATTTTTATAGAGATATCGAAGTCTATAGTTAATGATATTTTCACTCGGCACTCGAGAGAGGGAGTGGATAATTTCGGAGTCTTGACTTATAAACAATATAACTGAACAAGGATTAATTGGCATGACAAATACATAAGTGAAAGCTAGGTGAAATCAGGATCCAGAATCTCTATCGTATTAGTTCCTCATATTTTATTATTTTTATATTTTATTTATTTATTAAAAATCTTTATTATTTATCGTCTAAATAAAGTTAAGATTATCAATTGTAGTACTTAATGCGAGTTAACGCAATCCATGTGGGTTCGACACTCTTTCACTGATTTATACTAAAACTTGACACCGTACACTTGCGGTACGATATAAAATTATCACAACAAGTTTTTGGCGCCGTTGCAGAAAAAAGCACTTGGACTTGGGGGAATGTTACGTCCCCAGTCCGAAGGGCTGACTCGGTGGGACATACCCCGACCCCGAGCTGAAAAGGGCACTTGGACCTGGGGGAATGTTACGTCCACAGTCCGAAGGGCTGACTCGGTGGGACGTCCCCCGACCCCGAGCTGAAAAAGGCACTTGGACCTGGGGGAATGTTACGTCTCCAGTCCGAAGGGCTGACTCGGTGGGACGTCCCCCGACCCCGAGCTGAAAAATGCACGTGGACCTGGGGGAATGTTACGTCCCCAGTCCGAAGGGCTGACTCGGTGGGACGTAACCCGACCCCGAGCTGAAAAAGACACTTAGACCTGGGGGAATGTTACGTCCCCAGTCCGAAGGGCTGACTCGGTGGGACGTCCCCCGACCCCGAGCTGAAAAAGGCACTTGGACCTGGGGGAATGTTGCGTCCCCAGTCCGAAGGGCTGACTCGGTGGAACGTAACCCGACCCCGAGCTGAAAAAAGCACTTGGACCTGGGGGAATGTTACGTCTCCAGTCCGAAGGGCTGACTCGGTGGAACGTAACCCGACCCCGAGCTGAAAAAGGCACTTGGACCTGGGGGAATGTTACGTCTCCAGTCCGAATGGCTGACTCGGTGGGACGTCCCCTGACCCCGAACTGAAAAACTAAGTGTCCTCGGCGGAGCAAAATCCAGCCTCGAGCCGATGGTTGAAGCGGCCTTGGTGCCAACTGTCTTTTGTAGTGGGCATCGAGTATGTCCCCCATTTTTTTATATGGCTTTCAACTTTGTTTTTAAGAAAGCGGATGAAAAATGTTTTATTCATATTTGGGGACATACTGTCCTCCTTACAGTTCTTCTGCGAGATATTTCGAGAAAAAACTTTATATTTGGCTCATTTGTGGGCATTGTTTGATACCGACCGACCACCTTGTAATCCCGGGGCCTGTTCCATTTCTAGTACGTTTGACTCCCGAGTTTATAGTTTTTTCCTGACCGATTAGAATCTCTGGTCAGTGCTATGTGTCCTCTGCCTAGTCGCCATAACTTCATGGTCAATGTATTTATTTAAATATCCATTCCTCGCCATGTCTTCCATCTGTTCCCGCTAGGGGTGGGCGTGGTTCGGTTTGGTTCGGTTTTTGTTAAAAACCGAACCAAACCATATTGTACGGTCCGGTTTTTTTATCTCTAAAACCAAACCATTAATAACGGTTTGGTTCGGATTGAAAATTTTTTAAACCAACGGTTTACGGATTGGTTCGGTTCGGTTTACGGATTATTAATGTATGATAAAGATTTTTCTTCAAATTCACGGATTGATTACAAAAAGATGCTGTTGTAACAAAGTCCATTCCTATTCTCCTCTTAGCAAAAAAATTGCACTCATAAACCAAGACAAGAAAACCCATTGATTAAATTACTGGACAAAAATTATATCATCAGACAAAATTGACAATCAACAAAATCATTTAGTAATTATAAGTCATCAGTATATTTCATCTTCCCTCTTTTGCCTCTAAATCCTCTTAATTACTTTTGACAAATTCTTCGTTATCATATCAGATCACAAGCATCGAAACTCAACATCTTGCTTCCATCCAGAATTTCCAGTAACATTAAACTTGATTTCCAGCTACAATTTCTCAGAGTTCTAGCCACCTTTTAAGCCTTTGGACCTCCACCAACATTACTACTTTTTATTGTCTAGCCACACAACAGTCTAGAAAAAAGAATTTTTTCCTAGCTCAACTAAATACTAGGTTATGTCGATCAGAACCTTCTATAATAAGGTGGAAGTTAGCCAGCTTATCAATAGCCAAGACATTCAGCGAAACTGAAAAGGTAAAATCGGCAGTAATTCATAAATAACTCAATGATAAAGTATTCATCTAGTCATAGACAAATTCGATATAAACAAATTACTTTTTAGCGTGTTGATATAAGACCATGAATTTCTTCGTAATTAAAGACCAGAAGCTAAATTAGGGAAAGTTAAAAAGAAGCCCTTACCTGCTCCTTGCTCATCTTCCTGAATCCAAATTTCTCTGTCCAAATGGACTCGGCTTTCTCAGCTGCAGGAAGCACCAGATTTTCCACTTTAAGGGAACACAACAACCTCTCAATACATGAGAATAATGCTTGAAAGCAACCCTAACAAGTAAAAATAAATAAAGAAGACAGTGTTAAGGTTTACGTAACAGGATTTGAGACAGTGACCTACATGTTGCAAGGATGGCGATTAAAAAAAAACAGGAGCAGAGGATGGCGATTAAAAAAAAATGGCGATTGATAACAGGAGCAGAGGATGTTGATTAAAAAAAAACAAACATCGAACCTGAAGTAGAGGATGGCGATTGATAACAGGAGCAGGCGAGCAGCAGTCCGGAGACGGTCAGAGAAACAGGAGCAGGCGAGCAGCAGTCCGGCGACGGCCAGAGAAATAGGACCAGGCGAGAGAGAGAGATTGAGATGTGAAGAAAATTTAGGGTTTTTTTAATTAAAACTTAAGAGTGATGACTGATGAGCGGCAGAGGCAGTTTTTAGTCTTTAAGATGTGAGGGAAAATTTAGGGTTTTTTGAATTAAAACGGTTCGGTTCGGTTTAACAGGTGCGGTTCGGATTCTCACCTAAACCGAACCGTAAACCGTTTGGGGTGGGTCAATCCGAACCGTAAACCGAACCGTTAGAAAAAAAACCGTAAATTCGGTCCGGTTTGGTTCGGTTTACGGTCTGGTTCGGTTCGGACGGTTTTTTTTGCCCACCCCTAGTTCCCGCAGATCCTTGCATTCGTCCGTTGTGTGCCCCCTCAGATTATGATGTACGCAGTAAGACTTCTGGTTCCTTTTATCTGGGGGGAATCTCCTGAGATCGGGTTCTATCAAGAGGTATTTTTCCTGTATTTCCATGATGATTCGCCCTGGTGGTTTGCTCAGGGGAATATATGTTTCTTCTCGGACTATATGATTCACCTGGGTCGCGACCCATCATTCCTGCTCTCTTCGAGGTATCGGTTTGAATTCTTTGGGATTTGGATTGAATCTTTTGAACTCCCTGTCCGGTCGTCGGGGAGCCTCTGTTCTTGCTGTTCTTTCCCGAATGGCCGTCCCCCTTCGGGAGATATTTTCTTCGCTTTCTACCAAGACAAACTTCCGGGCTACCTCTAGGGCGGTGGCATAATCCGGCGTGTCCTGGATTCTCAGATGAGTCCATAGCCTCGCGACTTTTAGGGCTCCCTTTAAGCTTTCTAGGGCTTCTAGGGACTCATATCCTCCGACTTCCAGTACCATGTTGTGGTATATTTCAATAAAATTTTTCAGGGGCTCGTCATCTCCTTGCTTCATAAGTCTTAATTCTCCAATCATCTTTTTGGGAACGCAGACCCCTTTAAAGTGTCGGATGAATGACTTCTTAAGTTGTGTGAAGCCTCCGATGCTCCCCGGAGCCAGACTTCTGTACCATAGGATGGCGGGTCCACCTAAAGTTAGGGGGAACACTTTGCAGATAGTATCTCCTACTACTCCATGGACTTCCATCAACAAGACAAAGCTTTCGATGTGTGATTTCGGGTCAGAGTGGCCTTTGTAGGGTGCCATGGTCGGCATGCTGAATTGCTTTGGAATTTTGCCGACCTTATTTTTTCCGCGAGGGGAGATTCCTCCTCACTATCCCGGGCATCCCCTACATCGGTCCTGAGGCCTACTCCCCACTTGGTCATTTCCTTTTTTAACCAAGATTTTATTTCGCTGCTTGCGCTGCCATATCGTATCATGTATCCCTCCGTGTGTCTATTGCCCCGGGTGCGGCGTTCCTCACCCCTGGAATTTCCCGCACACTTTCGCTATGCTCCCTGTCCTCTTCTCTGAAGTCGTAGAGACTGTCATAGGAGGGATCCGGTGATGGTCTTCCTTCTTCTTCTTCCCACGTGTCCTCTGTTTGCGAATCTTTTTCTACAACTACAGATTTTATCCCATAGGGGCCCCTCCTCCTGGGTCTATCGTCTTCACTTGTGTCTATCACCCTTTTCCCTTCTGCTCTTTCACTTTTTCTTCGACTGGTTCCGATGTCTGGTCTCTCGTTGTTCGTTCCCTCCATTCTCTCCAACCGATCCATCATGGATTTCATGCTTTCTTCCATCTTTTTCATCCAGTCTGTTGCTGGACTCCCTGAAGATTGATGATTCCCGCCTTCTGCCATTGTCTTACTACGCGAACTGCTTTTTGTTGAGATCCCCACAGACGGCGCCAACTGTTGACGACTGATTTTGGTCTCAGGGCAATATGAGAATATTACTCCCGAGACAATCCTCCATCAATAATGAATTTGTTTGGTTATGGGGGACCAAAAGCAAACTTAGCAAAAGACAAATAATACACCAATCGACAAGGAGATTTAACGTGGTTCGGTGGATTTGGATCCGACCTACGTCCACGGGCACAAACAAGATGATACTTTTATTATTCAAATGCGCTTCTCAGACCGTTCTTTGTGTTTTACAAGTCAGAGCTTGGTGATTCTGATCATGATATTGGTTCTCTTTTTTATTCTCATTCCCTTAAGCATATTCTACCCTCCTATTTATAATAGTGCAGAAATCAGATTCCTTCTTTTGCAAGGCTTTCCTAGTTGAAACAATTTCCCTTTCCCATAAGGATTCCTAGTCAAAAACTACATTTACTTCCTTTATCATACTAGGACATTGACTTACTAGTTTACCCCATGAAAGTAGAATAACTTATTATCTTATCTCACATGGATATAATGCCTTATTTTCCCGAACATGTCTTGCCCTATGCTCGGTTTTCATGTGGTCGGTCATAATAGTCTTTTGTACTGAGAATGCTGCTGTCGACCTGATAATTGCCCGGTCATCTTGAACTCAAGTGCTCGGTCACTAACCGTAAAGTTCCCGGCCCCTTACTGTTGACTCTTTAGTGGTCGGGTCGGCATTAATAATCTTGACTGAGAAGTGAATTACCGTTTTTACCCCTGTCGTGCTGCTTAAATAACATAGTGCCTGAAAACACCATCAACATATCATATATAATCTCGGATGTTATCAATTTCAGTACTTAGGACCATATATTAACACAATTTAAGTATATATCATAATTGATTGACAATGTATGATGCAATCAACCATTTTCTTAATTAACAGATATTAATTATACAATCAATTTCATTGTTGATTTGTCTTTCCAAGCAAGTACTTTAGTTTTTATTCTTTTAATCGATCGATCACATAATTTTACATTTACGCATCTGCAAAGAAACTATAGTCTTGAACATCTTTAATGATTAAGTGGACTGCGGCAACTGTAGTAGCTAAGGTGACCAAAGAAAAAATGAGGATATTGAACCAATGCCATGCTTTAATTACTACAGTAGTTTTCTTTGCCTTAACCTGCATGTGTGACAACCAAAAAACATAAAATTAATATAAGATAAAAAAAATATTTATCGGGTAAATTTCTTTTGACTCATCCTAAAAATCGGTTTGTAAGGACGACTTTATAATAGAGAAAGTATCCAAAGATTAATAACCCACCAATTAATTAAGCCGGTACTTAATCAACGTGGGACAAATGAACAGTATAATTAATTGATTACCTTGATGAAGACCAAGCTTGGAAACAGTAAGGTTAGAGGAATGAGCGAAAATGAACCTATGACGTTGATAAAATCCCCAATGAAAGGAAATGATGCAGCTACAAATATATTCATTGCGAAAAAAAAGCCTCTTAGGACAAATCTTCGTTTGATGTTTGCTCTAGAAAACAAGCTCTCTTCCAACTTGAGGAACTTTGTATCAAGGGTCTCGTGCATTGGTGAAACAAACACCTATTTTCATTTTTACATGTTAATATCCTTCAATTAGCTAGGATCACATTAATTAGACCGAATAATTTTTTATTCACTCTAATATAATTTGTATTTTGATCATATGACTGGACATAATAGAAAAAAAAAAAAGGAAATGCGGACACTCGTTAAGGTTTCATTTTGGGAAAGTTTTCATTAAAAAAACGAAAAAATATTTAATGATTTGACAGTTTTTTTTCATTCCCCATAAAAATGATGTCAAAATTTTGCTTAAATAGATTCTTAACGATAACATAACCTTAGAAAAAATAGTATACTTTTGGGGCATAAAACTTTAATTGTCAATATAAATACATGTGGACATAGCTAAAAGACGAATAAACACGAGCTTCAATATAAGAAAAGACCAAAAATAACGCATTTGAGTCTTGGTAACATTTGAACATTCTTACTTCAAAATTTACATATATATATATATATTAATTGGGTTTCAATCGGGGATTCATCAACTTATTAAATTAAAGACCGTACTAAAAAATAAAATAAAAATTACATATTTCAATATATTAAAAGACAAACAATATTGTATTAAAATCTATGTAATAAGTGAAGGGGATGTGTGTATATATAATGAATGATGTAAATGAAACAAAAAAAAAAAATGATCTTACTTGTTGGCAGACTAGAGTTTGTAGGAACACTGCAAAATTAATAAAGATCTTGACCCATTTGGTGCCACCAATCTGTTGAGGGAGGTACACAGAAACAGTGGAGCCATAAGCCCAGTATCCCATGATGGTGATGCCATAATATAACAAAAGCCCCACTGTGAACTGTAAGCACAAGGCTTTCCTCATATTCTTGACTGCTGGTTGCCGCAAAATCGACTGTGTATGTTTTATTTATCTTTTCAGTTATATAAAATTTCTGAATTGAATTGAATTGTGTTCATAAACAATAGATGAGTTCCATCTAGTTGATTAATAATTAATTAAAACCTGCATCTCTGGAAGCAAGCCAGCGGAGTTGACAGAGACAGTGGCTGAGATTGCAGCAAATGCATTGTATATCTTTTCTGTTTTGCTGCCTTTAAGCTCTCTATGTTTATTAGATTTACCTTCAAAAGTATACACAACACTTACGGTTAATTTTATAAATACTAGTTAATTAACACTCATAATTTTATTCTATCCAATTCTTACATAAAATATTTGAGATAATTTTCTATATAAAAATTTAATACTATACATTATTATAAACAAACTTTAGATTATGTTCTTTTTTATTATTAAATAATTAATAAAATAATAATTTTTCTATTGGGATATCTTACCATGGTCTTTTTATTAAGTAATAAAAAGTGTATATATATAAACAGATTCAGTAAGAAATATAAATAATATAATTTATTTTAAAATGCATTTTTTTTGGAGAGAGATACAAAGTGAAGCTGAAATAGCCGGTTGTTTTACCTACTCCGTTTAGGGTCGGATGGTTTGGCGGCAAAGTTTCCAACGTTTCCAAGAAAAAGAGATATAAAGTAGTAAAAAGGTTTCATGGTCAAACAAATTAGACAATTAAGACCAAGAATTGAGAGAATATGAGGAAAATATAAAAAGAAACAAGTAAAGCCTGATCACCAATAATAATAAAAAAGCCTACCGTCTTTAACAAGGATCACCAGGAGGATTGCAAGGTAAGTAATAGTGATGATAAAAGAGATGATTAGCCACCTTCTTATAGCTGACATCGTTGGAATACAAGATGCCATTATGAAGAAGGCCACTCCAGAAATTACTACATAAATTTGTAGCCTCACGGGAGAGTCACTGAATTCCGAATTGATTTCCTGCGCCGTACACATCAAGCAATTCTATACTTTATTATTACCATAATATCCTTCATGCATGACCTTTTTAATTTCGTGTTACTCGAACGAGAATACACTTGATATTAATTATTAATAACATCTGGTCTAAATGCTTTTATTTTTTGAAAGGTATCATTAACCTCTAAATAGAAATGGAATAATATTCTGTCATTATATATAGACGGAATAATATTCCGTCGTTAAATTTAGCGACGGATGTAATATTTCTGTCGCTATTTCTTTTGTGATCAACAGAATAGAGACGGAATTTTTCCGTCTTTATTCCGTCGTTAACTGTCCAGTAGCGACGGATATTTCCGTCTCTATTTCACAGTTTTCTTGTAGTGTCTATTTTTGACATAATGTGTGTAATTTGCTATACCTTCAGTGATTTTGCAGCAAAGACAATGAAGCTTATGTTGATTAGAAGAATTGTCAAATATTGCAGAACCCATGTGACATAATACATTTTTTTCCCTAGAGAAAAAGAGCAATTAATAACATTAATTCTCAAGTATACTATATAAATATTTGCACATACTTTTAATTAATTAATTAATTACCATAAAGATAGCCCATAAGATCTCGGTATCTGATGAATCTTTGGCCATTAATGAAGTGAAATGAAGACAAGAGCCATTGAGTATAGGCAGTGTAAATCGCCACAAAGCACATGCAAAAGATCCCCCATTCCCAACCCAACCTCACCAAAATTAGATTTGAGTAACTTAATATGTATCCGCAGTTGTAGGTGATTACCAGCATGAACCCCACTTGTTGCCATGAATCTGCAAATGAATAAATTTCAAGGAACACGCGTAATTAACATATAATCGTATCGCTACAAGAAACTGTGTAATTATTGATAAAATATTTCATCGATATTGTTTGGTAGAGAATATTGATTGTGATTATAAATTAACTTATAACTATTACAGTGAAAGTATAAGCTAACTTATAAGCTCACTAAACTCTATACTAAACGATACATAAGTAAACTGATGGGATGAAATTCATCGTAAATCGTAAAGAATAATAATACATACCGAGGCCAACGGTATGAGCTGAAGTGGCAACATATTCATTGTTTAGGCACAAAACTTCTCTTTGCCCTTCTTCAATGGTCAAAGCAGCAGCCGAGTTGTTGGTTTTTGCTTCAGCTTCTTCCATTATTAATTGGTTAACTAGAAATTTAGACCTACAAATTGGAAGCACCAGAGATTTCTATTAAATATGGGCAGCGGTTGATAGTGGATACAATATTATATTGGCCGGTTGCTATAAACCATGCATGATTACTTTTCAGAGGAATCAGGATTAATTCTTATTTTGAAAAATTGGGATTCGTTTCCTCAAGGGCTGGGATTCCTAGTTCCTTCTTCTTTCAATTTTTAATCAACTAAAGTTAATTTATATGATTGAAGTTATATATCCCTTGTGGTGTGTAACACACCCACAAGCTCTAATATGTTAATGGCCGCTCGTCTTAGGATATTAGTTTTCCGCGAAGTAAAAATTTTGATTCAGTTGAATTAAAATTTAATTTTCATAAAAAAAAGTATAATTTTTTTTTTATCATAATATTATGTTATGGTCAGGATTCTTAAAAAAAAAAAATATTATGCCGCGAAGATATTAGGGTTGACAGGACATCACCTGTAACCTTAGAATGACCATTTTAACATAAGAATCCAGTTCTTCATAAGAAATTCCATTTTCTTTCATAGTTAATGCTTCATATATCTTCAGGAATATTATACATTTAAATATATATATATATATATATATTATTCTTGCATATATTCAAATGGTGATAAGAAGGAAATGGTAGCAGGAATGTGAATTAATTCGATCTTTCACCCACCATTGATATACAGTCTGTCATTCTCTGAATTTGTAAATTATAGCTTCATTCATTTTTATTTTATTACATAAGAGAATCTGTGTAAAATTATATGGAGCTCTTTTTAGATGTGATTGAAATTTTTGACATTGAAAGGCCAAAAGCAACTTATTTCATAATTTTTGACAAAAACATTGTCTTTATTTTTAAAAATTGCCTATTTCATAGGTTTGCCCACTTTTGGCAATATTGGCAATAAGCCATCATTCACTTTTAAAATCCCTCCTATAACTTTATAATTCTAACAAAAGACATATATGTATCCTAGTTTTTCATTAACCATATTTTTTTTGAATCGTTAAAAATCTCGCCGTCAAATTACCCTTTCCGGATTTAAATGAAGTAGGTAAAATTTCCGGTTGTCTCAGACTCTTACAGAAAATGTATTCTATAGATTCAAACTCAGGACCTCAAGGTGAGGTCCTGAACCCTACACCACCAAACAACGCCCATTGGGGACTTCATAAACCATACTTAATAAAATCATAACCCTAAAATATTATATTACTACAAATACGACCCTACGTTTTATTTTATTTAGATTTAGGTATTATGCTATGAATTTTATCATAATTTTTTTTTATGTACAGACTATAAATTTAATTTGGATTTTAATTAAATGATAATTTTTTTAATAAATTACCTCGAAATTAAAATGAGGGTTATATGTACACTATATGTAGATTTACACATTTAAAAAAGAAGTGTCTCGACAACTTATTAAACTTACTTTAGAAAAAAACAATAAGAAATAATTTAAACTTATGTATATTTTAATCATTATACAATGAAACAACACTTCAATAATAAAATTTACGAAATGCATATATTCTGCTTAATTTTGAAACTAACAGCATCTCAACAACACAATTTATTAATTTCATCAACAGCACAGAAGCAAAGTGGGCATCTTCATCTTTTTTCCATTATTCTTTTCACATTCCTTCACATTAGTAGGAAATATGTGAACTCATTGAGAGCTAGGCTTATGGCAATGCTGTTGTGGAGCGAAAATTATATTATGTGCCGGGTGTATATGTCATCTCTCTCACAGCAAGCGGACCCCACACGTCACCTCGTTGTGGAGAGCACATGGTAACAGGGGCTAGTTTGTTATGAGTAACAACTAATTAGGGTTAAAACATAATAACTGCTAATTTTTAAATTGAAATTATAAATCAAAACTAACTGGATCTACAATAAATACATATAAATTTAAAGTCCAATTTATTATTATTATTATTATTTTAAAAAAAATACCATAATTTAGAATTTTTCAATTCTACATCAGGCGCATATTTAGAAGGATATTTTTATTTTTGATGGGCTATTTCAACTTAAATTTTTTACTTAAATATACTTATTAAAATCTATCAATTTAAATTATTCCAATTATAAAATATTCAAAAGTCAAATTAATTATATCAATTCATCTATTATTAAATTACATGAATTAATCTAAACATCAAATTAGAATACTTAGCAAAATATAAAATTAAGTATTACAGTAAAAAATACAACTAGTAAAATACAATATATATATAACATAAGCATAATAAATTGTAGTGAAATCTGAGTCATGTGTTGCACACAGTTTTCTTAAAACAGATTCACCATCCACTGTTGTGCTTAGGATAAATCGGTGTTTGATTCCCAGGATAAAACGGAAACTGATAGTTTCGGTGCACCGCCAAACTACCACAATGAACTTCTATAATGTCCGAATTTGATCAGAATATCACCACAACGAAGGATAACATAGACTATAAGAACAACCAATACAACAAACAGCAATTGGAATGACCAAAACAGCAATTGAACATCCAACACAGCAACTGGAAAAACAACTGGACCAAAACAGCGACTGACACAGGGACCAACATGACTAACAAACAACCAAAACTAGCCCTAACCGCGGTTCAGTTCCAAACTGTGAATCGAATCGGTCAACGGTTCGGTGGTTCCAAAATGAACCGGAACCATCGATTGATGGTTCGATTTCAATTCTTCAAAATTTAATAACTGAACCTTGAACCGAACTGGAACCTAGGTTAGGACCGAACCGAAACCAAACATTAAGAACCGAACCGCGGAACCAAACCGCAGACCCAACAAAATTTGTTAATTAATCAAGATAATATTTAAATTTAAATTTATTAATTTATATTTTAATTAATAAAAAAATTAATTTATCAAGGTATTATTAATTTTTAAGAAACATTGAGCTTAATATTGTGTATTGTGATTATATGAATATTACATAATTATTAAATTACTAATTATCATTATTGTATGTATTTGTTTAATTAAAACAAGTTCATAAATATTTAACACTAGTGTCATATTTTATAAATGGTTCATAATTTAGTCATTGATATATAACGAGATTATTAATTTATATATCAATAAAATAAATTATGTATATAATAAAATAAATTTTGTCAAATCCTTAGTTGTAATTTGATTCCGGTTCCGATCCGAAACCAAACCGAATCATACACTATATGGTTCAGTTCTGGTTCCTCGTTCAGTAAGAATCGAAACAGTGGGTTTGATTCCGAAATCGAACCGCTGTCGGCCTAGCCAAAACAGTGACTGTGAATTAAACGAACTCTGTAAACAGTGGTGTGAATGACACTGAATTTTTCGAAAAAAAAAATGGACTCTACATCTCATTGGTTATATTTTAATTTGAATAAACAAAACTTTTTGTCATTCCATAAATGTATGGATTAAATTGGTTTAAATTCCGATTTAATTCTGAATTCAATATCAACATTATGGCTATTGTTACAGCAAATGAAAGGTCATGAAAAATTTAAAGGAAATTTTAGCAAAAATGAGGCTCACGCGAGCCTAGCTTGATTTAGGCCACATTCGTGCTGGCGTGCATGTAGAGAGAGCCTCTATCTATAAGTTCTTATCACCCTATAAACTAACATCTATATATAAGCACTACTTAGCTTTGTTATATAATAGATGTGGGATAAATTTTAATTTCGTTTATTTTTCTCTTCTCAATAGGTGCAATTTGCGAGACAAATTCTCATTCACCCGAGTATTATTTTGAGCATATCATTATACCATTCCGAAGTACTCATGGATGAGAATCCAAATTGCTCAAGACCTCAGCATTTCCATAAGTGAGTTCCACTTAAAAATGAGTAGGGGTGGCAAAACGAATCAACGAATTGAATTTGTATCGAATCCTAAACGAATCGAATCAAAATGTGATGGATTCGTATTCGATTCGTTTATTAAATGAATCATAATATCATGATTCGTTTATTAAATGAATCGATTACGAATATTCGTTTAGTCATGATATTATTAAATAACATAATTTATCATAATTTATTTACATTAATTCTTTATAAATATATACATATGAAATATGTAATTAATATATTTACTAAAAATATCTCATTAAATATCGACAATATTATTTTTTTCTATGGTAATTGATCATAATTTATCGAATCTTAATTGAAAAATAACAATAACTAATAAAAGAAAATAATAAAACGAATAAACGAATCAATGAGCTTAAATTCATATTCGATTCGTTTAGATCGAATTGACTCTTTTATTAAACGAATCTATTTTTTCAAACATGTATTCGCTTTAAAGCGAATCGAATCGAATAAATAAATGAATCTTAACCCAAAATTGCCACCCTTAAAAATGATCTTCAAATAGCCAACAATGCTATTGTTATAAGCTTATTTTCCAATAATTAATAACCTAAATTTCAATATCTAAATTTAAATAAAAATTTTAAATTGAAATGGCATCACCATTTTCACCTTTTGTTTATGATTAGGCTGAGAGCAGTAAAACTGGTCATTAGTCACTAGTCACTAGTCACTAATGTAAGCAGAGAGAAAATGACAACGTTGTCTACTAAGTGCAAACCAATGTCACTCCTTGTTAATCTATTTCAACTTTTTCTTTACACGACAACCATATTTTTTTTTAGCTAGAAGTGTACTATAATTCAATCAAATTCCTTATCTATGGACTTGGATTCGATGTAAGATTAGTTTTGTATTACATTTTTTTTTACAAATTATGATTAGTTTTTATTAGATAAAAAATATATATTATTGATGAGTGTTTTTCATTCCAATGGCAATATGAGAAATTAACCTCTCGAACAAACATCTCCAACAATGAATTTATTTGGTTAGCAATGAACAAAAGCAAACTTAACAGGCAAATAAGATAAACACAGAGTTTACGTGGTCCGGCGGAGAGTAGCTCCAACCTACGTCCATAAGAGAAAGTGGTGTATTTTATTACTGATCGGGGTCAAGACCGGCACGAGCTACAACGAGGAAATGAACTATCTCAGTGATAATACACCTCGAGTCTTATACTAGCCCGGTATAATTCACTCACTTGGTCAGGTAACCGACCAACTTTCTCTCTCTATCACTAGATTTTAAGCTCTTAGCTTCTTTACAAGTTGTGAGATGCGAAATTTGCTAACTCTTGAAACTGAATCTTCAACCCTTTTATATAGGCTTCCAAATTCACTATTTCATTGCCAATGACGTCAACCCATGTCACCTTGCCATCACTTCCATCGCAACTCTCCTCAACTACCCTTAAATACTCCAATCAGGATAGCCAATTTCATTGTCTCTACACAAGCCTATGGTGGCCTCTGGAGGCTCTGTTATGCCACCCCTCGCCATTGCATCAACCTAGGACAGTTGTCATGGGCTACTTCTAATGATAACTGTTGTTATTCCCACAATCATCATTAGCCTTCTAGAAACTTATCCTCTCAACTAGGACATATGTCACATAACTTCAACACAGATCGGCTTGTGATCTCATCTTCGTTCTTCGGGTCGGCACACCGAGGTAGATGATACTATAAAACTCTCCTCCAACTTTCTCAACCAGGTCGGGTTTCACTGACAAAGACCATCGGGTCAGGTTTTAACAAACTGTTAGGAAATCTCAAATCAACATCCTTCAGGTGGTCGAATTGGTATCCAACTTGTTTCATCATCAACAAGTTCTATCTTTTGGAGAATCCATTCCCCACCCTCAGGATTTATGTGGTCGGGTTCCTCTGTCAAATCCCTTCTACCTCTCCGGGCTCTTGGGACTTTATCATCTATTTTAGCCAAGTACAATACATGTTCTAGACCTGACATTGCATTTATAGTTGGTGTAATGGGGATATTTTTATCTCATCTTGGAAAGGAACATTAGACTGCTACCAATAGAGTTTTTCGTTATCGTAAGTGGACTAAAGATTACATGTTGACATATAGAAAGGTTGAGAATCTTTAACTAATAGAGTATACGGACTCTGACTTTGCTGGTTGTTCAGATGATAGGAAATCTATCTCAGGATATGCTAGTAGGTGGAACTATATCTTGGAAAAATATCAAGCAGACATGAGTAACTTCTTCCATAATGCAGGCTGAGTTTGTAGCATGTTTTGGTGCAGCATCACATGTGTTTGAATGCGAAATGATTGCTTAACTTTTGACCAAAGGTTTTCGACCTATTGCTTAAAACATGTTGCTTGTATGAGTTTGGTAAAGTATTTTGATACCATAGGTTAATGAGAGACATCATTGCTCTATGTTATTTTCTTTGTACGCTTGTACATATATTTTTGTGTATTTTACCATGATTATATATAATGGTGCATCTTTATAGGAAGATATTAAAGTTTATTGTTTGATATATTATTGTGTAAAGTCTTATGATGTGTGTCAATCATAAGCATTGGCTTGGGGCATAAAGTTAAAAAGCCTTGTTAGTATGTCTTGTGACACATAAAATTTATCTCGAGATAATAAAGAAATAAAAGACATATATGTTTATTATTTAAGCCTTGATTTCTCATGCGTTCCTGGGCTGCATAAAGTATAGAAATTAGTGACCAATAAGAGAAAATAGCACATGAATTTTAGATCATAAAGTGAGTATTATCATATCTTACTTCTATCACATCTTGTTCATGTCGATAAAGTTGTTTGGTATATGTTACCATGGAAAGGACAATGTTGATGGAGTTGGTGCTTGGAGTGCCAATCCGAATTGTATATTTTCTTATTTATAAAATAACTACATTTTTCATTTCATACCCTATTAATGGTATTGTCATTACGCGTATTAAATTGATGTATCGTTATGCTAAGAATGACATCGACCTTAGAATAGTTTTGACACTAGGTGTAAACTATTCTTAAAATAAATATTCATAGTCGTTGGTTTTGGAATACGGTCGAATTCCTATAACCTAGAAGACTAGCACATGTCGTATATTGGAATTGGAGTTCCAATGGTTTAACGCGATGTACCATGAGTTTTGGAAACTCGTATAGACATGTGGGTATTCGTTGGAGAGAATAATGAATGACTCACATGTGATTCCTAATAGTTGGAAGTACACACCACCGTCAATAGGAATCTCCTCGAGTCGAGTAGCATATGTAATCCTTTGACTATAGGATATCATTGATTTTATGTGAGATCCTCCACACTTAGATGCCATGTATGTCAGAAACCTTTCATGGTCTGGCCTCTAGATGTTCGTTGGGTGTGGACCGATGCACACAGTAATCAAGTGCGAAGCAAGATAAGATCTGTCGGCCCGTATGTGTACCATAAGGGGTTTAGGTATCCATGTTAGTAAAGTCACGATTCTTAAATCTTTGGCCAAAGTCGATCACCTAGGGTGGATCACATCAGTTATGAAGAATCGTGGACATGTCGACATGAGATGTGCGTCTTGGAAACTTGACGGTATATTCTATGTTTCCTAAGCACAACTCGGATAGCCTACGACTGTTGTGATATTTTTATATCGTACCGCAAGTCTACGGTGTCAAGTTTTAGTATAAATCAGTGACAGAGTGTCGAACCCACAGGGATTGCGTTAACTCGCACGAAGTACTACAATTGATAATCCTAACTTTATTTAGAAAATAATTAAATAAGATTTTTATAAATAAATAATATAAAAATAATTTGAAAGGAGGAAGTAATACGATAGAGATTCTGGATCCTGATTTCATCTAGCTGTTACCTATGTATTTGTCATGCCAATTAATCCTTGTTCAGTTATATTGTTTATAAGTCAAGACTTTGAAATCATCCACTCCCTCTCTCGAGTGCCGAGTGAAAATATTATTAACTATAGACTCCGATATCTCTATAAAAATCCAATAGTTAATAAATCATTACGCTTTGTGATTCTATGTTAACGACTTCAAAGGACTACAGATTCTCTCTTAAACTCTATAAAATCCTAGGCTATATTCTCTAGATCTATTCAAAATCCCCTCTCTCGAGTGATAGATTCTAAACATTCATCATCTTCAATTGTGGCCAGCAATCAAGAAGCATTAAACTCAAAAGAATATAAATAAATTAATAAAACTTCAATACAAAATTAACAATCAATATAAGGTTCAAGCATCAGTTACATCATTCTCCAAAATTAAGGAGTTAGTTCATGACAATAAAATAAAACAATGAATAATAAGTCATGAATCTAATGGAAATCATTAGAGTTCTAAGAAATAAACAAGAAGATAAAACCCGAATTGAATCTCTTCCTCCTCGGACGTCACCGCCTTTGTCTCCTCTTGTCGCTCTTCAATCCTCTCCTTGGATCTCTAAAAATATTTATTTCTGTGTTTTGTGCAGTGTATTAGCCTTCTCCTGAATTCTGGGCGAACTGTTATATTTATAGTGGAGGCAGGGAGTCATTGGGTATCATTAGGGATCTTAGAAACCCTAAAAATTGAATCCTGGAACACTCATGATTTTTCCTTCGCAGCGTCGTGGCTCAGTTAAGTGGCACTTGGGCGCCAAATTCTCTGGAAAATGTATGGAACTGATTGCTTGAGGGGGCGTCATGGCGCCTTTGATTAATTCTTCAACTGGCGCCATGTGAATTGGACAATAGTGGGCGCCTTGGCGCCTTTGATTAATGAACAATTGTGGCGCCAAGGCGCCATGATCATTTAAGATTTGTGGCGCCATGGCGCCTCTCTCTCGGGAAATTGGCTGGGTGATGAATGTCTCCCTTGCTGCTCCCGTCTTATGTCTTATGCTCCCGTATGGTCCCCAAAACACGTGTAATTATCCCAAGATCCATGTATTAATGTTCCTACAAATAAAAATAAAAAATAAACTGTAATTGACATTAAATATCTCGAAATATAACAAAACAATAAGCTAATAATGTCATAATAAGTGGGTATAAATCACACTTATCAATGACGGAGGGATTTTTAAACATATGTGATGACCTCGACTTGTATAGTTTAGAAAGGTCGTTCGTGTTCTTCGCGAATTCGGAGGTGGCCGAATTGCGTACATATTAGCTAGGCTTATATGACGAACGTATCTGAACTTAGAGAGTCCTAATATGAAGTGTACTCGTTGAGCACTTGTGTAGCCGATTATTTTTGATAAAATATAATATTCGATATTATAATTATCAACTAAGATAATCAAGTGTTATTGGATAACATTGATTATTACTTTGACCTAATTGGATTAATTCAATAATTACACAATGGCTTAATTGTAAAATCATAATTATCTCTACCATTTGAGGATATTATGGTAATTGTAAGTATGTAATAATAGGTGGTTTTGGCTTGATTTAATTGGATTAAATCAAGGTGGCAAACATTTAACTAATCCATTTCCTAATCTTTGGATTGATTTAATTGTATTAATTAAGTGGGAGACAATGGAGATTAGTCACACATAATTATATATATTTGGACAAATTAGATTAAGCCCACTTAAAAGTTGATTACAACTTTTATTAATTAAATTGCCTAAGTTTTGCTATAAATAGAAAGCTTTATGAATGTTTTAATTACAAGTTCAAATACAAGCATAAGCAAATTCTTGAGAGATTAGCCTAAGTTAGAGAAGTGTTTAGAGAAGCTTGTGAGGTCTCTACAACATTCATCTAGGAGAAATCAAGATTGGATCTTGAAGTGAAGCTTGGAAGCATTGGAAACAGATTGGATCTTGAAGTCAAGCTTGCATACCTTGGAGGTTCTTCAACAATTTCAACAAGGAGAAGTAGATTGGATCTTGCATCAAGCTTACTAGGTAATGTTTGATCTTCTCCAAGCTATGTTTATTTGTGTATTAGATGCATGATCACATAGCTTAATGTTGAATAAGGCTAATCAATTGTGTTAGGATACTTTAGAAGTATAAACACAACATGCTTGTAATTAGGTCAAGATGTTCATGTTGGACATGAAACAATTAATTAGAGTTTGGAACTTTAGATTAAAGCTTAGAGCTATGGCTACCATTCTAGATTCACTTGACCACCTTTAGGTGGACTAGAATTGTTCATGAGACATTTCTAATTGGGATTCTAAAATGGTTTGTGTATTGGATTCAAAATTTACGCTAATGCGTATTTAGAATAAATTTATGTTTTGGAAAAATATTTGATATTTTGAAAAAACTAGATTTTTATTCTATACATGTGTTTATATTGGTTTTTAAATTAAAAATTGTTTTTGGGTGTTTTTGAAGTGTTTAAGGAAGACCGAAAGCAATTAGGGTCAAAGACCCTAATTGCATCAGCTCTCTGGAATCCAGAGAGCTGAAGCTTTAAAGAAAACAATTGAAAATAATAATAATAAAAAGGGGTTGCTGCGCGCTACAGTACTGCGCGCTGTAGCGCGTGTAGTGCACCGCGTGGCACCCTTCGCGCGCGCTGATTTTTTTTGCTTCGTTCGGGGCTTCCGGACTCCGTTTCAGTCCCGGTTTTTTCCTATACACTTGTAATGGAATATAGTATTCATAAATGATTTAAAATTACACCCATACTTGATATATCATGGGTTAGACCTCATTTCCGCTGCCCGGGTACCGATCCGACCCTAGGGGTTCCACCACTGCCCCAACAGAATGGTATCAGTAGCAAAGGCTTAACAACACAACACATATTTTAAATCTATGCCATAATAATTTTAATTTAATTATGCATAAGACATATTAGATATGTATTGCATGTTTTAAATTAAAACTTTGACCTAATTAAGTTAATGACTTGATTGTCATAAATCTCCCGTGATTAGGTGATTACTTTTAAGTAATAGTATTAATAATGTTGGAGCATTATTGGATGGTTTTTCTTGTCAATACGGAGATGAATGAGTTCTTACTACTTATATCCAATATCGTCATTAGTGTGAGGGTATAAGTGCTCGGAACTTAGGTCGCTCCGGTAAAACATTAGATGTAGCATGATGAGTTAACGTAGTCATCCAATATCATCATTAGTGTGAGGGTGTACATACGAAGCTCATTAGTGCACATTGACAAGTATACACCTATAACACGTCTTAATCAATATCGTCATTAGTGTGATGATAAGAAACGGTTCAGGAGCAAACCAGAAGTCACATGAAGTGATTGACCTTGAAGGTCTACCTAATGAGTTTACAAAGGCCAATATCGTCATTAGTGTGAGGCTGGTGTAAATATCATGGGATCCACTTCCCGCTATGAAATTTTTATATTTCTATTTTTCCGTTAATAGAGATTACGAAATTACGTAAAGAAGTGGGAGGGCACTGATAGATTTAAAATTCCATAATCAATTAGTGATATCACTTTTGAAATGAAAATTGTTCTGCTACTACTCAAAAATATTGTCTTGTAGATGGCTGCCGCTGCCGCTAATCCATTGATGAAACTTTTGGATTCCAATAAGCTAAAAGGAGCCGAGAACTATTTCGAATGGGAAATGAACATACGCCTTGTCTTGGAGTATGAAAAGTTGACTTATGTCACTATCAATCCACTGCCTGTTGATATCGATCCTGACTCCACTCCAGAGAGCGAGAGAAACTTTTGATAGATGGAAGGATGATAACCTAAAGGTGAAATCCTACATCTTATGATCGATGGTTCCAGATTTGCTGAGACAGTACATTGAAGTACCGGATGCTGGAGCATCATGCGAACACTCAAGGAGTTGTTAGACGTAATTCAAGAGATGGAACTTTATCGAAGGTCTAAGGAATGTTCCGTGTTTAACTCAAGGAGGGAGGAGCTGTCAGCACTCATGTTTTGAACATGATTGACCAAATTCGATATCTTGAATGATATGGCATTGTGTTTGATGAAAGGCTAGGCCATAATTTGATTCTGTCTTCTTTGCCTGGTTCTTATGCTGGTTTTGTATTGAATTTCCATATGCATTCGACGCAAGCCACATACGAAGAACTTCATAACATGCTACGCACGGCGGAGCAAGATTTGAAGAAATGAAACCCCACATTATATCTCCATGGTGGATCTGGCTCTTCAAAGACTTCTGGAAGTCAAAGAAAATTAAGATGGGGAAGAAGAAGATATCAAAGGAAAAACTCCAAGAAGCGCAAAGGTGCAAAACTGAAAGTAGCTCGTGATCAATGTCTTCAATGCAAGAAGTCTGGACACTGGAAGAAGGACTGTACAGAGCTTAAAATATGACCCTCAGGTACGCTTTATATTTTTCCAATTATTGACATCTCATTAGCCTTAGATGCAAATAGTGGATGAGTGTTAGACACTGGCAGTCCCACTCATATTTGCAATTCCCTGCAGGAAATGAGGGTTAAACGAAGGCTGAATAAAAGGGAGATCCAACTTAGAGTTGGCAATGGCGAGACATTGGATGTCAAGGCCATAGGAACTGTTGTTCTAGATCTTCCAAATTAATGTAAATTAGATTTGCAAGACTGTTATTATGTTCCCTCACTTATCAGACAAATAATATCACTGCCTATATTAGATAAAGAGAGATATAAAATAAACATTAAGGATGAAACTTTATGTTTGTATGATAAAGAAAATTTATTAAAATGTTCTTTATCAAACGGTCATTGTGTTTTGGAAACGTGTAGAGATGTCTTTAATATAGAGAAAAATACAAGTATGAAGTCTGAACTAAATAATACTGAATTATGGCATATGAGATGGGTCATATAGGTGTTAGACGTCTATCCAAATTGGTGAAGAATGGTTTGATTGAAAATCTTACCTTTGATCATTATCCGATTTTTGAGTCATGTATCCAAGGAAAGATGACAAATGCCCCATTTCAAGGTGTTGGACATCGTGCTGGAGATTTACTGGAGCTAATACACAGTGATGTGTGTGGTCCATTAAATCATGACGCTCATGATGGTTCCACATACTTTGTGACTTTCACAGATGACAATTCTAGATATGGATATGTCTATCTAATGAAACATAAGTCGTAAACATTTGACAAGTTCAAAATATTCCGAAATGAAGTAGAAAAACAAACCAGTAAATTTATCAAATGCCTTAGATCAGATCGAGGCGGTGAATACATGAGTGAAGAATTCAAAAATTATTTAAGGGAGAATGGAATTCTCGCCCAATATAGCCCATCAGGAACACCTCAACACAATGGAGTGTCTGAGCGTAGAAATCGTACTTTATTGGATATGGTGTGATCCATGATGAGCTATACAGATCTTCCTTATTACTGCTGCCTACATACTTAATAGGGTTCCATCGAAAGCTGTTTCTACGACCCCCTATCAGATATGGTTCGGTAGAAATCCAAGTCTTAAGCATTTAATGATTTAGGGTTGTCCTGCATACGTTAGAATTGCACAGCGGGATAAACTAGCACCCAGGGGTATAAATATAGGTTCGTTGGATATCCTGATAATTCCATGGGATATCAATTCTACGAGCTTTGCAACTTTTCTTGAAAAGAAATTTTTGAGAGAAAGTGGGAATTGTGGAGAGATTAAACTTGATGAGTTTGATCCCAACATTAAGGAACCTGAGATGGAACCAGAGATCCAACTAGCTGAAGGATCTACAACACAGGTTCTACGTAAGTCGAATAGAATATCAAGGCCTCCTGAGAGACTATTTTTAACATCTGATGTGAGTCTTGATGTTCTCCTCTTGGAGGAAACAGATCCGACTACGTATAAGGAAGCGATATTGGATATCGATTCGGGAAAATGGCAGGAAGCCATGAAATCCGAAATGGATTCAATGCATGTCAATCAAGTCTGGGACTTAGTTGAACTTCCTGAAGGAGTTAAACCTATTGGTTGTAAATGGGTTTACAAAAGGAAGCGAGGGCTCGATGGAAAGGTGGAAACCTTTAAGGCCCGACTGGTAGCGAAAGGTTACACTCAACGTCCTGGGATTGACTATGAGGAAACTTTTTCACCAGTAGCCATGCTAAAATCCATTAGGATTCTTTTAGCCATTGGTGCATATCACGACTATGAAATATAGCAGATGGATGTGAAAACCGCTTTCCTAAATGGATTCCTTGAAGAAGATATCTATATGGAACAACCAGAGGGTTTCATATCTAGCGAGACTTCAAACTTGGTTTGTAAGCTCCAAAAGTCTATTTATGGACTTAAACAGGCATCCTGAAGCTGAAATCGTCGTTTTGATGAGATAATTAGATTATCTGGATTCATAAAAAATGATAAAGAACCATGTGTTTATAAGAAAGTTAGTGGGAGCATGATAGTTTTCCTAGCCTTGTATGTAGATGACATCCTTATCATAGGAAATGATATAGGGATGATGCAAAGTGTGAAAGCCTACCTTTGCAAGAACTTCTCCATGAAAGATATGGGTGAAGCTTCCTATATACTAGGTATAAGGCTCTACTGAGATAGAGTCAGGAAGCTTATAGGGTTGTCACAATCGACGTACATAGACAAAATGTTAGAAAGATACATTTTTACCAACTGCAAGGCAACAAATGTACCTTTCTGATACGGCATACATTTTTCGAATAAAATGGCACCTCAAACTGAGGAAGAGAGAGTTAGGATGTCTAACTTGCCATATGCTTCTTGTATTGGAAGTATAATGTATGATATGTTATGTACTAGACCTGACATCAGTTTCGGCGTCAGTGTGACCAGCCAATATCAATCTGATCCAGGTAATGATCATTGGACAGCCGTGAAACATATCCTAAAATATCTTAAAGGCACCAAGGATAAGTTTCTGATATATGGAGAAGATGAGCTACAAGTTAAGGGTTATACAGACTCTGACTTCCAGGGAGATCCAGATGATAGAAAATCTACATCATGATACATATTTACCCTTAACGGTGGTGTAATTAGTTGGCGTTGTTCAAAGCAAGGCTCAACAGCTGATTCCACCACTGAGGCGGAATTTATAGCGGCTTCAAAAGTTGCTAAAGAAGCTGTTTGGATTATAAATTTTATCACAGAACTTGGCGTTGTGCCTAGTATTGCAGATTCGATCCCATTATACTGTGATAATAACGGAGCCATCGCGCAGGCTAAGGATCTGAGGGCGCATTCCAAGTCTAAACACGTGAAAAGGAAATACTACGTAATTAGAGAGATAATTGAACGAAAAGACATAGTGGTCTTAAAGGTTCAAGGACAAGACAACATAGCAGACCCGCTTACAAAGGCCTTACCTCCTAAGTTATTCGATAAACATGTGGAGGAGATGGGACTACGGTACCATCCAGATTGGCACTAAGCAAGTGGGAGTTTGATAGAGTTGGTGCTTGGAGTGCCAATCCAAATTGTATATTTTCTTATTTATAAAATAACTACATTTTTCATTTCATACCCTATTAATGGTATTGTCATTACGCGTATTAAATTGATGTATCGTTATGCTAAGAATGACATCGACCTTAGAATAGTTTTGACACTAGGTGTAAATGTTGGGGTTGGTGCTCAGAGCGCCAATCCGGGCCGTATTTATGTCTGATTCATGAATACGAACATCCCCTTATTCCATAATATTACTTATTTATGGTTGCACCTCTTGTTCTTATATACGTATTCGATCTGATTACGATTAGATTGAAACTAAATGTGGTTTAGTGATATGTATATATTAGACAAAGGCCCGATAATATATAATGCAGTACACAGTTACAAAGTTAGTTTGTAATTGACATTGGGAAGTGTCACTGCTATATGTATATTATCAAACATAGTTCATGGTCAAGATTTGCTAACACGGGTCGGTTAGTCAAATCCGTTGAGACCAGTACATGTCGTATATCGAGACTTGGTCCGATGGTTTATCCAAATGAACCATGAGTCTATGGAGACTCGTATAGACGTGTAGGTGTTTATAGTGGATAAACACTGAACGGCTCACCGAAGATTCTTAATGGATGGTACGCCAACGTCAATAAGAATCTTCTCGGGTTGAGTAGCATAGTGGTCCTTCGACTTGAGACACCACTGTGGATGTATGAGACATCCTCCACACTTAGATGGCAGTCACGTCACCGATCTATTTAGATCAGACCTCCGCCTGTTCGTTGGGTGTCGATCGATCCTCAGGATATCCTGTGTGTGTCAAGATAGGATCCGTCAGTTCTGTGTACAGAGCATAGGTAGTCCATATATTATTAGCAGTCTGTTAAATCTGTGGCCACAGTATACTTCGGAAGTAAGTTCCGAGTGTTATTTAGAGATTGCTAATAGATACGTCGACGAGATAATACCTATAGAGATTTGACGTTTACATCTATATCTCTGGGATTATCTGGATACCTGTGACGAAGGGATTATACGTATGCAATGACCTCGACCTGTATGATTCAGCTAGTTTATCCGTGATCGTCATAATCTACGGGTGGATAGATTATGTACATGAAATTGGATTTCATGACGGATATACCTGAATCTAGAGAGTCTCAATAATGAAACATACTCGTAGAGCACTAGAGCAACATTTATGAATAATGATGATTATTTATAAATCGTTTAATCGTTAAACGAAAAATACATGCGAACGGGCCGAACCGTCATTTCCTAATTAATGTGTATTTGTATTTAATATATGATATTATTAAATACACATTAATAAATAGTCAAATAAAGGTATTTGACATATATCATCAATATATGTATTTGAGATATTTAAAGTAAATATAATACATATATTTGATATATTTGTATTTAATTAATTAATTAATTATTTAATTGTTAAATGATTAATATAATTAAAATATAAATATATCACCAAATGATAAAGTTAGGAAATGATTATAAGTTGCAATTGTTGACTTATACATTAAAGGAAAATATTGTCAAATTGATTTTGACTTCTTAAGATATTTGTTCAAAAATTGTTTGAAAATGAAAATATCTTTTTCCTTTATTTTTCTATTAATTTCGGCCATGACCTTAGAATATAAGAGTTATATTTCTCTTGGTTGCTTTTGTTGACTTTGTATTAATATCTTTAAAGTGTTTTTAGATATTTATAAAGTTGATAAGATTAAATGTCAAATGAAATTGAAATTATTATTCTTGCATTTGGCTTGGCCAATTTCGGCCAAGGCTAAAAGTGTAGCAAGTATTTATAGTTTTCATTTCACTTTCATTTGATAACCTAATTCACTTTGACATAAACTCCATTAAAGAAAAACCAAGGAAGCAAGTGAAGAAGAAAAGGAAAAACTAAAGAAAAGCTTGGATTTAGTAAGTTTTACCAACTTACTATTAGATAAGAAATTGTTCCTTATGATCTAGGCTATAACATATGATGTTCTTAAGTTATTCCTTTCTTTATTCTTTGTGTTTTTGATGGATAAAAGTTTGGTGAAAGTGTTGAGCATGTATAATGGAGAAAGCTTGTGACTATTGTAGTTATAAGTATTCTTTTATGGTTTTGGAAACCTTGTTGCTAATCTAGAGTTGTTGACCCACTCTTAGATGACCTAGATTTGATCTTGAGTTGTTTCATTGTGTTGAGACTTTGATTGGATGGAAGAAACATGATTAAAGTAATTGATTTAACCAATTTGGTCTAATTTGTCCAATTTGAAGAAATTGAAAAATTAGGGTTCTTGACCAATTCCAAATTTGGGCATTTTCATATATGTTGAGCATTTGGGTGTGTATATGATGCATGTAAAGTTTCATGTTGATTGGATTTCATTTGGATGAGTTTTGAAGCATGAAATGACCAAATGGTCAATTTGGGCACCAAATGGTGCATTCGGCCTTAGGGTCAAAAATTGGGGATTTTGGTTGCTTTGGTGTTTTGATGTTTTGAACATGCTAAGTTCATCTTAGAAATGATTTAGAATCATTCAAAATTGATTGGATCAATTTCGGACTAAAATGGACAAAATACCATATAAGGGTAATTTGGTAATTTCACTTGAATATGATTCATTTGAAATTTTGTTTCATAATTTGATTATTGGGCAATTAAATAAATATGTTTATTTAATTAATCCAAGAAAAAGTTTTGAAATCGGAAGATACGATCTTCCGCCGCTTCCGCTGCGTTACAGGATTCTGCCCCTAAAACCCATACAGTAAACTATTCTTAAAGTAAATATTCATAGTCGTTGGTTTTGGAATACGGTCGAATTCCTATGACCTAGAAGACTAGCACATGTCGTATATTGGAATTGGAGTTCCAATGGTTTAACGCGATGTACCATGAGTTTTGGAAACTCGTATAGACATGTGGGTATTCGTTGGAGCGAATAATGAATGACTCACAGGTGATTCCTAATAGTTGGAAGAACACAACACCGTCAATAGGAATCTCCTCGAGTCGAGTAGCATATGTAATCCTTTGACTATAGGATAGCATTGATTTTGTGTGAGATCCTCCACACTTAGATGCCATGTATGTCAGAAACTTTTCATGGTCTGGCCTCTAGATGTTCGTTGGGTGTGGACCGATGCACACAGTAATCAAGTGCGAAGCAAGATATGATCTGTCGGCCCGTATGTGTACCATAAGGGGTTTAGGTATCCATGTTAGTAAAGTCACGATTCTTAAATCTTTGGCCAAAGTCGATCACCTAGGGTGGATCGCATCAGTTATGAAGAATCGTGGACATGTCGACATGAGATGTGCGTCTTGGAAACTTGACGGTATATTCTATGTTTCCTAAGCACAACTCGGATAGCCTACGACGAAGAGATTGTTAAACATGTGTGATGACCTCGACTTGTATAGTTCAGAAAGGTCGTTTGTGTTCTTCGCGAATTCGGAGGTGGCCGAATTGCGTACATATTAGTTAGGCTTATATGACGAACGTATCTGAACTTAGAGAGTCCTAATATGAAGTGTACTCGTTAAGCACTTGGGTAGCCGATTATTTTTGATAAAATATAATATTCGATATTATAATTATCAACTAAGATAATCAAGTGTTATTGGATAACATTGATTATTTACTTTGACCTAATTGGATTAATTCAATAATTACACCAGGGCTTAATTGTAAAATCATAATTATCTCTACCATTTGAGGATATTATGGTAATTGTAAGTATGTAATAATATGTGGTTTTGGCTTGATTTAATTGGATTAAATCAAGGTGGCAAACATTTAACTAATACATTTCCTAATCTTTGGCTTGATTTAATTGTATTAAATTAAAGTGGGAGACAATGAAGATTAGTCACACCTAATTATACATATTTGGACAAATTAGATTAAGCCCACTTAAAAGTTGATTACAACTTTTATTAATTAAAAATTGCCTAAGTTTCGCTATAAATAGAAAACTTTATGAATGTTTTAATTACAAGTTCAAATACAAGCATAAGCAAATTCTTGAGAGATTAGCCTAAGTTAGAGAAGTGTTTAGAGAAGCTTGTGAGGTCTCTACAATATTTCATCTAGGAGAAATCAAGATTGGATCTTGAAGTGAAGCTTGGAAGCATTGGAAACAAGATTGGATCTTGAAGTCAAGCTTGCACACCTTGGAGGTTCTTCAACAATTTCAACAAGGAGAAGTAGATTGGATCTTGCATCAAGTTTACTAGGTAATGTTTGATCTTCTCCAAAGCTATGTTTATTTGTGTATTAGATACATGATCACATAGCTTAATGTTGAATAAGGCTAATCAATTGTGTTATGATACTTTAGAAGTATAAACACAACATGCTTGTAATTAGGTCAAAGATGTTCATGTTGGACATGAAACAATTAATTAGAGTTTGGAACTCTAGATTAAAGCTTAGAGCTATGGCTACCATTCTAGATTCACTTGACCACCTTTAGGTGGACTAGAATTGTTCATGAGACATTTCTAATTGGGATTCTAAAATGGTTTGTGTATTGGATTCAAAATTTACGCTAATGCGTATTTAGAATAAATTTATATTTTTGGCTAAATATTTGATATTTTGAAAAACTAGATTTTTATTCTATAACATGTGTTTATATTGGTTTTGAAATTAAAAATTATTTTTAGGTATTTTTGAAGTTTTTAAGGAAGACTGGAAGCAAGCTCTCTGGAATCCAGAGAGCTGAAGCTTAAAAGAAAACAATTGAAAATAATAATAAAAAAAAGGGTTGCTGCACGCTACAATGCCACGCGCGCTGTAGCGCGCACTGTAGCGCGTGTAGTGCACCCGCGTGGCACCATTCGCGCGCGCTGATTTTGTTTTGCTTCGTTTGGGAGCTTTCGGACTCCGTTTTAGTCACGGTTTTTTCCTATACACTTGTAATGGAATATAGTATTTCATCAAATGATTTAAAATTACACCCATACTTGATATCCATGGGTTAGACCCATTTCCGCTACCCGGGGCACCGATCCGACCCTAGGGGTTCCACCACTGCCCCAACAAATGTTGCATTATAACTACATATATATGATTTTATTGGGCGAAATGGTATACTAGAGTTGTTTCTAAACCAATATTGGATCCATAAAGTATTCTTAGCATTAAAATATTCACAATTGATATCGCCCAAGTGGGAGAATGTTAGAATATTTTAGTCTAATATTATTATGGGCTTCTTTTAATTGTGATATAGGTTTTAATAAAGCGTTAAGATAATTAATTTTGTAATAGAAACTGTGAAGCTCAATTTTCTGATCTAATAAAGTGGGTCAGACTTTATATTAGTTGATGTGTGGAAATAATATCGGACTTTGGAGATGTTATAGGCTTTTGATAGGTGAGCACATTACACTTCATAAATTAGTGCGCTAATGTCTCACTTTCACTCTCCTATAATAACTACTCAATAAGCTTCCTTTAATTGTATAAATAAACATGTTTTCCTCTCTCTCCAATATTAATTAATCATTTATTATTGAGATCTGATGTAAAGCATAAAGTATAATTTTTTTGAAAATGTTGGAAACCCTAACCCCAAACCATCCAAGTCGAGCTTAAGCGGCTCTTTTCCCCAACAACCAAAATCTAAATTTTTTATGTTTGTGCCCATGCCTGGCTTTTTGAATCCTTATGGCTCTCTCTGTAGTCATTGTTAGGATTGGTGCTCAGTGTACCAATCCGGATCGTATTTGTGTCCGATTCATAAATACGAGCAATTCTATTTTCCATAATATTACCAATTTAATGGTAGCACCCTTGTCTTTTATATACTTATTCGATCTAATTACAATTACATATCTGATAATGATTAGATCCAAACTGAATCTCATTCAGTAATACGTGTATATTAGACAAAGACCTTATGATTTACAATATAGTGCACAGTTACAACGTAGTTTGTAATTCACATTGGGAAACACACTATAAGATGTATATCCTTAAATAAATTTCCTGGTCAAGATTTACTAACACGGATCGGTTAGTAAAATCCGCTGAGACCAGTACATGTCGTATATCGTGACTTGGTCTGATGGTTTATCCCAGTGAACCATGAGTCTTGGAAGACTCGTATAGACATGTAGGTGTTTATTTGATAAGACATTGAACGGCTCATTGAAGATTTCCTAATAGATGGTACACCAACGTCAATAGGAATCTTCTCGAGTTGAGCGAGCATAGTGGTCCTCTGACTTGAGATATCACAGTGGGATATATGAGTTATCCTCCACACATTGATGGCAGTCATGTCACCGATCTATTCATGATCAGACATTCGCCTGTTCGTTGGGTGTGGACTGATGCTCATGATATCCAGTGCGTATCAAGATATGATCCGTCAGTCCTGTGTACAGGGCATAGACATCCTCACGTGTTTACGATCTAGTAAATCCATGGCCATGGTATAACTTCGGAAATCAGTTCTGAGTGTTATTTAGATATCGTAAATTGAAAGTCGACTGTATTATACCGAACAGATTTGACGTTTTCATCTATATCACAGGTATAATATGGATAGCTTTTGACGGATGGATTATACATATGTAATGACCTCGGCTTGTATAATTTAGCGAGATTATCCGTGGTCGTCATAATCCATGAGTGGGTGGATTATGGACACGAAATTGGATTTCGTGACGGATAAACCTAAACTTAGAGAGTCACACAATATGAAGTGTACTTGTTGAGCACTTGGGCAACACGATATGAATAATACTGATTAATCATAATACTTCATCAGATTAAGTGAGTTAATTCGAATCGTTTAATCGGTTAAACGATAACACATGCATTAGGAGATTTTGTCCGATCGTAATTATTGTGAATTTGTATTTGATACATAATACAATTAGATACACATTAATTATTCGTCAAATGAGATTTTGACACATGCCATAAATATATGTATTTGTTATTTATTGTAAATAAAAATACATATATAATAATAATTATATTAATTGATTAATTGAATATTTAATTGTTAAATATTTAAATGATTAATTAATAAACTTTTTCCATAAATGTTATGAAATTTGTCCAATTATTATTGGTTTACATGGCATGATTTAATTAGGCTATATGTGTGCAAATTTGATTTGTTTACTTAAAAGCTTAATTTTATTTGATTGGATCAAATTTTTATTTGGACAAAATTGCCCCCATAAAGTCGGTTCTTGTGTATTTAAAAAGAAAAAAAAATTTAATCTTCCTTATTCCATCATCCATGGTCGAAAGTTTGAGAAAAATAACCCTAGGATTTGCTTGATCAAATCCATGATGAAATAAAGGAAAAATTCAAGAAAAGTTTGGGATTTCAAGGGATTAAAGGTAATCTACTTAACCCTAAGCTTGAAATTTAGTTTCATGTTTTCTTGAATTCTTATAATAGTTCTAGGGTTCTTTTAAATCTGAAAATTGGGGCTTTTGGTTGTGGATGTTGGATATGAAAGTATAGATGCATGTGTGAAGTGTATTGGATGAAAATTAGTGTGATTTTTATCCAATTGATCATTTGATGATGAGTTGCTATTCTAGAGTGTTATGACCATTTTTGTGACACCTAGAATTGTTCTTGGGTGCTTCATATGTGGTGACTTGATTTTGTGTTTTGATTAATTGATTTAATCTTGAAAAATTGGATTTAAAGAATGAAAAATCATTAATTTCGGTTCTGGATCAGATCTGTGCAAACTGGAAATTTTGTGATGAATTTGTTGTCATATGAATGTAATGGATGTATTTTGGGAGTTGGAACAATTGTCGGAAAGTGTTTCGGAGTTGAAATAAGCGAAAACGGCCAAAAACGGCGTTACCGGGTGACTTTCGAGCCAACCGGGTGATGGTTGTCCAAACAGTGAGTTCGTCACTGTTCGGGCAGCCCATGAACTGCCCTAACACTATTGGGGCTGACCTGGGCGGTCCCCATAAGTGTTGGGTGGTCGGTTCGGTAAGAAAAACGTGTTTTGCGCCATTTTACGGAAAAATGTTTTTCGTAAAAGTTTCGCGAAGTTTCTATTAAATTTATGTCGCTATTTGATATCAAATAAATAGGTTTAGGTGAAATATGAATAAATTATTCATATTAGATATTGAATAATTTATTCGGTAATTTGAAAAGAAAATTAAATTACGATTTCGCCCGAACAGTGATTCCGATGCGCCCTTCGCCCAAAACCCCAACAGTCATTACCTCGGTGTTATTGATCTGACAGTAATTCTTTCTTGTCCTGTTTGGGTCCCCGGCCAACACTCTTCCTCCGGCTATGCTGAACATATGCCACTATTTCATTCGTTTTCTAACCATCATGGCCTTGTGATCTATGCATTCCTTGAGGTATCCATTCCTCATCAGGTCATCTAACTGCTCCTACAAATCTATGTAGTTCTCAGTGTCATGCCATTTTGTATTGTGATGCGCACAATAGGCCATAATGACCTTTTTTTTTCCACTGGGAACCTTCTGGATTGGGCTCTTTTAGCAAAACATTGTCATGTATCTCCCGAGCTATCTATGACAAAGGCCAGTTGAGAGCAGTATACACCGTGCCCCCCCGGTAACATATGCGACCTTGATTGGAGGCCTCTCCTCAGAATCTGGGTTACCCTGGGTCCGCGGCCTAAACTTATGTCGTCTCAGGCCTGGTCCTCTCTATTTTTTGCCAGTATCCCGATGATTTTCTTGCCTCGGTTCCTTCTTCACCCGAGCAATACCTCATCGGGCTATCTTATCATCTTCCTCCAATAATACAAACCTTCTAGCATGTTCTAAGGTCATCGCATAATCTGGTACTTCTTGGATCCTAAGGTGGGATCACAATCTCTCAATCTTTAAGGCCCATTTCAAACTCTCTAATTCTTCAGGGGAATCGTACGCCTCGACTTCCAGTACCAAGTTATGGTATCTGTCGATGAAGCTTTTCAGCAGCTCATCATCTCATTGTTTCATCATCCTCAGTAACCCGACCGTCTCTCTTGGTGCGCACGCCCCTTTAAAATGGCGCACGAATAATTTCATTAGCTATGAAAAGCCATTAATACTCACCGGAGTCAAATTCCAGTGCCATAAGCTGACCGGTCCTCCCAGGGTTAGTAGGGATATCTTGTTGACCGCCTCATTGACCATGCCTTGAATCTCTATAAGTAAAACAAATATTTCAACATGGGACTTAGGGTTTGTGTTACCCTTGTAGATGTCTATCGAGGGCATAGAGAACCTCATCGAGAACTCCACCCCCAGCACCTCCTTGATGAAATGGGACACTGCCACCACATCTTGATCGCCCCGAGCACCTCCTCGCGTACTCATCTCCCACTTCTTCATCTTTTTTTTGGAACCAGTCCCTCAAGTGACTCTCAGTGTTCTCATGCCCTCGGCTGAAGGCTTCCTCGTACTCGCTCCTCTAAGAATGATATGGAGTTCTACACCCTCGTTCTAGAATATGTCTATCATCATATCCCTCATGAGGCTCATCTATTGGTGCAGCACCGGCCACAACCACTGATTTCTCATTGTGAGTGTTATTTCTCCATGTTTCTTGATCCCCTTCTACTCCAGCTACTCTCTTCCCGCTCGCAATCTCTTCTCTTCTTTTACTAGGCCCTGTTTGTCTATGTTCTCATATCTTCCTCTCCAACTTCTCAATCTTCTCCATCATGGTTTTCATGAAGGTCTGAGTTGCCTCCCTTTCTTTTCGTGCATTATCACTTTCCAACCACAGTTTTGCTTCCATCTTTTTCATCCACTCCGCCTTTGAGGCCTTCAAAGCTCTATGATTTTCGTCTCCTACCATCGTATTAGTGTATTTTGTTGCTTTTTCGTATTCTATCCCCACAGACGACGCCAATTGTTGACAATTGTTTTTTTCCATAGGAAATATGAGAAATTAACTCATCGAACAAACCTCCCCAACAATAACTTGTTTCATCATCAACAAGTTATATTTTTGGGAGAACCCCATATGATTCATGTGGTCGGGTTCTTCTGTCAAATCCATTCTACCTCTCATGGCCCTTGAGCCTTTATCATATATTTTTAGCTAAGTATAATACATGTTCTACCAATGGTCGATATTTGAACCTTCCTCGTGGTGAAAAACTACCATCAACATATACAATACTATTAAATCACATATGATAAAAAATTACTAAAGTTTAAGAATCATTAATCTATAATTTACCTCACTTATTAACGAATTAGTAGTACATTTTTCATATCCTATATGGTTAATTTTTATTCCCACTAAAGCGGTAGATTCCCATCATGGCACTTTTATTTTTCATTAAACTAGTCTTCATACTTGAAATAGCATGTCATATTTTGTAAATGTGTGGTATAAATACCAAAGTAGTTCGTAAATCTTTATGTATATATATAAAAGATTGATATTTTTCTTTCTGAAATAGCATATGAGATTTTTTATTCAACATGTATAAGGAGTAATATTTTTTATTTTATTACAAAGAGCTTGCACTTATCTTTTACATGATTAAGCTACTTACGTATCCTCTTGGGGTATAGAGTAATTCTGATATAATTTTTCTAATTAGTGACCTCATTTTTTACATTATTAAAATTTTAAAATTTATAAGTTATATTTTATTATTCTTCTTCGGGGGAAGGCGGTCTCGTCGTCACTGAGCCTTCAATTCTAGTATCGGTGTAGTCACACAAATCTTTAAAAGAATATGGTATGATTCAACATGTTGTGATGACCTGGCCATATTTTTTAAAAGAATATAGAGAATTTGAGAGATTGACATTGAGAATTTAGAATTGAGACATTGAAAAAAATAAGAATTGAGAGATTAATAGAATTGAAAGAAATTGAGTGAGTTTAGAAATTGATTTGAGGTATTTATAGATTTTATAGTTTTAGTATGCCAAAAATACCCTCAAATTATAATTGTTATAAAGGCTAATTTTGAATTATCTTATATTTATTTTTTAATGTAATAAAAAATAAAAAAAATATTAAAGTAGCCTCATTTTACCGTTCCACCGCCCGCTAACAGGACCGGCAGGATGTGTAAAGGGCGTCGGTAAGCACTTCAGTCACATACATGGTGAAGGACAATTCCGAATCGATAAAAGGTTCGGGAACCCTTAAGGTTTCGGTTTGAACCGATTCCAAATCGGAACCGGTTCAAACCAAAATCGTTAAAACCGAAACCGTTGATTAGGCAGTTCCAAAAAAACCTTTAATTACGATTTTGACTGATTCGACTTCGATTCCGAACTATAATCATGACCGGATCTAGTTTATAATATCAATCACCCTTCAGCTTTCTTTATACTCTACTGCAACTAAGGAACCTGGTTTATCATCAATAACCCTTCAGCTGTTTTTAGTCCCATATTTTGTTTTATTATTATACGCTAGATCTATCTGAAACATAACTTGTCTTGTTTACATAGATTCCTTGTTCTACTCGCTTTTTTGTTTTTTGTTTTTTTTGCACTGCATTGCACGGCGACAGGTTCTCTGCACCATTTTAAAGTCAATTCAACTCTTCAATAAAATATTAATTGCCAAAATTGACCGTCATTGTACAATTTAAAGAAATATTTATTCTAACAAACTCAGTTGAAACTTGAAAGAACACATATATTAGTTCAATAATTAAATTTAATAATTTGTCAATGACCAAGTAAACGCTTACACTATAAGAAAATATAGAATTAGTGACGGAAATTAGTGACGGAAAACTCCGTTTCAACATTTCGAAACGGAATAGCGATGAAATTTTGATGATATCCAGATTCATTACGGAATAGCAATGGTCTCGGCTCTCTTGCATCTCTTTCATATCCAGATTCGTTACGCAGCTCAGGTATATCGTACTACGGTACGACTTTTGATGATACATTTGAGCAGCGGGTACAAGAGCGAGTTAGGATTGAGATGCAGACTATACAACAACGACTGGATGAAGAGCAACGAAAGAGAAATGAAGAGATGCTTGATCTCAAACAGAAGATGGCAGAGATGGAGCGGTATTTTCAGATGCTTTCCCTTAGCTCCGAAGCTAAAAGAGTAGAGGCGGCCCCAAAGTGCTGTTTACAGCCGGGTAATTACCGATCTTGAAAAACTTCTGGAGCTCTGGGAGAAGGTTAAGGTTGCTCATCCCTGCTCCGATGCCGGATCAATTGAGTAACTCGAGTGCGAGGTTAGGAAAGGGAGCCAATGAATCCGCGGTCAGGCAGTCGTCAGTCCTTTCAGTCTTTCCTTCCCTTCGGTCAGTCAGTCCTTCCTTCTCCTTCCCTTAAGGGGGGAGGGGGGAGAGCGAAGCTACGAAGGCGCTCTTTTAGTAATATGCTCGAATGCACGAGAAACTAGCTCCCCCTACGAGGGCTTCCTTTCCCTCTACTTTCCACCCCAAGGTATGGAAAAGAAAGAATTCAATTCCTATCGGAATCGCGGCCTTATTTGTTTGGTAAGGCCGCGATTCCGATAGGAATTGAATAAGGCCTTTACCAAACAAATAAGGCCGCGATTCCACTTCCGAAAGGAAGGGGAATTGAATAAAGCTAGTTTCTCGTGCATTCGAGCATATTACTAAAAGAGCGCCTTCGTAGCTTCGCTCTCTTTTCTCGTTTTTCGAAAATGCGGTAGATGACCATTGAACCTTTTCACTCAGTCTTTCCCTTAGCTCCGAAGCTAAAAGAGACTTGAGTTCACAGTCTTCCTCTTCAGGTCCACCTTATCCTCCGACTAATTGTGAGCAGAGAGATAAGGAGGATTACTTTATATGTATTTTTTTTTATGTTGTACTTTTTTAAACATTATATAATAACATTTTTATTTTACTATTTGTTGTGTTTATTTTATAATTTAAGTAATTAATATATTTATTTTATAATTTTACGTACTAATATTAATATTATTGTTTAAAATAAAATTAATTTCATAAAAAATTTAAAAAATAACAATTTTATATAAAAAAAAATTCCTAGGGAATTAGAAACGGAAATTATAGGCGGACTTTCCGTTTCTAAATAGAGACGGATTTTAGCGACCTCATTAGAGACGGAATTTCCGTCTCTATATAGTGACGGAACATTCTGTCGCTAATTAGAGACGAAATTTCATGTCTCTAATTAGAGACGGAATTTTCCGTCGCTAAAGCCGTTTCTATTTAGAGACGGAAAATGCTGTCTCTAATTAGCGATGGAAATTATTGTATCGCTAATTAGAGACGGAATTTTTCGTCGCTATATAGAGACAGAATAAAATTCTGTCGCTAATTTTATCGACGGATGATATATTTCCGTCGCTATTTTTTTGCGACCAACAGAATAGAGACGAAATTTGTCCGTCTCTATTCCGTCGCTAACTGTCCATTAGCGACGGATATTTCCGTCTCTAATTCACAGTTTTCTTTTAGTGTTAAGGGGTGGTCGTTTTTCAAATTATCTACAAGCACACTAACAATAATATCTATACATTCAAGAGGGTTGAATTGGATAATGGTCAAATTATGCATAATTATAAATTCTTTTCGATTTTACGCTATTAAATTAGTAATTTTACCAATTAAGCTTAATGTACAATTTTCTCAATCACAATATATTCTCGAATGTAACTTATTAAATGATATGAAAATATAAAATATAACTTGCGATAAATAAAGAGTTATGATTAGAGAAGATGACACTAGATTTATAGTGGTTCAGCTAACAATACCTATGTCCACTCCCCCAAGCCGCGCTTGAAGCTTCGCACTATGTCAAGTTGAATCCACAAATTACACTGAGTTTTCCGTGGCGCATTCGCAACCAAGAGTTTTTCTAGGTCACCCTAAATCTTTTACAACACTAAGAGTTTTTCACTTAGGTTCACTTTTTAACCTTTACACAAATTACCCTTTTGAGTATACTCACTCAACAATGGATTTCTCAACCACAAGTGTTTGAATATGAAAGTTTATAACATACTTTGGGCACTCATAAAATATAAGAAGATTTAAATCATGAGTTTCTAACCAAAGCTCACTAAATGTGTATGAATATGAACTGTGTGGCCTTTGATTATGAAGAGAGTATTTGAATTAAGAAGATTTATGTTACTCTCAATGTTTTTGCCTTTGAGAAAATGTATGAAGGTGTTGGAAGTTTGTAAAAATGAAATCGAGGGCTCAATATATAGTGAATGTGAAATCTGCCACAACTCTATGTCCTGAGATCGGTATGTCGGTCTACAGAGATCGGTATGCCGGTCTTGTAATTCAAACGACTATATGACCGTTGAAGATTAAAGCGCACATACCGGATTATTGATCGGTATGGTGACCAATATTCCGGTTAGCTAACCGGTATGAGGACCGATATAATCCGTCCAATTCCAGTAGATATGCAAACTCTAACTGATCGGTATTGGAGGCCGGTATGAAGTAGCCTGGTTCCAGAGAGCATACAAATATGCCCGAGACAGATAAGGGACATCGGTATGCCGGTATCAGAGACCGGTATGCCGGTCTCAGTGTAGAAACTCATGATTTGAATATTTAAAAATATTTTGCACATGAATCTAATGCATCTATATGAATGTGCATGAGTTCTATTAGTTTAGAGTACTTGAATTATAGACTCACTTACAATGAGAGCCCTAACTTGTAAGACTACACTTGATATACTCGTTTAGCGCTTGAGTCTTCACATTCATTTTGCTCTTCACAACCAATTTGCTTCGACATCTTTTTGTAATGCTGGTTAATGGGCGTGAAGTCTTCTACGTTGCATCATCAAAATCCATCATTGAGTTCAATGGCGCTAACAATCTCCCATTTTTTTATGATAGCAACCTTTAAAACTTGTGAGCTTTGAGAATTCCAAATTTATTGACAATTATTGTTCCCCCTCAATATTAGCTCCCCCTCAAAATATGATTGTCTTTCAATAGCTCTATAAAACTTAGACAAACACATAAATAGGTGATCATCAAAATCATCCAAACTAAACCAATATCTATGCATTTCATTTTTAACCAACTTGCCTTGTTTATATAATTGGATTTTAACTAACTTGTCTTGCTTATATAATTGGGATAAAAAATCATTATAGTCCCATCTCATCCCGTTATATTCTATTAAAATTTTGTCCTACTTATTATCCCTCCCTGCTTGAAATTTCAAGATTTTTTTGTCTCGTCCTGTCTCGTTTTCAAATCGATACATAAAATATATCACAAATAAAAAATTGTCAACGACTAATTCCTCCTAGGTTGACTTGTAACTACCTTAAATGATGCACACTTAAAAAGTTGTTTCACAAGCTTTGTGCTCCGCAGGCAATGGCCTGGAAACTCTATTATATATTTCTTCAACATCCCCTCATACTTGCCAAATGGCCATCAAATGAACAGAAAATAACTTTGATTCCTTGTTCTCTGCACCATTTTTAAATCAATTCAACTCTTCAAAGAAATATTCATTGCCAAAATTGACCGTTTCTACATGAGTTTTTCTCAATGGAATGGCTAAGAATAGCTAGAAGACGTGGGCATCATTATAGTTGACTTGACTAACCATTTTATCCGACCTGCGGATTAACCCGTAACGCGCAAATTAGATTGGAAAATTTTCTTAACCCAATGAGTTAGAATTAATCAACTTGTATGAGTTGAAAAAATTTCAACCCACAACCCGCATTCATCATGTGTTAATTATTATTTTTATTTTAATAGTTAAATTTTTAATATTTTTTAATTTTACATTTATATCTTTTTTTTTTCATTTTTATACATTTGTTTATTTATTTTGCTTCTGGATTATTAAATTTTTAATAATTTTTTTGAAATATTTTAAACAATAAAATCAATTCAACCTATTAATGTAATCCTTGCTGGTCGGGTTAGGTTGGAAAAATTTCAACCCACAAGAATGCGGGTTTGGTGGGTTGAGTCTCATCCCAACCAGTGCACACATCTACCAAAAACAGAGCTGACCTGAAGACCGGGTAGAAACTTGAAGTGTGGAGTAATTGTAATGTCACACATTTGACGAATTTCACTTGGATGATCAGGTCAAGCAAACCCCACACAACAGATAAAACCCTAGGAACCGCGAATTTGATTTTATATGAACAAAATCCTTTCAAGACCACAAAAAAAACCCTCGAAGTACTTGTTTTTAAGAACCCTTGAGATGATGTCTTGTTGTGTTCTGCTAGCACGGAGACACCACTAAGGTTGTCACGCCTTAGATAAGTCAGATTGCGTGAAATAAGAGGAATCCCTCCCTTAAGTAATTTCGGCCATAACCAAGCTTTCAAAATGAAGTAAATTTCGAAAATGGTGATTGTTTTCATTAAGGAAGACAAGTTACGATATATAGTACAAGACAAGTTACTAAAATGCCCATAAAAGTAAAAAGAAACTTACCAAAGTCACAAAAGCGGTTGGCAAGCTTACCAAAGTCAACAAAGTAGTTGACAAGCTTACCAAATTCAACAAAAGTGGTTGGCATCAATACAAATGTTAGAAGAAAAAAGTTAACAAAGGTAAAAAAAATCAACAAATGTGACAAGTTTTTTCCCAAAATGACCAAATTGTCTTATTTGTACAAAAACCTCAAAATTTTGTGGGCCTCATGTAACAATGCCCAAATGTTGTGTTTCAAGCTCATTAAGTCTTGTGTAACTCGAATACTTTGTATTGGACTTGATTCGACTTCATTCGTCAAAATGGTACTTAACTTCAGAATTGCTGGTGCGTTAGTCACGATATACGACATGTACTGGTCTCAACGGATTTTGCTAACCGACCCGTGTTAGTAAATCTTAACCAGAAATTTTATTTAAGGATATACAACTTATAGTGACGTTTCCCAATGTCAATTACAAACTACGTTGTAACAGTGCACTACATTGTAAATCCTAGGGTCTTTGTAGGGTCTTTGTCTAATATACACGTATCACTAAATCAGATTTAATTTCAATCTAATCATAATTAGATATATAATCGCAATTAGATCGAATATGTGTATAAAAGACAATAGGTGCTACCATTAAATAAGTAATATTATGGAAAAATGAATTGTTCGTATTTATGAATCGGATATAAATACGATCCGGATTGACACTCTGAACACCAACCCTAACATTAATATCAGTACATTAATATTACATTTACTTAAATAATGATAAAATTTTATATTTATATCAAAACAATCCTTATCCTACTTACTTGACTAAAGATTCTTAGATTATTTAATTTTTTCATCATAAATAAATGATTTTTTATGTTTTTTTAAGAAACTTAAAAGATAAATTTTGAATTTTTTTTTTGCTTGTTAAAACGAGTTTCCAAATACTTAAAACGACAATCAGAGGGCTCTACTACCAGATTAATTCTTTGGTGTAACGGAGACATGAGTGACGTGGTATCATCAATAAATTAGTAAATAACATATATGATTTAATGTGCTAATGAATGATTGGATTATTACACAGATGACGTAGTACCTCATTTGTATCGTAGATTTTCTCCTACTACCTTGTTTCTCTAAACGGCTATGTCATCAAATAAAAGCTGTTTCTTTCTCCCACGTTGGATTGGACTTTGCCATATTCGCAATTGCCACCAAAAATGGAAATCTCTTCGCACAAACTCCACCTTTATCTCTTCACTCTCTTGTCCCTTCTCTTCCTCAGCCATGCAAAGCTCAATCTCGACCGTTCAGATTACAAGGCCCTCACCATCATCCTCAAAGACTTAGGCATCGTCAACAATCAACAACGCTTCATTTCCATTAACCCATGCAACACCCCCGGTGTGTTCTGTGAGAGGAGGCTCTCAGACTCAGACAATAACACTTACGTTCTTAAAATCACTAAGCTTTTGTTAGTGTCTAGAAAGCTTACTGGGTTTCTTTCTCCCTCAATCGGACGGCTGTCAGAGCTCAAAGAGGTATCTCTAGCTAACAACAGCCTCGTTGACCAACTTCCGCCCCAAATCGTTGACTGCAAGAAACTTGAAATTCTTGACGTTCAAAACAACAAGTTTTCTGGTGAAATTCCGTTGAATTTGTCTTCGTTAATTAGCCTTCGTGTTCTCGATCTCTCAGGGAACAAGTTTTCGGGTGACTTGAGTTTCCTGAAATATTTTCCAAACCTGGAACATCTCTCTCTCGCTAACAATCTTTTTTCCGGAAAAATCCCACTTTGTATACGTTCATTTCGGAATCTCCAATTCTCTGACTTCTCTGGGAACAGTTTCCTGAAAGGTCCCGTGCCAGTGCTTAGCAAAATTGAATCCTCAGGATTTCAATATCCAAAACGGTACGTTTTGGCTGAGAATACCACTACAGGAAGCAATAGAACTTCCCCAGCTGCAGCACCAAGTTCAAGTAAACGCTCTTCCAGTGCTCAAGCTCCTGGTCCATCAGTACAGCGCCCTCGCAAGCACAAAAAAAATAAGGTAAGGAAGATAGCTGAAAGGATTTTAGGATTTCTTGGCGGAGCAGTAGCAGGTGCCATATCTGGATTTGTGTTTTATGTGCTTTTCAAGCTAATCTTGGAGGCGATAAGAGGCGGAGATAGAGATCCTGGCCCTGCAATCTTTAGTCCATTAATCAAGAAAGCTGAGGATTTAGCTTTCTTGGAAAAAGGAGACAGTCTTGATTCTTTAGTGAAAATAGGATCAGGTGGGTGTGGAGAAGTTTTCAAAGCTGAGCTACCAGGAAGCAATGGAAAGATTATTGCTATTAAGAAGATTGTTCAGCCTCCGAAGGATGCCGCAGAGTTGACTGAAGAAGATAGTAAGCTACTGAACAAGAAAATGAGGCAAATTAGGTCTGAGATTAACACTGTGGGTCAAATTAGGCACAGGAATCTTCTTCCTCTGCTGGCTCATATTGCCAGGCCTGACTGCCATTTACTTGTGTACGAATTCATGAAGAATGGTAGTTTACAAGACATTTTAAATGATGTCTCACAGGGAAGAAGAGAATTAGATTGGCTTTCTAGGCACAAGATTGCGCTGGGAGTAGCTTCCGGGCTTGAGTATCTACATATGAGTCATAGCCCTTGTATAATCCATCGAGATCTCAAGCCAGCGAACGTGCTTCTAGATGATGAAATGGAAGCCAGGATTGCAGATTTCGGTCTTGCAAAGGCAGTGCCTGATGCTCATACACATATCACGACTTCAAATGTGGCCGGAACACTGGGATACATAGCTCCAGAGTATCACCAGACGATGAAATTTACTGACAAGTGTGATATATTCAGCTTTGGGGTGGTGCTAGCTGTTTTGGTTATAGGCAAACTTCCATCTGATGACTTCTTCCAACATACACAGGAGATGAGCTTGGTTAGATGGATGAGAAATGTCATGACCTCTGAGCATCCAAAGCGCGCCATCGATTCAAAGCTCTTGGGCAATGGTTATGAGGAGCAAATGTTTCTGGTTCTGAAGATTGCTTGCTTTTGCACTTTGGATAATCGAAAGGAGAGACCTAACAGCAAGGATGTTAGGTGCATGTTGTCTCAGATCCAGCACTAGTTACCTATGTAGATATTTTTAAATGTGTGAGAATAATGCTGCTTGTGATGAACAATGAATACTCTCTTAAGTTGTATAATTGTGATCCATTCTGAATGTTAAATTTAAATCACTGGCCTTACTAAGTGGCTTGCGCCACTGTACAAACTTTGATGTCTTACAACAAAATTGTACTTTTTTTTTTTCTACACTTAACTTCTTCATTGATTAATTGCAAAAGCTTGCACATATCAAGGTATCATTTTGCATAAGAGAAATAGCAACTAGCAAGAACAACTTAATATTGGTAGTTACTAAGCATATTCTAACACACATTTAGAAAGGGAAGTTCCAGGCAAATGCACTTTAGTCATTCCCAGAAAAGGAGTAGAATAAAAGGTGTCTTCAATGCAACCAATTGAGTTTCACATTTCTGCATTTAATTGCGTCTCCTTTTATTTATTTGTATTTTTCTTGTACACGTACAAAACAGCTTTCCACAATTTCAGAAATATTCTTAGTGGGAATACTAGTGAAGATAGGACTAATTTCTAGACCTTATGATTAAAGAAAGTAGTTGGATGAAATCGCCATGACAGAATCCCTTAGAATCTATTTTCATTCTTATTTATTTATGTAATGAGAACAAAGTTACTAGCTATTTGGTTCTTCAGGTATATCATACGGCACTACAGAAAACTGGAAAGGATAATTACCAAGTCTACAGTTCCAAGGCAAAAGTTTCCACACTGACAAATAGTTGCAGAGTCAAAAGCCTCTTTTCACTATATACATTTTGAAGCCAGATCGCATTTGTGCAAACACTTTAAATAGGGATAATAAGATGATAAAAAGCTCACACATGGGGAGCAAGAAATAGTAATCACTCCAATTGTATAGTGATATAAAGAGTGAACACAACAAGCTCATTGATAGCATTACAAAGTAGCTCTCAGAAATTATAACTTCAATATTACATTTACTAATCGAAATCCCTAGTTACAAAGTGATCAACTATAGATTCTCGGACTTTAATTTGATTATCAAAGTGAAAGAAAAACAAATAGGCATCTGCGGGAATACCTCAAAAATCAAGAAGTAACTGAGGGAGAATTCTCTCCAAATGAGTTGCTTCAATTTTACTAACACCCTCTGCTTCAGCAATAGCCGCTGCACGTTGCACAGCCTCTGCAAAAAAAAAAATAACATGGAAACTTAAGAAAATCATCAAAACTTGCATCACCAAGAATGCACCCATATTTAACTTAATAGAGCAAAACCTGTAACAAAAACTCGGAGAAGTTCGCAACTCAATTTCATCGCATTAGCATTAGCTGCATTGGATAAATATTTGATAAGAGAAATGACAATTCAGCTTATGGACTCATTCAGTGTTCACAGTTCATCTGATCATAATAATAAGTCGTACCAGAAGTGGGTCGATTTTTCTTTGATGTTCCAGCTCCTGCCTGGTCCAATAAAAACTACTTAGAGACAAATTAAAGCTAGAGATATTAATGCAATACAAGAATTTGAAACTGTAAAATTTTTTATTAAAAAAAAAAATCAAAATTGATATAAATAAAAATACCTCGGATTCCATGGCATCAGTGCCTCCATTTCTCTCACGCTCTACAATTCAAAGATTCAATGAAGAGACTCAAATAAGAGAACAAAAAAGAAAAAAATCGAGGGAGAAATACAAACCGAGAGATCGTCTGGTCCATATGTGCTTGAAAATCGCGTGAATTAAATCCTAAAATATTTGAAGAACAAAAAGACATAAATAAATCAATAACATTTATAATAAGAAGAGATTATTCGTAACTGAAATGGAATTGGAAGCCTTACAGGATCAAAAGTCGCCTCTTTCTCTTCCTCCATGATTCATCGACGCAAACACCGACTTTTACATCGGGTCGGTTTATGTGTTTGATATGGGATCCTAACCCGACCGGTCTGACCGGAATGACTCAATTTATATTTTCAAAAGATTTTTTTTTTTTTTGACCCGGAAATCACCTGGGCCGGACCCTTCGGACCCAACCCAGCTGCGCAAACCGGGGGCCCAGCACGCAGCCCCAAACGCCTGCACCATGTTCAGTCAAGGGTGTAGCACAAGTGGGGAATCGAACCTTGGTCCCGGAGAACCATAGGCACAACCCACACCACCCCGCTACTGCCCCTTGAGGCAATTCAAAAGAATTTTAATTTAATTAATTGTAGGGAAAAGTACCTCAAAAAATAATCTGGTTTGGTCATTTGTGAAATTAGAAATATAGTTTTTATGATAAAAAAAATCTATCTTTTGATTTCCTCTATTATTAAAAATTGACAAAATTGATGTATATTGATGTGGCATGCACATGACTACTGACATGGCATGATGCAGAAACATGAAATGAAAAAAATATCAATTTCATGTCATCACACGCTAACGCTATTATTAGTTTTACCTAAGTGTGGCAACAAGCTTGCCGGGTTTTTTGGAAAATATTTTTTTAAAATTTTTGGAAAAAAATTTTATTTTTTGAATTTTTAATACCTAAAAATATATATATATATATATATTGATGTTTTAGTGTTGTTATATTAAACTTTAAAAAATTAGTTATAAATGTATGTATTTATAATTAAAAAACAATTTACATAATTAAGAAAATATTTGTTCTTAATAAAAACTCAGCTTGGGTCGGGCTCGGGCTTTTTTGCTTAAGCCCATCCTAAGTGTGGTACCTAAATAAAGCCTCCGGATCAGACTCGAGTTTTTCTTTCACCCTTAATTTTACCAACTTTTACTAACACATAAATTCCCATAATAATTTTTTGTTATGAAAAAAAATCACAATTTTAATTTTGGAAATGAGTGAAACCACATTTCATAATTTCCTCTAATTTAAAAAATAAAACCATTAGCAAACTAAGGTCATTCCCAACCCAAAAATCTATTTAAGTGCAACTTTTACAACATTTAACTTTTCAAATTACACCAAATATTACACACACAAAAATATTCTATAAAATATTCCACTATTTATTATTTCTCAAACATTAAAATTTCACCCATTACTTAACACCATATTACAATAAATTTAATTATATTAAATAAATGGGATACAATTCGAATAAACTTAATTAAATTATGATATAATTGTAATCAAACAAACTTAAATTAGACACCAAAATAGGAATACAATTACAATAAGTTTAATTAGATATTATAGATATATATAATTTAAGTATAATTAGAAATTGCAATGGCGTCTCCGTTTTGGCGCGGGTTGGAGTTGTTCAACTCGTAAATCCTCAACCCCAAATTCCCAAACCTAAACCTTTTTTTTTAAGTTAATAAATATTTTATGACAATCTATGTCAACAAGCCCTTATAGCTCAGTGGTAGAGCGTCAGTCTTGTAAACTGAAGGTCCGTAGTTCGATCCTGCGTGAGGGCATACTTTTGCTTTTCAACATTTCAGTCACAGCAAGATTATGCAATGGGCTCACAAAAAGTGGACATGTTATGATAACTTGAGGTTCACGTTTTTTAGTAATTATTATTTAGTTTAAAATTCGTTCCAAAAAAATAGAAATTGAAAATTTTCAATTTTTTTTTTCACTATTCAATATTGAAGAGTGGTTTATCTCTCTTCAAATATTATTATATAATATTTTATAATTTTAATATCACCTAAAATCATATAAGTAAAGTGGTTCTCTTTAATTTGATTAAAATAATATAACCTTGTTTTTATTTGGAGAGTATTTTGGAATAGATTTAATTTTTTTCACTCTTCAAATTGTTACATAGGTAATCAAATAGGTATTTGAAAAGTGAATTTAGATGATTTTTTTTTTTGGAATTGTTCTAACACACCATTACGTCAAGTATCATATTTTTTGGGAAATTTACAAAAATAGCCAAAAATAACTTTTCCATTTGTCAAAATAAACCACAACGTTTGGTTTTTGCAAAAATATCAAATTTCTCCGAAGTATTGAGGCTAAAGTATGTTGTGTTCTTATGAGATATGAGGTCAGCTTTGAGGACTAGCATGGCGATTGGTCCCCCAAGTTTACCATAGCACGTAGGGAATGAAAACAACTTTGAGGTACTACAGTAGCCTTGAGTTTGCATATCATGGGAAATGGATATTTTCCCATGGCATTTGTCGCCCATAAAAAGAGTTAGAGGTGCATAGCACGGGCTGTTGGGGTTTTAGAGCGGGCGCAGCGAAAGCTCGCGGTTCGGGTGAAATCGTAATTTTAAAATTTTTTAAATTACCGAATAAATTATTCAATATCTAATATGAATAATTCATTCATATTTCACCTAAACATATTTATTTGATATCAAATAACGACATAAATAGTTAAGAAACATCGCGAAATTTTTACGAAAATGTTTTTCCGTAAAATGGCATAAAACGTGTTTTGACCGAACCGACTACCCAATGCACATGGGGGCTGCCCAGGACAGCCCCAACAGTACTAGGGCAGTTCATGGGCTGCCTGAAAAGTGATCAATTCACTGTTTGGGCAGCCGTCACCCGGTTAGCTCAAAAGTCACCTGGTAAAACCGTTTTTCATCGTTTTCGCATATTTCAACTCCGAAAAAGTTTCCGGCAATTGTTCCAACACCCAAAACACATCCAATACATTTATATGACATAATTTTCATCACCATAAAAATAGTTTTTCCAGATCTGATCCAGAGGACAAAAATATCAAATTTTCATGCTTTAATCTAATTTTCTCAACATTAATCAAATTAATCACAGCACCAATCCAAGCCACCACCAATGAAGCACCCAAGAACAATTCTAGGCATTACAAGAGTGATCATAACACTCTAGAATGGCAACATATCATCAAATGATCAAACTGAACAAATATTACAATAATATCATTCAATATCACTTCACACATGCACCAAGCCTTCCATTTCATCCTCCAAATCAAAAAGCCCCAAATTCTTAAGAAAAGAAGAAACCCTAGAATCTATCTAGATGATCAAGAAACAAGAAACAAGAAACATGCTTTCTAAGCTGAGGGATATAAATAATTACCTTTAATTCTCCTAATTCCTTAAGCCTTTTTCTTGATTTTCTTCAATTTCTTCCTCGAATCACCAAGCAAATTTGGAGATGTATTTGGAGGATATATTTCGGCCATGCTAAGCCAAGTGAAGGAGAAAACAAAATTTTCTAATCTAAAAAACAAGCTTGATCGACTTTTGGGGGGCATTTTAGTCAATTTTATAATTTAATTCAATTAAATTAAAGTAAACTTTATGTTAGCAAATCAAATTTACACACCTAAAGTTTAATTAAAACATGCCACATGTATCAATAATAATTAGCCATATAACATAACAATTATGAAATATAGATATCATTTAATTATTTAAATATTTAACATTTAAATATCTAAATAATTAATTAATATTATTATTATATATGTATTTTTATTTACATTATATAACAAATACATATATTAAAAGCATGTGTCAAAGTCTCATTTGACAATTAATTAATATGTATCAAATCAAATTTTGTATCAAATACAAATACATATTAATTATTAATTGACCAAAATTCCTTAAAGCATGTGTTTTCGTTTAACAGTTTAAACGATTCGAATTAACTCATTTAATCCGGTGAAGTATTATGAATAACCTGTATTATTCATAATGTGTTGCCCAAATGCTCAACAAGTACACTTCATATTGTGGACTCTCTAAGCTTAGGTTTATCCGTCATGAAATCAAATTTCGTGTCCATAATTCATTCACTCATGAATTATGACGACCACTGATAATCTCGCTAAAATATGCAAGTCCAGGTCATTGCATACGTATAATCCCTCTGTCACAGGCTATCCATATTATACCTGGGATATAAATAAGAACGTCAAATCCTTATGGTATAATATAGTCGACTTTCAAATTTACGATCTCTAAATAACACTCTGAACTCGCTTCCGAAGTTATACCACATCCATGGATTTACTAGATTGCAAACACGTGTAGGATACCTATACCATGTACACAGGACTGGCGGATTCTATCTTGATACGCACTGGATATCATGAGCATCAGTCCACACCCAACGAACATGCGGATGTCTGATCTAAATAGACCGATGATGTGACTGCCATCAAAGTGTGGGGGATAACTCATATATTCACTGTGGTATCTCAAGTCGAAGGACCAATATACTCGCTCAACTCGAGAAGATTCCTATTGACGTTGGTGTACCATCTATTAGGAAATCTTCAGTGAGTCGTTCAGTGTTTATCAAATAAACACCTGCATGTCTATACGAGTCTCCTGAGACTCATGGTTCATTGGGATAAACCATCGGACCAAGTCACGATATACGACATGTACTGGTCTCAACAGATTTTACTAACCGACCGGTGTTAGTAAATCTTGACCGGGAACTTTATTTAAGGATATACAATTTATAGTGACGCTTCCCAATGTCAATTACAAACTACGTTGTAACTGCGCACTACATTGTAAATCCTAGGGTATTTGTCTAATATACATGTATCACTAAACCAGATTTAGTTTCAATCTAATCATAATTAGATATCTAATCGTAATTAGATCGAATATGTATATAAAACACAAGAGGTGCTACCATTAAATAAGTAATATTATGGAAAAATGCATTGTTCGTATTCATGAATCAGACATAAATACGATCCGGATTGGCACTCCGAGCACCAACCCTAACACGGGCAAGGCTCACGGGCCTCCGTGGCATTTGTAGCCACGGGTTTGAATAGCATGGGGAGAGATATTTCTCCCATGGCATTTGCCGCTCATAGAGAGAGTTGAAGGTGCATAGCACATGCAGGGCTCATGGGCCTCCATCGCGTTTGTAGCCAATGGATGTGCCTAGCATGGAGAAAGGGAATGCTCTCATGGTGTTGTTCATCCATTCTCGGATCTGTAGGAGCATAACATAGGGAAGACTATAGGGCCTCCATATCATTTGCAGACTCGGGACCTGCCTAGTATGGGGAGAAAAATGCCCTAATGGAGTTGGTCGCCCCCTGATCTATAGCTCAGTTCGCTCGAGAAATTTGGACTGTGAGGTTCAAAATTATTTTTGTTGGTAACGTGGGACACGACACTACTTCAGTTGCCTCGATGTTTTGGGTTGGTACAGAGTGCGTGATACGTCACCCCGTTACACTTGTCATTTTTTTATGTTTTTTGTGCAATCTGGTATGAGACGTCATTGACAGTGCTTGTGGAGATGACTTGAGGTTGAAAATCTTCCCTATAAAGTCTTTATGAGTTGAATGGCTCGGGGTTGGATATGTCCCACCGAAGCCTTATATTATGTGAAAATGGCGTAATGAGGGATCATTCCCTTGTGTTCAAGTTTTTTGAATGGCTCAAGGTTGGATACGTCCCACATATGCTTTATGTTATGTGAAAATAACACAATAAATGAGCATTCTCTTATGTCTAAGTGATTATGTTGGCTCGGGGTTAGATTAGTTCCACTGAGGCCTTATTGTATCTATCGGTATCAGGGCGGAGGTTCTCCCACATGGCCTTGATAGATTAGCATAAGGAATGACCATTCTCTTGTGGCCAAGTGATTATGTTGGTTTAGGGTTGGATTCGTTCCACCGATGCCTTATTGTATCTATTAGCACGAGGTCAAAGTCTCGGGATAGTCTTATGGCCTTACTAAATTGGCATAGTAAATGATCATTTTCTTGTGGTCAAGTGATTACGTTGGCTCGGGATTGGATTCGTTTTACTGAGGACTTATTGTATCTATTGGTATAGGTCAGAGTTTCTCCCACATGACCTTGTTAGATTGGCGCAATGAGTGATCATTCCCATGTGGCCAAGTGATTATGTTGGCTCAAGATTGGATTCGTTCAACCGATGTCTTATTGTATCTATTAGCACGAGGTCAAAGTCTCTCCCTCATGACTTTGATTGAATGACACAATGAGGGACCATTCCTTTGTGTCCTAGTGTATTGAGCGGCTCTGGGTCAAATTAGTTCCACTGAGGCTTTGGTATAATGAATGGTGAGGGGTTGGAATACCTCCCCTCCGAACATACTAAGACGAGCATCACGGAGGGCCAAGTTCCCTCAGTATTTCTGTTATGAATAATTTTGGGTTAGAGTTTCTCTCACAAGATCCTGCCAAAGTAAACGACATATAAGGTTAAGCGCCCTCGGGATTGGGAATGAACATGGTGAGTTAGCAGAAGAATGGAGATGAGGAATCCAGCCTCAGAATATTTACTAAGTACTAACTAATGTAGACTCATGTCGGCCTAAAAGAGTTGGATGATGGCCTCAGGGCATCAAATTGTCCTCCAAGAGGATGGATCGATTTGTGGGTTATTTGAGTATGGGACCACGGCGAAGGGTTCATTTAAAGAGGTTCAGAATTTTTCACAAGGTTAGAAAAATGAATTGAAGATCGGGTCAGTAAATGAAAAATGCAAGAATCAATAGTAAATAAGCAGTAAGAAGGAATGAAAATGAGTCAATCGGTTAGTCAATCTTTACCTGACTGCTTTTCAACTGGTGAAGAGATGCTCGAGATGAGACCATCATTGGTGAAGGAGGAATGGCTCAAGATGTCTCTGTAATGACTTGTAAACTGAGATGTAAACTTCACCATCGCCTAAACCTTGCGATGAACTTTGGGAGGATCGCCACTATATGCTACAAAGGGAAATATTATGTTAGTGAAAAACATAAGGGAGTAAGGAAGAAATGTTCAGAGGGTCGGGACGTTACCTCTAACTCCGAAGACGGTCGACACCACTATTTCATGACTTCGATGAACTGATGTCGGCCCATGCTCCCCCACCCCAAAACCATTTTTCCTTAAAAATGTTGTTGGTCACTAAGAGGTTTGTGGTCAAAGATTTCCTTTCGGCGTAGAGGGACAGATAATACCAACTCCTTCGGGTTGGTATTCATTCGGTAAACTCTCTTCACATCTTCAACTGATAGTTCTTCTAGCTTGGCTTGGCTCCAAATCACATAGAGTCCGGCTAATACCTTCCATCAGTTTACGTTAAGCTGACACGGGTCTAGGTGTATTGCAGCCAGCATCTTAGCAAAATACCCTTGCATTGGCAGGCATAGACCCACATCGAAGATGTCATGCATATGGAAACCTGACCACCATTTGGTCGACTTGCCAAATCATCCTCATTTGGAACGTTCAGGCTAACCAACTCGGGATACTGAATCTCTTCCTTAGATGATCTAGTTCAGCCTTGGTGATGGTTGACATATTGTCCATGTCTAAGTTGACGAAGTCTAAGACGGGAGGTGTAGGCTCGAGGCGGGCTGCTCTTTTACAATATGATTGGTTTGCTTCTTCCAATGGGGTCGGTGTTGGGCAGTAGTCACTGAGTCCCACCGATTCTGAGCTTCCTACTTCAACTTCCTCGGTTGGGCGTGGGGCGGGTGCTTCGAGGGGCAAGACGTTGAGTGGAATCGCAGAAGAGGATTCAGAGTCTGACATACCTAAGAAGTGACCCGTGGATGAAGATGTTGGGGTTTTTGGCGAAGGGCGCAACGGAAGCACGATTCAGGTGAAATCGTAATTTAAAACTTTTTCAAAATACCGAATAAATTATTCAATATCTAATATGAATAATTATTCATATTTCACCTAAAACTATTTATTCAATATCAAATATCAACATAAATAAGGTTTAAAATCGCGAAACTTTTACGAAAATCATTTTTCCGTAAAATGACGCAAAATACGTTTTTGACCAAATCGACCACTCGAAACTTATGGGGACTGCCCATGTCAGCCCCAATAGTGTTAGGGCAGTTCATGGGCTGCCCGAACAGTGACGAACTCACTGTTTGGACAGTCGTCACCCGGTAACGCCATTTTTGGCCGTTTTCGCTTATTTCAACTCTGAAACACTTTCCGGTAATTGTTCCAACTCTCAAAACACATCCATTACATTCATATGACATAAAATTCATCACATAATTTCTAGTTTTACAGGATCTAATCCAGAAATTAAAAATTCTAATTTTCATACTTTAAATCCAAATTTTCAAAATTAATCTAATTAATAATAACACCAACCAAAGTCACCACATATGAACAACCCAAGAAAAATTCTAGGTGTCACAAGAGTGTTCATAACACTCTAGAATAGCAACTCATCAACAATTGATCCAATTGGATAATAATTACACTAATTACTTCCAAAACCACTTCACACATGCAATTCACTTCCATCTCCATCATCCACAAACCAAAGCCCCAAAAATTCAGATTTGAAGGAACCCTAGAAAATTTCTAAATCATCAAGAAACAAGAAATCAAATTTCTAAGCTTAGGGTAAAGTAGATTACCTTTTAATCTCTTGAAATCCCAAACTTTTTCCTTAATTTTCCTTCAATTTTCCTTGGATTCTTTAAACTATTTTGGAAACCCATTTTTTTCTTTGTATTTTCGGCAATGGTGTGGAATGAGGAAGAATAAAATAATTTTCTAATTTATTTCCTCTTTGGCCGACAATAAGGGGCAATTTTGTCCTTTTCAAAATTTAATCAAATTAAATTAAATTAAAAAAATCTTTGGGAAGCGATCCAATAGATCTCTGGATATGTTGGCAGTAAATACGGTCATCGGACTATCCGAACACGTGCGTACCCGGTACCACATTCTTACTGATTTACAAGACATGGTTGGATTCTAGCAAAGCACCGTGCCTACCCAATTCTCCAGAAATATTCAACGAAGAATATTCAAAGACTCACGATGAATTTTAAAATATAGTTTTCAACACATCAAATAGAATATCTTTGAACCATTCAAAATATTATATCCGCGTTTCATCAGAAACATATTAAAAGTTCTTGAACAATTCAAGACATTCAATATATATTCTTTTAGAAACTCGCAACTAAGTCATGACAATTCATCAACAAAGTTACGGAGTAAAGAAAACTATACAAGGCAATTTCTAATTCATTAAACTACACACATCCAATGTATTAGTTTAATAAATCGGTGGTCCAATGACAATCAACGGTTAAATGAGATTTAATCTTAACCTTAATACAATATTCATTAAATGGATAAGTGTAGGCACTGCATTTTTGCATATAAGTCCCTTTGATGAGTCTCATTTGGAGGCACTACCTTTTAAGTCACGGAAGTCACGGGAAACGGACGTTGGAAGGGGAAATTCAGAATAGGCATGTCATCAAGTTCATTTCACAAGTTCACTGTTTTCGTTCGTGCTGTGTTCGTGCCCACGTTCGAACATCAGACAGATTGCGGGCGTTCGTGTAGCGTTCGATGAGGCGTTCGAACGGCGTCGGTATTTCTGGTTTTGCTGCTAGCCTCACACCTAAGCCCAATTAGCCCACCAAAGCCCATAAAACACATCCAAATTAATAAAACACATATTTAACACATGGGGAATTAAATAAAATCTAAAAATCACATACCACATTAAAATAAATATCAAATAAAATCATGCCTAATTAAAATCAATCAAGATTATTTTATACCAAACTAAACAAATAGTATGCCTAATCCAAACAAATTAAATATATTAACTTCATAATTAACCAAATCTTGTCCCCCCTCAATCTTTTGTTTTCCTTGTTTGACACCAAATCAAATCCCCTTTAAATGCCAAATCTTTTTCCTTGTCAAGCAAGATTTAGCCCTACCCCCTTTACCTATAAAAAGAACCCTTCACCGCACATCTAAACCCCTAGCATATTGATATAAACCACAAAAATTCCGCAAGGCATTGACACCCTAGCTCATTCACACAGAAAACTGTTAGTTCATTCACACAAGAAAAGACCCAAGCTCATTGACACAACCAAACTCACACACACAACCCTCACAAATCAAACACACAGCCGAGACACATAAACACCAGCCACCCACTCCAACAAAACACCAAAAATAGTAATCCCAAACAGCCTTTTTACCTCACCAAAACAGCCCTCAAGTCACTCCCAAACAGCGGCCCAAATAACATCTAAACAACAGCCCCTTTAACCGCAAATACAGGAGTCTAAAACACCAATAATAGCGATCAAAATACAGCAGTAAATCAGCAGTACGACAGCAGCAAAATAGCAGCAAAACAGGGAGAATGACGGCTCAAAACAGTGAGACAACGAACGAGAGCAGTGAACCGGAGGAGTTGTGGAGCGCTAGCCCCTTCCGACGATCGTGTACCGTACGTCCGAGAGTTGATTTAAAAGGTTAGACCTGAGGGCACTCTTTCTATTTACTGCCATTCGATTTTTTTATTGTTTTATTTCGCATGAGAGTCGTTTATGGATGCATGTTGTGGTTTTAAATATGAATGAAAATGTGTCGCCTCTTGTGGTATATCGGATGGAAACCCGAACATAAATTTCATAGCCGATTCCGAAAGGACGGTAGTATGATCTGTACTCGGGATACAACTCCACGTACCACTCGAGTAAACGACGTATATTTCGTTTTATGTCGTTTTGATGTGTTTATTATTCGTTATTTAATTTCTGCATGTTAATCGTTTGCGTAATGATATGATCGAGCGCATGGGCTTAGTAAGTTGGATTAAAGGTCCCATATTTTGAGGGGTTAAAACCCTTTACCACGATGCTTTGCCGCGCCGGTTGATGTATATTCGGTTGAATGTAAGATGTGTTCAATCAGGTATACGAAGTCCGATATCGTTTCTTTTATTTCTTATATGCATTGTGAGATAAAGCGCATGGGCTTAGTAAGTGCGATTAAAGGTCCTCTATTTTGAGAGGTTAAAATCCTTTACCACGATGCTTTGCCGCGCCGGATGATGTATATTCGATTGGATGTGAGATATGTTCAATCGGATACATGAAGTCCGATATCATTGTCTTCACCTTTTTACATGTATTGTTTTGTTTGCGCATAGGCTTAGTAAGTGCGATTAAATGTCCTCTATTTTTAGAGGTTAAAATCCTTTACCACGATGTTTTGCCGCGCCTTTTAGCCCGTTATTATTGATTATGTGTCATCTATTCATCCGTTCACGTATGTGTCATGTTGTTTATTGCATTTTGGGGGTCACTACTGTAACCCCGTTTGAACGCGTTTACGAACGTCATACGAACGTGAGCATTCTGTTTCCTTTCCGTTCGAACGCGTTTACGAACGCTACTCAAACGCGAACATTCTGTTTACCATTCGAACGCGTTTACGAACGCTACTCGAACGTGCATGCATTTGTTTCATCAGGTCTGGTACCGTTCGAACGCGTTATCAAACGCCACACGAACGAGAACCTTCTGTTTACCGTTCGAACGCGTTTACGAACGCGCACCCACTGAACTGAGTCTTTTTCATCAGATTTCGTGCATAATTGTCCCTAGTAACTATCCCTTCGTATGATGAACCCGATTGCTTCTATGTATTACGCAAGATTGTGTATGTGTCGTTCATCTGTATTCCCCACATGTATGAGTACAATGTGTTTATTAACTTGTATGCTTGTCGTATGTTAATTTATCTTTATGTATGCAAATTGAGACATAAATTACATGCAAATAGGCTGTATGCAAATTCGGATATGTGTTACATGTAAATTTAGATGAACTTGTTGATGTATGCATGTGAACTTAGAGGTAAATCATCCTTGGAAATACGTTGCTTAGGCTTGGTTAGATTATTGCACAAATCATTTTATTACAAATGGCATAAGTAAGGGACCATTTCGAACCCAATGGTTTGAGGTCTTCCCTTACGAGGGGTGAGTGCGGCCTTAAATCTCATTTTCCTGGTTCACACCGGGTGGCGACTCCATTATTCTCTGGTTTAGTCCTCTGCGGGCTACTCTATACTCCCAATCGGGTCGCGAGCCCTGGACAGCATGCCTCGCCCAGTTTCTGTGTCCCACAGTCTGGCGACTCCACTGGGGATAGAGAATCGGCCCGAAATAATGTTTTGTAATATTATGATTTGTGCTTCAATTAACTGTGTTTACTGTGGGTTAAAAGGGGTTTAATCAAAGGCACTTTTAAGGCTAGGTAATGGTTTGATGTTTTCCCTCATTCACTACCTTTCTATAAGGAAAAGCTGTGAAGGCACCTAGACAATCACTTACTTGTGGCCTATTGTGATGGTCTAATTTGAAAGACTCGTTGTTTATTCATGTCACCAAGCGATAAGAGCCTAAGAGGCTAGGGTACTTAAGAGAGCCTCGCTCCACCCTCCCTCTGGGGAATCTACAATGGGAAATCCATTTGACAGTCAGTCACATACCATAACTCGTTGGCACGTACTGTAAGGTATAAAAAAGGTGCGCTCACTTGGTCGCTCGAACCCTTGAGTGGGGAGACCTAGTTGTGGGCAATCCTTCGCCAGCGAGAGTCTTTGTCTACACTCCCGCAAACCCACAAGTAGACCGGGGTCATATGGCCTATAGCAATTATTTCCTTGTGCTTGTGGACCATCCTCCTTTGGATACAGTTGGGCTTCTTGTCAGAAAAATGAACTTGTTAGGCCATTTAAACTGGGACGAGTTCGTATCCTATGACAATTGGGCCAAAAGCTTCTGAAATGTTGATAGGCCACTCTGTAGAAATTATTTCTGTATGCTTGTGTTTGGGAACATTGTCGTTTGGATCCATTTTGACCTTTTGTCATGAGATATGGGCTTGTTGGGCCATTTTAACTGGGACAGGTACGTATCTTATGATGATTGGGCCAAAAGCTTCTAAAACGCCAATGGGCCATTATATGTTTGTGTTTATGAACATTATCATTTGGATACAGTTGGACTTCTTGCCATGAGATGTGAACTTGTTGGGTCATTTAAACTGGGACGAGTTCACTCCTATGACAGTCAGCCCAAAAGCTTCTAAAATGATGATAGGCCGATTTGTGTGAAAATTTTAATGAGTTGATATATTTCTTGTATCGCACGTATCTCATGCATCTCATGCATACATACATCATGTTAACTCTCTTGTCTCAAAAGAGCCATCATATATATCTGTTGGGTTAGGGAAAATGGAAGACTTGTTAAAAGGCCAATAGCAAACATGAGCGAATCAGAGAATGAATCATCCCGTATGGATCAGTTTGAGAACAGTCTCACCAAGATTATTGAACAGTTACAAGCCTTGACCGCTGTTGTGGCTAATATTGTTATGCCCCGTGCTGGGGGAAATTCTGAGAATGTGAGGCGCGAGGAGCTCTGAATGGGTTGGGGGATGATATCCCCGCTTTTGATGACGACATGGCAGAGTATGCAACATGCGGAGTGATTGGGTCTCAGGCAGAATTTCAGAAGCTCCGAGATCAGGTAGAATCGGTTACCCGCAAAATGAGGGGTAAACATGAAGACTTGTTGGAGTATGAGGCGTTGACCTTCGAAGAACAGCTGTCAGCTCAGTTCAAGATACCTGATATGGCTAAGTTCAACGAGAATGGGGACCCGAGGGTCCATCTGCGGCAATATGTCTCAATGATGAATTCAGTGGGCCTATCACAGCGCCAAGTCCAAAAGATGTTTGGGATGTCACTCGAGGGAGCACCTGTAGTATGGTATCACAGCCTTGAGAAAAAAAGGTTAAAGAAGATTGGAAGGAACTAGCTGATACTTTTCTGAAGCAGTATGTCACAGACCTAGAGATTGACTTGTCGCTCCGCGACTTGGAGAATACCAAGTAGAAGCCAGAAGAAAGCTTCAAGGAGTATGTAGACCGCTGGAGAAGCCAGCTTCTGAAAATGCAGACTCGGCCCTCTGAGAAGGACCAGATTAAAATGATCATCAATGGCACTAAGCCCTCGATCAATGGTAAGTTGAGGAGAATGACCTCAATGATTGCAGATTTTCGACAGTTGAGGGAAACTGTCATGGATATAGAGGAAGAAGATGATGAAAACAAAAAGTTTTATGGCCATAATAGAAGAACTTTTGGGGGGCCTTCTGAGACCAAGCCTGCTACTGCTGAGGTCGCTACTGTCAAGAACAGGCGATTCTCCAATCTTGGTAGACCTTTGTCAAAGGTGCTTGAAAAGTTGAAGGGACAATGACTCTTAAAACCCTTAGAGCCTAAACCACTTCCAGATCCTATACCACCCAACCTTGACCTAAGCTTGTATTGTCACTTCCATCAGAGGAGAGGCCATGAAACTGACAGTTGCACCCGCCTTAGGCATGAAATCCAAAACCTCATCGATGCCCATAAAATACCTGATACTGAGAAAGAACAACCCAACACACATCGGAACCCCCTACCAAATTACCACTCCGTTCCACCACCCACTTACATGATCAACTCCGGCCTGCCCGAAACCTTTGTCCTCCAAACTCTCAACCACCGGGCTTCTTGCATTGAGATAAAGGATAACAGTGAAGAACCATAGGGCAAGGAAGAAGGCAATGTTGCAAATGATGAAGTTATCCCTCCTAGTTTATTTGATCCTGCATTTTTAATACAGACATTGACTTAGTCTACATATTCGAATCATTTTCTTAAATGATAATAAAGACGTTCATTTCGCTGAATCTCTTCTGCAATATGAGTATATTTGAGAAAATCATTCAACCTTGGTATTATGAAATTCAGTGATGTTTAGAACACGGGGAATCTTCGGAAGCAACAACAGTACAGTCAGTTTCAGAAATGAATCAGTATCAGCTTGGGGGCAAGGCCCACATTAGCATCAGTATAGGGGCTGAGGCCCACATCAGTTACAGTTTAGGGGCTGAGTCCCAGGGCCGAGGCTCACATCAGCATCAGTTTGGGGATGATTCCCAGGGCCGATGCCCACGTCAGTATCAGCTTGGGGGCGAGGCCCACATCAGTATCAGCTTAGGGGTCGAGGCCCACATCAGCATCAGTTTAGGGGGTGAGGCCCACATCAGTTTCAGTTTTGGGGATAAGTCCCAGGGCCGAGGCCCACATCAGTTTCAGTTTGGGGATGAGTCCCAGGGTCGAGGCCCACATCAGCATCAATTTGGGGATGAGTCACAGGGCCGAGGCCCACATCAATATCAGCTTGGGGGCGAGGCCCACATCAGTATCAGCTTGGGGCCGAGGCCCACATCAGCATCAGTTTAGGGGCGGAGTCCCAGGGCCGAGGCCCACATCAGTTTCAGTTTGGGGATGAGTCCTAGGGCCGAGGCCCACATCAGCATCAGTTTAGGGGCTGAGTCCCAGGGCCGAGGCCCACATCAGCATCAATTTAGGGGCTGAGTCTCAAGGCCGAGGCCCACATCAGTTTCAGTTTGGGGATGAGTCTCAGGGCCGAGGCCCACATCAGCATCAGTTTGGGGATGAGTCCCAATGCCGAGGCCCACATCAGTATCAGCTTGGGGGCGAGGCCCAAATCAGTATCAGTTTGGGGGCGAGGCCCACATTATCAGCATCAGTTTAGGGGCTGAGGCCCACATCAGTATCAGCTTGGGGCGAGGCCCACATCAGCATCAGCATCAGCTTAGGGGCCGAGGCCCACATCAGCATCAGTTTAGGGGCTGAGGCCCACATCAGTTTCAGTTTTGGGGATGAGTCTCATGGCCGAGGCCCACATCAGTTACAGTTTGGGGACGAGTCCCAGGGGCGAGCCCACATCAGCATCAGTTTGGCCGAGTATGGCACTCCGAAAGTGGAGCATGGTTCGAAAATGGACTACTTTCACATCTCGCCGAAAATAGCACTCCAAAAATGGGGCACGGTTCGGAAATGGACCAATGAAGGCCTAACCCATCGGAATATGATACATATACATGCATACATGCATACATATCACATACATGCAATGTTTGTTTTGTGTTCGCAGGTTTGTAGCGGCAAAGACCATCTCATCAAATAACGGTTCAAAAATGAGCCACATTCTCGCACAGCACGGTTCAGAAATGGACCGCTACCACAACAGATGCCGAAAATGGCGCCCCAAAATGGAGCACACACAGCAAATGCCGAAAATGGAGTTCCAAAATGGAGCACACACAACAGATGTCAAAAATGGCATTCCAAAATGGAGCACACACAGCAAAGGCCGAAAATGGCATTCCAAAATGGAGCACCCACAACAGATGCCGAAAATGGCGTTCCAAAATGGAGCACACACAGCAAAGGCCGAAAATGGCGTTCCAAAATGGAGCACACACAGCAAATGCCGAAAATGGTGTTCCAAAATGGAGCACACACAACAGATGCCGAAAATGGCGTTCCAAAATGGAGCACACAAAGCAAAGGCCGAAAATGGCATTCCAAAATGGAGCACCCACAACAGATGCCGAAAATGGCGTTCCAAAATGGAGCACACACAGCAAAGGCCGAAAATGGCTTTCCAAAATGGAGCACACACAGCAAATGCCGAAAATGGCCTTCCAAAATGGAGCACACACAACAGATGCCGAAAATTGCGCTCCATAAATGGAGCACGGTTCGGGAATGAACCAGGGGTCGCAGCACCTCACCACCAAATCAACTCAACACATGGCAAGTCAAGTGGCAGCTGGCGAGCCAGGTAAGTGAAAATGCATTGCATAACTTTGATAGGATTGTCACTGTTACACATTACACAAGTCCCATCAAAGTAGGGGCGACTGTAGGCACTGTATTTTTGCATATAAGTCCCTTTGATGAGTCTCACTTGGAGGCACTACCTTTTAAGTCACGGAAGTCACGGGAAACGGACGTTGGAAGGGGAAATTCAGAATAGGCATGTCATCAAGTTCATTTCACAATTTCACTATTTTCGTTCGTGCTGCGTTCATGCCCACGTTCAAACGTCAGGCAGATTACGGGCGTTCGTGTAGCGTTCGATGAGGCGTTCGAACGGCGTCAGTATTTCTAGTTTTGCTGCTAGCCTCACACCTATGCCCAATTAGCCCACCAAAGCCCATAAAACACATCCAAATTAATAAAACACATATTTAACACATGGGGAATTAAATAAAATCTAAAAATCACATACCAAATTAAAATAAATATCAAATAAAATCATGCCTAATTAAAATCAATCAAGATTATTTTATACCAAACTAAACAAATATTATGCCTAATCCAAACAAATTAATTATATTAACTTCCTAATTAACCAAATCTTGCCCCCCCTCAATCTTTTGTTTTCCTTGTTTGACACCAAATCAAATCCCCTTTAAATGACAAATCTCTTTCCTTGTCAAGCAAGATTTAGCCCTACCCTCTTTACCTATAAAAAGAACCTTTCACCACACATCTAAACCCATGGCATATTGATACAAACCACAAAAATTCCGCAAGGCATTGACACCCTAGCTCATTCACACAAGAAAAGACCCAAGCTCATTCACACAACCAAACTCACACACACAACCCTCACAAATCAAACACACACCCGAGACACATAAACACCAGCCACCCACTCCAACAAAACACCAAAAACAGTAATCCCAAACAGCCCATTTACCTCACCAAAACAGCCCCAAGTCACGCCCAAACAGCTGCCCAAATCACATCTAAACAGCAGCCCCTTTAACCGCAAATACATGAGTCTAAAACACCAATAACAGTGATCAAAATACAGCAGTAAATCAGCAGTACGACAACAGCAAAATAACAGCAAAACAGGGAGAACGACGGCTCAAAACAGTGAGACAATGAACGAGAGCAGTGAACCGGAGGAGTTGTGGAGCGCTAGCCCCTTCCGACGATCGTGTACCGTACGTCCGAGAGTTGATTTAAAAGGTTAGACATGAGGGCACTCTTTCTATTTACTGCAATTCATTTTTTTATTGTTTTATTTCGCATGAGAGTCGTTTATGGATGCATGTTGTGGTTTCAAATATGAATGAAAATGTGTCGCCTCTTGTGGTATATCGGATGGAAACCCGGACATAAATTTCATAGCCGATTCCGAATGGACAGCAGTATGATCTATACTCGGGATACAACTCCACGTACCACTCGAGTAAACGACGCATATTTTGTCTTATGTCTTTTTGATGTGTTTATTATTCGTTATTTAATTTCTGCATGTTATTCGTTTGCGTAATGATGTGATCGAGCGCATGGGCTTAGTAAGTTGGATTAAAGGTCCTCTATTTTGAGGGGTTAAAACTCTTTACCACGATGATTTGCCGCTCCGGTCGATGTATATTCGGTTGAATGTAAGATGTGTTCAATCGGGTATACGTAGTCCGATATCGTTTCTTTTATTTCTTATATGCATTATGAGATAAAGCGCATGGGCTTAGTAAGTGCGATTAAAGGTCCTCTATTTTGAGAGGTTAAAATCCTTTACCATGATGCTTTGCCGCGCTGGATGATGTATATTCGATTGGATGTGAGATATGTTCAATCGGATACATGAAGTCCGATATCATTGTCTTCACCTTTTTACATGTATTGTGTTGTTTGCGCATGGGCTTAGTAAGTGCGATTAAAGGTCCTCTATTTTGAGAGGTTAAAATCCTTTACCACGATGATTTGCCGCGCCTTTTAGCCCGTTATTATTGATTAGGTGTCATCTATTCATCCGTTCATGTATGTGTCATGTTGTTTACTGTATTTTGGGGGTCACTGTTGTAACCCCGTTCGGACGCGTTTACGAACGCCATACGAACGTGAGCATTCTGTTTCCTTTCCGTTCGAACGCGTTTACGAATGCTACTCAAAAGAGAACCTTCTGTTTACCGTTCGAACGCGTTTACGAACACTACTCGAACGTGCATGCATTTTTTTCATCAGGTCTGGTACCGTTCGAACGCGTTATCAAACGCCACACGAACGAGAACCTTCTGTTTACCGTTTGAACGCGTTTACGAACACGCACCCACTGAACTGAGTCATTTTCATCAGATTTCGTGCATAATTGTCCCTAGTAGCTATCCCTTCGTATGATGAACCCAATTGCTTCTCTGTATTACGCAAGATTGTGTATGTGTCGTTCATCTGTATTCCCCACATGTATGAGTACAATGTGTTTATTAACTTGTATGCTTGTCGTATGTTAATTTATCTTTATGTATGCAAATTGAGACATAAATTACATGCAAATTCAGATATGTGTTACATGTAAATTTAGATGAACTTGTTAATGTATGCATGCGAACCTAGGGGTAAATCATCCTTGGAAATACGTTGCTTAGGCTTGGTTAGATTATTGCGCAAATCATTTTATTACAAGTGGCATAAGTAAGGGACCTTTCCGAACCCAACGGTTTGAGGTCTTCCTGATAAGTGTGGTTTATACCCACTTATTCCAATATTTTTAGCTTACTGTTTTGTTATAATTCGAGATATTTAATATCATTTATAATTTATTTTATGTTTTATTTATAGGAGCATTAATATATGGATCGAGGAACAATTGCACGTGTTTTGGGAACTTTCGGGGAACACAGGACGACCACGGGAGCATTGACAAATCATCAGGAGCCATTGCGCTAGTAGCAGTGATAAAGCTCATACATTCTCCCGAGAAGATGGCGCCACGGCGCCAATAATCCTTCACAATTAGGCGCCATGGCGCCTGAATTGAATGAAAGAAACAAACTGGCGCCACGGCGCCAGTTAGTGTGAAGAGAATAGGCGCCATGGCGCCAGTAGAAATTGAAAAAGGTGGCGCCACGGCGCCTTCCCAATATGCAACCCTCATACATTTTCCCGAGGATTCAGCGCCCCGGCGCCCACTTACAAGCTGCAGCAATCCGGAAGAATACACGCGCATTCCAGGAATTAAATTTTAGGGTTTTTAATAATCCTAATGCTACCCAAAGACTCCCAACCTCAACTATAAATATAACATTACATCCAACACTCAAAGGGAGGCTAATACAGAGCACAAAACACGAAATTACATATTTTTAGAGATCCAATGAGAGGATTGAAGAGCGACAAGAGGAGATTAAGGTGGTGACATCCGGAGAGGAAGAGATTCAATTCGGGTTTTATCTTCTTATTTCTTTCTTAAAACTCTAATGATTTCCATTAAATTCGTGGCTTGATTATTTATTGTTTTATCTTTTGTCATGAATTTACTCCTTAATTTTGGAGAACGATTGTAATCTATGCTCAAACCTTGTATTTTATTTATCAATTTTGTTATGAAGTTTTATTGATTTATTTATATTCTTTTGAGTTTAATGCTTCTTGATTGTTGGCCACAATTTGAGATTATGAATGTTTAGAATCTATCACTCGAGAGAGTGGATTTTGAATAGATCTAGAGAATATGACCTAGGATTTTATAGAGTTCGAGAGAATCTGTAGTCCTTTGAAGTCGTTAAAATAGAATCACAAATCGTAATGAGTTGTTAACTATTGGATTTTTATAGAGATATCGAAGTCTGTAGTTGATGATATTTTCACTGATGCTCGAGAGAGGGAGTGAATATTTTAGGAGTCTTGACTTATAAATAATATAACTGAACAAAGATTAATTGGCATAACAAATACATAGGTGACAGCTAGGTGAAATCAGGATCCAGAATCTCTATCGTATTACTTCCTCCTATATAATTATTTTTATTTTTATATTTATTTATTTATAAAAATCTTTATTAATTGTTTTCTAAATAAAGTTAGGATTATCAATTGTAGTACTTAGTGCGAGTTAACGCAATCCCTGTGGGTTCGACACTCTAAACTCATTTATACTAAAACTTGACACCGTACACTTGCGGTACGATATAAAAATATCACAACAAGTTTTTGGCGCCGTTGCCGGGGATTGTTTGTTTAATTCACATTAATACTACTACCAAGTAATTTTAACTTTAATTTAGAATTTTATTTTTATTTTTATTTTTATTTTATTTTCTTTATTTCCTTTATTTTTGTCTTAAGTTTTATTTTTATTTTTATTTTTATTTTGTTGTTTTATATTTTTTTTCTTACGAGGTGAGTTTGAAAAGAACCAATGGCAGATCATGTTAGTGCATTGATAGCTCAAGTATCGTCCTTCACGACTCATCTAGCAGTATTGATAAATCAAATGAGTCAACCGTCTATTGAAGCTGTTTCTGCTAATGGAATGTTTTTATCCAACAGAGGAGCAGGATTTGAACAAGTACAGTATGTGAACAATTGGAACTTCAACAACTGTAGAGGCAGTCATATGCTTAACTATTATCATCCGAATTTTTCATATGCTGATATGGAGAACATTTTGCAACCTCCTCATGGCTTCAATTATCCAAAAGCTGAGCAGAAACCTTCCTTAGAAGACCTCATGATCATGTTTGTAGCTACAGCTTCAGAGAGGTTTGAGAAGAATGAGTCAATGCTGGATAATATCGAAACACGAATGGGCAATATAGAGGCAAATATGAAATCTTTAGAAGCAAAAATTGAGTTGCTTGCTTCTTCCATGGCCAATCAACAGACATGGGATTTTCCGAGTGATACTGAAGTCAACCCCAATGAGCAAAGTCAAATTATAACCTGTAGGAGCTGAAAAGAGTTTAAAAACACCTCTCAGGACTTAGGCAGTAAAGAAAATGAAATGGTATTTCAGGAGGAAACAATAACAGAAGAAGAGAACAAAGGTGAATTGATAATGAGAGGTCAATATGAAGAAATCACCTTCAGTGTTTTCAGAGTCATGCCGAGTTCTCAAGGTGATGCAGACTGTCACATGATAGATACAGTAGAAAAGAGAGTTGAAACCAGACAGGGTGAATCAGTATTTCAACAGCCTATGAGCATAATGCAACCATGTATAAAGGAAAATTCTCTGCAGCTAAACTCGAAACCACTCCCAAAGGGCCGTAAAAAGAGGAAAAGAAAGGCCAGTTCTCACTTAGAGATAATTCCTGGAAGATTAAAAAGAAAACCGAGCCAATTTTGCCGAATGTGCAGTCCAGAATTTCCAATTGAAGGGAAATCTACATATCCTGGGGGACCATCTATGGATAAATCACCACAGCCTGCCAAGCTATCTTTTTCATGTCATAAGAACCGGTGGATACCAAAGAAGAAAACAGATGAGATTACCCGGTTCACTACTTTTAAGCCACCATAACCATTTGGGTGGTTGCGTCTGGCTGAAGACGTTAAACTTAGCGCTAGCGGGGAGGCAACCCTTGCATTTCTTTTATTATTATTTTCTTTACTTTTTATTTTTATTTTTATTTTTATTTTATTGTGTGCTATTTATTTATTTGCATGTTATTTATGCAGGTAGCACGAGACACACAACGCCCGCGCAACCAAATTCCAACCAGCAAGAGTCTGATCAACTCCATGCACGGTAGTGTTGTTCCTCACTCTTGCTCTTGATATTTATCTTACCATTGAGGACAATGCAAATTTTAAGTTTGGGGGTGTGTGCATGTTGTTTACTTGCTATTTAGTTGTTTAAATTTTTTTGAAAAAAAAAAAAAAAAAAAAATTGTCATAGTCTTTGATAGTAAAGCATAAATCTTGTGATAATATTGTTTGTTTATGAGTGAAATTTTAGAAACGATAAGTGCATAATTTACTTTTATCTGATACCTTAAATAATTGATCTATGTTAGACTCGTAAGCACTTAAAAATAGGTTTTTAGCAGTAAAACTTAAGTAGTTGACAAGGTGGTCAGTTGAAGAAATTGCATGTCGATGAATGACCGTTTGCTTAAATATCTATCTTAATTTGCTAGTGTTATGAAGTATGGTATAAGCTAAAAAGAAAAATGTCTCTAAAGAAAGAAAATAAACCACATATAACCGATAAGCGTGAAGCTACCCATGGGCGAGTATTAGGACCACCATGAGGAGAAATGCTACCTAAAGGGTAGGTGAGTTGAAAAAAAAAAAGTGCAAAAATGAGAAAAAAAAAGAGAAGGAAAAGAAAATAAAAGAAAAATCATACCATACCGAACACGAAATAAAGCAATTACAAAGCATAATTGAGATATCTAAGTTGGTTTGACCCATCGATTCTAATTTTTAAACGAAATCATTGAGTTAGCTTACTTAAGATCAAAGCTGTGAATGAACCTTTACACACACACACCGTGAGTCTAGCTTAGATAATTTATTCAAGAAATTGGATTCGAGTTGCAATTGCGTACTTTGAAGGTTCTCTAATTTCATTTATAAGCTTTCTTTGAGGATATATTTATGTGTAACTATCGAGACTATGTTTTGTTATTTTTATATTTTTGCATGATTGTGTGTGAATGACGTTTGTGGGTGTCGTTGCTGTAAGCCCTCACGAGACTATAACTCGTCCACTAGGGCCGCCTAGGGGTTTAAAGGCTTGTTGCATACGCTAAATGCAATCGTGATCCCTACGAAAGTGGCTTAATTAAATTAGTTATTTTTAATTATTTATTTGAATTTAGTTTTTATTTTATCTTTTGCTCGGGACTAGCAAAACCTTAAGTTTGGGGGTGTTTGATAAGTGTGGTTTATACCCACTTATTCCAATATTTTTAGCTTACTGTTTTGTTATAATTCGAGATATTTAATATCATTTATAATTTATTTTATGTTTTATTTATAGGAGCATTAATATATGGATCGGGGAACAATTGCACGTGTTTTGGGAACTTTCGGGGAACACAGGACGACCACGGGAGCATTGACAAATCATCAGGAGCCATTGCGCTAGTAGCAGTGATAAAGCTCATACATTCTCCCGAGAAGATGGCGCCACGGCGCCAATAATCCTTCACAATTAGGCGCCATGGCGCCTGAATTGAATGAAAGAAACAAACTGGCGCCACGGCGCCATTTAGTGTGAAGAGAATAGGCGCCAGTAGAAATTGAAAAAGGTGGCGCCACGGCGCCTTCCCAATATGCAACCCTCATACATTTTCCCGAGGATTCAGCGCCCCGGCGCCCACTTACAAGCTGCAGCAATCCGGAAGAATACACGCGCATTCCAGGAATTAAATTTTAGGGTTTTTAATAATCCTAATGCTACCCAAAGACTCCCAACCTCAACTATAAATATAACATTACATCCAACACTCAAAGGGAGGCTAATACAGAGCACAAAACACGAAATTACATATTTTTAGAGATCCAAGGAGAGGATTGAAGAGCGACAAGAGGAGATTAAGGTGGTGACATCCGGAGAGGAAGAGATTCAATTCGGGTTTTATCTTCTTATTTCTTTCTTAAAACTCTAATGATTTCCATTAAATTCGTGGCTTGATTATTTATTGTTTTATCTTTTGTCATGAATTTACTCCTTAATTTTGGAGAACGATTGTAATCTATGCTCAAACCTTGTATTTTATTTATCAATTTTGTTATGAAGTTTTATTGATTTATTTATATTCTTTTGAGTTTAATGCTTCTTGATTGTTGGCCACAATTTGAGATGATGAATGTTTAGAATCTATCACTCGAGAGAGGGGATTTTGAATAGATCTATAGAATATGACCTAGGATTTTATAGAGTTCGAGAGAATCTGTAGTCCTTTGAAGTCGTTAAAATAGAATCACAAATCGTAATGAGTTGTTAACTATTGGATTTTTATAGAGATATCGAAGTCTGTAGTTGATGATATTTTCACTGATGCTCGAGAGAGGGAGTGAATATTTTAGGAGTCTTGACTTATAAATAATATAACTGAACAAAGATTAATTGGCATAACAAATACATAGGTGACAGCTAGGTGAAATCAGGATCCAGAATCTCTATCGTATTAGTTCCTCCTATATAATTATTTTTATTTTTATATTTATTTATTTATAAAAATCTTTATTAATTATTTTCTAAATAAAGTTAGGATTATCAATTGTAGTACTTAGTGCGAGTTAACGCAATCCCTGTGGGTTCGACACTCTAAACTCATTTATACTAAAACTTGACACCGTACACTTGCGGTACGATATAAAAATATCACAACACTTCCCTTGCGAGGGGTTAGTGCGGCCTTAAATCTCATTTTCCCGGTTCACACCGGGTGGCGACTCCATTATTCTCCGGTTTAGTCCCCCGCGGGCTACTCAGTACTCCCAACCGGGCCTCGAGCCCGGGACAGCATGCGTCGTCCAGTTTCTGTGTCCCACAATAAGGATATGTGGTGTGATCTTATATCAGACCATCTTTTACCATAAGGAATAAGCATCTGATGCTTTTATGATAAAACCTCATAAAGCACAGTTCTCAGTTATTTACTCTACCGAATATTTTCTTAATGTTTATCTTTCATTAATGACACTACTAGTCGTATTAAAATATGTAACAACTGTTTATACAGAGCAAGTAGCTATCCAATAGTCACAAGTTCTGATATCAAATATCAAAACAGTTATTAAACATTATTTTAATTAACTAGACGAGAGATCTGGTATCCAATGTCTATAGTTGTCGTATTGTGAGAATCAATATTCTCTATACACAACTATACACATCTTTTTTCTTAAGCTTTATAATTTGCGTTCAATTATTCACAACAATTACAAATGATTGATTGGCAAACTGTGTCAGACACGTGACTTCTAAAAGTCACTAAAGCCAAGAAACGTCATTAAAAGATAAATAAATACTAAATGGGTTTTCTTAATGCCAGTCAAGAATCTCGAGACATGAACTATTCAAGTCAATTCTTACTGCATAAGAAACTATTCCAACTAGACAGTTATATCCTAAACAGATATCCATTTAGATTACCTATCGTGACTTAGTAACTAAGTCACAAACCATCTTGATTTACTAGGAAATCGGAAAAACAGTTCCCGATGGTATCAACTAATCAAAAAATATCTAAATATATTGTATTTCTATAACATATTCAAGAATAACGCAACCATAAGTACAGTCAGAAAACATATTCAAGTAATAAGCATGCAGTGGATTAGAAGTATAAATCTATAAACAATATAGAATAAAAGGAAAACAAAGCAGCATTTTCCAATAAATTACACATTGCTTAAGTTATGGATTTTAAACTCAGCAGTGTCTTCCACTACTTTACGTAATACCGTAATCCCCAACGGACAACGGGAATTCAATAATTAAATCGAATTCCATAGTGAGAGTAGGATCCCATGAATATATTTTGACTCACAGCTTTGGCACGATCTCGCCTACGTATATTCATTAGGTAGACAACTTTTGCCAATCACTCACCAGTGACTCCTGGTTTTGGTCCTGATCGTTTCTCGTTGTGACAGCTTTGACACGTTCACAATGAGGCGTATCAAGGCTACAATTGTCAATGACAAACTCAAGCTACCGATGTAGTCCTTACAGCTTTGGCACGTTCATGATTTTCACTTTCACTTGAATTTGTCCAGAACATTATACAACCGATATGGATAATAATTCTATAACATACACCCTCAGAGCTTTGGCACGATCTCGAATGCAGTTATAAAAAGATACCCATAAACCGTACTGACAAGACGGACCAAGAAACATGTATCCAATACACGTTACTTTAACAGCCTTATTTTAAGCGGGGATTTTCCTAAGGAGGTTATACTCTACATCAAATGCAGAATTTTAATCTAAATCATTTTCTAAAAAATTCAATTCTACCTATAGAAAACATAACTCAATTTAACAATTAAATTTTCGTTATATTTTCCGTTAACGTAGAACCGAAAGGTAAAGAAACATATCTAGAATACATGCATGTGTGAACATTAAAATTGGATTAAATATCAAATATCAAGCATGAGTATTATAAAGGATAAAGCATCAGATCTGCTCTCATACCATTTTTGTTGGGTTTTGGGCGAAGGGCGCAGCGGAAGCGCGATTCGGGTGAAATCGTAATTTAAAACTTTTTCAAATTACCGAATAAATTATCAATATCTAATATGAATAATTTATTCATATTTCACATAAACCTATTTATTCAATATCAAATATCAACATAAATAAGGTTTAAAATCGCGAAACTTTTACGAAAATCATGTTTCCGTAAAATGATGCAAAATACGTTTTTGACCAAACCGACCACCCGACACTTATGGGGACTGCCCAGGTCAGCCCCAATAGTGTTAGGGCAGTTCATGGGCTGCCCGAACAGTGACGAACTCACTGTTTGGACAGTCGTCACCCGGTTAGCTCAAAAGTCACCCGGTAACACCATTTTTGGCCGTTTTCGCTTATTTCAACTCTGAAACACTTTCCGGTAATTGTTCCAACTCCCAAAACACATCCATTACATTCATATGACATCAAATTCATCACATAATTTCTAGTTTTACAGGATCTGATCCAGAAATTAAAAATTCTAATTTTCATACTTTAAATCCAAATTTTCAAAATTAATCTAATTAATCATAACACCAACCAAAGTCACCACATATGAACAACCCAAGAACAATTCTAGGTGTCACAAGAGTGTTCATAACACTCTAGAATAACAACTCATCAACAATTGATCAAATTGGATAATAATTACACTAATTACTTCCAAAACTACTTCACACATGCAATTCACTTCCATCTCCATCATCCACAAACCAAAGCCCCAAAAATTCAGATTTGAAGGAACCCTAGAACATTTCTAAATCATCAAGAAACAAGAAATAAAATTTCAAAGCTTAGGGCAAAGTAGATTACCTTTTAATCTCTTGAAATCCCAAACTTTTTCCTCGATTTTCCTTCAATTTTCCATGGATTCTTTAAACTATTTTGGAAACCCATTTTTTTCTTTGTATTTTCGGCAATGGTGTGGAATGAGGAAGAAGAAAATTATTTTCTAATTTATTTCCTCTTTGGCCGACAATAAGGGGCAATTTTGTCCTTTTCAAAATTTAATCAAATTAAATTAAATTAAACTTTATACTAATCAATCAAAATTGGACAAATAAAGTGTAATTAAAAACATGCCATGTTGACCAATAATAATTGGACAAATTCCATAACATTTATGGAAAAAGATTATTAATTAATAATTCAAATATTTAACAATTAAATATCCAAATAATTAATTAATGTAATTATTATTATATATGTATTTTTATTTACAATAAATAACAAATACATATATTTATGGCATGTGTCAAAATCTCATTTTGACGAATAATTAATGTGTATCTAATCATATTATGTATTAAATACAAATACACAATAAGTATTATCGGATAAAATCCCATAATGCATGTGTTATCGTTTAACAGATTAAACGATCTGAATTAACTCATTTAATCCGGTAAAGTATTATGAATAATCTCTATTATTCATATCGAGTTGTCCAAGTACTCAACGAGTACACTTCATATTGTGGGACTCTCTAAGTTTAGGTTTATCCGTCACGAAATCCAATTTCGTGTCCATAATCCACACACTCATGGATTATGGCGACCATAGATAATCTCGCTAAACTATGCAAGTCGAGGTCATTGCATACGTATAATCCTTCCGTCACAGGCTATCTGTATTACACCTGGGATATAGATAACAACGTCAAATCCATTCGGTATAATACAGTCGACTTTCAATTTACGATCTCTAAATAATACTCGGAACTGATTTCTGATGTTATACCACGACCATGATTTACTAGATCGTAAACACGTGCTGGATGCCTATGCCATGTACACAGGACTAATGGATTATATCTTGATACGCACTGGATATCATGAGCATTAGTCTACACCCAACGAACAGGCGGAGGTCTGATCTAAATAGATCGGTGATGTGACTGCCATCAAAGTGTGGAGGATAACTCATATATCCCACTGTGGTATCTCAAGTCAAAGGACCATTATGCTCGCTCAACTCGAGAAGATTCAAATTGACGTTGGTGTACCATCTATTAGGAAATCTTCTGTGAGTCGTTTAGTGCTTATCAAATAAACATCTACATGTCTATACGAGTCTTCCGAGAGTCATGGTTCACTGGGATAAACCATCGGACCAAGTCACGATATACGACATGTACTGGTCTCAGCATATTTTACTAACCGACCCGTGTTAGTAAATCTTGACCATGAACTTTATTTAAGGATATACAACTAATAGTGTGCTTCCCAATTTCAATTACAAACTACGTTGTAACTGCGCATTATACTGTAAATCATAGGGTCTTTGTCTAATATACATGTATCACTAAACCGGATTTAGTTTCGATCAAATCATAATCAGATATCTAATCATAATTAGATCGAATAAGTGTATAAAAGACTAGGGTGCTACCATTAAATTAAGTAATATTATGGAAAATAGAATTGCTCGTATTCATGAATCAAACATAAATACGATCCGGATTGGCACTCCGAGCACCAACCCTAACAGAAGGTTAGTCAAAAATGAACTAAGTCTTGTTTATAATTTTTATGAGCATATTACTACTGTTAGTTGGGCTTGTTATTTACCTAGGATTTTTCATGTCATCTCTACTAAATGACTAACCGTAGAAAACTGTAAATTCCATAGCAATAGCACAGCCAAACATTTAAAGCTAACTCTACCTATCAATACGAGACTAAACCAAAATCAGACCAAAAACACGCACCATTTCAACAACATTATAAACCCATAGCACATGTACACGCAGTAATCTAAACCCAAAACCATGAACAAACCCAGAGCATGCTATCAAATAAGGCGTACATTCGTTGTATTCACATCAATTGTAAATGTAAAGCATGCTCAGCGTGAAGAAAAGAGAGAAAGAGATTCAATATCCCTTACTTGTATGCTAAAGACGAAGGTTGAGAAAACGAAGTTGTGGAGAAGTATCGGAGTTGCAGATGATGCTTGACTTATTGAGAGTGCTTTGAGAGAGACGAAGATGGCAAAAGTAAGGAAACGAATTGGTGTGGCCTTTAACTAGACAGCTTGAGAAAATATTGATCGTTGATTTGGGATGGAAGTTGTGGATTGATGACACGTGTGGGGCAATCACCAATGTTGAGTTCAAATCAAGGGTTCAGATGAGAGTCACGAGTCCGGTTCATCCCAGCCAGCCGAGTTTTGGCACGCAAATCATAGATGTACGACATTCGGCACAATAGGGAGGTGAAAAAAAAGGGATTTGACAGATGTGGAGGGAATTAAATGAAAACCATTATGTCGTATTCCTATGGAGGATTCAGAAATCATTGGAATACATGGTGGTAAAAGAAAGACATTCGTCATAAAAAGGACAGTTTTGGCAGTATACAGAGCAACTAGCCCGATGAGTATGAACCTGGTAAAAGCTGAGGTAATATATCGCTTTCAATGAGCAACAACCCGATGATGTGAGATTGATTTTTATCTACCTACACCATCATATTTTATAAAGTTTTCGGAATTAATTAATCAACTCGTTGATACTGAAAACTATGGGACATATATTGATGGTGGTTTTCAACTTGAGGAAGGTTCAAATACCAAGCTGGGATAGAAAATGTATTGTACTTAGCCAAAAATAGATGATAAAGGCCCAAGGGCCCGGAGAGATAGAAGAGATTTGATGGAGGAACCCAACCTCATGATGTAGAGGGGTTCTCCCAAAAATAAAATTTGTTGATAATGAAGGAAGTTGGGATACCGACCCGACCACTTAGAGGATGTTGATTCGAGATTTTCTAAGAGTTTGATAAAACTCGACCCGATAGGTTTTTGACAATGAAACTCGACCTGATTTAGAGAGCTAGAAGAAAGCTTTTAGAGTACCATCTAACTCATTGTGTCGACCTGAGGAACGAAAATGAGATCACAGGCCGACCAATATTGATGTGGCGTATGCACTAGTTGAGAGGATAAGCTTCTAGAAGGCTATTGATGATTGAGGGAAAAACAACAATTCTCATTGGAAGTAGCTCTGCTTGCCGCCGTAGACCGGTGCAGTGGTAGAGAGATGGCAGAGCAGAGCCGCCATAGAGCGCCATAAGTCAGCGCAGGGACAGTGAAATTGACTATTTTGATTGGCGTATTTTAAGGTAGCTGGAGAGAGTTGCGATGACAATGATGACATTATTGTTGGGGTTTTGACGCAGGCGCAGCGGAAGCTCGCGGTTCTGTTGAAATCGTAATTTTAAAACATTTTGAAATTATTGAATAAATTATTCAATATCCAATATGAATAATTTATTCATATTTCACCTAAACATATTTATTTGATATCAAATAGCGACATAAATAGTTGAGAAACAACACGAAACTTTTACGAAAACGTTTTTCCGCAAAATGGCATAAAATGTGTTTTTGACCGAACTGAGTACCCAATGCTCATGGGGCTGCCCAGGTCAGCCCCAACAGCACTAGGGCAGTTCATGGGCTGCCCGAACAGTGACCAATTCACTTTTTGGGCAGCCATCACCCGGTTGGCTCAAAAGTCACCCGGTAACGCCGTTTTTCGTCGTTTTCACATATTTCAACTCCGAAACAGTTTCCGGCAATTGGTCCAACACCCAAAACACATCCAATACATTTATATGACATAATTTTCATCACCATAAAAATATATTTTTCAGATTTGATCCAAAGGGCAAAAATATCAATTTTTCATGCTTTAATCCAACTTTCTCAACATTAATCACATTAATCACAACACCAATCCAAGCCACCAATAATGAAGCACCCAAGAATAATTCTAGGCATTACAAGAGTGGTCGTAACACTCTAGAATGTCAACATATCATCAAATGATCAAATTGAACAAATATTATAATAATATCTTTCAATACTACTTCACACATGCACCAAGCCTTCTAATCTATCTTCCAAATAAAAAACACCCAAATTCTAAAGAAAAGAATAAACTCTAGAATGTCTCTAGATGCTCAAGAACAAGAAACATACTTTCTAAGCTTGGGGATATTGAAGATTACCTTTAATCTCTTAATTTCCTTAAGCATTTTTCTTGATTTTCTTGATTTTCTTTCTTGAATCATCAAGTAAATTTGGAGTGTTTTGGAAGATGATATTTTCGGCCAAGCTAAGCCAAGTAGTGAAAAGAAAAAAAAATTCATTTTAAAATGCCATTGCTACTTTTAGGGGTATTTTGGTCAATTTTGCAAATTTAATTCAATTAAATAAAATTAAGCTTTTATGTTAGCAAATCAAATTTGCACACCTTAAGCTTAATTAAAACATGCCACATGTTACCAATAATAATTAAACATTTTCATAACAATTATGAAAAAGAAAATCATTTAATTATTCAAATATTTAACATTTAAATATCTAAATAATTAATTAATTTAATTAATATTATATATGTATTTTTATTTACATTAAATAACAAATACATATATTAATGGCATATGTCAAAGTCTCATTTGACAATTAATTAATATGTATCAAATCAAATTTTGTATCAAATACAAATACACATTAATTATTAATTGACCAAAATTCCCTAAAGCAAGTGTTTTCGTTTAACCGTTTAAACGATTCGAATTAACTCATTTAATCTGATGAAGTATTATGAATAATCTGTATTATTCATAAGGTGTTGCCCAAGTGCTCAACGAGTACACTTGATATTGTGAGACTCTCTAAGTTTAGGTTTATCCGTCACGAAATCCAATTTTGTGTCCATAATTCATCCACTCATGAATTATGACGACTACAAATAATCTCGTTAAACTGTGCAAGTCGAGGTCATTGCATACGTATAATCCCTCTGTCACAGGCTATCCATATTATACATGGGATATAGATAAGAACGTCAAATCTTTATGGTATAATATAGTCGACTTTCAAATTTAAGATCTCTAAATAACACTCGGAACTCGCTTCCGAAGTTATACCACGACCATAGATTTACTAGATCGCAAACACGTGTAGGATACATATGCCATATACATAGGACTGATAGATTCTATCTTGATACGCACTGGATATCATAAGCATCAGTGCACACCCAATGAACAGGTGGAAGTCTGATCTAAATAGATCGATGACGTGACTGTCATCAAAGTGTGGAGGATAACTCATATATTCACTGTGGTATCTCAAGTCGAATGACCACTATGCCCGCTCAACTCAAGAAGATTCCTATTGATGTTGGTGTACGATCTATTAGGAAATCTTCAGTGAGTCATTCAGTGTTTATCAAATAAACACCTACATATTTATACGAGTCTCCCGAGACTCATGGTTCATTAGGATAAACCATCGGACCAAGTCATGATATACGACATGTACCGGTCTCAGCGGATTTTACTAACCGACCCGTGTTAGTAAATCTTGACCTGAAACTTTATTTAAGGATATACAACTTATAGTGAAGCTTCCCAATGTCAATTACAAACTACCTTGTAACTGCGCACTACATTGTAGATCATAGGGTCTTTGTCTAATATATATTTATCACTAAATCAAATTTAGTTTCAATCTAATCATAATTAGATATCTAATTGTAATTAGATCGAATATGTATATAAAAGACAAGAAGTGCTACCATTAAATAAGTAATATTATGAAAACATGCATTGTTCGTATTCATGAATCAGACATAAATACGATCCGGATTGGCACTCCGCGCACCAACCCTAACAATTGTGACATGGACTGAAGTCTTTGGCGGTGGAATAATGAATTTGGAAGCCTATATAAAGGGGTTGAAGACTCGGATTAGCACTCCGGATTGGCACTCCGCGCACCAACCCTAATAAAAGGCGGCAAAGCATCTCCATGACACTGACTAGACCCGGCCGGCGGTTCGGTTCCGGTTCGGAACCGAACCGAATCGGCCGGTTTCCAGTTCCACACTTAAGTGGAACCGGAATCTTGAACCGAACTGGAACCAACCGGTTCGGTTCCGGTTCCAGTTCGGTTCCAAACCTTTTTTAAAAAAATTTGAAAATTAATTAAAATAAATGAGATTATTTTTATAAATAAATAAAATTATTACATTGAAGAGTTTGAGCTTAAATTTTTAAAAATTTAAGTTGCCTACGTATCCTCCAAGGGTGAGAGGAATCAAAGCTCACGTAGTTCCATTACAATTTTAAGACATATCACATTTGTAAATTACAATTTTACAATTATCAATCATCATTATCAGTTGATCTTTCGGCTCCGGTTCCGCTTGCACTTGTTGTTGCACTTGCAGATGCATTATCGAACAAATCTTCAAAATCATCGGGGGCATCTTATTGTTGTCTCAGATCGGCTCGAGTCCAATCATCCACACAAGCTGTTGCTTCTAGAGTGCTTGGATGTAATGAAGATCTCCTAGCTGCCAATATATTGCCTCCCAAGCTGAAGGCTTGCTCAACCGCAACGGTGGAAATATGTGCTGCCAATATCTCTTTAGCAATAATTGATAAAACATGATATATATTTTGATGTCGGTTCCACCATTCAAGGATTTTAAAATTTTTACTAACTAAACTTTCAGTAGAAAACTCGAAATTTGTAGATAAATAATTATCTAATTCGGGGTTATTAATTGTCGTATCCCTAGTTTTTTTATTTCGTTGTAATAACCAACGATCTCATGCGCTAAGTCTTGTTTGAATTATCGGTTCGCTATTACTAGATTCACCTAATGTTCCTAAGTTATATCTTACAATATAATCATTAAATAAATCAATTAAATCATTTCTTAATTTCGTCATTATTCTTGTTAGCCCTGGGCATTATCGGATTCGGATCGGATCGAACCGAATCTGAATCCGATCCGATCCGAAATGCTCTGAGATGTTTGATTCGTTCGGACCGGATCATCTTATCGAACTCGATCCGATTCGAATTATTTCGGATCGGATTGGTCCGATCCGAAATAGGATGATTTCAGATCGGATTGGTCCGATCTGATCCGAATTTGGTACACATAATCTGGTTTTGAATCAAAAAAATCAAGCGGATCGGATCGGATCGGATAAAATCCGATCCGAAATAATTCGAATTTTTTTATTTAATATATAACTACGTCGTTTTGCATATTAAATATAAAAAAAAATTCGAGCGGATCAGATCGGATCAGATTTTATCCGATCCGATCAGAAATCCGTCGAACCGGACCAACTCAATTCGATCGGATTTGATAATCGGATTGGATCCGATTCGATCCAATCAAATCCGATCGAATCGAATCGGATCGTATTCGATCCGATCCGATGCCCACCCCTAATTCTTGTAATATCAATTTCAGCTAATATTCCTAAATAACCATAATAAGCTTGTAAAGCACCATTCAAACCTTCTAATTTAAATCTAGGATCAAAAACAGCAGCAATAAGATAAAGTAAATGAATTTCTCTAAAATAATGCAACCATTTTACCTTCATAGCAGTAATGGCTTCGAACAAAACATAATCATTAGGATCGCTACTTTCAGCATGTTCATCCAAAGTACCAACAATTTTCAAACTTTCGATAACAAATAAATGTGATGTAGGATAATAAACACCGCTAAAAATTAAAGTAGCGTCATTAAATTTTTTTAAAATATCTAAAAAAATTACTTTCAAGAACAAATAAATGTGATGTAGGATAAATTTTTTTTAAAACACCGGAACTGTTTCGATTCCGGTTGGAACCGTCGAACCGGTGGTTCCGACCGGTTCGAGTTGGGGTTCCAACTCGAACCCCAACCGAACCGGTCGGCCACGGTTTCAGTTCCCGAACCGGAACCGGAAACCGGTTCGGAACTGTGGCCGGGTCTAACACTGACTTCTTTTCAAGCTAGCCCTGCCATAAAGAATTTATAAGAGGCGACAATATATTTTATTAATTTGGGCACCGACATTTTTATAAATATAAATTATATTACTTTCTTTTTTTTAATGTTGAAAATATAGTCGTTAAATCACTCAACACGAGATTAAATGGAACAGGTAAATCACTTGATTATCCCAAATTCTTATAAAAAATATATCTCATGAATTTGAATTCAAGATCTGAATATCAGATCTTCAACCATATATCATCGAGTCAGATCCTTGGACACTCTTTCATCTTTACTAGCCAACCAATGTGTGAAAGAAGTGCAAAGCTCACATCAAAGAAAAAACAAACATTTCTATGTTTCGCTAAATCCAATATTATTTTCTAAACGGTTGGTGAGATATATAAGTTGAGAGACGATTTTGAATTGTCTTAAATTCTAAGAGATTTTAAATAAAATTTTAAAATAAAGTATTACCAGTAAATAACAACTTGCACAAATGAAAGGAGTAGATAAAAAACTACAAGCAGCCACTCCATCCATCTATAACACCACTGGGCATACAAACTTGTCCACTCTACCCCCTTTTTTTTGTGCTATTCAAGGGTACAAATATCATCAAATTTATAGACCAACAGAAAATATATATATATATATATATATATATATATGTATATATCATTCACATTTACAAAGAACTCGAGGCTAATTTCTTATCAAAGAAAAAACATAAAATATATTATGCTATAATCTCATATGGTGCCTCTGGATTCTTCCATTCTCTTCCTCATTTGCTGAGACAATGAAGATACGGTTTTGGCAGATGCCACTTTCCTTACCAGTAGCTTCCACCGGGCATCCTCACTTTTCTTCTCTAGCTGTGCTTTCAATTTTAACTGCCTGTCACATTCCATAACGACAAATTTTGAAATGATTGATTTTGTACCCAAATCAATTGACCCTAATTGATTAATTCAAAATATCATAATTTCTTAAAACACGAAGATATTTAATTGGGCATAACAAAAACAAGATTCAATGAATATCACCTAGTTATTGCAAAAATATCAAGTTGGGAGGGGTCTTTTTTTTTTTTTTTTGAAAATTGAAAACTCCTGTCGCCAAACTATTTAACACGGGTTTAAACACAGCATGTAAAATTCTTGATTGTCTCAGACTCTTACAATAAATACATTTCATGCACTAGAACTCGGGACTTGATAATCAAATTATAAATCATTTATCATCAAGTCACACATCTAAGGCGGGAGGGGCCTCATTGTTTGACTTTTGATGACCAATTACGCAACTACAACAGCATTACTTCAAACTAATTCAAATGTCCATAACTCGGCACACCCACAGTACTCCGGTATCAATATCGAGGACATTAAAATTGAAATAATAATCATTAAATTTGAAATTGTCGCATTGAATGTGAAATATTTTGAGTTTACGTATCTATTTCAAGTTTATAGAATTTCAAACCGATAATATTAGCAAAACCCTAACTCTAAAGACTAAAGGTAAATGAAAGGGATTAATTACCTGCAAAGCGGCACTTTGCAAGAATCATAATGTTCACAGATGGATGAGTGAAGCCTAAGAAGCTGCCACATCCGCTTGCAGCGCGAGCAACCGCCATTGACCCTCTTCTTACACGTGGCAAAATGCCGGATCAATAGCTGCAGGCCTTGACACGTGGCGAATTTTCTGCAGGGTCCTCTCATCTTGGTGGGCTCCACGTTATAAGGTCCCACGCTGGTGCACCCTTCGGTGCATATGTGCTCCAAGCACTCCATCGCTTCGCTTAGCTGCAAATACAAGCTCTGTTCCTTTTTTTGCCTTCTTGCCCTCTTTCTTATCTGAAATTACATTGCTGCCATTCGTTAATAACAATCAACACTATAATCAGTTTTTAAAAACTTTAGTTAACGTTAATTAATATTAAATTACAGTTTCAGCTTCGTCCATGAATTGAAGAATTTGGAGCTCGAGCCAAGGATCATGATCTTGCAAGAACTTCCATCCTTCAGTTTTTTCAACTGCCTTGAAACGGCTGGCAACTAACTTCATGCACTTGAGGTAAAGATCCGGTGCATCGCACATCCTGGCCAATTGAAGCACGTCCACCACATTCTCAATTGTCAGCCGTTCACCCAAACCTTTGGTGCATCTCCGTTTCAGCTGTGGGACCGCATACACGTGTGACAGCGCCAGTAGGTGAATCCCGTATTTCTCCATTTGCTCCTCCGTGCACCTACAGGGACATTTCAGTCATTTCAAAAGGTGTAAATATCTGAGCTTATCAAACTGATTCTGCGATTTCGGCGAAACCAGTTATAGTTTCTTTGCTAAACCCACTAGGTTGGGTAATTGATGGTCCATACTCCAAAACGTGTATCACCGATAATAAATTAATAAATAATATATATAATTTAATATTTATTTTTTAATTATTTTTTATTGATTATTGGATTGTTAATTACCTCCATCATATTATAAATTTCTCAGGTTGAGTAGTTTATTTTTTTTATAAGCCACGTGTAATTCAAAGGTTGGTCTAAAGAAAATTCTCCAGTCAAACGCCGTTCTTTGAGACCGAAGAGCAAAGAGCCTGGACGTGTAGAGGAAGTAAGAAAATTATTAAATAAATGGCAGACAATAAAACAAATTACCTGGACGTATAGAGGAATCCAACGAAAAATGAAACGGCACCGCATGGAACGCCGAGAATCGGGATCACTTTCTCCGAGCTCCGGTGCTTAGGTGGCCGGTCTATGATATTTTCCAGCACCGGCGATGCCGAAACCTACGATTTCACCAACAAAAAACAGGGAAATTAGATCTTCAAACATATAAACAGCATTTGAAAATTATAATTTATAAAAAAGAATCCGTAATAGTACCAGAATGCTAGCGTGGACAGGGATGCGAAGACCGCCTGAGGTGAGGATATGAAGATCAGGTTTGAAAAAGGCGGAAACGTTTTCTATTGATAATGTAGTGATCGGAGAATCAACGTCGAGATCGCCGGAGATTGTGTTCATTGAAACGGAAAAGAACAAAATAAAAAATGAATGCTTATGAGTATAATGTGTGGGAGGGTTAAAAATTGAATAATGTAATTGTGATTTGTGAGCTTGGATAATGGATGTCGCTGGCTTTATAGACAGCTTAGCATAAACGACAGGCATCAACAGTGACAGGGCGTTAGATTTTTTTTAGTTTTTGTTTTCTAATGTTTCAGCCCACGCAACTTCTTACGTCAGTGCTGGTGGTGGAGAAAAACATTAATCATTTAATATATTTAGAATTTGGATCACACATTTGTGATAATTTAGCATCTTAGTCAAAATTTCGTTTTTTATTACAATATAAATTCGATACATTTTTTAATTTCGAATATATGATCGAGACTTTATCGAATTTGAAAAATCTTGACCCTCCCAACTAATTGCCTTCTCTAGCTACATTGAATTTGAATCTTCATTGGATAATCAGATCGGCTGATTAAATCGATTGAATTGAGAACCGATAATGAATTTAGTTCGGTTAATTCTAAAATGATAAATTAGTTTCATCAATTTTTAATCCAATTTTTCTTTCAAACTAAAAAATAAATATATTAATTTTTTATAATTTTTAATTAATTAAAATTATTTTTAACGCCTACCACTAATTTTTATTAGATCAGCAGTTCAATCAGTCCGGCTTAAAAATCTCCTCTGGCAACTAAAATGGTCTACAAATGACACGTATGCTCTATCCATACACGTGTACGCTCACTTGAATATATATATGAATTACGTGGGCCCATTTGAATGGAACCAACTGTGTAGTCTACGGTGTTTCGCCGCGGTACCAGATAAACCCTTAAAACTGCATATTTTGATTGAACATAATTTTAATGGTCATGTTTTTAAAGAAGAGTTGGTGGAGTGTTCTTCAAAGTAATAAATATAAATGTATACATATAGCGATAACGGTGAATTGAATAATCAATTTTATATTGAATCTTATGTAATGAATTAAAACGAATTCTAGTTGGATATTCGTTTTAGTTTTCACATAATTCAATGATATGTGTGTATATATAATAATTAGGTATGCACACGGTTCGACATTGGCCGAACCACAATCGAATCTTAAATAGATATGTTCGGTTCGGTTTGGTTTAAGGTTTGATCGGTTGCAATTTTAGCCAAAACCGATCAGCAACTGAACCTTAAACAGGTCGAACTGTGCAGTTCGGTTTGGTTTAAGGTTCGAAATTATTTTTGTAATAAATTAAATTGTAATAAAAAATTAAAGATTTACTAAAAAGTAAATAAATTAATTTAATTTGTTATAAAAATAAAAATAAAAATAAAAATTTACTAAAGTGTAAGACTAAAAGTATATATTGATAATTTATTTATTGTTTTGAAAAAAATAGCTTGTACTTACATAAGCTGTCTACGTATCATCTTGGGACATAGAGGAATCAAAGCTCACGTAGTTTTGTTACATTTTATTTTTAATAATTTACTCCATTAATATTTTATTCATCGTCATCCGGGGAAGGTGGTCTAGTTCTTGAGCCTTCGGTTCCAGTTGTGTCTGTGTTGTCACACAAATCTTCAAAAATTTCCGACTGATTTTCTTGTTCACGACGTTCCACCCTACACCAATCGTCAAGACATATTTGAGCTTCTAACGTCTCTGGTTTCAACCTTGATATTCTTTCATCAAGAATATTGTCGCCATATTAAATGTTTGTTCTACATACAGTTGAGACCGGTATCGTTGATACCTCCCTTGAAATCACGGCCAGGGCTGGAAATAATCCTTGATGTTTTTGCCATCAGAAATTACTCATATACAAAAGCACTTTGGGGAAACTCGAAATTTATCGTTAGACATGCATTAATTTCTGAATTAGTAGTGGTGGTATTGGTTGTGGATGCTGGTTTTCGCTCGAGGTCCACAATCGATAATTTATAGGTTGGGGGCACTAGCGATCCTGCAAAACAAAGGTAGAGTGAGCGTGAAGGTTACTACCCACCGGTGTGGTGGGTGTCGTAGGCACTCCGACGCTCAAGTCAGTAGCGAAGACGAGCTGTAATAATGGAATAGCAAGGCTTGATGTTACCTTGACTTATGTCGACTGCCGTGAGGGCGGTGGCCGGTGTTTCAGAGGGTAAGAAGCTTAGAGAGCTCAAGTATGAGAGCTAAGACCCATGAAGAAAAGACTTGTCTCTTTACTGTGGATTGTCTTTTTCCTTTTATAAGCCCCTTGAGGTATGCTCATTCATTATTTTGTCAGTTGGACGCCCTAAAACAGTCAATTTAATGGAGGAGTTATGAGTTCAGGCGTTTCCTGATCTGGTAACTGATAGGCCATTTTGGCCACGTCTCTTATTGGGAATGAGCTTGGGCTTGTGATATCCCTTGGTCCAATATCAGTTTACGAGTTGGGCTTCTTAAAGGGTTTCGGGTTTCTGGCTCTGTGGTTGGTCCGGAGGTGAAATGTCGATTTTACCCTTGGGTCCAAATTTGACACGTACAGTTTATCTCATACTCTCTAAGTCTAGAAGTCCTTGACTTGGAGAGTATTTCTGTGCATGTTGAATGAAACAGGATGTGAGGTACTTGCTAACTGAACCTGACGAAGGCTCAAAGCTAATGCATACGACATTGTCGTACGGACTAAGGGAAATGCATGTCTTCAATTGACTCGACATGAGTTCTTAGGGGATGTCCCCGGTCGACTGAACTAGATGAAGGTTCATGAGATAATTCACACGACATTGTCGTATGGACTGAGGGAAGTCCATGTCTTCAGTTGACTCGACATGAGTCCTTGGGGGATGTCCCCGGTCGACTGAACCAGATGAAGGTTCAAGAGATAATTCACACGACATTGTCGTATGGACTGAGGGAAGTCCATATCTTCAGTTGACTCGATATGAGTCATTGAGGGATGTCCCCGGTCGACTGAACCAGATGAAGGTTCATGAGATAAGTCACACGATATTGTCGTATGGACTGAGGGAAGTCCATGTCTTCAGTTGACTCGACATGAGTCCTTAAGGGATGTCCCCGGTCGACTGAACCAGATGAAAGTTCAAGAGATAATTCACACGACATTGTCGTATGGACTGAGGGAAGTCCATGTCTTCAGTTGACTCGACATGAGTCCTTGAGGGATGTCCCCGGTTGACTGAACCAGATGAAGGTTCAAGAGATAATTCACATGACATTGTTGTATGGACTGAGGGAAGTCCAAGTCTTCATTTGACTCTACATGAGTCCATATGGGATGTCCCCGGTCGAGTGAACCAGATGTAGGTTCAGGATCATCCCCATACTACGGGTCAAATGACCAGAGGAGTTTTCAATGTCGTCTGGACTAGATGAAGGCCAGGTCTTGAACTTGACTCTACATGAGCCATGAGGAATATTCCCAGTCGACTGAACCGGATGAATGTCAGGATCATCCCCATACTATGGGTCAAATGACCATGGGAGTCTTCAATATCGTCTGGACCAGGTGAAGGTCAGGTCTTGAACTTGACTCTACATGAGCCATGGGGAATGTTCCCAGTCGACTGAACCAGATGAAGGTCAGGATCATCCCCATACTACGGGTCAAAGGACCAGAGGAGTCTTCAATGTCGTCTAGACCATATAAAAACCAGATAATCTCCATACTACTGGTCAAATGACCATATGAGTCTTCAATGTCGTCTGGAACTGATGATGGTCCAGGAGGATCTTCATTCTACTAGACCTTATGAAGGTCCATGAGGGTATTCACTCCTCATTCTACAATCCTCACTCTACAAGACCTGACAAAGGTCAATGAGGGTCTTCATTATTCATTCTACAATCCTCACTCTACAAGACCTGACAAAGGTCAGTGAGGGTCTTCATTCCTCATTCTACAAGACCTGACAAAGGTCAATGAGGGTCTTTATTCTTCATTCTACAATCCTCGCTCTACAAGACCTGACAAAGGTCAATGAGGGTCTTCATTCTTCATTCTACAATCTTCACTCTACAAGACCTGACAAAGGTCAGTGAGGGTCTTCATTCTTCATTCTACTAGACCTGACAAAGGTCAATGAGGGTCTTTACAAGATCTGACAAAGGTCAATGACGGTCTTCATTCTTCATTCTACAATCCTCACTCTACAAGACCTGACAAAGGTCAGTGAGGGTCTTCATTCCTCATTCTACAAGACCTGACAAAGGTCAATGAGGGTCTTCATTCTACAGTCTTCACTCTACAAGACCTGACAAAGGTCAGTGAGGGTGTTCATTCCTCATTCTACAAGACCTGACAAAGGTCAATGAGGGTCTTCATTCCTCATTCTACAATCATCACTCTACAAAACCTGACAAAGGTCAACGAGGGTCTTCATTCCTCATTCTACAAGATCATATATGTAGTGTCGAATAGGATCTTTAACGAGTGACAAGCTTCACACGGTAGTGTCGACTGAGATCCTTAACAAGTGCAAAGCTTCACACGTGTAGTGTCGACTGAGATCTTTAACAAGTGTCAAGTTTCACACGTGTAGTGTCGAATGAGACATCCTCCTCATGTTGAGTCTCCATACATGTAGTGTCGACTGGAACATATGCCTCATGCTGAGTCTCTATACATGTTGTGTCGACTGAGAGATTCTCCCAATGCCAAATTGTAGACAACAGAAACTGACGACGCTGTTCTAGGCTCGCGGCCTAGTTGGGAGTACGAAATAACATGGAGTCGCCACCCGGTGTGAACCGGGTCAAAGATTTAAGGCCGCACTCACCCCTCGCAAGGGAAGACCTCAAACCGTTGGGTTCGGAATGGTCCCTTACTTATGTCACTTGTGATGATATGATTTGTGCAATTAATCAACCGAGTCTACTCAATAATCATGCTCAAAGGTACTTAGATCTAACATGCTTTCATCCAAATAACTCCACGCAATATAACACAACGAGCATATTGAACCATTAAACCAAAGTAAACAAATAACTAATTAAACATAAACATAAACTAAATGAAACATCATGCATAAAGAATGAAGAAACAACATGCCTAAATAACACAATCATGCTTTGAAAATTAAATAACAAGACTAAATTAACTCATGCTTAAAATAATAAATAAACGGCCTAGAACTATGACATGCTCAAATATAAATTTGGATGAGACGAGATACGTGCATCTTAAGTGGTACGTGGCGTTGTATCCCGAGTGCAGACCGCAATACCGTCCATTCGTAATCGGCTACGGAATTTACGTCCGGGTTTCTATCCGATATACCACAAAAGGGAACACACATCCTGTTCATCCAACAATCACATCATGCCTCAAACGACTCTCATGCAATAATATTTTAAAATAAATAAAATAAAACGAAAGAAGATAAGTAAGAAGGTGCCCTCAGGTCTAACCTCTTTTGTTGTCTCACGAAAGGGCGTTACACATCCGTTGGAAGGGTGAATGATCTGCAACTTTTTTGGTTCACTAATCCAACTTTTTCCTCGTTGTTTTGTTGTTCGGGCTGCTGTTTTTTACTCCGTTTCGCTGCTGTTTTGCTGCTGTTTTTCAGGTCACTGTTTTGGTTGTTTCGGGGCTGTTTTGGGGTATTTCAGTGAAGGGTTAAGGGGACTGTATTTAGGTTATTTTAGGGACTATTCTGGGCTGTTATTGTGCGTTTGTGGTGAGGTTTTGGACAGTGATATGCGGCAGTTATTAGGGTTTATGATGCTCGGTTTTGGGCAGTGGAGTGTGTTGCTGATTGCGTGAGGCAGTGTGGTCAATTCGTGTGAGTTTTCTGGGCTATGTGGCGTGGGCTATGCTTGGTGAAGCGGTGTTGTTGTGGCTAATGGCGTCTGGTTTGTTGAAAGGAGAGGCAGGTAGCGTGTAGGCGAGGGATTTTGACCATTAATTACGTGGTGGCAGGTGCGGCATTGTGGAGGCTTTGATGATTAATTGCGTTGGAAGGCTGGTGGTCTATTCGTGGCTAGCGCAGGTTTTGGTTTTGTTTATTTTATGTGTGCATGGCTTTGGAGTGGTCTGTGAACGTGCTGAATGAACTGGTGAGTGGGCGATGGTGCGCTGGTGGTCTGTTCGTGGCTGAGGGTGCGCTTATGGGCTGGTGGCAGTTTATGTGCGTGAGTTTATGTGAGAGTGGCGTTAGGGCTATTTTCTTTGTATTTTCGGGAAGATTAGCCAGCCAGCCAGGGGTTTGAATGTGTGGAGAGGGGTTATTTTTATAGGCAATGGGATGGGTTTTACCTTGTTGGGGAAGGAATCAAATTTGTGTATTAATTAGGAGATATTTTTAATTTAGTATGTGATAGGGAAAATCTTTTAATTAAGGGAAGTGATTTGATTTATTCTTTTTAGTTAAGGATATGATTTATTTAAATTGGTAGGTGATTTAATTAAATTAGGAATGTGATTTATGTATTTTAGGAAAGGGATTTAATTTAATTTAGGAAGGTGATTTAAGTTGTGAAATGTGTTTTAATTTAATTTAATTTTGTTTTAATTATTTAATTTGTGAGATGTGTTTTAATTTTGTTTTAATTATTTAATTTGTGAGATGTGTTTTAAATGTTTTAATTATTTTTGGATGTGATTTAATGGGTTTGGTGTGTTTTAAAACAGAGGTCCAACAAGCGAACCCGAAGCGAAACAAACGGGTTAAATCTGACAAAATGCTAATTTCCAACTTTACCATTCCAACGTCTGTTTCCCGCGGCTTTCACAACTAAAGAGGTAGTGTCTCCATACGAGACTCATCATCGGGCTGATATGCAAAAATGCAATGCCTACACAAATCTTCCTTCATGTAGTGTCGACTGGATCATTTGCCTCATGCTGAGTCTCTATACATGTAGCGTCGACTGGAACGTCTTCAAACCAAATCCCCATGTAGTGTCGAGTGAGAGGTTCTTGCTAAGTCTTCTTACATGCATGTCGACTGGAAAGTCTTCAAACCAAATCCCCATGTAATGTCGAGTGGGAAGTCATTGCCAAGTCTTCTTACATGCATGTAGACTAGAATTTCTTCACACCAAGTCCTCATTAGAGTATTGTCCATCGGGACATCCTCCTCATGCCAACTCTTTATACACGTAGTGTCGACTTGGACATCCTCCTCATGCCAAGCCTCCATATACGTAGTGTCGACTGGGACATCCTCTTCATGCCAAGCCTCCATACACGTAGTGTCGTATAGGACGTCCATGTCAAGTCTTCATTTATGTATTATCGTCTGGGATATCCTTCTCATGGCAAGTCTCCTTACATGTAGTGTCGACTGGGATATCCAACTCAAGCAAGATATATTGCTTCATCGTATGGGGTGAATGGTAGGAAAATTGGTTAAACTGGAAGCGACGCCTTGTTCTTTCATAGTCGAATGAAGAAATGACAATTCTTCCATGTAGTATGGAGGAGATGAAAATCCTTCTATGTAATCTGGAGGAGATGACAATCCTTCTAAGTAGTCTGGAGGAGATGATAATCTTTCATCATCTGAAAGATATGACAATTATTTCATATAGTATGGAGGAGATGACAATCCTAGAGTTTACTTATTGGTCGATTGGGTATGTTGGAGGATTATGAGGATATTCTCATGTCGACTGGGAGAAGCATGTCGATTGGGCCAGATGTTGGTAAATATAGGTCGATTGGAGCAAATGGGTTTCTCTCTAAGTTGGAGTTTTTTGAAGGATAGTTTTTTCTAAAGTAACCAATGAATACTTATTTGGGAAGCTATGATGTCCCCAAGGCGACAATGGGTGGCCTCTGGCCCATTTTTTGGTCTAATTACATCAAGTGATATCTTATTGAGATGTATTACTAACATATCATTTATTATGTCGATTGGGAGGATTGGAGCTTCTCTGATTGTGATGTCTGGTGAAACTTTCTCTATTCTTGTTCCTCTTATCATCCTCCCACCTGATCTCGATTTGGGCTCGAGTCATGGCTTGATCCATAGTGTAACATCGAAATTTAGTGAGCTTTTTATAGAGTCAACTTTCTGAAAGTAATCCATTTCTGAATGCTTCCACTGCAGTAGGCTGATAGAGATTTGGGATTGTTATCCTCTCTTTATTGAAGCGAGCCACGTAGCTTTGCAATGACTCCTCTCTCCATTGTTGGATGGCATTAAGGTCACTGGTAGTCTTCTCAAGCTTGCAAGAACTTACAAAATGCTCCACAAATTTGTCTGCTAGCTGTTGGTAAGACTCGATGGATTTGTATGGGAGATTGATAAACTAGGTGAGGGCAGGACCAACTAATGTTTCTCCAAATCCTCTGCACATACCAGCTTCCCATTTATGAGGAGCCAGACCCATTGACATCATCTTGTATTTTTAATGGACAACATGGTCATCTGGGTTAGTTGATCCATCATACATCTTCATATCTGGAGGGCTGAACTTCCTTGGTAGTTCGATGAAAGTGATGGTCTCCAAAAAATGGAGTATATGAGATCGTGTCGGCTCAGCTTTTTCTCACAGGTAGTCTGACACCAGGTAGGCTGGAGAGAATTACATCTTTGAACTCTTTCATTTCCTTGTGCATGGTGGAGGCAACTTGCCGTGCTTGGTCAGTTGGGGAGATATATTGACTTCTTTCTTGATTTGGTGGATGGTTGTCTGATGGCGGATTGTCGCTTGCCACATTGTTGAATGCCCCCAAGAGATTGGTGAGGATTGTAGGATTGCTGGGATGGTCTGGGGTTTCAGATTGTTGGGAGGTTGCAGAGATTTGCTTCATTTTCTTCTGGATGGTTATATTGGAGCTTCGCATGACTTGACTCTATTCTTCTAAGGCGCGTAATCGTTCTTGGAGTATGGTCATCTGCGTAGTCATAGGATCTGGTGTCTGCTCACTGCTAGAAGCCATGGTTGGCTGTGTTTTAGGAACCGTAGACTGAGAGATCTTTGCCTGTTATGAATCGCTAAGGCCCCACGGTGGGCGCCAAACTGTGGATGTTGGTTTTCGCCCGAGGTCCACAATCAAGAATTTGTAGGTTTGGGGCACTAATGATCCTGTAAAACAAAGGTAGAGTGAGTGTGGAGGTTACTGCCCACCGGTGTGGTGGATGCCATAGGCACTCCGACGCTCAAGTCAGTAGCGAAGACGAGCTGTAAATAATGGAAGAGCAAGGTGTGATGTTACCTTGACTTCTGTTGACTGCCGTGAGGGTGGTGGCCGGTGTTTCAGAGGGTAAGAGCTTAGAGAGATCAAGTATGAGAGCTAAGACCCCTGAAGAAAAGATTTGTCTCTTTATTGTGGATTACCTTTTCCTTTTATAAGCCCATTGTGGTATGCTCATTCATTATTTTGTCTGTTGGACGCCTTAAAACGGTCAATTTAATGGAGGAGTTATGAGTTCAGGCGTTTCTTGATCTGGTAACTGTAGACGCTGGCTTTCACCCGAGGTCTACAATCGAGATTTCGTAGAAGGGCACTGGCAATCCTGCAAAGCAAAGAAGGTAGGGTGAGCGTGGAGATACTACTCGCCGGTGTGGTGGAGGCCGTAGACACTCTGACGCCCAAGTCAGTGATAGAATCAAAGAAGTAGTAGGTAGAAGGTCAAGGTCAGAGGTTACCTTGAACTTCGTATGTTGCCGTGAGGGCGGTAAATGGAATGAGTGGTAAGCTTGAGGATGTCCTAAAGCTGTGAGTAGGAGAGCTAGAAGTTGAATCCCCCTTCCTCTTGGAGCCTTGTTCCTTATATATACATGCTCTAGTAACGAGTGCCTTTATTGCCATTTGATTGCTCGTCTGTTGGGTCATAATAACGGTCGACTTCATTAGATGCAATTACTGCATTTTGCCCGTTTGTAGGCTGGAACGGATGAGTTATGAATGGCGTTTATGAGTCTGGGCGTTATGTGGACTGGCGTGGGGTGAGTCCCGATTGTGGTTTAGACACGTGGTATTTCACTGGCCTTGTGAATCTCTGGGCCTCTATACACTTAAACCCTTGGGGCTTCCTTTTGAAGTAGAAACTTGGGCCTGGATCTTGTGTTGGAGAGTCTGGGATGCGTTCAACAATGGGCCTGAAGCCAAATGACGAAATTGCCCTTGGACCAAATTGGGTCCATACAGTAACTGATAAGCCATTTTGGCCACGTCTCTTATTGGGAATGGGTTTGGGCTTGTGAGATCCTTTGGTCCAATATCAGTTTACGAGTTGGGCTTCTTAAAGGGTTTCGAGTTTCTGGCTCTATGGTTGGTCCGGAGGTGAAATATCGATTTTACCCTTGGGCCCAAATTTGGCCCGTACATTGGTTGACTTTGGTTTTTTACTTTGTTGCATTAACCAACTTTTATCAGCAGAAAACTTAAATTGTTCAGTTGGTGTATTCATGGATTGTGTAGTATCAGTTATTTGAATATTATATGTATCGACATCATTCACGACCATAGTGAAATATTTTGTCAACATTTCAGAACCTCGATTTCTCACTTGAATACGTGAAGTCATTTCGCCGGTGGTATGTTGAGTGGCATTCTCTACCTCGAGAATGTTAGTATTGTGTGATGACCTTGCCATTATAATGAATATGTTGAGATAATAAGAGAATAAACTGATTGAATATATGAGATGAATCTTAAACGAATTGATGAACTCAAATTATTATTTGATTTTTTAATTGATCCATTTACTATACAAATAAACTTTTCTAAACTCGTATAATCTTTAATACTAATCAAATCGAATAAATAAACAAATTATGATTAAGATTGACACTGCTATATAGCAGCAGACCGCCAGTTGTTGGTTTGGTTGGAATTTATGTAATTAGGGGTGTTCGCGGTGCGGTTCGGGTCGGTTTTTTCGTTTTACACTTCAAAACGTGCGGGTTGACGGTTTGTGAATTAGAAACCGAAATTGCATATTTGATAAGGAAAACCGCGGTGGTTCGGGTCGACGGTTCAGTGGTTTGGGCGGTTCGGGTCGGCGATTTGGATTATAAATTTTTTAAATAAAATTTTGTGTGTTTTCACATAATAATTAAGAAAAAAAATACACAATTTTCATTTATACATTGCATATTGTCATATGATCATTAAATATCTTAAATGTCATGATTAAATAAGAAGAAAAATATAAAATAATGTCTAATTTGAACATGGGTTGGCGGTTTAGGAGGTTCGGGTCACAATTTACGGTTTGTGCGGTTCGGGTCGCAGTTTGGGTCAAAACAGCGCACTGACCCAAAATTTGTGGTTCGGTTTAGACTGACCCGATTTTATTTTCAATATTTTTTCAAACCGCATGGTTCAGTTCGAGTTGATGCGGTTCGGATCAGGTTGCGGTTTGAACCGAAACCGTGCACACCCCTAATTAGCTTGTACATGCTTTTCACAATGAGCAATTGATAATTAAATTAATCCAACTATTGCTTTTTTAAAAATATATTCGTTTCCTTTTTCATGGAAATAGCCCATTCCTTTTATATACTACACATCCTCACTTCACCTTTGAGGTGGAGGGTTGGTGTAAGAATAGCATTTTTCATAATTTATGAGTAAAGATTTTCATCATTTCTTTTAAATTTCTGTCTCAAACTTCAAATAGACTGTACTAAGGGGCAGGACTCAATAGATTTTTTATTGTTAATTTGTCATATAGTAGAATACTACCGGGACTGTAGTATTAAAATTAAATAAATATTTTCAAAATAATTGGGCCAAGGATGTTAGGCCCAAGTTCAATTTAAACCCGTCTTACATATTGAGCCCAAACTTTCGGTAGGCCTGTCTAAAATTGAAGCACATTGTAACTGATAGTAATGATTCTTGACCCATGAAATTCTATAATATGTTTTTTCTCGTTTCTCTGCATCACATATTATAGTCATAGGAGTACTCTCGGTTGTTGTGATATAATCATATATAATCGAATCGTATAAATATTTCTTAAAAGATATGGTGCAACGTGTCTTGGAGAATCATCTATGTTCAAATATCCACCACTTTTGGTCCAATATTAATAGTAATACACGATTAAGATTTAATTATATTTAAATTAGTATCCAATTATTATCGATCGTAATTTATATTAAAAAATTAATCAAGAAAGATTCAGTAAATGTTATAAATATTGGATCAAAATGTACAATTAAACGATAAATAAATCATGACACTTGATTGATTGTCTAACACAGACGTAACACTATAAGATCAAAACAATTCCAAAAACATCACTGTTCTTGTCGCCCCCGATAGATTGCTCCTACTGCTACTCTGGTCCCTGGCTGTATCTGAGAGAAGACCCACCAAGCCACATGGCATTGGCAGATTAGTCAAAGTCGTAAAAATTTATATGAGAACAAGTCTTATAGGATCGTACAATAAATAAATGACACGTATTTTAATTATTTTTCTGATTTTCTCTATATGATTTAATTAATTATTTTAAAAATAATTAAGACAATTAACACTCACTGATTGGATAATACTATAGGGATCGTCTCAAATAAATTGATGAACTCAGGGCATCTGCAGTGGGTTGGCTGCAAAACGGACAAAGTATATATACAGTTAGCAGCTGCGTAGTAAAATGAAAGCATCAGCGTGCGAAAAAGCTGTTAAAAAGTGTTAGGGGGTGTGAAAGTAATTTACCAACAGTTGCTTTCTTGTTTGGAATTGGAATTGGATTCTCTTCGCTCCCGCCAAATCCAATCGCGCAGCTTTGACGGTCGTTTGGTTTTACTCCCACTCCCCACGCGCGTCCCAAAAATAATTTATTGACTAGTTAATCTTTAAGAAAAATAACACCCAACCAACCTTATAAATTATCATAATAATATTATAATTTTATAGTTTTAGATAGACCCGGCCGGCGGTTCGGTTCCGGTTCGGAACCGAACCGAACCGGCCGGTTTCCGGTTCCACAAGTGTGGAATCGGAACCGAACCGGGTAAATCCGGTTCGGTTCCGGTTCCACACTTAAGTGGAACCGGAAAGTCGAACCGAACCGGAACCGAACGGTTCGGTTCCGGTTCGGTTCGATTTTTTTTTTTTTAATTAATTAAAATAAAAAAATAAGAGGAGTCAAATCATTAAATAAAAAAAAATTTATTAATTAAAAAAATGAGATTAAATTTATAAATAAAAAAAAATTTATTACATTGAAGAGCTTGAGCTTAAATTTTTTAAAATTTAAGTTGCCTACGTATCCTCCAAGGGTGAGAGGAATCAAAGCTCACGTAGTTCCATTACAAGTTTAAGACATATCCCCTTTGTAAATTATAATTTTACATTTATCAATCATCATTATCAGTTGATCCTTCGGCTCCGGGTCCGCAGCTTCCGCTTGCACTTGTTGCAGAAGCATTATCGAACAAATCTTCAAAATCATCGGGGGCATCTTCTTGTTGTCTCAGATCATCAGCTCGAGTCCAATCATCCACACAAGCTGTTGCTTCTAGAGTGCTTGGATGTAATGAAGATCGCCTAGCTTCCAATATATTACCTCCCAAGCTGAAGGCTTGCTCAACCGCAACGGTGGAAATAGGTGCTGCCATATTTCTTTAGCAATAATAGATAAAACAGGATATATATTGATGCCGGTTCCACCATTCAAGGATTTTAAAATTTTTACTGCATAAACTTTCATTAGAAAACTCAAAATTTGTAGATAAATAATTATCTAATTCAGGGTTATTAGTTGTTGTCGTATCCCTAGATTTTTATTTCGTTGTAATAACCAACGATCCCCTGCGCTAAGTCTTGGTTGAATTACCGGTTCGCTACTACTAGACTGACCTATTGTTCCTAAGTTATATCTTACAAATCATTAATTAAATAAATAAAAATTAAAATCACTTCTTAAATTCGTCATTATGCTCGTAATATCAATGTCATCTAATATTCCTAAATAACCATAGTAAGCTTGTAAACCACCATTCAAACCTTCTAATTTAAATCTAGGATCAAAAACAGCAGCAATAAGATAAAGTAAAGGAATTTCTCTAAAATAATTCAACCATTTTACCTTCATAACAGTAATGGCTTCGAGCAAAACAATATCATTAGGGTTGTCACTGTCAACATGTTCATCGAGAGTGCCAACAATATTCAAACTTTCAAGAAGAAATAAATGTGCAGTGGGTTAATAAACACCGCTAAAAACCAAAGTAGCATCATTAAAAACTCTTAAAATATCTAAAATTCTTTCACAAATATCCCATTGACTAGGATAAAGGTGATATTTTGAACATGTTGAGAAAAAAAACTACATAATGCATCTTTGTATTGAAGTGCTTGACATAAAAGAAAATAAGTAGAATTCCAACGTGTTGGAACATCTCTAGAAAATTTAATCGGTTTAATACCATTTATTTTACAAAACTTGGTCCATTCCCTCCTAACTTGAGAATATGACCAAATACAGTTAAGTGCCGTTTTAATAGGATCAAGGAAAGGAGATAATAATTTTAGACCGTCTTGCACACATAAGTTTAGGACATGACATGTACAACGAATATGAAAAAATCGACCCCCTAAATTTGGTTGACATATTTCTTTTAAATCATTGATGGATGCAGTATTTGCAGATGCATTATCAAATCCAATTGTTAAAATTTTTTCTCCTAAACCATATTCATCAAAAATTACCTTCATCATTCTATAAATATTATGTGCAGTATGTTGGTCATCAAAAACTCTAAATGCAATGAGTCGTTTTTGCATGGTAAATGATGCATCAATCCAATGACAAGTCACACCCATGTATGAGTGTGTTTGTCAATGGTCACTCCAAATATCAGAACATATAGAAATACGACCTTTCATCTCTTTAAATATTTCATTTAAAATAATTTTACCATCTTTATATAATTTGAAAATATGACGTTTTGTTGTGTTTCGAGTCATTCTACATGCAGCAGAGTTTAAAGCATTATGCACGTAATTAGTAAAATGAAGTTTTTCACCAAAGCTTAAAGAAAGATGTGCCATACATGTTAATTTCGCAAATTCTTCTCTATTTTTTGCATCAGAATATTTAAATAAATCTACACTACTCGTACCTCTACTAGATGATGCGTACCTGGCCATTTGAGTCTGCGTCGTATCAATGCCAAATTCAACCGGATGATGTTTCTCCATGTGCTTGATCATATTTCCGTATCCACCAGAAAATTTATAGATAACCCCACAATAGTTGCAAATTGCTCGTTGTGAACCATCGTCTAGGCGTTCCAAATTAAAATGAATTTTGAAAATATCGGAGGACCGAGCCTTAACTTCTCTTCTCCGTGATTGTGCACTGACACTGGGGCCGCTCTCTTGGGTCGGCATATTTGACATTATGTTCTCGGATGAGCTTGCCATTTGAATAATTGCGATGCGAATGCCGAATGTGATAACAAATTAATTAACAACTAAAATAAGAGAATTGTATTGAAGTAAGATTGAGAATAAGAGATTTATAGAAAATGAGAAAGTTGAGAAATTGGTGTGATGAAATTAAAAAATGAATCCTATTTATAGAATTTTAGAATTTTTTTGATACCAAAAATGCCCCTAAATATAACCATTTTATTACCGTTATTAGGGGTACATTAGTAATTTTTATTTTATATAATAATTTTTTTTTATAATTTTTTTTTTATTTTTTTTTTGGGCAGGGAGCCGTTTGGCAGGGAGCCAAACGGCTCCCTGCTGCATCCCCCAACGGCTACTGCTGTTGGGGGAATAAGGCCCCCAACGGCTACTAGCCGTTGGGGGCCTTAGGTTCCTGTTGGAACCCTACGGTTCCAACAGGACCCGACGGTTCCAACCGGAACCTAACGGTTCCGGTTCGGACCGGTTCGAGTTGGGGTGGAACCCCAACCGAACCGGTCCCATTCCGGTTCGGTTCCGGTTCGGTTCCGTTCCGAACCGGAACCGTGGCCGGTCTAGTTTTAGAAATATAAATTTTAGTCTTTATAGTTCTAAAAATACAAGTTTTAGTTTTTGGTTTATCTTTAGATATTTTTTTTAGATATTTAAGTCATTTATATTCATTAGGATCTTTAAAACATTAATTGAGAAAATGACTTGAAATTTACAAAAAAAATTAAAATAACGACAGGGACTACAATATGTATTTTCAAAACTGTATGAACTAAAATTTTATTATAGTAATTTACAGAATAATGGAGTGTCATTTTCACTAATTTTTATCAGTATAAAACATAGTTAAAATTCAAGTTCATGTCAAATAGAATGTGATAATGATGAGTTATTTGTTGATATAATATCATGATAATAATAATATTGTAGATGATAATTCCCACTTTCGGCCTACAATCAAGATTTGTATGTTGGGGGTATCAGCAGTCCTGTAAAACAAAGACAAAGTGAGCGCAGAGTATTTACCCACCAGTGTGGTAGATGTCGTAGGCACTCTGACGCTCAAGTTAGTTACGTAGACGGGCGGAATGAAAGGAAAGAGCAAGGTTTAGGGGTCACCTTGACATTCGCATGGGTGAATGTCGTTAAGGCGGTAGGCTGACGTTTAGGGGGTGATGTTTCTTTTGAGTACTCGAATATGAGTGCTAAAGCTTCAATGCTATAAATCATTGGACCCTTTCTCATTTTATAGGCTGAGAGGTTAGCTTTCGAGTTGGATTAGGACTTCTTGGAGTAATTGAGTTTCAATCCTTTCAAAATAGGGTAGTAGAGTTAGGATTATTTTAGGGGTGCCTGAATATTCGAGATTATGTGTAATTTCTATGATATTTTGGATTATACCATCGTGTTCGTAGGTAGTTTATCGTGATCCAAATACTTAATCTTCTTGTGTAAGAAGGATTATAGGGTGTAGACTAACCGGATAATATTGAATGGGATATCAAGTAATATGATTTGAATCTTATTGAAATCCTTATGAGTCATATGAGCCCTTATGAGCCTTTAGGTCATGTGGGTTTCATCCATGCGTATGAGCTTCTGGGCCCTGAGGAATAATCAAGTGCATAAATCCAGAATTGCCGGTTGCCTTGTGCCAATTGGGATTTATCTGATACGTGAGCCTGAGATGAAAAGAAATTTGGGTCCTTGGCCCAAATTTGGCTATTACAAATATAACAAGTTAATTATTAGTTAATATGTGAGTTAATTAATCAGTGTTATATCATCGAGAGTGTAAATCATATATTTCGCACTAATAATATTTGATATAATTATTATATGAATGACGTGGCAGGTTAATTAATAAATATATAATAAATGAAATTATATTAAATATAACTATTATTTATTTGGTTATTTTTTTAATTATTTTAACATGCGTGATAATATATCATTAAGTTATTATATGATACTATGATATCATTGATATATAATATAATTTTTCTAAATGCACAGCTAACAAATGCTAAGTTTTGGGAGACTTCCAAAACCATAATCAAAATCAAAAAATGACTATGTTGAATTTTGTTAGTTGGCATAACATGATGATGATGATAATTGAGTTAACAAGTTAATCTTACCATAATTTAGACTTGGCCACCGGTTGAATCGGTCAGTTCCCGGTTCCACAAGTGGAACCGAAACCGGAATCAGAATTGAACCGAACAGTTTTGGTTTCCTATCTTCTAAATAATAATAATAATAATGATAAGATTAACAAATTTATTTAAAATTATGAATTTGAATTTAGATTACATTAAAAAAAATATTTATTTGAATTTAAATTAAAAACTTAAAATAATAACTTAAAATTATTTAAATATTAATAGTGGAACCGTCCAGTTCCAATGGTTCGGCTAGGGTGGGAATCATAACCGAACCGTACGGAACCGGTTCCGATTTTGGTTCCCAAAATGGAATCGGAAGGAACTGGAATCGTCCGGTTCGGTATCGGTTCTGAACCGAAATCGTGACCGGGTCTACATAATTAAATTGCCCACAAATAAACAGTTATAACAATCTTAAATTCCTCCAATATGAAACTGTATATGATAAGAAAAATTTATATAACATATATTAATTAACCGAGTCTATTAAATATGTCATATATATGTTTTTCTCCTATATAATTAGTTTCATTTGACTAAATTGCTAAAAGGATGATGGTCGCTGTTTATAAATATTTAAGAAACTATAAATCGTATACATGAAGGGGTGTTCACTGGTCGGGTCGGAATTTTATGAAATCATATCGGTTCGGGTCACTCGAAATTGTAAATCCGAACCAAAAATTTATTTTCACAAATCCGATCAGGTCGGGTCGATAATTTTTTTTTTATGTATTAATTATTTTAAGATATAAATACTAACTATTTTATATTCCGAAACTTGTCATATTTATAAAACTTCAAAATAAGAAAATAATAAACAACTGGAATAATAGTAATTTTTTTTGAAAAATAATAAAAAATTATTTTTTCGGGTCAGGTCGGGTTGCGTCGTCAAACCCGTGACCAGACCCTCAAAAATCGAGTCGGGTGGGGTCAACCCGAAATTAAATTAATTTTTTTTAAAAACCGACCGGTCAGGTTGAGTCACGTCGGGTTACGGGTTGACCCGACCCTATGAACATCCATAACGTAATATATGACATGCTATCAAAAATATATAAATTTTGTTCATCGGTCCACCTAAACATCGAAAAATATAGCCAATACATACCTATCATATAAATATATCTTTTTCAATTATATTCTCAAATTTAATATAATTTTCAAATTTGATACACTTGCCAAATTATTGATAATGGAAATGGCGCTAATTAAAGCAAATGTGTGATACGCGCCATAAAGAAGGTGGGGATGTATTAATAAAACCAACCGTTGTTACAGCTTTACGCCATAAAAACACAAACTAACTGAAACCGCCTAGACATTCAAAAAAAACAATTGAAACCGCATAAAAATTGAAAGACAAAAACACCCCTGCTGCAGCGGCTCGGTGGCCGAGACCAGTACCCCTCTGCTAACACTCTGCACACAGATGAAAAATAATCAATAATTTTCCTGCAAGAATTAATAATTAAAAATAAAAAAAGAAAAGAAAAATATCTCAATATTCTGTGCACGTTCTCCCTCCCCAATTCTTTATCAATATCAATATCAATGGTACCACACCATGTAGTTTAATATCACCCTCAATCATTAATGATATTTACTACTTTGCCACTCACATCCTCTTTATCTCCACCCCCACATTTATCTCTATCTTCTTCTTATTCTATCTACAATGTCAAAGTCAATGTGATGGATTCTGAAACTATGCGGCATTTTAGGACTAGGGTTTCGTAGTAACCAGACTTTTACGCTGCCTCGTTCAAACTTCGTTAACTTCGAAGTTTCATTCAGCACTATTTTTTATTTTCAGGTTTGAATTTAAGAACTTTGTAGTTTTTACTTTCTTTTGTTTTGTTTTGTTTTTGTTTTTGTTTTTGCTTGTATTCTAAGTTAAAATTTTTGAATTTTTATTGATTCTATGTAGAATGTAACAGTTGTTGGTCTCCCTGCTTTGAGCTGTGTGAACAAATATTGGTTTTGTTTATTACTGTTTGCGTGTTACTGTAATGGCTATTGTTTCGTCCAATGGGTTGAGTCTTGACCTGTCATTTGTCAGAATAGTATTCAACTCACGAAAGTAACATTTGTATGAGTCTGAGATAATATCGGATTTTACCTGGGTCCAATAACACTTGATATTGGATATTGAGGGGTTTCCCGATTTAAAAAAAAAAAAAGATAGTAATGGCTATTTGGGTTTCTGTATTTTTTTCCTAAGGTATTTTTTTTGGGACAAAAAATGCTACATTATTAGCTAGGTCGTCAATTTGTTAGTGATCGAAGCATTGCATTCGGTGAAATGAAGAAATTTTATGCATTTTGATTATACTTTGTTTCTTCCATTTTGGTGGAATGTAAGATGTAGCAGCATATGCTTTAGTGAAAAAAAAAATTGTTACTAGCTCTTTAAAAAATATGATTTTGGTTCTTTTGCTTTCGCCCATTTTTAGTGTTTGCGAGTTTGCTAATCTGATCATAATGGTTTTATTGTAACTTTTCCCCCTCTGTTTTGTTTCTGCTTTCAGGTTAAAGATGGTGGTAAATTTGATGGGTACTCAAGATTGAAATCATACTATTTTTTTTTTTTTTGGGAAAATAAGAGTGAGAATGATGGAAGGACGTCGGCATTCAGTTGATATCCCTATTTCTAGAACTCTTATAGCACTCAGGAGAGTGAGGTCACTGAGGGATCCTTCAACTAATTCTATGAGCAAATTTTCTGCTTTGCTTGACAATGTGAATTGGGAAACAAATTCAAGTAATGGGATTTCTTTAAGGTTTGAAAATGGTTGTAAAGATGGTGGTTCTTATCATAATGGATTGTTTGGATCAAAAAGTTTAGGTTTTGATGGACTGAAAGAGGAAAAAGATGATGATTTGGAATTGCATTGTGGTTTGGATGATTCTAAGTTTATGACTAGTCAGAATTTGAGTTGGGTAGATACTGGTACACCTAATAGGATCAATCAGGTTGGAAGATTAGATAATTATCAATCAAATGGGGAAGAGGTTCATAGAAACGAATCACTTAATCAACGGCATTGTATAAATTGTAGAACCAAAGAATCGGATGTGGGTTGCATCATGCTTTCTAGCCATCCTATGGAGGATGTAGGTTCCTGCAATGGACCAATTTTAGGATCACCATCAGTGGAAGACAATGATCAATCTACTTCAAGACAGAAACTCCGTTACAAAAATCAAGGGAGATTTTATGGAGCCGCCAATGGTGGTGCGAGTTGTGCAAGCACTCCATGCCCATCTATCAGTGATATCATATCAAATCACAGCATATCATTATTTGCAAATGAAGAGATTGATGTTGATCAGAGTCACCATGGATGTGGGTTAAGCTATTGCTGGTCCAGAACAAGGTCCAGAGAATCCAATCCTTCTTCCGATGTAGAAGACAACCCATTGTTATATGGGGAGATTGGCGAGACAGCTCATTATGGACACTGTCGACACAAATGTATCAATAATGAATTAACTACTTTTTCAGAAAATCCTAGGAGTTTGAGTCAGAAATTCAGTCCAAAATTTTTTGATGAACTGGTGGGACAAAATGTAGTAGTCAGGTCTCTATTGAGTGCCATCTCTAGAGGAATGGTAACCTCCTTTTATCTTTTTCACGGTCCTCGTGGTACTGGCAAGACCTCTGCCTCGAGAATCTTTGCCGCTGCTTTAAATTGCCTCTCACTTGAGGAGCGGAAGCCATGTGGTCTGTGCCAAGAATGCACCTTGTTCTTTTCTGGAAGGAGCAGGGACGTCAAGGAAGTCGATTCTGTGAGAATTAATAGGAGTGACAGGATCAGATCAATTATGAAGAGTGCTTTGATCCCTCCTTTTTCTTCACGGTTCAAGATTTTTATTGTTGATGAGTGCCAATTGTTACATGGGGAGTCTTGGGCAATTGTTTTGAATAGCCTGGACGACATTTCTCAACAGGTTGTCTTTGTAATGATCACCCCCGACTTGGATAAGCTGCCACGAAGTGTAGTATCACGATCCCAAAAATATCACTTTCCTAAGATAAGAGATGCTGACATTGCAAGCAGATTGAGGAGAATCTGTGTTGAAGAGGCTCTCAACTTTGATCAAGTTGCTTTAGACTTCATTGCTGCTAAATCCAACGGTTCACTTAGGGATGCAGAGATGTTGCTTGATCAGCTCAGTTTGCTTGGTAAACAAATCACGATGCCCTTGGCCTATGAATTTGTGAGTGTTTTGAAATTGATTGTTGCTTATAATTTTGGCCCATCTCTTATTGTCTAACATAGTGAAACTTGCCTGTTGCTTGTTTTCCGCAGATTGGAATTGTTCCTGATGATGAGCTGCTTGATTTGCTTGATTTGGCTTTGTCTTCTGACACTTCTAATACAGTAATAAGGGCTAGGGAATTGATGAGGTCAAAAATTGATCCGATGCAACTTATATCTCAACTGGCAAATCTGATTATGGACTTTCTGGCGGGTAAATGTCAGGAAGATACTTCTGAATCTAGAAAAAAGTTCTTTGGAAAGCACACTTGTAAGTGCTTATAAATTTTATTTTTCATTTCTTTAGGTTATTATGCAATTACTTATGGCTAATCAGTAGATGGTTCCTATGAGAATTATAATCTTATGACTATATAAATAACACCCAATTAGCTTACTTTCTTACTGTAAACATGCCGAGGGATTTCTGAGTTATAGAAAAGAAAAGAAGTCGAGTCTACTTATTTTTGTGAAATGGTGATAAATTGAGGTCTCCCATTCAGATGTGTGAACCATCTTAGACAGTTTTCTAATGTCTTTTCATCCAAAAGTAACTAATGCCGCATAGTTAGTCCTTTTATATGTCTATATAAGACAATATCTTTACAGATGTATTGATCGAGTACTGTACCTGCAATTTTCCCTCTCATAGCTGAAGCAGATATGCAGAAATTGAATCATGCCTTGAAAATACTTTCAGAAACGGAAAAGCAATTGAGAAAGTCAAAGCATCAAACCACATGGCTCACTGTAGCACTTCTGCAGTTAAGCTCTGGGGAGTCTTCTTTAGATCCAAATGATTCCAAGCTGTGTTTGAGAAGTGCACACGATAAAGGTCATATAAAATTATAGCAATTCTAATCAATTAATTTCTTGATTTCTTATGAATTCTCTCCCTCACTTTTCCACCTTTTTTCTTCAAATAGTTCAATAATGTAAAATTCTTGATTCAAGTTTGTTCTTCCAAATAGACGGTGATTCGCATTGCGTGATTTCGCCAAGGGAGAACTCTAAGCATCTTGTCCTTGGTTCATGTAATGACAATAAATCATGTCAATTAGGGGCATGTGAGGATTATAAAGGAACACTGGAGTCAATATGGCAGAGAGCTACAGAATTATGCCAATCAAATTCACTAAAGACATTCTTAAGGAAACAAGGGAAGCTGTCTTCTCTCCACGTTAATCAAGGTATGCATGCGGTAACTAACAAATTTTGTGCTTGCCCTGCAAAGTGATGACTGAATAATAATTTGTATCCAGGTCTGGCAGTCGCCGAGTTGGAATTCCACCGTCGTGACTATTTATCTAGGGCTGAAAAGTCCTGGAAATTGATTGCAAGTTCAATCCAGTCAATAATGGGCTGTAACGTTGAAATACGGTTACTTTGTTCTCCTGTCACCAGCAGTACCAAAGTAAAGAAGCCATATTTCAGCTTGCTTAGTTGTTCATGCAGGGTGCAACAGAAGTCTCGATCAACCACGGAACGAGGAAGTGATTCTGACTATTCTGATTATTTCTCTGAAAAACCTAAGATCAAGGACAGGCATGCTTTAACTTGTTCCTCAGATTGTGGGTCCCAGATGTCTCATAACTGTTGTCACAGAGCAGAAGTGATAAGAGCTCTAAGAAATAGTGAAGGAAATGTGCTAAGCACTGGTATGGCCTCATCTCACAGATCAATACAAGATGATACATCAAAGTCTCCTGGTTGTGGAATCAGTTCTGTAAACAGAAATGAATGTGAGTGCCAGGTTTTATCAACTCAAGAGCCAGAATATCAGTCAAGCTGCTTTCCTAGAACTTTAAGGCGTCAAAAGATGTTAAGTGCATCAGACACTTATTGGCAGACCAAGAGAGAATCCTGATGTGCTTTGTTCGAGAATTCCAACATTTCCCTTAAAGAAGGTAAAGGTATTAGAATGCTTTTAGAAAAGGTTCATACCCTAAAATAGATTTTAAAAACGTAAAATGAGAACATGCATAATGGGAACGATAGATAGCATGTGCTGGCCGATTTATGTTAGTTTCCCATTTCAAATGTCTTCTGTACCTTTCCTATAGACTTTGCTTAATAAACTCTGCTTATCCATTTGTTTTCCTCAAAGTTGAGGTGTTATGTGTGCACATGTATGCAAATTTGGTATGTAGGCAGTTGAAAGCAAACTATTTAACAGGACTGCGTGTAACCTCCTAGCCTTACTGAAAGATCAGAATAGAATAATCACACTATAAGCTGCCCGCAGCCTTTCGAATTATGTTCAATTGTGAATCTGTGATCACACGAGCTGTTGTTAATGTTGCAGGAATCACAGGTGGGGGCATCAACGAAAAAGGTCAAACGTAATGGCGTACATTCTTCCCTGAACTACTGCCAAATATTTCAACCAAAACTTGGATGATGCAAAAAAATTTGAGGCTGATCTGAAGCTTCATATATACTGAAATATTGTTACGTTTTGTAAGCAAAGGTTGCAGAATATTGTTTGTTTCATTGAAAGACACTGGGCTTAATGTAAAACTAAAATGTACAGTGCTTCATTTGATTTTATAGATCATGATTCCTAAGGCAACTGGGATGGAGAGTAAGTTTCAACTATCTTTGTTTCGCCCAAGCATAAAGAAAATTTTATATGGAAAATTAGTTATTATTAAACACTTTTAACAGATATTTCCGAAAATGGATATTCATTAAATATTTTCATGAATTTAATTAGACTAATAATTGGCTAATACAAGGAAAAAACCACTATACAATTGTCGGTGATACCACATCATTCACGTAATAACTTAATAATATATTGTCATCAGTGTTAAATAGTAAAAAATAATTGGTAGTTTTGCTTAATTACACTTTTATATGTTATATAATTATTAGTTTGTATTATCATGTCACCTTAGCAATGTTCACGACTAATCGTGTAGAATTTTTCTCAAGAGTCCAACCACTTATACATATTCTTGCAATGCAAGCATTTAAGGAAATGGAAAATTTCTACTTTGCCTGAACGGGCACCCTGAATTGATGCCTGAACGGACAAAGCTCAAAACACTATTTTCCAGCTCACATACTACACTCAAAATAAAAGTTGGGTGAATGATACAAGTGTTTAATTACAGAAATTATATTAAATTTCAGAATTTTCCAATATTTTTTAACTAACACATAATCTTAAAATGTAAGAACTCATGATGGAGATCCAGACACAACCTCATGCAGGGTTTACAGCCTCCGGCAGATGATGAGCTTTTGCGTCAGGTGTTACAGAACACCACCTCTTACAACGTCGGGCTTGGCACTCGTCAGAAGGCGGCAACGACTACTTCTCGATCGTCCGGTTCCTTAGAGGAGGTCAATGTCTTGAGAGAGCAGTTGAAGCTGATTCAAGACAGGCTGAAGATGCATAATTATTGATAAGAAGGCAAAAATAGGAGCACGATTGGAAAATGGCGAACTTGCGGGAGATTGTGGAGAGATCGCTCGCTCAGGCTAGTGCTGCAGGATCGACATCCACAGTTCCTCCAGGCCCGACAAACGCAGCACCGACCCCGACCGATCGTCCTGCATGATTTTTTTATTTAATGTACTAAAACTTTTTTATGTAATAATATATTTATTTTATTTATAATAATTATTTTAATTTTAATTTTAATTTTAATTTTTTTTAAAAAAAATAAAAATTACTGATAATATATTTACTATATATATATATATAATTACATATATATTTTAATAATATTTTATTTTTTTAATAATTTTAAATATATTTAGCGTTGCCAAAGTGGCAACGTTAAATATCTGTATTTAGCATCGACACCACAAATATTGACGCTAATAGTTATTCACATTTAGCGATGCTAATATGACGACACTACAAGTTCCCGATATTTAGCGTCGTCTATGTTTGTCGACGCGGAATTATCCACTTTCTGCGTTTCCATATATCGGTTTCAACAACGACTACCGACGATGCAGAGTTGAATATTTTTGCGTCGCCGAAGCTTCCTCAGCGTTAAAACCTTTCCGCCCCAGCATTTAGCATCAATTTTCTGTATCTCCATCTTTCGACGTCAAAAATTTAGCATCGATTTTGATCTTTTTTACCGTCGAAGTTTGGTGACGCTATAAAACCGTATTCTTGTAGTGAATGCAGCTGATATCCTTGCTTTTTTCGTCGCACGTGCTGTGGTTGATGACAGACTTCCTCCGGCTTTCCTCACAAGGGCCAAGAAAACAGTTTCAGCATCCTTGAAAGGATTTCATGCTTTTGAAGCATGTAGGTGCATAAGGGAGCTGGGTGTTTCATTCTTCCTTCATGAAGTGGTTAAAAGGGCTTTTGGTTCTTGCGATGGAGATTCGAACAACTGATCGACTTATGTTAAAGCTGTTAAAGGAAGCAGCCGAGGAAGGCCTGATTAGTTCCAGTCAAATGGCAAAAGGATTTGCTAGGTTAGAAGAGAGTGTTATTTCCACTGTACAACTTTATATTTGTTAGATAACAATCAACGAATGCAATAAGTTTTATTGAAACAGAAACTTACAAACGAAATACAAACCAAAACCAAAAACTTACAAAGCAAGTAATCAAAATCAAAACAGCAAACTGACTTTTATCAACAATCCACCAAGCTCAAGCCCAAGTCCAAGCCTTGTTTTTTCCAATTTAATATAAGTGTCTAGAGAACACTTATAAACCTAGATGTGAGATTACTTCCTCTATTTCCCTCTATTTGCTATACAAACTCTTACAATATTTACATACTAAGATGTGTATTGTATAATCTTGTTCTTGAGTGCATTTGTTTTATTGCGAGGGAGCTTATGTTTTGCTTCTCAATTTTTTGCAGCCATGAAGAGATTAATGTGACTCACTCTGAATTTTTTGTTGCTGCAAAGCAGAATGGTTATGTTCCTCCAAATAAAAAGGTTCTAGTCTTGTTACCGAATTGTCTTAAAATAGCCTTTTGTTGGTTCTGCCTTCTCATTTATATTTTTCTAAGCTTTCCAATTGAAACCAAATAACTAGAAACCTAAAAAAAAACAGAAGAGAAGCAGGCGAAATGTATAGGGTCCTTTCCTTTTTGATGCTTCAGCATTCATTTACGAGCTCAAATTACGGCTGTTTGCTGGAAAGGATATAATCTATCACAAGTTTCACATCAACTAGTATATAATGATAGTCCTGAAGTTTCACAGCAACTAGTGTGTGTATATATATATAGTTGGAAAGCTTAAGCGGCGTAGGTAAAACCCCCGATTGTCTCAGATTCTTAAAAGAAACACACCTTTGAATTCGAATCCAAGACCTGAAGACCAAATTCTGAGTCTTACATCATCAAGTCACGCCCTCTTGTCTTGAGACTAGTCCTGAATGCGATCGATTTGGTGCCATATTGAAAGAGTATTCAATTTTTTAGGAAAATCTTTGCTAGGATGTGAAACCATGACTATATTTTCTCCATAAGATATTGATCAGTCAGAAAGAGAGTGATGGGCGCCTCTTATAATTTCTTCCAGTGGTTCTTACATAATTCTCCAAGTTATAGGCTTGTCTTCTGCGATGTTAAAAATGAATTTGATGGATTATGCTTCAGGGGTAGGCTGATAGATGCAGCCGGGAGTTTACATGTTCCATTTAAGGTTAGGTCGAGTGATTTGATAACGAGATTTTCAACGTTGCAAAAAAAAAAAAGGTAGGCTGATAGATGCATACAGATTCTTACACAAAGGATAAAGGACATGGATTGTGGCTTCTCATGGTCCGGAAATCCCATTGGAAAGTAATTGGGAGATTGAAGTCAAATTTACACTTCATTTCAATATAAACACTGGAAACTAGTTTTAATGTTTGATATAAAAATATTCTTACCGCCCCATTAGAAAGTTAAAAAAACAACATATAAATATGAGAGCCTCCACATCTTATGGTGATGCATAAAGTACAAAATTTAATTCCATGGCAAGTCACTGTGCGTCTTAGTACTCTTTATTTGCAGGATTTTATGGGAGTGACCATTGCCCTGTTTCCCTTGAGCTTTCAGAAGCCAGTGTTGTAAATTTAGTGTCATTAAACATCAAATAACATGCAACCAATCAAATCAAACCAGAAAATTGGATCTAATATGCATAAACCCTAGAAGCCTTAAAAATTTTATAATTAAGAAAAACCTTCTGTGAATTCAAGTCGAGATCTCTCTTTGTCCTTAAGAACTTATTGGCCCCGTCACAGGTGCTACACGGATTCGCAATTGACCAATGTTCTCACAGGATAACTTGGTTCCTTCTTGTCCAAGGTGCACTCCTTGACAAGTGTTCGAACTAGAGAAATGGTGAAACTCTCTCTCAAAAAACAATAAACAAAAACACAATGTCTCCTCCAAATTCGGATTTCTTTTGTGTATATGTTGTATTGGATATATTGCCTCTTTTATAAGGCATGGAAGGGTGCCAATAGGGCACCCTTTGGGGTGGGGTGCAACCCTTTAAAGGGTTGTACCCCTCACAAGCACCCAATCCAACAAAATGACAGATCTATCATTAATGAATATTTTAGAAGAATTTCCAACAGCCAGTTCAGAAACTGATAAAAAAAAAATCGACTTCCAGGTGAAAGTTGATGCTTTTGTATTTTAATTTTTGGTCATGATATTAACATAATCTTTAACAGTTAAAAAAATCGACTTCCAAGGTGAAATTTGTACTGGATAATGAATCAATAAGCGAGTGGGATCTATATAAGAACAACATCAAAAAAAATCATAAGTACTCAATTCAGCACTAAATCTCATCCTCAAATGATTTCTCACCTCTCATTTGTTCTTAGCCAAGTTGAAATTGGATTTAATTAAAGTTAGATTCCCACCCAAATTCCATTGATACAGATTCTAAATTAAAACAGGCAAAAAAAAAAATCACCTGTTTTCAAATATAAACAGGTCAAATTAGATGTAATTAAAATTAGAATTTATTTATCAAATTCTACCTGATTTTCAACGTTTAAAAAAAAAAAACAACGAACCTAATATAAACACCGAACCAAACTTTATATAATTGAGTATAGGGAGGCAAACAAAATGAACATCGTCTTTTTTTACCTCAGCAAATAAAAATGCATCACTTTTTATCCCCACAAGTCCACCTACCATCCACCAAAGTTGTCGTTATCATTATTGATAAAATTTGTATTAGTTGACCATGATAATGTTATTATAAATAACAACTATCACTTCAACATTTAAAATGAAGTAACCACCCGAAACAACTTCTTATATATGATGTTAGTGGTTCAAATTTCCCTTGCGTATATGGAAGATTTTATTTTATTTTTTCATTTATTTAGAGCATCTAGATTGTGCCACAACAGAGCTATCGGTATATATCTAATTGCATTATATTTTTGATTTCTTATTGTAAATATGCACATCATAGTCTAAACATTGGGGATAGCAATAGGGAGGGGAGAGATTGATATTTTTGTACCCGTCTCTGATAATCTTTAGATGTCTTTGTTTCCTCCTCATTCTCTCATAATTGTTTCCGGGAGGGGGAGGGGAAATCCCTAAATAATAAAATATGATTCATGATGGACTTCGAACCACGAATAATGAACCAATTTTTCTTAAAATAAATTTAATTCATTGAAAAACATATTAGTTGAAATGTTACTTTATCCAGAAATCAATCATATATATTTTCGAAAAATTGATAATATTTATTACACAAATCACAATTTATATAGAAGATTGAAATTCGTATATTCTAAGGGGTGAGCAAAACCGGTTTCGGTTCAGGTTCCGCATGGAACCGGAACCTACCCAATTAAACAGGGTACCCTATTATTCGGTTCCAATCCGGTTCCGGTCCGGTTCCGAATTACCCTATTTTAAAATATTTTAATGAAAACTACATTCTAATACGAGTCCGTAGGACTTGAATCAACAGAACCATGCGTATCCACTACCATGAACAAGTCAGATTCAATTGAAAAAGCTTCTGAAACACAATCATCCAAGTCAAATGCAAAAAGAAATGCTAGACCTAATGCTGCTAGTGAAGCCACCATAATGCTGCATGGATAAATTGGAATATTAGGGACGGTCCCGGTAGCAGCAACAAGTATGATATTCAAACTTTTTAGGTTAAAATTTGAGATTTAGGATAATTTTTTAATCATAAATCCCAATCCCATTTTTTTACTAGGGATGAAAAATCATCTTGAATATTGATCGAAATTTATATTCAAGATGATTTTTAATCTTGAATCCTGTAACGATATGGAATAATAAATTCCGATCGAAATTTAAGATTTTCCCCCCCTATATAGTTAAGTTATGTATTGTTAGAAAAATAGACACCTAATGAGTATTAAAAAAACAAAAAAACTTAACAAGTAATTATTTAAAAAAATAAGATCTAGAAGACATTCTCACTTATTTTTAACTAATTTTATATTGATATTGACCAATGTTTTGAAAATTATATCGGATTGGCCGATTGAACTGGTCAAATTGAGAACCAATCATGAGTCCATTTTAATTAAGCCATAAAAATCAAACCTTAAAAAATCGATTAAAATAGGCAAAATCAATGAACCAGACCGGCTGGTTCACCAAGTTTTTTTTTTAATCTTTAAAACCAAAAATTAAAAAATTTATATTTTTAATAAATTAAAATTATTTATAATATCATTCGATTTTATCGATCAAACTAAATCAGTTTAATCTATCAAACCATTAAATTTTTTAAAACACTAATTCTATCACCGGCACCGGACCGATTACAATTGCCATGCACGTTGATTGGCGTATTGTGTATGATGATTATAGAAATGTGGACTGGTCCTACATGCCTGCGTCATATCTTTTGGTTAATTTAGTATTTACAATTCTACTGTACGGACTACCGGAACAAGTAGTAAAACCCAATGAAAATTTGACACGTGTAATATTATTGGAACACAGCCGCAGAAAAGTTGTCAACTGGTGGGTCAGAATCAATCCCTTTGTTGGTTAATGGGCTTCATTGATTATAGGCTTGGTTTGACAACAGTCATGTCAATCCAGATTAAAAAAAAAAAACGAAACTGTGAAACTGTAAAAGTAACGGGGCTAGAATAAAATAAGCAAATATATGAAGGACTCAATTGCAAAATAAAATTCATTCCTTATATTTCGTTTCGCACCCAAAAGTTGACGCCCGCCCATTATCTATAGAAAGAAAGCGCCAAAAAATATAAATTAATTAATTAAAATGCTAGAACATAATTTGTTTGAGAGTAAATTAAGCAAATAAGTGTCTCTTTGGATCCTACTTTGGGGATTTTTAAATAATTTTATTTAATTTATCATCATATTTGTATTTTGAGAAAGATAAGTAGGTCAAAAATTAAATTTAAGCTTTACCCGCATTATTATCATTAAAGAAAATTGAACAAATAAGTATTTGAATAATTTTGGGATAACTCAAGAATTTTGTGTTGTTTGTTTTAGATAACAACTTATAACTTGGGTATGTGAATCACCACACACAATATAAGTCAAGACTTGGTATTTAGCGATCAAACCCATATTATTCAATTGCTCAAGCCTTTTAAGGTCCTCTATTCGACATGGACAGTTTAACAAGAAATCGATAGCAAATCACTTTTAGAGTGAATTGCGATTAATAAAAATGATCGGAGATTAATCAATAATTAACTAGGAAGAGTAAAATTAATATTTTTCATGGTTGAAAGTAATAAAAATTCAAAACTCAACTCTGAAAACCCTCAAAAAAAATACTAAAAATCATTTATTTATGATGAAAGAACTAATCAATTTAAGGATTTTTAATTAAGTCAAAAATCGATTTTTGAGAAATCAAATCGACGGTGAAAATCGGCCATATATAATTACTCCATTAACGATTGTGATTAAGTGCATGTTTAGTATGACTTTTAGTAGAGGTAAAATAACATTTTTAATCCTAAAAACTCTACTAAAAAATTTTGATGATGTTTGGTTACATTTTAAGTACAGATTTTGAGGAACTATCAACTCCAAAACTTTTCCACTCTCTTCTCACAAATTAGAAACCCTATATTTTCTGTCGTGGTGGAGGCAGCAGCCCCCCACCCCCAACCCAAAAATCTTATTTTGCCCACATTGCCTTCTCATCTTCATTTTCTTCTCCATCATCATCATTATGTATTCCATTCTCTTCTTCATTTTATTCTTCAGCATCAATATCCTCCCTCGGCAGCAGCCCCTCGCCACCCCTCTTCCCGTTCCGTGTTTTTATTTTTCTAGTTGTTTTTTTAATTTTTTTTTTTGACTTATGTTTTTCCATATCTATAGATTTATGACTTCACCCATTCGTGGTTATAGTTTTCCAACCTTCTGTTGGGCTTTTGTTTTCTGTTTTGCATGAATAAAGTTGTTGACGGCTGATTTTGGTCTCAGGGCAATATGGGAATATCACTCCCGAGACAATCCTCCCTCAATAGTGAATTTGTTTGGTTATGGGGGACCAAAGGCAAATTTAGCAAAAGACAGATAAATGCACCAATCGACAAGGAGATTTAACGTGGTTCGGCGGATCTTGGTCCGACCTACGTCCACGGGCACAGAACGGGTGATACTTTTTATTACTGAGATATGCTTCTCTGATATCTCTTGTGTTTTACAAGTCTGATCGTAATGATCTTCCTTCCCCCCTTTTTACTTCCTTATGCTCTCAACAATCTCAATGATCTCTCAACCTTCAACTTTTCCTTTTTTTTTTACTCTTCCCCCTTATGCACACTCTACCCTTCTATTTATAATAGTGTAGAAATCATATTCCTATTTGTACAAGAATTTCCTAGTTGAAACAATTTCCTTTTCCCATAAAGAATCCTAGTCAAAACTATTCCCTTTTCCCATAAGGATTCCTAATTAAAACTACATTTACTTTCTTTATCCTACTAGGACACTGACTTATTAGTTTACCCCATGAAGGTAGGATAACTTGTCATCTTATCCGTAAAAATAGGATGCTTTATCTTCCTGAGCACGCCTCGCCATGTGCTCGGTCTTTCATGAGGTCGGTCATAATGGTTATTTGAACTGAGAATGCCGCTGTCGATCTGATAATTGTCCGATCATCTGAACCAAAGTGCTCGGTTACTGATCAAAAAGTGCTCGGCCCCTAACTCATGTGGTCGGGTCGGTATTAATGATCTCGATCAACAAGGGAATTTACCCTTTTACCCATCCCGTGCTGCTTAAATATCATAGTGCTTAAAAACACCATCAACATCTATCCCCTAGTTCTCGGTAACAACGAGTTTGCGAGTTGATGCCGGGAACTATAAAAAAAGATGGTGTGCCGATGAATCCGTCGGTGGTCACTCCAGGAACAGCAGAGAAAAATGTCTTGGGTGCAAATCTGGTCTTTCCTGCCACCTTCATGTGCTCAGTCAACGAGGATCCCGATATCTACCCGTTGAGCAAATGCTTTGCCCTTATGCTGATGACGATCGACTCGGTGGGACGTAACCCGACCCTGAGCTGAGAAGAACATTTGGCTCTGGGGGAATATTACATCCCCAGTCCAAAGAAGCTGACTCGGTGGGACGTAACCCGACCCCGAGCTAAAAGAAGGACTTGGCACTGGGGGAATGTTACATCCCCAGTCCAAAGAAACCGACTCGGTGGGACGTAACCCGACCCCGAGCTAAAAGAAAGACTTGGCTCTGGGGGAATGATACATCCCCAGTCTACAGAAGCCGACTCGGTGGGACGTAACCCGACCCCGAGCTGAAAGAAAGACTTGGCTCTGGGGGAATATTACATCCCCAGTCTACAGAAGCCGACTCGGTGGGACGTAACCCGACCTCGAGTTGAAAGAACAAGCGGCCTCGGCGGAACGAAATCCAGACCCAAGCCGAATAAACAAGCGGCCTCGGCGAAACGAAATCCAGCCCCGAGCCGAATAACCAAGCAGCCTCGGCGGAACGAAATCCAGCCCCGAGCCGAATAAACAAGCGGCCTCGGCGGAACGAAATCCAGCCCCGAGCCGAATAACCAAGCGGCCTCGGCGGAACGAAATCCAGCCCCGAGCCTAATAAACAAGCGGCCTCGGCGGAACGAAATCCAGCCCCGAGCCGAATAACCAAGCGGCCTCGGCGGAACGAAATCCAACCCCGAGCGTAATAAACAAGCGGCCTCGGCGGAACGAAATCCAGCCCCGAGCCGAATAACCAAGCGGCCTCGGCGGAACGAAATCCAGCCCCGAGCCGAAAATAAACATCGGTCTCGGCGGTACAAGAGCAGACCCGAGCCAGAAAGAAACATCGATCTCGGCGGTACAAGAGCAGACCCGAGTCGGAAAGAAACATCGATCTCGGCGGTACAAGAGCAGACCCGAGCCGGAAGGAAACATCGGTCTCGGCGGTACAAGAGCAGACCCGAGCCGGAAAGAAACATCGTTCTCGGCGGTACAAGAGCAGACCCGAGTCGGAAAGAAACATCGGTCTCGGCGGTACAAGAGCAGACCCGAGCCGGAAAGAAACATCGGTCTCGGCGGTACAGGAGCAGACCCGAGCCGGAAAAAGACATCGTTCTCGGCGGTACAAGAGCAGACCCGAGCCGGAAAAAGACATCGGTCTCGGCGGTACAGGAGCAGACCCGAGCCGGAAAGAGACATCGGTCTCGGCGGTACAAGAGCAGACCCGAGCCGGAAAGAAACATCGTTCTCGGCGGTACAAGAGCAGACCCGAGTCGGAAAGAAACATCGGTCTCGGCGGTACAAGAGCAGACCCGAGCCGGAAAGAAACATCGGTCTCGGCGGTACAAGAGCAGACCCGAGCCGGAAAGAAACATCGGTCCTCGGCGGTACAAGAGCAGACCCGAGCCGGAAAGAGACATCGGTCTCGGCGGTACAAGAGCAGACCCGAGCCGGAAGGAAACATCGGTCTCGGCGGTACAAGAGCAGACCCGAGCCGTAAAACATATATCAACAGAACGGACTCGGCGGTACAAGAGCAGACCCGAGTCGTAAAACAAATATCAAAATCATTGTGTGGGCCATAACAAACAAGCATAATCAAATGTCAACCTAAGACAGAAGAGGTCTTACTCACCTTTTTGGGATCCGTTGATTTTCTTGCAACTCTACAAGGGTCACTACAAGCAAGGCTCTTCTTAATACATCCTCTCTGCATCTCAGCATTCCACGCATCCGACCGGATGACTTCCGCTATCAACTTGGTCGACCTCAGAAGCCGAATGGTCTATGTACACACTGAGATAGCCTTCTTTTACAAAGTCTTCCACCTGCTCCTGCAGGTCTCTGCACCCATTCGTGGCATGTCCCCTTACGTTATGATAAATACAGTAAGCCCTACTATTTCCCTCCTCAATCGGGAACCTCCTCAAATTAGGCTCGGCCAACATACCTTTATCCTGGATTTCCCGAACTATCTGGTGAAATCCCTGACGATCGGTGATTTCCATCTTCTGCCAATCGTCTTACTACGCGAGCTGCTTTTTGTTGAGTTCCCCACAGACGGCGCCAACTGTTGACGGCTGATTTTGGTCTCAGGGGAAATATGGGAATATCACTCCCGAGACTAATCCTCCCTCAATAGTGAATTTGTTTGGTTATGGGGGACCAAAAGCAAATTTAGCAAAAGACAAATAATACGCCAATCGACAAGGAGATTTAACGTGGTTCGGTGGATCTTGGTCCGACCTACGTCCACGGGCACAAAAAGGATGATACTTTTATTACTCAAACACGCTTCTCAGCTCTCTCTTTTGTTTACAAGTCTCACAATAATGATCTTGATCTCAACTTTTTACCTCCTCTCAACTTTTAACTTCCTCTTAACTTTTAACTTCCTCCTCTTATGCATACTCTACCCTTCTATTTATAATAGTGTAGAAATCATATTCCTATTTGTACAAGAATTTCCTAGTTGAAACTATTTCCTTTTCCCATAAGGATTCATAGTCAAAACTATTCCATTTTCCCATAAGGATTCCTAATCAAAATTACCCTTACTTTCTTTATCCTACTAGGACTCTGACTCACCAGTTTTCCCCATGAAAATAGGATAACTTGTCATCTTATCCGCAAGAATAGGGTGTCATCTTCTAGAGCATATCTCGCTATCTGGTCGGTCTTCATGAGGTCGGTCATAATAGTCATTTGAACTGAGAATGCTGCTACCGATCTGATAATGCTCGGTCATCCGAACCAAAGTGGTCGGTCACATATCATCAAGTGCTCGGCCCCTCACTCATGTGGTCGGGTCGGTATTAATGATCCTGACTAAGAAGAGAATTACCATTTTACCCATGTCGTGCTGTTTAAATGACATAGTGCCTGAAAACACCATCAACATCTATCCCCTAGTTCTCGGTAACAACGAGTTTGCGAGTTGATGCCGGGAATTATAAAAAAAGATGGTGTGCCGATGAATCCGTCGGTGGTCACTCCAGAAACAGCAGAGAAAAATGTCTTGGCTGCAAATCTGGTCTTTCCTGCCACCTTCATGTGCTGAGTCAACGAGGATCCCGATATCTACCCGTGGAGAAAATGCTTTGCCCTTATGCTGATGACGATCGACTCGGTGGGACGTAACCCGACCCCGAGCTGAAAGAAAGACTTGGCTCTGGGGGAATGTTACATCCCCAGTCCAAAGAAGCCGACTCGGTGGGACGTAACCCGACCCCGAGCTAAAAGAAGGACTTGGCACTGGGGGAATGTTACATCCCCAGTCCAAAGAAACCGACTCGGTGGGACGTAACCCGACCCCGAGCTAAAAGAAAGACTTGGCTCTGGGGGAATGATACATCCCCAGTCTACAGAAGCCGACTCGGTGGGACGTAACCCGACCCCGAGCTGAAAGAAAGACTTGGCTCTGGGGGAATATTACATCCCCAGTCTACAGAAGCCGACTCGGTGGGACGTAACCCGACCCCGAGCTGAAAGAAAGACTTGGCTCTGGGGGAATGTTACATCCCCAGTCCAAAGAAGCCGACTCGGTGGGACGTAACCCGACCCCGAGCTAAATAAACCATGAGGCATCGACGGAATAAAATTCAGCCCCGAGCCGAATAACCAAGCGGCCTCGGCGGAACGAAGTCCAACCCCGAGCCGAATAAACAAATGGCCTCGGCGGAACGAAATCCAGCCCCGAGCCGAATAACCAAGCGGCCTCGGCGGAACGAAATCCAGCCCCGAGCCGAATAAACAAGTGGCCTCGGCGGAACGAAATCCAGCCCCGAGCCGAATAAACATCGATCTCGGCGGTACAAGAGCAGACCCGAGTCAGAAAGAAACATTGGTCTCGGCGGTACAAGAGCAGACCCGAGTTGGATGGAAACATCGGTCTCGGCGGTACAAGAGCAGACCCGAGCCGGAAAGAAACATCGATCTCGGCGGTACAAGAGCAGACCCGAGTCGGATGGAAACATCGGTCTCAGCGGTACAAGAGCAGACCGAGCCGGAAAGAACATCGAACTCGGCGGTAACAAGAGCAGACCCGAGCCGTAAAACAAATATCAACAAAACGGACTCGGCGGTACAAGAGCAGACCCGAGTTGGATGGAAACATCGGTCTCGGCGGTACAAGAGCAGACCCGAGCCGGAAAGAAACATCGATCTCGGCGGTACAAGAGCAGACCCGAGCCGTAAAACAAATATCACAAAACGGACTCGGCGGTACAAGAGCAGACCCGAGCCGTAAAACAAATATCAACAAAACGGACTCGGTGGTACAAGAGCAGACCCGAGTGGATGGAAACATCGGTCTCGGCGGTACAAGAGCAGACCCGAGCCGGAAGAAACATCGATCTCGGCGGTACAAGAGCAGACCCGAGTCGGATGGAAACATCGGTCTCGGCGGTACAAGAGCAGACCCGAGCCGGAAAGAAACATCGATCTCGGCGGTACAAGAGCAGACCCGAGTCGGATGGAAACATCGGTCTCGGCGGTACAAGAGCAGACCCGAGCCGGAAAGAAACATCGAACTCGGCGGTACAAGAGCAGACCCGAGCCGTAAAACAAATATCAACAAAACGGACTCGGCGGTACAAGAGCAGACCCGAGCCGTAAAACAAATATCAACAAAACAGACTCGACGGTACAAGAGCAGACCCGAGCCGTAAAACAAATATCAAAATCATTGTGTGGGCCATAACAAACAAGCATAAATAAATGTCAGCCTAAGACAGAAGAGGTTTTACTTACATTTTTGGGATCCGTTGTTTTTCTTGCAACTCTACAAGGGTCACTACAAGTAAGTCTCTTCTTAATACGTCCTCTCTGCATCTCAGCATTCCACGCATCCGACCGGATGACTTTCGCTATCAACTTGGTCGTCCTAAAAAACCGAATGGTCTATGTACTCACTGAGATAGCCTTCTTTCACCAAGTCTTCCACCTGCTCACGCAGGTCTCTGCACCCATTCGTGGTATGTCCCTTTACGTTATGGTAGATACAGTAAGCCCTACTATTTCCCTCCTCAATAGGGAACCTCCTCAAATTAGGCTCGGCCAACAGACCTTTATTCTGGATTTCCCGAACTATCTGGGCCATAGGTTTGTTCAGGGGGGTGTATAATGTCCTCCCCGCGACACGGTTGACTTGGACAGATGACTTTATCTCTTGAGCATGACTACTCGGAGGTGTCAGTCTGAGTTTCTTCTGCTCCGGGATTGGTCTCCTCAAGTTTCTGATTGAATCCCACTGATTGTCTGACCTGAGTATCTTAGCCTTTCGGGTGTCTATTCCACGGGCAATCTTTTTCTCCTCCTCTATTAAGATAAACTTCCTGGCCAACTCCAAGGCAGTGGCATAATCTGATACGTCTTGAATCCTCAGGTGAGTCCACAGTTTCCCGACTCTTAGGGCCCCTTTCAGACTTTCCAGGGCTTCTTGGGATTCGTACCCTCCGACCTCGAGTACAGTGTTGTGATACCTTTCAATGAAGCTTTTCAGTGTTTCGTCGTCTCCTTGTTTCATGAGCCTTAGTTCTCCTATTGTTTTCTTAGGGGTGCAGGCTCCTTTGAAGTGCCGGATAAACGACTTCTTAAGTTGGGAGAAGCTCTGAATGCTCCTCGGGGCTAGACTTCTATACCATATGATGGCAGGCCCACCTAAAGTTAAGGGAAATACTTTGCATATGGCGTCGCCCGTTACTCCCTGTACTTCCATCAGGAGGACAAAGTTTTCGATGTGGGATTTTGGGTCGGAGTGGCCTTTGTATGGTGCCATGGTCGGCATGTTAAATCGCTTCGGGAACTGTACTGACCTTATCTCTTCCGTAAGGGGAGACTCCTCTTCCTCGCTTCGGGTGTCTCCCGTGCCGGTCTTGAGGCCTTCTCCCCATCTGGTTATCTCTTTTCTCAACCAAGACTTTATTTCACGGGTTGTGCCCCCGTGCCGCCTTCTGTATCCTTCTGTTTGCCTATCGTTCCGGGCGTGGCGTTTCTTAAACCTGGAGATCTCTTGTGCGTCTTCGTTGTACTTTATGTCCTCTCTCTCGGAGTTGAAAAAACTGTCGGAGGAGGGGTTGGGTGATTGTTCCTCCTCTTCTTCTTCCCATGCGTCTTCTGATCGTGGTTCTCTTCCTACCACTTCAGATCTTATCCCATGGGGGCCTCTCTTTCTGGGTCCCTCGTCCTCGCTTACATCTACTACTCTTTTCCCTCTTTCCCTCTCTTTCTTTTTCTGGCCGGCCCCGGTTTCAGGTTTCTCGTTGTCTGCTCCTCCCATTCTTTCTAGTCGATCCATCACAGTCCTCATGCTATCTTCCATTCTTTTCATCCAGTCCATTGCCGGACCTCCTGGTTGGTGATCTCCGTCTTCCGCCATTTGTCTTATCACGTGAACGGCTTTTGTGAAGTTCCCCACAGACGGCGCCAACTGTTGACGGCTGATTTTGGTCTCAGGGCAATATGGGAATATCACTCCCGAGACAATCCTCCCTCAATAGTGAATTTGTTTGGTTATGGGGGACCAAAGGCAAATTTAGCAAAAGACAGATAAATGCACCAATCGACAAGGAGATTTAACGTGGTTCGGCGGATCTTGGTCCGACCTACGTCCACGGGCACAGAACGGGTGATACTTTTTATTACTGAGATATGCTTCTCTGATATCTCTTGTGTTTTACAAGTCTGATCGTAATGATCTTCCTTCCCCCCTTTTTACTTCCTTATGCTCTAAACAATCTCAATGATCTCTCAACCTTCAACTTTTCCTTTTTTTTTTTACTCTTCCCCCTTATGCACACTCTACCCTTCTATTTATAATAGTGTAGAAATCATATTCCTATTTGTACAAGAATTTCCTAGTTGAAACAATTTCCTTTTCCCATAAAGAATCCTAGTCAAAACTATTCCCTTTTCCCATAAGGATTCCTAATTAAAACTACATTTACTTTCTTTATCCTACTAGGACACTGACTTATTAGTTTACCCCATGAAGGTAGGATAACTTGTCATCTTATCCGTAAAAATAGGATGCCTTATCTTCCTGAGCACGCCTCGCCATGTGCTCGGTCTTTCATGAGGTCGGTCATAATGGTTATTTGAACTGAGAATGCCGCTGTCGATCTGATAATTGTCCGGTCATCTGAACCAAAGTGCTCGGTTACTGATCAAAAAGTGCTCGGCCCCTAACTCATGTGGTCGGGTCGGTATTAATGATCTCGATCAACAAGGGAATTTACCCTTTTACCCATCCCGTGCTGCTTAAATATCATAGTGCTTAAAAACACCATCAACAAAAGTATTTTCATCAGCCAGTGGAAGATTTGTGAGAAGAAAATTGTGGATCTTTCTTTGAAGTGTAGATTGAGTTTTGTAACTTCCTTATAGATTTATTTATTTTCTTGTAATTGATTGTATATGGACTGTTGTAAAAATTTATGTTCTATATATTGTGTTTTTTTGTAATTGTTCCGAATTATGTATTCGCCAACACTAGTAGAGGTGGGACATTCAGACCAGTTTGTAAAATCCTCTATAGCTCATTCAGTAGATTTCGGTGTGAATACGACTTCCGATCTGAACAGTTCTAGAGAAAAGCACAATATATAGTTTTATATTGTTATGCTTCGTTTTAACTAGGTTTGAGTCTTAGGTTCTCATAAGTTTGTAATCGAGCCGAAATGACCACATATTTATATAATTGTGGTGTTTTAGCAGTGATCTTTTTCATTATCTAAAAAAAGTAGAGTTTTTGAGAATTTTAAAAAAATATTTTGCATGTGCTAGTAAAATCTCAAAATCTGGGCTTTTGGAGTAAAGCTTGATTTTTTCTTTCAAAATATTAAATTATCTATAATACATGTTTGTGCAATTAACCTCACAAACAATATAATCAAATAAAATCACCCAGTGATTGATAAAAAATGCTCTTATTATTACTTAGTTTTCAAAAGATCCGTCCACTTTATGAGGATTCTCGTATTATTTATAATACTTCATTACAAGGAAAATAAACTGACAACGATTACATTCATTCATTTTTTCATTAACTGGCTCACTCTCTAAAATCTCGAAACTTTTCCTATTCTGGGCGGTTGTCTATCTTAAAGAAACAAAAAGTAATTATTTGGTTGTATTCTTCCTTATTTCTTTGATTCCCATAAGGAACAAAATTATATTTTAGGCTGATTTCTTGTATGATCTTTGCTTGCCTCATAGGGGGCGAGTCTGAAGCGGTTGTTCTGTCGTCAGACTCTGAAGGGAGGTTCTGAAGTCAGGTTTCGATGGAGGGTCTTGAAGTCAGACTCTGACCAGATACCCTGAATCTTGATCCTAATGGGAGACCCTAGAGTCAGACTCTGACGCGAAACTCTAGAGTCAGATTCTGATGTTGTTCATGGTCTGTTGGTAGACACTGAGTTCAGAGTCTGAAGGTAGTTGTTGATGTCAGATTCTGAAACCAGTCCACTTGTCTTATTTATATTGGTAATTCTGTGTATGCCTGATTCCCCCCCCAAACATTCCCTATTTTATTTGCGTTATTTTTTAGAGAAAAATGATGGAAATAAACGATCTTTTCGAATTTCAAATATCAAAATATCTCGACTCGGTTAAACTTTACCGGAACCTCAGAATCAGACTCTGCCGTAACATCATCAGACTCTATCACAACCTCAGAATCAAACTCTACCGCATTCAGAATCAAGACCTCAAAATAAGACGCCTCATAATTAGAACTTTCATGAGTTCTGACAGGCTGGGAGGGTCGCGCCAGAGAGTCTGGATGTGGGTCATGCCAAAATGGTCAGTGCCCCCCATAATGGCATGAGTCCTCCATTGCCCTTCTAGGAGTGGCGGTTTCTTCTGAGGCTATGATGTTGGCTTATTCTTCAGATACAACTAGTCATGAGGTTGCTCTAAGAAGTTTTGTGTCGCTCTTTCTCAGATGGAGATTCTTCAGCTTTGAACTTATCATGTTCCTCTAGTCGTGCCTGCTCCTATTACAGAACATCTTCTTGTTCTCTTGCCAATGGTATCACTGCCTTCAGATGATCTTTCAACTCTTTCAGTAAGTCATGTTTCACCAGGTTTTGGTCATGCTTCGGAAACTCTTCCAGATATCTATCATTATGAAGAATATCATATTTCTTCTGAAACTGATAAGGAGTCGGGTTGCTATACTGAGGGGAGCTGCAAGAGTTTGTACTTCTGGTGTTGTTGGGACTGGTGGGTTTGCATCTCTACATATTTTCCTCGTGGCTCTGACCCTGGCTTGCTGACGCGGTCTTTATCTTGTTATACATGTTCTAAACCTATTTTTTTTCGGCGCGGTCCTGACCCGTCATACGGGTTCTGAATCTATCATTGTGCCATGATCCCGACTTTATGTCAGCTCTTGAATTCACTTGGATATTCACGCTCTTCTATTCATACCCTAACTCGACTGTGATATTCAGGTCCTGACATTCATGCCATGATATTTACATTTGATCTAGGTCCTGATATTTGCATCTGATTCGGGTTCTGATGTGCATCTGATCTCCTAAACTTATCTTTTTGTACCATTAGCTAAATTGCATAGTCATCTGTCATGTTATCATACCCAGTCAGCTGCCACATTATAACGTTGACCGACAAATCAACATTTGCTCAAAACTTCAACTGGGCTTCAATCTTTCTGTATTTGGTTTTCACTCTTTTGGGTTTTTATTCCTTATGCCAAATCCGTGTCTTTTGATATGATTTTCACGCCATGATGGGTCTCTTTACCATGTATCATGTTCTTCTCGAATTTTCAGGCTCTGACGGGTTCTTCTACCATGCGTCAGGTTTTGTCTGTAGTTGCTTATCCTTGTCAGACTTTGACAGATTATTCCCTATTTGGACTTAGCGCTCAGATTTTTCATACTCTGATCAGCTGATGGCCTTTTTTTACTATTCATCGGAGTATTATTCCCCCGTCATACCCTGTTAGACATTTCCTCTTTGGGTATGACAGTTAGAAGCTTTATGTTTTGACAGATTTTTCTGCCATGCATCAGGATCATCGTCAGACACTAATAGACATTCCCTCTTTGGAATCTGACGTTCTGAAACTTCATGCTCTAATGAGCTTTTCTATCAGAGTCTTATTTTACTTCTCACCATACCATGATAGACATTTCCTCGTTGGGTCTGACTTCATGCTCTGATGTGTTTTATTTCTTACCATGCATCAAAGTCTTCTTTTTTCGTCAGACCATATTAGACTTTTCCTTTTTGGGTCTGACGTTTTGGATTTTCATACACTGATATGCTTTTTTACCATTCACCAGGTATAAAATTCTGAGGGTTTCGATGGATAGTTCTAACATACGTCATATTTTCCCATTGGATAGTCAGGTACTGACGAGTTTTTCTACCATGCGTCTGACCTCTCTTATTGCAAATATATTTTTTTTTCTCAAAAGCGAATGTATGATAAAAACTAGTCAACCAGATAATAAGAATATTTCATTAAATTGAGAGAATATGAAAAAGTACAGTATTTTTACGCATAATATATTTTTTTAAGCATCCGTATGTTCCATGTTCTAGAGACAGCTGTAGGCATTGCATTTTCGCATGTGAAACCCGATGATGAGCCTCATTTGGAGGCACTACCTTTTGAGTCACGAAAGCCGCGGGAAACGGATATCGGAAGGGGAAATTCAGAATAAACAAGCTCACTGTCTTCGTTAGTGCTGCGTTCGCTACTTCGTTCGAACGGGAAACAGATTGCGGGCGTTTGTGTCGCGTTCGAGGAAGCGTTCAAATGGTGTCGGTAATTCTGGTTTTGCTGCTAGCCTCACGCCCAGCCCATTTAGCCCCCCAAAGCCCATAAAACACATCCCAAATTAAATAAATAAATATTAAATTAAATATTAAACATTAAATAAAACATTTAACAATTACCAACTTAAACTAAAATCATGCCTAAATTAAAAAAATCACATACTAAATCAAAATATAATCATACCAAATTAAAATCAATCCTAACCAATTAAAGCCAATCACATATTTGACTCCTAATCTAATAAGATATTTACCAATATAAAATATTTGTATTCCTAAACCAACACAAATTAAATATTACAACTTCCTAATTTAAAATATCTTGTCCCCCATCAATCTTGTGTATGCCTTTCTCACCTCTCCTAATTTGGAAACAAGATCCCTTCCCTTGTCAACCCTAGTCATTCTCTATATAAACAACCCCTCACCAAAGCCTTTGTCTCATTGACACATAGAATTCACACCCAAAACTCTCTCGAAATCTCTCTAGACTCTCTCTACACACCCAAGACCAAACAAGCAAAAAGAGAAAAAACACTTCACACATACACAAGAAAGAAAACAAAGAAACCACCACAAGCCACCACCCTCCATAGCCGAAACAGCCACCTATACAACAGCCCTCCACCACCGAAAATCACCACAAAACCACACCCTAAAACACGCCTAAACAACCTCCTAGATTACCTTAAAACAGCAGCCCAAATCCTTAAAAAACAGTAACATAAAAACTACATAGATAATCTTAAAAATAATCGTATATAATTGCACTAAGAACCCACACAAACTTGGAATAGTTCTTTGAAAACGTTGAAACAGGTGGCCCGTGCAGTGAGCAGCAAAACATGAGCCGAATAGGAGCAGAACGGAGTTCGAACCGTAAGCAAAACAGCGAAGCAGTGAGCTAGGACGTTGAACCAGCGGACCAGAAAAGTTGCGGAGCTTTACCCCTTTCCGATCTTCGTGGAACGTGAGTCCGAGAGACGGCTTAAAAAGTTAGACCTGAGGGTATCTTTCACACTTATTCTCATTTTGTTTTTCTGGCCATTTATTTTGATTATATTTTCTGTATTTGTGGTGTCAGTCGTGTGTATGATGTATGTTGTGGGTATTGGATGAATGAGAGATGTGTCAACTCTCGCGGTATATCGGATGGAAACCCGGACATAAATTTCATAGCCGATTCCGAATGGACGGTAATATGATCTGTACTCGGGCCACAACTCCACGTACCGCTTGAGTAAAACAGCACCATCTCTCTTTTGTTGTGTTGCTCTTGTTTATTTAGTTTGCTTTACTTGAATTCAATATGTCGTTAGTTATGCATGATTCAACCAAGCGCATGGGCTTAGTGAGTTAGTCCAAAGGTCCTCCATTTGGGAGACAAAGAGCCGAAAAGGCCACATTCGTGACACTACTTCGCCGCGCCGGTTGATGTATGTTCGGTTGGACGCGAGATACGTTCAATCGGGCATACTTAGTTTGATATTATTATCTTTATTTTCGTATGTATAAGTCAATCGAGCGCATGGGCTTAGTAAGTGTGATGTGAGATCCCCTATGGGGAGGGGCTAAAAGCCCTTTACCACGATGCTCTGGCGCGCCGGTTGATGTGTGTTCAGATTGGATGTAAGATGTGTTCAATCGGGCATACTTGGTTGATATGATTGGTTCTATTCTTGTACGTGTGATGTGACGTGCATGGGCTTAGTATGTTGGTCTAAAGGTCCTCTCTTTGAGAGATCAAGAGCCCTAAAAGGTCACCTTTATGGCAGTACTTCGCCGCGCCCCTTTATTTTCTGTTTATGTATTGCATTCCATTTCATGCATCAGGTCCGTGTCCGTTCGAACGCGTTAACAAACGCAACTCGAACGCGCATACATTTTTGCCTTATCATGCATCAAGTCTCATTGCCGTTCGAACGCGTTAACAAACGCCATACGAACGTGACAATTCTGTTTCATTTCCGTTCGAACGCGTTTACGAACGCTACTCGAACGTGAGCATTATGTTTCATTTCCGTTCGAACGCGTTTACGAACGCTACTCGAACGTGAGCATTCTGTTTCATTTCCGTTCAAACGCGTTTACGAACGCTACTCGAACGCGAGCATTCTGTTTCATTTCCGTTCGAACGCATTTACGAACGCTACACGAACGTGCGCACACTGAACTGAGTCTGTCTTATTATATTCATGCATAATTGCCTATTGGTTGATCTTTCTTATGCAAATGCGTCAATGTATTACAATTCGTATGCTTGTGTCATGATAACATTTGAGCATTATTTCTTGCGGTATATCGGATGGAAACCCAGACGTAAATTCCGTAGCTGATTCCGAATGGACGGTAGTGCGGTCTGTACTTGGGCTACAATTCCACGTACCACTTGGAAAAGTGCCCATATGTGTGCTTGTATGGTCAATGTGTGTGCTTGTGTTTTCCTGAATGTGATGTGTAAAGTTGTATGTTCGTTGCTATCTTGATATATGTTAAGCATGCAATTTTAAATATGAGATATATGTAAAAATGTACACATAAGTTTTACTTTGCATATGAGAATTTAGAAGCATGATACTCTTGGAAATAAGTGTTACTTAAGCTTAGTTAAATTATTACATGAATCCTTTCATTACGAGTGACATAAGTAAGGGACCATTCCGAACCCAACGGTTTGAGGTTTTCCCTTGCGAGGGGTGAGTGCGGCCTTAAATCTTTGTCCCGGTTCACACCGGGTGGCGACTCCATGTTATTCAGTACTTCCCAAACTAGGCCGCGAGCCTAGGAACGGCGTCGCCCAGGTCCTGTGTCCTACAACAGCCTTTATGTTTCTTGAATTCATGGGCTTGTAGGTTCATTTCCCTAGGTCCTGCTGCTTGGCGTTACCTTAGACCTCTGTTGGTTGCCTCTCTGACTCTGGTGCTGCCGGTAATTGACTTTCCAGGGCAGAGCCCCGGCTTCCAACTTGCTATTCTTATTTAGGTATTCCAGTAGTTTTCCCTTCTTCATGATTGTCTTTATATCTCAGTATAAATTTTTTCGTATTGCAGTGGTGTGCCCTATATCCCTGTAAAATTCACAATACAACCTCTTATTGTGAAATTGCTCTGGTCCTTTCATCGGTTATGATTCCCTTAGCAGACCCAGATCTCTTATTTTGTAGAAGATTTGTTCTTATGGGAGGGTGAACTCATACATCAGTCCATTGTCTTCCCATTTTGGCCATTTAGGCTCTGAATTATATCTATGTTCTTATTAAGCATCTCTTGAGGCACTGACCTCTCTTCATTCGTCTTGCAGTCTCCTCTTCTTTTGATTATGACCTTGCTCGTCTATTGTCATGTTTCTTTGGCTACCTCTGTCTGCAATCATAATCACAGCAACTTTGGACATTATGGACTTGTTCTATGTCACCTTCAACAAGCCTTTTGCTCTAGTTTGTACCTTTGGCGCGGCCTCATAGATATGAGTTTTCAGCGCACGATTTTCTTGTTGCATGGTATGTATATGTTCTTGGAATTGTTGTTTCATTGCTTTCATTATAGTTGTAGCCTGGCGGCTTTGTTCTTCCATCTGTTTCATCATTTCGTGCATAATTGATGTGACATCTGCTACAAGCGTCAGATGGTTGGAAATCTCATCTTCTTGGTGATCATCCAGAGGAGATAGTTGGATTCCTTGTTCATTGGGGCCACTCTTATTTTCCTCGATTGAGTAGTTCTGTAGACACAGCTTTTTGTCTCATTACTTTCCCACAAACGGCGCCAATTATTTGTGAAATTAACTTCACAAATAATATAATAAAATAAAATCACCCAAAGATTGATAAAAAAATGCTCTTATTATTACTTAGTTATCAAAAGGTTCGTCCCTTTTTTTTAGGATTCTCGTATTATTTATAATACTTCATTACAAGAAAAATAAACTGACATCGGTTATATTCCATTCATGTTTCCCATTATCTGACTCACTCCCTAGAATCTCGGAACTTCCCCATTCTGGGCCGTTGTCCATCTTAAAGAAACGGAAAGTAATTAATTGGTTGTCCACTTTCTTATTTATGCGATTCCCATAAGGAATGAGTTAATATTTTAGACTGATTCCCTGTATGATCTCTGCTTGCCTCATGGGTGGCGAGTCTGAAATGGATGTTCTGTCGTGAGACTCTGAAGGGAGGCTCTAAAGTCAGGTTCTGATGGAAGGATCTGAAGTCAGATTCCGATGGATGGTCCTGAAGTCAGATTCTGACCAGAGACCCTGAAACATGATCATGATAGGAGGCCCTGAAGTTAGACTCTGACCGGAAAATCTAGAGTCAGACTCTGATGTTGTTCATGGTCGGTCGGTAGACACTGAGTTCAGAGTCTGAAGGTAGTTGTTGACGTCGGATTCTGAAACCAGTCAACATGTCGTATTTCTATTGGTACTTTTGTGTATACCTGATATTTCCCAGGACATTATCCTTATTTAATTTAAAACTATTATTTCATTTATTTCATAACACAACGTAAAAAAATTATTCAATAAAATAATTTTATATTTTTTTTAATAAAAGTCTTCATTTACAACCAAACACTTAAAACTTATTTTTTATAAAAAAACTTATTTCCTAAAAACTCTATTTTGAATAAACTTTATTTAAAAAGTTATACACATAAATAATTAAATAGCACACTTTTCAACCAACCTTTATGACAAAAAAAAAAAAAAAAATTACAACAAACACACATAATATAAAAACAAAATAATATAAGGATCTAAAAGATAAATAAAATGCAGTACTAGCACCAGCAGCAGCAGTAAAGAAGAATCTGAATAGCTTCTCTCTCTCAGTCTCCATAATGGAGACTTTCTTATGAATCATGATTATAACCTCACAAATTTTTATTTTAATTTAAAATATTGTAAAGCTCTTCAATGGCGAAGCCAATACAGCAACAAGATATTTTGCCATGGCTCAAAACCCTACCGGTGGCTCCGGAATTTCACCCGACTTTGGCCGAGTTCCAAGATCCAATTGCTTACATTTTCAAGATCGAAAAGGAAGCCTCTCGATACGGCATCTGCAAAATCGTTCCCCCGGTCCAGCCGCCTCCCAAAAAAACCGCTATCACGTACCTCAATCGCTCCTTAGCTGAACGCGCGGCAGCAACAGGTGGTGCTAGTTCGAGTTCCGGTCCTACATTCACTACTCGGCAGCAGCAGATCGGGTTCTGTCCTCGAAAACCGCGTCCGGTTCAGAAACCGGTCTGGCAGAGCGGCGAGTACTATACTTTCCAGCAATTTGAAACCAAAGCCAAGAATTTCGAGAAGAGTTATTTGAAGAAATGCGGCAACAAGAAGGCTACTCTTTCTGCTTTGGAAATCGAGAGCTTGTACTGGAAGGCCACGGTGGACAAGCCGCTTTCTGTTGAATATGCTAATGACATGCCGGGCTCGGCGTTTGTGCCGGTGAGGAAAAACAGGGAGGTGGCTGTTGGGGAAGGGGTGACGGTGGGCGAGACGAAGTGGAATATGAGGGGTGTGTCGAGGGCAAAAGGGTCATTGTTGAAGTTTATGAAGGAGGAGATTCCAGGTGTGACTTCGCCTATGGTTTATGTTGCTATGATGTTCAGTTGGTTTGCTTGGCATGCGGAGGATCACGACTTGCATAGCTTGAATTACTTGCATATGGGGGCTAGTAAGACGTGGTATGGGGTGCCAATGGAAGCAGCGAATGCATTCGAGGAGGTGGTTAGGGTTCATGGATATGGCGAAGAGATTAATCCTCTGGGTAAGTTGTTGTTCTGCCTCCCCCTGTTTTTACTTGAAGTTAATGCTTAAGTTACTTTCTTTAGTACATTGTGGAATGTAGCGAGATTGTAGGCCATTTAACTTAGGAATTGCTTGGAATGCTAGTTCTGTCTATGTAGAGTTCGAAAGGTTTGTAAGAGACGTATAGGTGGGTTTCAGAGGCTTGTAGCTATGTATTTTAGGTTTAGAGTGGGGCTCATGATTCTGGTTTACAAGGACGGTTGATGAGAGCCGGGACTACATGATAGGAGTAGTGGCTTTTGATTTCTGCATGAGGTTCAAGCAAATTAGCTAGTGTTAAATCGAGGGGATGATACCTGTATTTTATGTTTATCTGTTTGTCAATTCATGCCGATTTACTTAACTTTATTTTTGTTGTTTTCAATCAGTTACTTTTGCTACACTTGGTGAGAAGACAACAATGATGTCACCTGAAGTGTTTGTTGGTTTGGGGGTTCCATGCTGCAGGTGAGGCTTTTGCTCTCTTCTTTAGTTCTTTTCTACTTCTCAATGCTATTTTTTGGCTTTTAACAAACATAATATCTTCTTTTAAGGCATGATGCATCTATTTATTTCTTACCTCATCAGTTTCTTTGAATCAGGTTAGTGCAAAATGCTGGGGAGTTTGTTGTCACTTTTCCAAGAGCCTATCATATGGGGTTCAGTCATGGTAAGGCCCTTTGAGTTTGAAGATGTTACTTTTAGGCTGAAGTAGTTGGTATTTCTTTTATGAAATGGAGATGCTTGTTTCTTCTGTTTGAATTCTGTCTGTTAGGATTTAATTGTGGGGAGGCGGCCAATATTGCAACCCCTGAATGGTTAAACATTGCAAAAGATTCTGCTATTCGAAGAGCTTCAATCAATTATCCACCCATGGTTTCTCATTTCCAGTTGCTCTATGATCTTGCAACAGCAGTACATTCAAGGTATTTGCTGTCATGGTTTGAATCTTTTCTTCTTAGGATTATTCTAGTTTTATGGTTGTATTGATTAGCTTCGCCATCTAGCTTATCAGTTGTTATAACCCATTCGGTCTTTTTAATTGATCTAAATTGGACTAGAGAGTCACTGGAGAATTTGATACACTTTGCTTCATTCTGTGGAGCAGATTTTGCATTTGAAATTTAATTGCTCTGTTCCTTCTTGTTGTCACCTCACCTTTTTTTAATATATATTTTGTTTTCTTATTTTCTCAAATGCAGTATTCCCATGGCTGTCAGTGCTAAACCTCGGAGTTCTCGACTAAAAGATAAGATTAGAGATGAGGGAGAAACTTTGGTTAACAAATTATTTGTGCAGGATGTAGCTCAAAATAATGAATTGCTTCATATTCTTGGAAAAGGATCTTCTATAGTACTTCTTCCAAAAAGTTCTTTAGGCGCTTTAGGAGCAAACCCCAGGATGCCCCTTGGTCTATGCAGTTACAGAGAAGTGATAAAATCCTCGGGAAGTTTAGTTTCTAATGATGTTTTGGTAGGCAGGAATAATGGAGTTAATCCTGTGAAAGGAAAATTCACTTCTTTATATGAAAGGAATTCCTCATTAAGTGGAACTGATAACATAGGCACTTGGAGTTCTCAGATACTGTCCGCTAATGCTGAAAGACAAAGTAATGTTCAAGGTGATCGGTCGTCAGATCAGAGATTGTTTTCGTGTGTCACGTGTGGGATCCTGAGCTTTGCTTGTGTAGCTGTCATTCAACCTAAAGAACCAACTGCTAGATACCTCACTTCGGCTGATTGTAGCTTCTTTAATGATTGGATGGTCGATTCAGCAGTGACTAGCGGTCGATTCAACGTTTCTGGTGGGGATGCAATAACTTTAGAGCAGATTTCTCGTCCAAGTAGGTTACATATTTTGTCATTCTTCTTTTGTGGGTTTTCCCTCACTGAGTTTCTTGCATCGTGGTTGACATAGATATTGAGTTTTTTGCATAGTAGTTGACATAGATATTTGTTGTGTTCATATAGTCAATCATGCATTATACACTAACACAGGCATGGGCCACATGGATGAGTTCCTCATGCCCAATTGGCCAGATACCTAGGGTTTGATTCCTTTATTATTGAATATTTATCAGCTTTCCAATATCCACCCTGTCTCTTCCGGGTGCATGGGTCCTTGCATGTCCATACTTAGCTTTTAGGTCAAGTGATAACTTTAACATGAGGTCTCTAAGTTTTAGTGGCTGGTGATTCCATGGCTATGAGGGAGTTAAATTAGACCTTCAATGTTGATGCCCTCCTTGTTTTGGTGGTTGTGTGTTTCTTCACGTTTGTGCTCAGTGATAAAGTATCTAAGTCACGACCAGAGCTCGTGATCTTCTATTCATGGATCCTTCTATTCCCTGCTTTCCTTCATTTTTAAAATTTTGTATTCTGAAACTGTATGTTATTTATTCCCTGCTTTCCTTCATTGTTTAATTTTCTATTCTGAAACTGTATGTTATTATTTGAAATTCAGGTTTTGATCCTGTCCTGTTTATATAGTATTTAGGTGATTTGATAGGTTTCTTAGGCCATCGAAATTGCCTCTGTTTCATGGTGAAATATGACAATTCTGGGAGGAAGGTCCTTAAGGAAAGCACGAGATGTAACTTGAGAAAAGGAAGAGCAGACTGCGATTAAGCGCCTAACAATATTATTGTATTAAAAAAAATTGCTTCTTGGTATATGTGAAAGTTTCTTAGCTTGAGCAGAGTGGGGGTATTTAACAGTTGTGTATATATAATAGTGGATATAACTTAACCCCCATATGAAGATTGCATGGAATGTCTCTTTTCAGAACAGGCACCCGCATGGCCACATACTCAGAAAAGATCTATCATTTGGTGGAAATATGATGACTGTTTTTTATATCATGCCAATCTCTAGCTTAATGGTGATTTTTTGACTGGGCTTGGATATTACTGTCATAATACTCCTTGTGTATGGCTGTGGTCTAGGCATTTTTCCTCTTTTGAAACAATGACTTCTTGCATTTCAGTAAGTTATCTCTGTATGCATATCTAGAGATTGATTGAATCTGCATCTAAGCTGCACATTTTACAGTTTACCTAGATTATTATTCTGTTGCCCGGTTTCTTTTTATGCTTGCCTCTTAAAGGCTTAGTTTTCAACATTTTGTAAAATTACAGGATGGGTCGAAAGAAGTGGTCCAAATAGTTTAAATGATGTCCCTGTTCAATCTGCTGGCCGAATTCAAGCGTTGGATCAAACTAATAACCCAGTTTCAGATAGAGAAACAAAGAGAGATACCTCTGCTCTTAACTTATTAGCTATGGCTTATGGCAATTCGTCCGACTCTGAGGAAGACCAGGTTGAACCGAATGTTCCTTTGTATAATGATAGTGAAACTTACTTGATGGAGTGTTTGTTAGAAAGAAAATATCAGCGAGACTTTCATGGCCCAGCAGCAGGGAGTCACGATTTTTCCTTTCCAAGCCTTGATTGCATGGATAAAGCTCATCTCCAAATCAGTGACTGCTATGTGAAACCGGAATTTAGAAGAGATAACTTAAATGATAGTAATCCTCAAATTTCTGACTGCTCTGTAGAGTTTGAAACTGAGAAACTTGATTCCTCTAAGCCAAATGGTTTGGATGGTCGATTTGGAGTTCCAATGGCATCATCTTATGCTACAAATTGCTCTCCAGTTGTCCATGGTGCTGAAAAAGTGGAGTTTAGGAAGGCCGTTGTACCAATAATGAATTCAGACATGTCGTTTGCTCTGAGATCTGATGAAGATTCTTCTCGAATGCATGTCTTTTGTCTTGAGCATGCTGTGGAAGTAGAGCAACAACTTCATCCTATTGGAGGGGCTAATATTTTGCTTGTTTGTCATCCAGGTATGTTATCCTTGAGCAATCATTCACACCTATTATTGATCCTCCTCTTTTCCACTGTTCTATTTTTTTCTAATTATTTACTACTGTTATTTTTCATTTATCCGTGAACAAAATGGTAAACCGTCAAATATAAATTTTGTTTTAATTGGAAGTTGTATATAATGTATCATTTCTTTTTGCAGTGCACTGTACTCTGGTTCTTGCAATTAATGTACTTATCCCCTTGTGGGAAATACTTGTTCTTGTTTCATGACAAGGGCTGACTAAAGGCATGAATCTATATACTGATATGTGGAATAGTTGTCCTTATTGCATGATTGAGAGTCAACTATACTAATATAACGGCAACATTTCTAAATTCTGTGGATGTGTATGAAATATTGCTGACCAAGGTCATAATATTGGTGCTATTTGCTAATACCATATTTAGCTTTATCAAGCTTTTGTGGACTCCAAAATTTTGAGTATTAAGGGAGAATGAGCATCATGCTGAAGTGGAGATGGTGCATTAAGAAAAGGTTCAGTATACTTTGGATGATTAGATTGGCTACCTAATGTAGTAATATGAAGTTAGTATTAAATGTTCTGCTATGGAATTATTTCCTCCATCCTCCATGTGCCAGCCGTGCTCGCTCTTGAAATGTTTCTTTTTGTCAGGAAAAAGTTTGGCTGTATCGAAACTGCCATATAAGGAAACCCATGATTATTGTTATATTTTTATTTTTATTTTTAAGCTGAATATTACCCTCTTCAGTACTGAAGAGGGTTTTCTTCCTCCTAACAATCCTCATATGCATGGTTTCTGTCTTTTACACGTTTAATCAATAGTTATATTGAGAACAGTTGCAGATGCTCTTTCTCTTGTTTATGAATTAGTTCTCTGTAAAAACTTGCAGATTATCCCAAGATGGTGGCTGAAGCGAAGTTAGTGGCTGAAGAATTGGGAATTGATTCTCTCTGTGATGATATCTCATTCAGGAATGCCACCAAAGAGGATGACAAGAGAATCCAGTCGGCTCTGGATAGTGAAGATGCAATACCTGGTAATGGGGACTGGGCTGTAAAGTTGGGAATCAATCTCTTCTACAGTGCCAACCTCAGCCGCTCTCCTCTTTACAGTAAACAGATGCCATACAATTCTGTTATATACAATGCTTTTGGCCGTAGTTCTCCTGCTAGCTCGCCCACAAATTCTGATACTGGGAGACAGCCTGCCAGGCAGAGGAAAGTGGTGGCAGGGAAATGGTGTGGGAAAGTTTGGATGTCAAATCAGGTTCATCCTTTTCTAGTGCAAAAGGATCCTGATGAACAAGAGCAGGAAAGAAGTTTCCATGCTTGGGCAACACCGGATGAAAATTTTGAGAGAGAACCAGAAAATATTTGCCAAACTCAATCTTCCCATGTGATTAGAAAGTACAGTAGGAAGAGGAAAATGCAAGCAGAGAGTGTGTCAATCAAGAAAGTCGAATGTATCGATACAGAATATGCAGGTTCAGAATATTCACAGGAGGGTGATACTCGACTACAGCAGAGGAGGATTCTTAGAAACAAGCAAGCCGATTTAATGGAAAAAGAAGATGCGAACTCTCATGATTCACCAGAAGATACTCCTTATCAACAGAAAAGGAGTGTTTCTAGAAGAAAACAAGCCAAATGTATTGAGAGGGAATCCTGCAATTTTCTTGAACAGTATAGGACGACTCCTAAGAGGAAGCAAGCCAAATTTATTGGCAGAGAAAATGCAGTTTTGGATGATTTACCTGATGATAGCTCCCTTAAGCAGTATAGGAGGATTCCAAGGAGCAAGCTAGCCAAATATGTTGAGAGAGAGGATGAAGTTTCAGATAATTCACTGAGAGGTACTTTTAATAGGCACCATACAAGGATTCTTACAAGCATGGAAGCCAAATGCATTGATAGGGAAGATGCAATTTCAGATGATTCTCTAGAGGATAAATCTCGTCAGTTGCAGTTTAAAAGGATTCCAAAAGGCAGACAAGGCGAATGCATTGAGAGAGAAGATGCAGATTCTGATGATTCAATGGAGGATTATTCTCATCGGCAGCATAGGAGGATTCCCAGAGACAAGCAGTCTAAAAGCATTGAGATGGAAGACACCATTTTGTATGATTCAGCTGAGGATAATATTCAGCAGCGTAGGATAATTCCTAGAAGCAGGGCCAAGTTTACTAAAAGGGAAGATGCAGTCTTGTATGATTCACTAGATGATAACTCTTATAAATTACATGGTAGGACTCTTAGAAGCAACCAGCTGAAAACAGAAACACTTCTGAAAAAGAAACAGGAGACCCTTTCACATGTGAAACCTGGAAAAAGAAGATTAACAAAGCAAGAGACCCCTTGGCAAGTGAAACAAGTGATTTCTCGACAGCGTAGTGTTAGAAGTGATCAAAATACCAAACAATTTGATTTAGTTGTTGAAGAGGAGCTAGAAGGCGGTCCTAGAGCTCGACTTAGGAAAAGAATCCCAAAGCCTCAGAAAGAGTCAGAAACTAAACCAAAGGAGAAAAAGCAAACCAACAAAAAGAAAGTAAAGAATGCTTCAGCTGTGATGTCTCCGGCTGGTTCTGGCAATGCAAGAGTCAAGAATGAGGAAGCAGAATACCAGTGTGACTTGGAGGGTTGCATGATGAGTTTTGGCAAAAAACAAGACCTGGTCCTGCACAAGAAAAACATCTGTCCAGTCAAAGGGTGTTTGAAGAAGTTTTTCTCACACAAATACCTAGTGCAGCACCGTCGTGTTCATATGGATGATCGTCCCCTTAAATGCCCTTGGAAGGGATGCAAGATGACATTCAAGTGGGCATGGGCTCGCACTGAACACATAAGGGTTCACACAGGTGCTCGACCATATGTGTGCGCTGAACCAGGCTGTGAGCAGACATTCCGTTTTGTATCAGATTTCAGTCGACACAAGCGGAAGACTGGACATTCCACAAAGAAGAGCAGAAGGTAGTAACTGTAGAGGAAGAAGATTGCATGTTAACATTTGCTAATGAGCCTGTTGATGAATTTTAGAGCGGAGGGCTAACATAGGTTTAGGATGTTCCCTGTAACTTCCATTTGTTAGTCAATTCATATCAACCATTAAATTTGTATTAAATTTGTGTTGCCCCTGGCCCTGGGGGCTTCATTGGGCCAATTTATTTATGATTTGCTCGGATCTTGTAACAGATTGAAATCTGCCTTCACCCTTGAAGCAAGGAATTTCTCATTCATTTCTCTTTTATTGTAACTCTTTTATTTTTCTTTTCTTCTTTCCTGAAACTAGCGTTTTGCATGGGTTGAATAAATATTTGACCACAATTCCCAGTGAAAAAAGAAAATTCAAATGTTATCCTTAATCCATCAATTAATCTGTTATAATACTTGAATTGATAAGTAAGTTATGTTTATTAATAGTTGTTAAATCTTGTTTATGTTTCTTGTAATACATATTTTCAAGTACTATGGAGCTCTTTAGACAAATCGAGCATTCTGTTTACAAATATGGTTTAGATCTAGCTTTTAATTAACGTCATCTTATGATTATCAATTTGGGCATAAATTCTAATGAAAAGATAGGAAGTTGACGAAGGCAGTAAAAAAATATTATAGGAAATTAGGGGGAAGATGAAGGAAATTCGCTATAATAACCAAAAATTCAGGAGTGATTACGAAATTGACTGAGTCAAATAAGGAATTGCAGAACTAATCAAGAAGACGTCGGTCAATTGCAACAAGGGCAACCAGTTGCGTCTGACACACAACTGGTTACGTGTTCAGGCGTAATCAATTGAGTTTGGGTTGCGCCTGTGCGCTCAACCGATTGCTTGTTGCTCTATTTTTTCCCCGATTATAAAACACGATGCCCGTCTCTCAATTCACTAAAATCATTTCACACATTCTCCTCATTTACGTTTTCTCTACCCTCAAATATATATATATATTTTTTAAAATGACAGAGATACAATTATCAATTTTCACATATGATAATTATGTGAATTCTCATAACAACGACAATGAGCATGTGGGATGAACGTTATTTGTTCAGTTTCTTTCTACATCCATAATTTTTGAACAGTTAATAGACTTGTTGTATAATAGAATTGATAGAAATCATGATCAATACATTCTTGATGTAAAGAATGTGATATCTAGACACTTAATAAGATTTTCAGTGGTAACAATTAGCAGTAAGATGGAATTCTATTTAACAATTTAAATAGAATTCAGATTGCTGAGGTTTTTATCTCTCTCCTTTAGGCATGAAAATTCTATTTAACAATCTAAATAGAATTCAGAATGCTGAGGTTTTTATCTCTCTCCTTTAGGCATGGAATTCTATTTAACAATTTTAGTTAATCTGCCACAAGCTTTTCATAGGTTGGCACTAGCTATACACTTATTTTGTTGTCCTGCTTACAAGCCAAAGTGAAATCAGTGTTCGTAAATTATCCGGAATTTTGTTGTTTCTGTGAATTCTATCTCTGCAGTAATACAAACTTATATCATCAAATCAACTGCAAAGTGATGATTTGAGAAATTAGTGCTTTCACATCAGATTTTCTAGTCGATCCACTCTCAAAATCAGATTAGGGTTTGTTTGGAACTTGAATAGTGCTTTGAAATAAATTTAACGTTGAAAAAATATTTTTAATATGATTTTAAACTCTTTCAAAGAAAATATGATTTCCTCCAAGTTGAGGTTCTGTAGCTCTGAAATAACTGGTGCTTGATAAAAAAATGCTAGTTTGCCGGAAGGGCATGTCTCCCATTGTTAGCGACACAATCGCGTAATGGATTTTGATGATGCAACACGAGTGAAGACTTCGACACATAACAGCGAGACATAGGAGTGGGCATCGGATCGGATCGGACCTGATCCGATCCGAATAAACCAGATCGAATCGGATCAGATCAGGCTTCCGAATCCGATCGAATCGCGACGATTGGATTCGTCGGATTTCGAATCGGATCGGATAAAATCCGATCCGATCCGATTCGATCCGTTATTTTTTTTTCTTTGTTAAAAGCCCCAAAACGACGTCGTTTTGGAAGTTCCAAAACTAAACGACGTCGTTTTGGGCGTGAAAAACTTAACTTGTTTTAAGTTTTCATTTTCAACTTTTCATTCATCAATCAAACTTCAAACACCACTCTTCATCTTCGATTCGTCTTCGTCAAACTTCAAACACCAATACACCACTCTTCATCTTTGTCTTCGTCAACACCGCCACCAGCACTCTTCGTCTTCGGTAACCACTCTTCATCTTCGTATTCGTTTTCGTCAAACACCACATGCACTCAAGTTTCGTCCATCGCCGTTCGCCGATCAGATAAACCAAACCAGTAACCACCATCGGCCACCGTGAATCAGTCTTCTCTCCGGCAGTGTTTGTCTGTTTAAGTGAATCAGTTCACTCGACACTCTTCGTCTTCGACTCAGGCAGCCATTCAAGGTTTGATTTTGATGGTTTGCAACATTGCATGTATTATGTATATATTGCCATTTTGATTTGATTGTGTTCTAAATTATTACTTTCCCTGGATTTCTGGATTTCCAATTTGAGTGGTTGTTGGACTTGCCGACTTGAATGGGTTTGCAGCTTATGATAGTTCTAAGAAAATGAGATTTGATTTTTGTAATTAGGCACCAAACTTGATTTTAATGAAGTAAAATCGATCAATTTCTTGGCTAAATCTAGCAAACATAGATAGCATTTGGTGATTCTGATACATAATAATGTACTTCAGAATTAGATTTTGCAACTTGGAGATGATATATTAAGCTGATGAAGCCCCTGGTGGTAATCTTCAGAAGAAATTTGGACATTTTTTAGAATGAATCACAAGAGACACAAAAAAATAAACAAACAAAACAAAAGGCATTCATGATGCTCTCTGATTTGGTTTCATTACTCAAGAGTGATATAGAATTTGATGCGCAGATATGCTAGCCTAGCTCTGTACGGGCCAAAATTGGGGCCTAGGGTAAAATCAACATTTTATCCAGGGTCAACCACCAAGCCCAAAGCCCATTGATAAATCCAGCCCACAAGCGAAAATGCCATACAAAGAAGCTTCATGGGCCGCCACAGGGAACCAGACCCATTAAACACGAAGAGGACCAACGGACACCAGTTACAAGAATCAGAAGAAAATCAGAACTCATAAACACCACCATAAAAGTCGACAGTTTCAGGAGACAGAGAGGAAGGTCAATTATCAATCATAACGCACCTGAATTAAACGACCATTGAAGATCATTCCAACGGGCAAGAGAAGAAGACTCACATATCAGGAAACCTATAAAAGAAGGAAGCAAAAGAATGGAGAGGGATCGAAAATCATACTACCCCTATTACCAAGGCAAGACTAGTGCAAACCGCCCTCACGGCATACCATCAAGGGTTGAGGTATAGAAAAGACCTTAATCCACTCATTCTTAATTCATTAGTATCGAGGCTAACTTGAGCGTCGGAGTGCCTACGGTCTCCACCACACCGGTGGGCAGTAAGCTCTTTATTCGCTCTACTCGTTTTGCAGGTTCACTCGTGCTCTACAAATTGATAATCTCGATTGTGGACTACTACCAAAATCGACTTCCACAATTTGGCGCCCACCGTGAGGCTAACGAGCGGTTTGCACTTGATTATGCGCCAAAGTTCCCGCCAAAAAACTCCTCGTAATCCACGCTAGGGTTTGTAATTGATGACAGAAACAAACTAGATTAAAAAGCTAAAATGTTGAAAATATCGACCGGGAACATCCCCCAGATGACTCGTGTCGAGTCAAATAAAATATTGAATTCACTCATTTCATACGACAAGTAGAGTGAACACAATCCTGAACCATCAACTGGTTCAAGTCGACCGGGGACATCCCCCAGATGACTTATGTCGAGTCAAATAAGAGTATTTTAACTCATTCACTTCATACGACAAGTGGAGTGAAGTTACTCCTGAATCACCAACTGGTTCAGTCGACCGGGGACATCCCCCAGATGACTCATGTCGAGTCAAATAAAAATATTGGAGTCATTCACTTCGTACGACAAGTAGAGTGAACTCAATCCTGAACCAAACTGGTTCAGTCGACCGGGGATATCCCCAAGATGACTCATGCCGAGTCAAATAAAAGTATTGAACTCACTCACTTCATACGACAAGTGGAGTGAAGTTACTCCTGAACCACCAAACTGGTTCAGTCGACCGGGGACATCCCCCAGATGACTCGTGTCGAGTCAAATAAAATATTGAATTCACTCATTTCATACGACAAGTAGAGTGAACACAATCCTGAACCATCAACTGGTTCAAGTCGACCGGGGACATCCCCCAGATGACTTATGTCGAGTCAAATAAGAGTATTTTAACTCACTCACTTCATACGACAAGTGGAGTGAAGTTACTCCTGAATCACCAACTGGTTCAGTCGACCGGGGACATCCCCCAGATGACTCATGTCGAGTCAAATAAAAATATTGGAGTCATTCACTTCATACGACAAGTAGAGTGAACTCAATCCTGAACCAAACTGGTTCAGTCGACCGGGGACATCCCCCAGATGACTCATGTCGAGTCAAATAAAAGTATTGAACTCACTCACTTCATACGACAAGTGGAGTGAAGTTACTCCTGAACCACCAAACTGGTTCAGTCGACCGGGGACATCCCCAAGATGACTCATGTCGAGTCAAATAAAAGTATTGAACTCACTCACTTCATACGACAAGTAAAGTGAAGTTACTCCTGAACCACCAAACTGGTTCAGTCGACCGGGGACATCCCCCAGATGACTCATGTCGCGTCAAATAAGAGTATTTTGACTCACTCACTTCATACGACAAGTGGAGTGAAGTTACTCCTGAATCACCAACAGGTTCAGTCGACCGGGGACATCCCCCAAATGACTCATGTCGAGTCAAGTAAAAGTATTAAAATCACTCACGACAAAAAGAGTGAAGTAACTCGTGAACCACAATCAGGTTTTAACCAACTGGGGACATCCCCAAGATGGCTCATGTCGAGTCGAATAAAAGTTTTGTATCCACTTACATCACACATAGTAGAGTGGTTTATTCCTGAATCATCATCTGGTTCAGCCAATAGGGGACATCCCCCAGATGACTCATGTCGAGTCGAATAAAAGTATCTTCAATCATACTCTAAAGTGAACTTACACCTGAATCACCATCAGGTTCAGTCAACAATTAACATCCCCCATAATAACTCATAACCAACCGTGTAAAATTCCTTGTTCATACGACATGCCGAGTGAGATTTCTCCATGACCATTATCTGGTTCAGTTGGCACATGACATTCCACCACGGGCACACGTGGTTGACAAGTTGCCAAAATCAAAAAATAGCATTCGTATTCCAACTCATTCGACATACTCGAAGGTACTCTCCAAGTCTAGAGTTTCCAGACTAAGAGAGTAGGGGACAAACTGTACGGGCCAAAATTGGGGCCTAGGGTAAAATCGACATTTTATCCAGGGTCAACCACCAAGCCCAAAGCCCATTGATAAATCCAGCCCACAAGCGAAAATGCCATACAAAGAAGCTTCATGGGCCGCCACAGGGAACCAGACCCGTTAAACACGAAGAGGACCAACGGACACCAGTTACAAGAATCAGAAGAAAATCAGAAGAAAATCAGAACTCATAAACACCACCATAAAAGTCGACAGTTTCAGGAGACAGAGAGGAAGGTCAATTATCAATCATAACGCACCTGAATTAAACGACCATTGAAGATAATTCCAACGGGCAAGAGAAGAAGACTCACATATCATGAAACCTATAAAAGAAGGAAGCAAAAGAATGGAGAGGGATCGAAAATCATACTACCCCTATTACCAAGGCAAGACTAGTGCAAACCGCCCTCACGGCATACCATCAAGGGTTGAGGTATAGAAAAGACCTTAATCCACTCATTCTTAATTCATTAGTATCGAGGCTAACTTGAGCGTCGGAGTGCCTACGGTATCCACCACACCGGTGGGCAGTAAGCTCTTTATTCGCTCTACTCGTTTTGCAGGTTCGCTCGTGCCCTACAAATTGATAATCTCGATTGTGGACTACTACCAAAATCGGCTTCCACAAGCTTAATGATATTGATACATTGCTTTCAATTTTTTACTAACACTTCAATACACACACACATACCTCTATATATGTGCTATGTGAATTAGGAAGCTTTGAAGGTGGATGGTTTGCAAAGACTTTGCTCCTCTGCAGAACTGAGAATCAGAAAGATATTCTAATGCCTGAATTTGCGTAACTGTGCGTGGTAGTTTGCAGGTCATTCTGTTCTAGGATGCCTGATGATACACACCACATCACACTTTTCTGAAATCCTTCAAAGTATAGTTAGCACAAACTGTGCGTGGTAGTTTGCATGTCATTTATGTTAGCACAAACTATTATTAGGCATGAAGATATAGTTATGTTGTTTAACTGTTTTAGTCCATTCATTAAGTGGCAAGATACACAAAAACCGATACAAGTTTTAGTATGGTATTAGCATGTGACAGTTAATTGTCATTTCAACAACCCACCTTATTCTTTTTTAGTGCTGGTCAAAAGAGATTCCTTCTGCTACATGTGGCACCCTAGTTTGAGATTATGTTGAAGAGTTGGTATATGAACATCACTCATATATGTCTAACAATAAATAAAATTATTTGAACATCACTCTTATTTGTTTCTTTTCTTTGTTTTGTTGTTGCTCTTCATTGTAGATGAGTGGGTTTGGAAGCTCACCCAATAGTAGTGGGTCAGGGTCAGAATCAAATTCTTTTGATGTATAATTAACAGAATTAAGAAAACGGAAGGGAAAAGGAAAATTCCCATCAAACTCTGATAGACCGCCATTGTCAAAAAAACTTGATTCATCGCCATTATTCACATCAGTAGCCACTAAAGCAAGAGCTAGAAGATCTGAAGTGTGGAAAGTTTTCCGCATGAGTGAAGATAATCCGAATAGGGCTGTATGTACATATTGTCAGAAAACTTATGCTTGTAGTGCAAAGGATCGGTCCACAACCAACTTGAAGAGGCATATGGAGACATGCAAATCGTACTTGGCTTATTGTGAAGAACAAGGTGTTTTGGTTGGGGTTGGTGAAGAGGGAGGCACAAGTGGAAATCTCACCGTGAGAGACGGTCATTTCAATCAAGCAGCGTGTCGGAAAGCAGCTGTGAAGATGATTATTGTTGACGAGCTACCATTTAGCTTTATAGAGAAAGAGGGTTTTCGACATTTCTGTAGTGTTGTCGTCCCTCGTTTTGATGTCCCATCTCGTAGGACTATAACTAGAGATATCCTACAGCTGTATGCTGATGAAAAAGTTATGTTGAATAGTCTTTTAGCTGTGGGTCATCAGAGAGTTAGTTTGACCACCGACATATGGACGTCAATTCAAAACATTAGTTACATGGTTATCACTGGACATTTCATAGACAGTGATTGGCAGTTGCATCGGCAAATCCTTAGCTTCTGTCCAATTAACAATCACAAATGGGACACTATCAGAAGATTAATAGAGTCTTGTTTACAAAACTGAGGTATTGAGAGAATTTTTACTATAACCGTGGATAATGTCAGTGCCAATACTGTTGCCATCCAACAGTTGGTGAGGAAAATGAGGACATGGATGGGAGATGCATTGGTGTTTAATGGAGAGTATGTGCATATGCGGTGTTGTGTTCACATATTAAACTTAGTTGTGTCTGATGGTCTGAATGAATTGGATGACAGCATTATAGCAATTCGCAATGCTGTTAAGTATGTGAGATCTTCTCCATCAAGATTGGAATCATTTAAATCGGCGGTAGCACGTGAGAGGATAAAGAGCAAGAGAAATGTCATATTAGATGTTCCTACTAGGTGGAATTCCACCTACTTAATGTTGAATGCTGCATTAGACTTCCAGAAGGCCTTTGATCGAATGATTGATGATGATGGTCACTATGCTCCATATTTTAGAGATGATGAAAATGAGAGCAAAAGGATTGGGCCCCCTACAGATATAGATTGGGAGAAAGCTCAATACTTTGCCGATTTTTTGGAGATTTTTTTATGATGCAACGAATATGTTCAGTGCCTCGTCTACCATCACCTCTTGTTTCACCTACAATGAGATTTGCAAGATTCATACTAGCTTGAAAAACCTGGCCCGTAATGAACATCCTCTTTTGCATGAGATGACCATATCTATGAAGATGAAATTTGATAAATATTGGGAGACCACTGCCAAAATAAATAAATTGTTGATTGTTAGTACTATTCTCGATCCACGGCGTAAGATGACATTTGCCTCTGTTTACTTTGGTATACTTTTTGATAATGATACTATTAAGATGGAGGAAATGAGAAAGTCCACTAGAGATTTATTGAAAAGATTATACGATATGTATAATGAATGGTATGGCACAAATGGGTTGTTTTTTGATGGTGATGGATCAAGGGTTGGTGGTGTAACTAGTGTTGGTGGAAATGAGTCTAGTGGTGGAATGACACAAAGTCAACCGTTTTTTAGACCGCGAGCACAAGATAGAATGCGTAAGCGCAATACAAGTGTGCAACATGATGATCCGTTTCAGGTTTTTCAGACTAGTCATCTCATTCATCAAGAGGAAGTACTGAGGTTGATATGTATTTGATGGAACCCTATGAGACTAGTCGTGACCCTAGCTTTAGTGTTTTGATATGGTGGAAAACAAATAATGGTAAGTATCCGATTTTGGCTAGGATTGCTCGTGATATTTTTGCAATGCCAGTATCGACAATGGCATCTAAATCGGCATTTAGTACGGGCGGTCGTGTTCTTGATAGTTTTCGAAGCTCATTAACTCATGTTATGGTAGAGGCTCTAATTTGCACTCAAAATTGGATACGAAATAAGCTTACAATTGACAAAACAAATGAAGTGGAAGCCATGCTATTGGAGGCCGAGTACTACGAAAAGCTTGAGGAAGGTAAATTTTTATTATTATTTTGTTTTGTTAATTTTTATTGTGAATACTGAATACCATAAAATGCAAACTTTTAATAAGTTTTTTTTTGTCTTTTCTTTGAAGAATATCGTAAATTACAATCTGAATCACAATCACTGGGTCATGTTGCTGGCAGTGGCAGTGGAGTTTGAGTCAAATTTTGTAAGTCTCTCTATCTCTCTCAAGTTTCAACTAGTCATTTGCACTTGTTATTTTTTCACTCATTTATGCTTGCTAGTTGCTTCTGGGTTGGCGTGTGTTTGGCTTTCCTCATGTGTTGGCAGGGAAATTGGAATGGCGATTGGGATAGAGAGGCTGGTGCATTGTTTGATGATTTGAAAACACATTTTATTGATTTTGATTTGGTTAGTTGTGTTGACTGTTGAGGAGAATGTGTAGGCTGTATTTTGTTGTGTAACTTACCATATCTTCTGGAACCACAGATGCTTGCTTTATTCTGGTGCCCAATTTTCGTGAGATATGGTGTAAATAATTTGATCATGTGCAAAAACTACACATTATAGCTCCATGATTGATGATGGTTCATGTGAAATTTGTGTAACTGAGTTCAATTGTAATTTCCACAGAGGAACAAGAAAAAGAAAAGCTGATGGCTGAGAATGGAGAAGGTAGTGGCATGGAGGATTAGAATGAGACCATGTTTATGAATGCAGACTATCCGAGGAAGCTTCAATCGATAGGAGATTTGTGAAACTTGCCTGGTTTCTTTTCTTCGAGATGTCTTTCAAAAGTACTTGTTTTAATGAGGAAAATGTTTATGAATTCGGGTGTTCTATGATTTGGGTTTTGAGAAGGGTAAGTTGGGAGATTTAATGGGTAGGAGTAAGAGTTTTTTTCTTGATTACCCAGAACTGATGTGGTAGTAGTTAGTTTGATATGTGTAATTGTGTTTAATGTTTATTGTTGATTCGAATTCGGATCCCTTATCAAATTCGGATTTGTCCGATCCGATAACTATCGAATCGGATCGGTTCGAGTTTGATAACAGATTCGAACCTTAACGATTTATTTCATTCATGTTTATCGGATCAGATTCGGATTCGGTCTGATCCGATCCGAATCCGATAGTGCCCAGGCCTAGCGAGACATTACAAAAAGATGTCGAAGCACAACGGTGGTGAAGAGCGAAGAATGTAAAGACTGGCACATATTATGTGAAGTCTTAGCTCAGGGCTCTAAATATATTGTGAATTGTTTATTCAAATACCTAAGCTCATAGAAAACATGCACATTCACTTAGATGCATTAGGTTCATGTACAAAATGCCTTAAAATTTCATATCTGCATTTTTGGTACAGAGAGCGGTATACCGGTCCCCATACCGGTGAGATGCTTTGTTCTCCAAGCTCTCTGGAACAGGCATATTTTATATCGGTGTCATATCGGTGATCATACCGATCATATTGGGGTTTTCATACACACTAGAATTGGCATATAGCAAACCGGCTACCATACCGGTGAGCCAAATCGGCACTGCCGGTCTATATACCGGTGAGCCTCATAGTAAACATGCTTACTGGAACCGGCAAGGACCAAACTGGTCCCAATACCAGTTCCCATACCGGCATAACATATATATTTAAAACGGTAATATAGACATTAAGAGCCGTTACTACGCCAGACCGGTATATCGGTGTCAGAGACCGGCATACCGGTCTCAAACAGGGGAGTTGGAGACTGCTTTGCATTTTATTATAAATTGAGCCCCAATTCATTTTTGCAACACAACCTTCATATACATTACACTAAGGTAAAAACAAAGAGTTTTACTTAACCTTCATAATCATACACTCTCATACGTCAAGCTCACACACTACATATTCTTAATATTTAGTAGTGAAGTTAGATCACTTGGGTAAACAACTCATACAATCTTCTTTATCTTTATGAGTGCCCAAGTGTGTTTACAAACATTTTATTCAAAACACTTGTGGTTTGTGAAATCTCATCGTTTGAGTAATTGTAAAGGTTTGTGAGTGAGCCTACGTAGAAAACTCAAAATGTAAAGGTTTGGAGTGAATCTCGGGTAAAACTCTTGGTTGCAGGTGAGCCACGGTAAAAACTCGATTGATAGTGAAAAATTTCAAGCGCGGCTTGGGGGAATGGACATAGGCACTATTGGCCGAACCACTATAAATCACAGTGTCATTTTCTCTATCTCTTAAACTCTTTACATATTGCAAGTTTTATTTATCACATGTTTATTGAATATAAACTTGAATATAGGTTATATATCGAAATAGAGAAAATCAACTTAAGGCTTAATCGATAAATCTAGTTAAAATCATCAAAGATTTTTATTTCCGTACTATTAGGCAATAACCCAATTCACCTCCCCTCCTTTTGGGAATATAGAGTTTGGTTGTTGTATTGCTTATATGAAATTTCACCCACGAGGCAAACTAACAGCTGTCAATAATGATAATTATAAACAACTGTTAGTATAAATGGAGAAACAAATAAAGAAAATGCTTTCAGCAAGAGAGAATCATCCCATATTGAACCTTTGAGAAACTTCCTGTAGTTTTTTTTTTTGGGAAATATTGAAAATCCCGTCGTCAAATCATCCGACCTGAGCTTAAGCGGAGTATGTAAAATCCTTGACTGTCTCAGGTTATTAAAAAAAATGCACCATTGGACTCAAACTCAAGACCTGTCAATTAAGTTTTAAGTCATTTGCCACCAAGCTACATCCCTTGAGAACAGCTGTAATTCTCGAATCCAGGTGTGCATTTTTTTCTACATCCATTGGGGACAGCTGTAGTTCTTGAGGAACAAAACTTGAAAAATACAACATATGCAAGCTAATTTGCTTGTTAATAATATAAACAATCACATATATCAGACATAACCAAGTTAACTAATAACCTCGTGAACATGTTTGAAAAAAAAATTGTTTTTCAATATCCATCTCTTTCTCCCTTTCAGTCTTTAATAACATAAACAAAGGGAAGAAAAAATTGCTGAGTGAGCTAATATACATATATGAAAAGTGCAATAAATAAAAGAGTTTAATATTATCACAAGCAGTGAATGATACGGCATCGTATTCATCTTCATAGGCTATGCAACTTACATCGTTTCAATTTTCAAGGCTTCTTCCAAAGCAATGTGATTCAACCACAGCACAACCACTTCTTCTTGTTCTGCATATAAACAAGAAAATAACTCTTACATAAGATGAGAGTATTACTTTATCACAAATTTCTTATTTATAATATGAACTTAGATTCAGTGATGGGCTAAACTTTGTGCAGGATAATAATTTAAATATAATTAAATCTTAATCGTATATGACTATTAAAACACGTGTGATAAAAATTATGAAAAATTTAGCTCAAAACTGGATCCAAATTCTTACGATTTACCTTTGGAAGGTACTGATGACTGTCAATTTTCTTGTACCCACTATCACTCCTCGGAGTATTAGTTTTTCCAACACTAATTCCACTAGTCTTTTTCTCATCTCTAGCCTTGTTAAATATGACTGTAAATCCTTCAGCTGAGGCTGGGTTATTTACATCCCACTCTCCAAATTTAGGCAATGGTCGACCTCTGTCCTGTTGGAAAATAGAGGAAAATACACTCAAAGGTTAGTGAAGATCTTGTGAAGATACTCAAACTTACACACCAAAACTAAATGCTTTCAAGAAGAATTATTCATATCAGCAAGAAGAATCATTAAAATTAGGTTACTATTGAGGAATTGTTGTACACAAAACATAGAGTGACAGGGCCATTTTTATATTTTCAGCCTATGGTCACAGCAGAATATTATAATGATAAAAAATTTTGAGATGGCTATAAGTTATTTATACATTGTAATAAAAAAAATCATATATAAGGACCGGCTCTGAATATCGATTATGTATCCCAGGGCGTCAACAGTATAGACCAAAACATTAAATTAAAAACACATTTGCACCTAAAATCCATTAGGTGTTGGACTTCCCAACAAATTCCATTTTGCACAAAATTTTATTGAAAGAAGTACCCCATTCCTGCAAAATTGTGCATCACACTTGCAGACACCATTCTGTTGTTGGGAACTAATTGTTGGTGTTAATTAGGAATTATTTGGTGTTATTAAATAACAACACTTAGTAGTAATTTCATGTTGGAAATTATTAAGTAACAATAAGAGTTGTTAATCAAATAATTAAGTAACAACAAGAGTTGTTAAGTAACAACAATTAGTAAAATGTTAAGTGAGGAACATATGATACACCCATGATGGTAACATTTTTGAAAGGGTTAGAGAAAGTCATTATGCATCCAAATACATGTGATTACATAGTAATCAATGCATGTGATTAAATAGTAATCAAGGATTAATAGTAATCCATGCATGTGAGCTAATAGTGACTTGGTTTCCCTCCTATAAATAAGATCATTTGCTTATTGAGTTAAGCAATCAATTAAGTTTGATTAAGAGTGTCTCTACGAGAAGAAAGGTATGCACTTGTGTTGTGGTTAACTTAGATTATTTCAATTAGTTTGTAAATAAATATAGGACTAGTAATACATGTTTGGTTAGATCCTAAGAGGACAAATATGTAAATATATTAGGGATTATGTTTTCTAACATTGGTATCAGAGACTTAAATGCATGTATTCTAGTTAGATTACACAAAAATTGCATGAACATGCATGAATAATTAAGAAAATGCTTCTGTTTTTTATTTTTACAAAAATGATTTTCATCCAACTTTGGACCATAATAACTCTCTGTATAAAATTGATAATCACATGTTCAAATATGTTTTGAAAACTAGGTCATGAGATCTTCAATTTGGTATATCATTTGCTTAATTCGGATTAAAATTGAGAAAGATATGGACCCTAGAAGTTGGCTAGACGAATCTGTCTTAACCCAGAAAAACACTCACATAATAGATGTACGACATGTCATCCGCTATAAAGAGAATAGGACGACAAGTCGTCCGGCTTCTGTACGACAAGTCGTACATGTGCCTTCTTTACAGACGACATGTCATCCGGTATATGTACGACAGGTCGTACGCATAACACCGAGAAGGATGACATGTCGTCCATAATATTTCAACCGACAAGCCGACTGACAGTATAAGATCTAAACGATATGTCATACGGCCACAGAACACGCGGACGAAAAGTCGTCCACACGTGTGACTCCGCCGAGACTGGCCGGCGCGTGAGAGCGCGTGAGGGCGAGTGGGAGCCTGTGGCCGGCGCATGGAGGCGCCTGAGACACTCATGTGGCGCGTGTACGATGCGTGGACATCGATGTTGTCCTGAGTTGGTCATGTCTGTATCGGTTTGCTTCGGTAATTCCGATCCGTCATGATTAAATGTCTAATCTTTTTTACATATTATTCTAATCGGGCATGATAAATTTGTTTTATCATATAAACTTTGTGTTTATGTAAATAAATATCTTTGTGATGTTTATTTTAGTCAATGTAACTTTGTGTTTCATTATATTGATTTTTCTTTGTATTTGTTGCAGAAAAATCATGCCGATTAGACAAAAAACTGTAAAAAGGGTTATGACATCCGCGCACAGTGAAAAATTGAAAGACATGTTGCTGGATATGGATAAGTATCGGATGAGAGAAGGTGATGATATGATTTCGCATATCATCACTTTTAATAACATGTTACAAGAATCTATATGGGAAGGTAATTGGATAGGACAACCGAATAGACTCATAATGCTACGAAATACTCTCCCGGAAATATGGCAAAAACGACTTACTGATATTTGAAAATTAGTAACTCATACAGAAGAACTACATGTTCAGTATAATATAGCAATTGAGAGGTTAGAGATTGAGTATCTCCAATATAAGGCAAATAATACCATTTTTCCTTTGATGTCCCGGAAACGTTGCAAGGATCCGAAATTTGCTATAGGTTTCTCATGGTTGTCCAAGATCAATTACGAGTTACCACAAGAATTTAAGGATTCTTATCCTAAGACATTTTTTCGTTGGAACTCTAGAACCGGAAAAGTTCTAAGTGTTAGATATTAGTTTTTTCCTTGACAAAACTATGTTAATGTTTATGTGTGTAATTGTTTATTTTTTCACGGCATGTAAATATTGTATTTATATGCATGGATGTTTTATGTTGAATTTAATTTATGTAATTAAATCAATGAGTGTCATGTACATTAATTGTTGCATGATTAAAATGTTCTAAAAATTTATGTAATTTTTAGAAAATGATTTTACATGATTGATTATGTTGATAATATTTTTACATTGGGTAATTGGATGATGATTGGACACATAGTGGCCTTTTGACTCTAACCTCATTGAAATTTTTTATTAAACATAATTCCTTTCATGATAAAATAAGACAAAAATATTAACAATTGTGCATGAATGTATGTAGAAACTTTGTGTTTTTTAATGGCTTTCGCAACAAATAACATTATCGCTGAACTCAATAAGGGTGAGAAACTGAATGACGATAATTATGAAATTTGGAGCATGAAAATCCAATATGTGCTAGAAGAACAAGAGGTTCTTGAAACCCTGAAAATGAGCATGGATGAACCTGAACAGGGCACTACGGCCCAACACAGGTGAGACCGAGAGGCTTATGAGGCCTGGAAGAAAAATAATTTCATTGCCCGCATTATGTTACTAAGCAGTATGTATAATGACCTAATGAAAGAGTTCAAGAAATATGACATGGCTAAGGACATGTGGTCCACATTAGCTGAAAAGTTTGGTAGTACATCAATAACCAAACTCAGGTCACTGACAATCAAGTTTGACACATACAAGAAACGCCCTGAGTTTATTATGTCAAAACACTTGAGGCAAATGTCAAACATGGGTACTGAACTGGCAAATGCTGAACATGTTCTTACAGATGAACAGAAAGTCCAAGCGGTCATTCGTTCTCTTCCAAATAGCTGGGAGCATATGAAGATGCATTTGACCCACAATGAGAGCATCAAAACCTTTGATGATGCGAAACGTCACATTGAATTAGAAAGCGACCGACTCGCGACCGCTAAGTCAAATACTGAAGTGTATATGACAGAAACTAGCAAACCTGGGGGTTTCAAGAAGAAAAGAAAATTTCATGGTGGTGGGTTCCAGTTCGGAAAAGAACAAAATTCTCCCAAGCCAGAAAAGAAACAGAAAACTAATCAACACGAGAAAGAAAAACGTCCTACCAAATAGAAAAACATGGTAAAGGTTAAATATTTTAACTGTGGTAAAGAAAGGTCATTTTGCTCGTGACTGCACTGAGCCTAAAAATGTGAATACCTTTCGTGCATATTTAAATGAAATATGTGTTTCAAGTTCAATCTTTCTAACTGAATCTAATCATTTGTGGACTGTAGACTCAGGAGCCACAGACCATGTAGCGAAGGATAAAGATGCCTTCGTGGAATTTTGACGAATTTCACATAGGGTGAAGTGGATATATGTTGGTAACAACTCACGGGTTGAAGTCAAAGGAATAAGAACATGCAAGTTAGTCATGCATGGTGGAAAAACTTTACTACTACATGATGTATTGTTTGCTCCACAAATTCGTCGAAATTTAATTTATGTGTTGGGTTTGGTTAATTTAGGTTTCAATTTGAACTTCCATAAATTTGGTGTTGATTTGTACTTAGGTACAATACACTATGGTTCTGGTTATTTTCTTGATGGTTTTATTGTATTGAATGTTGAATGTTTCAATCACAATTCCAGTTTTTCTTTTGTTACTTCATCTGTCAGTAATGATAGTGATGTAATTGTGTGGCATGCTAGACTTGGCCAGCAAAGAATGAACAGATTAGCCAAAGAAGGCTTTCTGGGAAACATTGAGAATGTAAAATTGTCAACCTGTGAATATTTCTTGGCTAGAAAAACTGCGAGAAAACCATTTGGAAAATGTACTAGATCATAACTTCCATTACAATTAATCCATTCATATATATGTGGTCCAATGAATGTCAGAGCAAGGCATGGAGCATCTTATTTCATCACATTCATAGATGATTTTACACGCTTTAGTTATGTATATTTGATTGCTCTTAAATCTGAAGCATTAGAATGTTTTAAGAAATTTATGAATTTAACAGAAAATCAATTAGACAAGAAAATTAGAGCGCTACGCACTGACCGTGGTCGTAAGTAGTTATCTGATCAGTTCAAAGAATTATGTGATGAAAAATGAATTAGTCGTCAATTGACTACTCATGCTACTCCTCAACAAAATGGTGTTGCGGAAAGAAGAAATATAACTCTTCTTGAAATGGTTAGGTCTATGATGGCACAAGCAAATTTGCCTATAACCTATTGGGGTGATGCATTATTAACTGCCACATATGTACTTAACCGAGTGCCATCAAAATATGTGTCTACCACATCATATGAGTTATTGATAGGTCGCAAACCAGATATTCACTTTCTGAAACCTTGGGGTTGTGCGGCCTATGTTCATGTGTGTTCTCACGAACATGGAAAGTTAGGCCCAAGAGGAAAAAAGAGTATCTTCATAAGATATTCTGAACAATCAAAATGGTATGTTTGCATATGTGAACGTGAAAGTGGAGGCGTGACAGAATTTGAATCACGAGATATCACATTTTTAGAAAATGATTTTCCTAAGCATGGAGGGATAGGTCAAGATTTATCTCTATATGAAACTCAGGATCACATGGATCATATGATTGGTGAACACTCGGGTTTACCTAATTCAAGTAGGAGTAATGAGAGAAATTTGAGAAAACATGCTGAATTTGTTTCACATGAATCTCAAAATAATGAATTAGTTTCACACGAGTCTCATTTACGTGATTCGAGTGAGAGTGATGTACATAATCCAAGTGGGAGCAATGTGTACGATCCAAATGGGAATAATATGGAAAATGAGGAATTAGTTCCACCACAAGAATCCTAATTACGACGTAGTAATCGTATAGGCATTCCTCGACGTCGTTTCGATATCGAAGGAGAAACCTTTATGATTCTACCTCAAGAGGATGAAGAACCTAGAAACATAAAAGAGGCTCTTCAGTGTCCTGCTAAGGAAAAATGGATGAAAGCAATGGAAGAAGAAATGGAGTCAATGAGGTCCAACCAATTTTGGGAATTGGTTGATCTACCCAAAGAACGCAAAGCTGTCAAGAACAAATGGGTTCTTAAAATAAAGTGTAATGCCGATGGCAATATCGAAAGATTTAAAGCATGGCTTGTAGCAAAAGGGTATACACAACAAGAATGAATTGACTACGAAAAGACTTTTTCACCTGTTATAAGGTTTACCTCAATTCGTTTGATTCTGACTATAGTAGCAAGCATGGATCTAGAATTACATCAAATGGATGTAAAGACTGCTTTTCTCAATGGAGAACTTGATGAAGAAATCTACATGGAACAACCAGTAGGTTTCATAAAAGAAAATGAAAAGGAGAAAGTATGTAGACTTTTAAAGTCTATATATGGTCTCAAGCAATCGTCTAGACAATGGTATATACGATTCCACAATACAATCATTTCAAATGATTTCACAATGATAGATGAGGATCATTGTGTGTACACCAAGAGAGATAAATATAAGTTCATTATCTTATCTTTGTACGTGGATGATATACTTATAGCCGGAAATGATAAGGAGTTCGTAAAACACATCAAAGAATAGTTATCATCTAACTTCGAGATGAAAGATATGGGTGAAGCTGCATATATTCTTGGGGTTAAGATCTCAAGAAATCGTTCAAATAATTTATTATATCTTTCACAAGAGTCATACATAAAGAAAATTCTTGAACACTTCCAAATACAGGCTTGCAAACCCATTGATACTCTTATCACAAGAACTGAAGCTTTGAGTCGTATTGTGTCCTGAAACTCCACAGAAAAAGGAACAAATGAAGAAAGTTACTTATGCAAATGCAGTTGGAAGTTTAATGTACGCAATGTTGAGTACAAGACCTGATATCTATTTCGCTATTGGAATGGTAAGTAGATACCAATCCAATCTAGGACTAGCACATTGGAAAGCAGTTAAAAGAATATTTAGGTATCTGAGAGGGACAGTTGATTACTCATTGTGTTATCAAAGAAATGATCTGCAATTGAGAGGCTATACTGATGCTGACTGGGGAGGAGATTTAGATGAAAGGAAATCTACCTCAGGTTTTTTTTTCTTGCTAAACAATGATGCCATTTCATGGAGCAGTAAGAAACAATCTTGTATAGCCTTATCCACAATGTAGGCTGAATTTGTGGCTTTTTCATCAGCAGTACAAGAGGCTTTGTGGTTGAAAAGGTTCTTGGATCATTTGGGTATGTCAAATGAAGCTTTTGGTCCAGTATTAGTTAACTGTGATAGTGAAGCAGCGATAGCCTACACAAAAGACCCAAAATTCCATTGTAAAACGAAACATATAGATACCAAATATAACTTAGTGAAAGACATAGTTGCACGAGAAGAGGTAAACATGAAGTACATTTCTACGCAAGAAATGGTAGCAGATCCATTGACAAAGCATGTTCCTAGAGATGTCTTTGTTAGACATGTAAAAACTCAGGGATTGCGTAGATGTTAATGTGCTTACATATTATGATATGTATTTTTCCCAAATAATGTTTACTAATGTTAATACTCATTGATATTTATGTTCAATGCTTACATGTTATTATGTTGATACATATTTAAACAAATATATTATTAGTTAGTATGAGAAGTACGTCGGACAAGTGAATGATTGGTCATCTCACACGGGCAATCGCCTCCATTACTTTGTGTTAATGAGAGATGAGATAAATTTTTAAGCTAATTATCTGTGTGATAATTTAGAGAGCTCAAGCTTGAAAATTAAGTAATGTCGTTATGAGGTCACTTTCTCTGTGATATGACCTAAGGTGAATAAGTCTGTTTCACCTTACTTGTTTTAATGTCAGATATGAGTTAGACATTGTGTTTTGTCTGAACTATAATCTGTACGATATTTTATGAGACGTGCGCTCCATGAGAAAGGAGAGAATACCGTAGCACATGTTTTCATACCATGTGTACATTTGCGACTATTGAGGGTAATACAAGTAGTAAAGATCTCAGTCTTGATATTGTGTGAGACCATTGAGATTATTTCAATCTCACATTGTACCCTTTAGACTCTTGTCTGCTTCTCAAAACTTAGATTTGATGATCGCTATCTTGGAGTGTTATTGAATGATCATGAGAGATTCGATCTGAAAGGACATCTCTGGAAAATCGAATTGAATCAAGGTTGAAAGATTCGAGAAATGAGAAATATCATTATATGAGTAATATCACATTAGTTTGTATTCACTGGTCGACCAATTATGTTATTCTATGTGATCAAACATGATTGTGAATACATAATAAATGTTACATTCGAAAAGAGATCGAGAGAGATTTAATGTGATAAATGATCGAGGATACTGCATACATAATCCACTATGGTTCTATCCATTTTTCGAGCAGTTATATATTCCTAATAGATGTATAGCAATTGAGCTCTCGAAGTATGATGGTCGCACGTCACAATTGCAAAGTATGAATTATTCTTGTAGAGATAATAAAAAATTATTGATCCCATCATGTGTGAGTGAGAGATATTGGGAACTAATTGTTGTTGTTAATTAGGAATTATTTGGTGTTGTTAAATAACAACAATTAGTAGTAATTTCATGTTAGAAATTATTAAGTATCAACAAGAGTTGTTAATCAAATAATTAAGTAACAACAAGAGTTGTTAAATAACAATAATTAGTAAAATGTTAAGTGGGGAACATATGGTACACTCATGATGGTAACATTTTTGAAAGGGTTAGAGAAAGTCATTATGCATCCAAATACATGTGATTACATAGTAATCAATGCATGTGATTAAATAGTAATCAATGATTAATAGTAATCCATGCATCTGAGCTAATAGTGACTTGGTTTCCCTCTTATAAATAAGACCATTTGATTATTGAGTTAAGCAATCAATTAAGTTTGATTAAGAGTGTCTCTACAAGAAGAAAGGTATGCAATTGTGTTGTGGTTAACTTAGATTTATTTCAATTAGTTTGTAAATAAATCTAGGACTAGTAATACATGTTTGGTTAGATCCTAAGAGGAAAAATATGTAAATATATTAGGGATTATGTTTCCTAACACTTGTCAAACATATTCGTGTACAATTAAGATTCTTTCTTCATACAAATCCTTAACTTATAATCAATTTATATGTCACTCCTTTAACATGCTCTCTCTCCATCAATACTAAGTGACTTTTTCTAGGACCCCATCTATCTGACATATTTGTCCGCTTTGCGTATTGGAGGATTGGAGTTCCGCATTCCACTCATGGTTCTGTCCCCTTAGGGAGCATACCCACGTGGAATTGTGGTTGGGACCAACATAATTCGAAAGGAATATGTAGTTGGTGCGACTTGAATCATGAACTTGGAAGTCCATATGATGGTTTCGAATGCACACCTGGTACCAAATAAGCGGGACTCCAGTCCTCTCGTACTAAAGCAGACAAATATATCACACTAAGGATATGAGAATAAGTCTAAATTTCGATATCGTATTGGGTGTCTTTCTGTTCACACCCATTAAAAGCAGGGTGAGAGAATTAATTTTAATAGAAAGCCAAAAACAGCAACAATAATATGGAGGAGGAATTCAAGTTCCTGTCAAAAGTTCTCCGGTCAACAAATGAAAACAATTGTGTGTATGGTGTCACTAGTGTGGTATGGCTCCTAATCTCAGGTTCGATTTGATAGTGTGGTGTTACTGTTGTGAAATAAAAATGGTAAATATGAATTTTAAATAACAATTTTTGACAAAAAATAATAAAAATAAATATGAATTTTTCACTAAACAGCTATAGGGTAAAAGCTCATTAACTTCTACATCGACAAGTGTTTTACTAAATACCTTGGAACTGTCGCTTTTAAGCCAAAGCTGTGAAACAATTAAGCCAAACGGATCCTTAAATCTAAACTTGTTATGTAATCAGAAATTTCTTTCTGTCGTCAATATAATTTAATTATCAAACTCAACAAAAACCTTTTCTTAAGATTAATTATATACATCATTTAACGCTATTATACTCCATTCAAAATAGTTATCTCGTTAAATTCAATAAAATATAACCATCTCCTTATTTTGGTTAATTATCACCCAATAGGGTTAATGAATGGGTTAGAGCTTTAAAAAATTCGATAATATTTTAAGTATTTTTTTATTTAAATTTAGGTCTAAAGCATTAATTCGAATTTTAATAAATTGGGTTTTTTTCAATATCTTAAAAATATCAATAAATAACGCTCGAATTTAGGAATAAAATTTTCAAGATCCGATATATTTATCAACTTTATCACCCAAAAAAGAAATTTTTTATATTCATATTGTGGCAGCACGAATCAATAGGATTAGAAAACAATCATGGCTATTAACAATGCACATTTAAACAAATTGAAGCATAAAAGAGAGGAAGAATATATACATACGGATCCCATGAATGGAAGACCAAAACAGTTCCAGCTTCGGGAAGATGAAGACGAGGATAAGGGATGTTTGGAGAGTGAGAAAGGGAAAACGTAAGCCAATTTTGTGAGAGAGAGAGAGAGAGAACGAACAATAAGAGAGCTATTTGTTAGGCAATGAGCAAACCATTTTCTAATTTTCCCGGGAATAGATGAATAATTTAACAGAATTTAACTATTTATACGATGCATTAAGGCCGCATTTATGAATATGTGCCATAATTTACATTAAAAAAAATGTCGAATAACTTTTTAAATATAAATTCTTCAAATATAGTTTTTATTAATAAAAAACTTTAAAAATAGAATAGGTTTAAATATTTGAATTTTTATCCATTATGTGGGGTCGGCTATATGTATCTTTTGAAGTTATACTGCTTTATATAAGATCATTGATTCAACCTCAATAAAACCTATGAATTTTTACCAGTATAAGTAAAATTGATAAGTGCGGTTTATACCCACTTATTCATGCATTCTTAGCTCACTATTTTGTTAAGTTTCGTATCATTTAATGTATTTTGTAGTTTCTTTTATGTTTTATTTGTAGAAAGCATTGAAATATGGATCTTGGGACAATTTGACTTGTTTTGGAACCCTACGGACGCATCGGAAGCACGCTGTAAGAGCGGAAAATGCAGAATCGGCAAGCCATAATTTTTTCCTGGCGCCGCGACGCCTATTCAGTAAAGTGCCATACAAAATTGCCGAGAGTTAGGCTCCGCGACGCCACTTTCCGGCGCTGCGACAGGAGCCCAAAAACTTAATTCGGTCGTGTTTTACATGCACAAGGACTCAGGACTTCCCAATAAATACATAAGCTCGTCCAAAACCTTAAAAATGAGGCTAATACACAACTCAAGACTCAAAAACACATATTTTTAGAGAGATCCAAGGAGGAAGATTGAAGAGCGACAAGAGGAGACGAAGACGGTGACGTCCGAAGACGAAGAGATTTGATTCGTGTTTAATCTTCTAGTTTCTATCTTTAAACTCTAATGATTTCTAATATGTTCATGACATTTTTTTTTCATTGTTTCTATCTTTAGTCATGAACTAACTCTATAATTATAGAAGATGATGTAGTCAATGCTTGAACCTATGTATTGATTGTCAATTTGAGTTTTATGAGGTTGTAATTCAGTTTATTTATATTCTTTTGTGTTTAATGTTTTTTGTTTGTTGGCCACAAAGTGAGATGATGAATGTTTAGAATCCATCGCTTGGGAGAGATGAATTTTGAATAGGATCTAGAGAATATAACATATGAGTTTTATAGAGTTCGAGAGAATCTATAATTCATTTGAAGTTGTTAATAAAGAATCACCGAACATAATAAATTGTTGATTACTAGATTTTTATAGGGATATCGAAGTCGGTAATTAATAATCTTTTCCCTATTGCTCGGGAGAGGGAGAGAAATACTTTAGGATTCTTGACTTATAAACAATGCAACTGAATAATAATTGAATGACATGACAAATACATAGGGGATAACTAGATGAAATCAGACTCTAGAATATATCTCTTCTTGGTTTATCTTGATTTAACGTTTTGATATTTGCTTACTTAGTTTTATTCTAAATTTAGTTGTTTTCTGAATAAAGTTAGGATTATCAATTGTAGTACTCAGTGTTAATTGAATACAATCCATGTGAGTTCGACAATTTTTCACTCATCTTTATTAAAACTTGACACTGTACATTTACGGTACGATATAAATTATCACAACAATTTTTTTTTTAATATTCAAAAACTCTATTCTAAAAGCAATTAAATACATCAGGGTGAATCCGTAATTTATTTAGAACCACAGTAGATTTAAGTGTGAATTTGAGTTTTGATTGGATATGAGGAATACATCGTGTATATAATTTATGTTGTCAGGATGTCTCCTGACTAGCTTGAGTATTTGACTTGTTTCCTAAGTATTGTTGTTGAGTTATATGACGGTGTATTTACACTTTTAAGATGTTTTATTTATGAATGAAATTCATATTTCAAAAAAAAGTAATTAAACACCATAAAAATTTTGAAGAGAGCTTTTGTAATAATAAAAGCTTTATTGTCTCTATTAAAAACATACCAAAGATACGCTTATAAGTATGAATGGTAAAAATCTCAACGTTGATGGAATATGAAGAGGACTGATATGTTAGATGAGAGACAATTTCTACACCCGTTTATTAGACAGGTGGGAATGAGATATATATATATATATATTTTCATTCAAATAAAGATAAAATTAATATACAAATGAGTCCGTGTGATACAATTAATTGAACAGATCGGATACAAATATTAACATACTTGTGACGTGGCTACTAAACAGATGATCATGAAAGCCGTTTCCTAGAGAATAGCACTTGCTTGACTTGTCCTTATTTTGACAACGATCCCACGGACCACACGTTATCACGACACCTCCAGAGCGGCCAATGATCAGATGGCTGCGGATAACGAGCAAACCATGATGCATTTTTACACCTCAGCTACAGCTAACTTCCTAGCAACCTGTTTATCCGGTATCCGGTTCATTTCATTTATATTCTTAAACCCTAATTCTCATTTTCATCCACCACTGATCTCTCCACTCTCTACAACTTTCTTCACTACTCTCACTCAATTTTAGCTCACGAGAATCATGGGTATTTTATTTGACCTTTGTTTTTCGTCTTGTGATCTTTTTTTTTTTTAATCTCAATTTTTGTTTGTTTGTTTGTTATGATTTACAGGGAAGATCAAGATCGGAATCAATGGTAATAGATCTTAACTTGTTATAATCTTATGAATTTTACATTCACATGTAGGCTTGTGATTTAGGATCTGAACTTTTTTCTTTATTATGTTCATTTGATAAAATAACACAGGTTTCGGAAGAATTGGTAGGTTGGTTGCAAGAGTTATTTTGCAGAGGGATGATGTTGAACTTGTTGCTGTTAATGATCCCTTTATCACAACAGATTACATGGTAATGATTTTTATTTTAAAATTTTATTTGGGCGAGATTTATTTACTTTAAGAGGCTCATAGTGATACAAGTTTTTTTTTTTTTTGGTAGACCTACATGTTTAAGTATGACAGTGTACACGGTCAATGGAAGCACAATGAATTGAAGGTTAAGGACGAGAAGACCCTTCTCTTTGGTGACAAGGCCGTCACTGTTTTTGGTGTTAGGTAAGCATATTATCCAAGCTTGTTACTCTGCAATTTATATGTATGTCCGACTGTTAAGATGGTTAATTTTTACATGGTGGTGATAATATTAGGAACCCAGAGGAGATCCCTTGGGCTCAGACTGGAGCCGAGTACGTTGTGGAGTCAACTGGAGTCTTCACTGATAAGGATAAGGCTGCCGCCCATTTGAAGGTTTGTTTCTCAAAATTTAAAGGGTGTCAGAGTTGTTTGTTCTGTAGTGATTTCAAACTGCAATGCTGAATATTTGTTTTCTTTTGTTCCATGATTGCTGCTTTTTATGAGTTTATTCACGTATATAAGGAATTTAAATATGCTGAGTGTACTTATTGTGAAGTGTGAACTAACTTCTACCTGCAATTATTCATAGATTCTTCGTATCGTTTTATGTAAGTGCCCCGTTTTTCTGTGCTATTGACAATTTTGAAACGGTGTAGTGTGATAGGCATGCAAAAAATAAAAAAGGAAAAGAACCAAGGGTACCCCATTCAATTTTTTGACTTCTTTTGTCTGATTGTGATTTTGTTATGAAGGCTTTCTGTGATTTGATTTGTATATGTGTATCATCTGAGTTTATGCAAGCGATCTCAATGAAATTGGTTGGTTTATCAGGGTGGTGCTAAGAAAGTTGTCATCTCAGCCCCCAGCAAGGATGCTCCTATGTTCGTTGTTGGTGTCAATGAGCACGAGTACAAGCCAGAACTTAACATTGTGTCCAATGCTAGCTGCACCACCAACTGCCTTGCTCCCCTTGCCAAGGTTCTTTTGTTTTATACCTTCTTGTTTGTACTTTTAGGTGGACTTTCAACACAAGTCCAAGGGGAAAAGTTTATATGGGATTTAACTTTTTCTTGCTTATGTTTGCTTGCAGGTCATTCATGACAAGTTTGGCATTGTTGAGGGTTTGATGACCACTGTTCACTCCATCACTGGTACTGTAGATTAAAATTACTTTGCTCTCTTAATTAGTTAAACGATGTTCTGCAAGATATACTTATTTTGCATTTTTGTTACGTTTGTTTAGCCACCCAGAAAACTGTTGATGGGCCATCATCAAAGGACTGGAGAGGTGGCAGGGCTGCTTCATTCAATATTATTCCTAGCAGTACTGGAGCTGCTAAGGTAAAAGGTGGTCAGTATACAGGCCATATTTTTCAACACTTATGAGATCTATGAATGTCAAGTTACAATATTAGTTTCTGTTATGGTATTTGTATGATCATGATCAAGGCATTATACAATTATTGCAAATGCGTTTAGAGTGTCTTATTCATGCAATGTCTTGATCAAATTTTATATTTCAAATCCGTTCGTAATTTTCCAGGCTGTCGGAAAGGTCTTGCCTGCTTTGAATGGAAAACTGACTGGTATGGCTTTCCGTGTACCCACTGTCGATGTCTCAGTGGTTGATCTCACAGTTAGACTGGAGAAGGATGCTTCTTATGATGAAATTAAAGCTGCCATCAAGTAAGGGGAATTTGTAGTTTCCATATGCTACAGAGAGTTTTGCCTAAAATTTACTTATTGACTTGTTGTTTGGGACATGTAGATTTTTTATAAATTTTAGGTGTTCAAAATTATCAGTTATGATCGGTTGTGCTTCTCTGTGTTGATAATCTTGAATCTAATTCATTGTAAATGTTTCCCAGGGAGGAGTCTGAGGGGAAACTAAAGGGTATCTTGGGATATAGCGAGGATGATGTGGTTTCCACCGACTTTATTGGTGACAACAGGTAAATAATTGACACCGTTAGCATTTAATTGTTTTCTTATGACTTGTTGGAGACTTAAATGTCATTTATGGGTAAGGTTTTCAGATGGGATCTGACTCTTTTCCATGGGTGTTGCATTTCAACAATAAATATGCACAAGCTTATCTTTAGCCCTTTTTCCACTGTCTTTGTAGAAGATTTGATCAAAAGACTTAATTTGCTCTCTGTTCAATTTTGCAGGTCAAGTATCTTTGATGCCAAGGCTGGTATCGCTTTGAGCAAGAAATTTGTGAAGCTTGTCTCATGGTATGACAATGAGTGGGGCTACAGGTAAAAATTCTATCACTCTATTCACGACTCCAATTTAAAATTGAATCCGTGGATGATGAGCATATAATGTAATGAACATCTAATCAATGCAGCTGAGTTTTCCAATTCGTTGATATTTCTGACGCGATGCCATGTTTAACATTTCCGACTTTCGTGGTTTTGCAGTACCCGTGTTGTTGATCTGATTTGCCACATGGCGAAGACCACCTAAGATGCTTGGCATGGCTTCAGTATGTACTCGCCTGCACCAACTGTGATGTTTTTTTTTTTTTTATGCGGAGGTTAAATAAAATTGTCTCCAGGACAATATTCCAGAGTATATACCTACTCTGGCTTGTTATCGAGAAAACTTTGCATCATTGAAATTCTGGTTTTGTATTTTCGATTTAGTTAGTATTGAAGATATTTTCTTCATCTGTTATTTTCATCCAGACTATACTCCTTTCATCTATCAACAATGCTAATACCCTAGGTGCAACATTAAACAAAACTCGAGTCAATGATAGACTCGAAATTTATGATATCTCACTCCACCAATGCCAAGGCCTCTCACTTAAGAGGAAAACTATAATACAATGGAGGTAGCACGTCATCCGTGCAACAATCCAATAATCTATTGTCACGCGTGTTAAAATATTAAAAAATAATTAAAAAGATTGATATTAAATCATATATGCTATTTACTAATTTAATGGTGATATCACGTCACTCATATATCGTTGTATAAAGTATTACTCCTCACTTAGGGATGATAAGGCGGTGCGGGCTCGATAAATTAGGAACTTATCATTTTATTTATTTATATATATATATATATATATATATATATATATGTTAGTTGAATGGGTCAAGCAAATAAAATTTTCGTTTGAACCGTACGATGCCCGCTAACCCTAGTAATATGAATGAAATTTTCATATCAATTAATTGAACATATTGGATATTAATATTAACTCTCTCATCGTATCCGGCTAATTGTGATCCTCACTCTCACCAATTATTTCTTGTGACCCGAGCTAACATCACATTTATTATATGTATATATAAGTTAAACATTTTAAAGTCTTCTCATCACGTCATATTATGGCTTCATATTAAAGTTATAAAATTAGATTAATAAATCTATTAAATAAAAATCATATTACAATAAAAATATATATTATAAATTTATAAGAATTCTATTAACAATAAAACATATTAGACCATCTTATTAAAATAAAAAACACTATTAATTATCTACAATTAATCTAATCTCTACAATTAACTTTTTTTATTAAATTATAAAATTAAAATAATAAATTATTAATGTAAGAAACCTAATACAACATAAAAATATATAATCTACTATTAAAGTAAGAAACATATTAATTTAATTAATTAATTAATAATTTTATTTATTATTATTAAATTATAAAATTAAAACAAAGAAATCTATTATAATAAGAAAAAAAAATATTAAAATAAAAAATATATGTGCCACTTACACTCTATAATTAATTTTTTATTATTAAATTATAAAATTAAATTACCATTACATTTAATTTTTTATAAAAATAATTATCTTTACAATTAATATTTTATTAAATAAAAAATCTATTACAATAAAATTATATATTATAATTTTATAAAAATTGTATTATAATAAGAAAATATATTATACTATTTTATTATATTTCAAAAAACTATTAAATTATAAAATTAAATTAATAAATCTATTAAATACAAATCTTATTATAACAAGAAAATATATTATATTATTCGATTAATTATTTGAATAAAATCACATATAATCCGGTAAAAAAATATATATAGCGTAAGGACAAAAATATTGTTATGATAATATAATGGATAATTGTCATTTCCTTTAAAAAGTATAGGAGTATATTGTCTGCATGTAGCGTTAGTTTGTTTTTTTTCCCACCTCTAAATATTAAATTCATATAAGAGTGGCAGAAAAGTTCGGGTCCAGCTCAGGTAAAAATCTCGGGCCGGGCCCGCGGAGTAGAGGCTCGTTATTATTTATATTTATATAATAAATTATATAAATTATATAAATATTTATATAATAAATAAATAAAATTAATTTTTTTATTAATAAAAATCGGACCGCCGAGCAGGCCCGGACCGTCAAGAAATATTTATCGGGCTCAGACCGAACTTATTAAAATTCGGGCCGACCCGGCCCATTGCCACCCTAAAATGCATATGAATTATGAGAAATGACAAAAGTTTCATTTTGAACCGAACTAAAAATTATATGCTTTGAAAAGTGTGTATTTACGATGTGGATGAAAAACTATATATATATATTATAATTTGGTAAAGAATATAAAAATTAAATATTTTTAAGTTTTTTGACGTTACCTAATCTCTACGATTAATTTTTTATTATTAAATTATAAAATAAAAATAAAAATTTAAAATAAAAAACTTATTACAATATAAAAATATAATCTCTTATTAAAATAAGAAATCTAAATAGTAGCGACTCACAAAACCTAGTCAATTTTTTGGATTTCGGATATATTATTATTTGTTATTTTATTTTGAATTTTTTTTATAATTTTTTTTATTTTATGAATTTTTTATTATTTATTGTACTTAAGATGCATACTCTGACTATTAATTATTGTACGTTGAATTAGATTTATTATTTGAGATCTAAGAGACAAACAAGTAAGATATAAATATTACATGGGTCATGCTAACTAGTGCCCTAAGAACACTCATTAAAGATCCATTTTTGGTAAGTTTTCATATCACTTTTATGGGGAATGTAAAAATTATCAAAACATTAATTATTTTTTTATTTTTCCTATTAAAACTTTCCTAAAATGGATCATTAACAAGTGCACTAAGAACACTCATTAGTATTTCTCATATTACATATAAGTAAATCAATTATATTATTTAAACTGTAAAATTGATAAAATTTAAAATATTTACCAGATTAATAATCTGCACAAAATGCAGGTGATGTACTAGTTTCACTTAATTGAGAATTAAACCCCCGAAACCATCACATTTTAGCCCTTAGTATTTTATATATTTATTTAATGTTTAATATAAAAAAAAAATTATTTACCTCCTCCTATGAAAGAACGGCGACGTCAGCTTTTAAATCCACGACGAAGAGAACGTCTGTCGGAGCCTATTCGAACTCGACAACGGATGACTCATCGTCTTCGTCTAATCGGAGCGCCGCATCTCACCGCCAATATAGAAGCCTGAGCCGATTCTCGCGGCGGCTACCGGCGCAGGATGTATTTTCGGAGGACGCTCCGCGAGGGAAGTTCGTGAACACGGCGAGAGGATCGGGTTTCCTGGAGATCAGCCTCGATGATATGGCGATTGAGTTATTTGACTCTTCCGCCGATAGAGGAAGTTCTCCATCGAGAAACGGTGACGTCAGATGTAGAAGTGGCGGTGGCGGAGGGAGTGTGAGACGAGGGAGATCGGTGTCGAGGCAGGGAGCCAAGGGCAACGGCGATGATTCTTCTGCTGGAGGGAGGGCAGTTTCGGGAAATAACAACAATTATAATAATTCGAGGAGAAGGTCCGTTTCAGTAGTTCGGTATCAAGTTAGCGATTCTGAGGTGAACTTTGCGTGCTTTGTATTAATTAGTTTTTTTTATTAGTTCGATTAATAGTAGTATTGTTGTGAATAAACACACACTAATAGAGATGAATGAGAGAAAATTCTTCTTTATATCAACAACAAAGAATTACAAAGCTTACAATATTAAGCTTACAAAAAACTCTCACACCACTTTACTCTCTAATACTCTCACGTTTTGGGATATTAATAACAATGGATGAGGGGCTCTTTTATAGGGTTCAAAGGCGTGTGCTACAGTGCACACGCCTTGGTGGTTGGCAAAACGTGTTTACATTTGCCACCTTTCGGTGCTCACATGAAGACAGCAAGGCTCTTTGCTGTCTTCAACAAATCTCCCCCTCGGTGAAGATTTCCCCAAAATCTGAGCCGACCATCAATCACCCAAATCCGGATCCTCCAAAGGATCCTCCCCTGGCTGCATCTCTGTGACTGCCTACGTACCCTGAGTTGGGATCAAGCCAATCGTAGTTCTCTGAATCTCCCCACTCTGACTATGTGGAGAGTTTTGTCATCCCGGCTATGGCACGACAGATTTCAAGCTTCTCCTTCGGTAAAACCTTCGTGAACATATCGGCACCGTTGTCGTCGGTGTGAATTTTCCTGAGTTCTAACAGCCTTGAGCTCAGGACGTCCCGTATCCAGTGATATCTCACATCGATATGTTTTGACCTCGAATGAAATGTCGAGTTTTACCGAGATAGATAGCGCTCTGGCTATCGCAGTACAAAATGTACTTCTCCTGCTTGAAACCCAATTCCTGGACGAATGTCTTCATCCACAGCAATTCCTTGCAAGCTTCTGTAGCTGCAATGAATTCTGCCTCTGTTGTAGAAAGTGCAACACACCTCTGCAACCTCGACTGCCATGCCACAGCTCCTCCTGAGAGAGTAATCAGATACCCCGAAGTAGACTTTCGGGTATCCACATCTCCTGCCATATCTGAATCGGTGTAGCCCATCAACACTGGTTTGTCGCTGCTTCCAAAACATAATCTCATCTTGGATGTGCCTCGAAGATACCGCATAATCCATTTGACAGCATTCCAGTGTTCCCGTCCTGGGTTTGACATAAACCGGCTGACCAATCCAACTGCGTGTGCTAAGTCTGGCCTCGTGCACACCATGGCATACATTAGACTTCCCACTGCTGAGGTGTATGGAACCTGTTTCATTTCCTCCTTCTCTGTCTCAGTAGAGGGACTCTGTCTCGAACTCAATCTAAAGTGGGTAGCAAGAGGAGTGCTAACCGCTTTAGCCTTGTCCATCTGGAATCTCTGAAGTACCTTCTCGATGTACTCCTCCTGTGACAAGTATAACTTCCTGGCTTTCCGATCACGACCGATCCTGATGCCAAGAATCTGCTTAGCTGGCCCCAAGTCTTTCATCTCAAAAGACTTACTCAATTGCTGCTTCAAATTATCAATCCTCGATTGATTCCTGCCAACTATCAACATATCATCTACATATAACAGTAAGATGATAAAGTCATCGTCAGAAAACTTCTGAACGAAAACACAATGGTCTGAAGTTGTCTTCTTGTATCCCTGCCCCCATAACTGACTCAAACTTCACGTACCACTGTCTCGGTGCCTGTTTCAAACCGTAGAGGCTTTTTCTGAGTCTGCACACATAGTCATCTTTCCCGCTGACTCTGAAGCCTTCTGGTTGCTCCATGTAAATTTCTTCTTCCAGATCCCCGTGAAGAAATGCGGTCTTGACATCCATCTGCTCAACTTCCAGGTCGAGGCTTGCTGCTAAGCTGAGTACCACTCTGATAGATGACATCTTCACAACTGGAGAGAAGATTTCATCGAAGTCAATGCCTTTCCTCTGATTGAATCCCTTGACAACTAGTCTGGCTTTGTACCGGGGTTGTGAAGTGTGCTCCTGTTGCTTCACCCTGTACACCCATTTGTTCTTCAAAGCCCGCTTGCCTCTTGGCAATTTCACCAACTCAAAAGTGTGATTGTCATGCAAAGATTTCATCTCATCTTGCATGGCTTCCTCCCACTTTTCTCTGTCTTCCGTTTCCACAGCCTCCTGGTAGCTCTCGGGTTCTCCCCCGTCAGTAAGCAGCACATACTCATATACAGAGTATTTGGTTGAAGGTCGCCTGTCTCTGTCAGACCTTCTCTGTGGAACTGTTGGTGGAACTTCTGGTACTGGTGGTTGATCATGATCATCATCTCTGGGAGCTTCATCACCTGTACCCTCATGTCTGGGAACCTCATCTTCAACTCGTACTGGCACCGGTGTGTGAGGTTCTGGATTCACATTTCTGTATTGCTGGGGCATTGTCTTCATCTCTTTTCTGATATCTTCTATGGTCTGGTCTTCAACAAAGACAACATCTCGGCTCCTGACGATCTTCTTCTCCACGGATCATACAGTTTGTAGCCGAAATCATCCTGACCATAGCCAATAAAGACACACTGTCGCGTCTTTGCATCGAGCTTGGATCTCTCGTCCTTTGGGATGTGTACAAAAGCTTTGCACCCAAAGACATGCAAGTGTTCGTATGACTTCTTTACCTGTCCAAGCTTGGTTAGGAACATTACCTTTTAGTGCGACCGCTGGGGACATGTTCAAAACATGTACTGCTGTGATGAGTGCCTCCCCCCAGAATGTCTTCGGCAGCTTGGCTTGTGACAGCAAGCTTCTGATCCTCTCGCACAAGGTTCTGTTCATCCTCTCAGCTAGGCCATTCAGCTGAGGTGTCTTCGGAGGTGTCGTTTGATGTCGGATTCCTTGCGTCTTGCAGTATTGATCAAACGGACCTCTGTATTCTCCACCGTTGTCTGTTCTGATGCACTTCAGTTTCTTGCCGGTTTCTCTCTCCACCAAAGCATGAAACTCCTTGAACACTCCAAACACTTGATCTTTTCTCTTCAAGGTGTATGCCCAGATCTTCCTTGAATGATCATCAATGAATGTCACATAATACAGTGACCCTCCGAGTGTTCGTGTCTTGCATCGGACCGCATACATCTGAATGTATGAGATCTAGTACCTCCGGTTTCCGTTGAGGCGGGGAGCTCTGGAAGGATACTCTGTTCTGCTTTCCAGCCATGCAGTGTTCACACTTCCGTAAGTGTGAGTTCTTCAATTCCGGAAGAACATTCCGCCTGCGTAGTATCTCCATCCCTGTTTGGCTCATGTGACCGAGCTTTTTATGCCATAGCTCGGCTGCCTCATTACTGTTTACTGTATTTATGCTACTATTTGAAAGCTTAGCATGCATCAAATACAGAGTTGAATCTTTCTTACCTCGTGCCACGACCATTTATCCTTTAGTGAGCTTCCAGCATCCGTCACTAAAGGTGCTGCAGAAACCTTCATCATCCAGCTTGCCTGTTGAGATCAGGTTTAACCGAATGTCTGGGATGTGCTTGACTCCCTTCAACACTAGCCTTGTCCCGTTCTCTGTTTCAAGGCAGATGTCTCCAATACCGACGGCTTTGGACTGTCCGTCATTCCCCATCCTTACAGCACCGTAGTCCCCTGGTGTGTAAGATGAAAAGAAGTCTCTGCAAGATGTGGCGTGTATGGATGCGCCACTATCTATCACCCAACTGGTCTCGTGGTTGGCAAGATTCACAACAGCTTCTTCATACATTATGCAAAATTCTTTGGAGGTTTTCTCGGTGGTAGTAGCAACTCTTTCTTGATTAGAGTCGCCATCTCTCCTGGACTGCTCGTTATTCAACTTGTAGCAATCCCGCTTCATATGGCCTTTCTTTTTGCAGTGATAGCACTCAATATCCCTTGTTCTTGATTTCCCCCGGTTCTTGTCTGGTCTCCCTGGGCCTCGGCTTTTACTCCTCCCCCTTCTGGTGTTCTTCTCCGTCACTAGAGCTTCTGAGGTTGAGGTTGATGCTGACTCCTGCATTCTCGTCCTCTTTTCTTCCTCGAAGATCCTGGTCTTTGCCATCTCCATAGTGACTTTCCCATCTGCGGCTGAATTTATCACCGTAGATCTGAACGTTTCCCAAGATTCTGGTAACGTATTAAGGAGTATTAAGCCATTTACCTCATCTCCGAAGTCTATGCCCAATCCAGACAATTCCTTCATGGTTCCGAGGAAATCGTTGATATGGTCCGCCACAGCTGTACCTTCCTGGTATTTCAAACCCATCATCTTCTTGATGTAGTACAGCTTGTTGTTTCCAGTCTTTGCTCGAAAAAGCTCCCCCAGCTTTCTCCATAAGACACGTGCATTTATCTCTTCACTGACATGGTTCACGATACTGTCGTCGATCCACTGACGAATAGTACTGCATGTTTTCTGGTGAAGATTAGCCCACTTTCCATCGGTCATTCCTTCTGGTTTCTCCTCCAGAAATACTGATCCATCATAGTCCTTCACATACAGAAGGTCTTTCATCCTTCCTCTCCATGTGAAATAGTTTGTACTGGTTAACAAAATCATTTTTCCGTTGCTCCCCTCCATCATAAAAATTCTAAGCAGAATTTCAAAAAACGGACCTCACCGTTGCGTCCGGAATGGCCGAAAATGGTGGAAATGACACTTCTTTTGTCAAAATCCGACACAGGGACCAATTAGCAAATTTCAGAAATTACAGGGGTCACAGTGCAATTTCCAAAAGTTCAGTGGCCAAAATGCAATTACGGAAAAGTTCAAGGACTATATTGCAATTTCCACAAAGTTCAGGGACTAAATTGAAAATATCTGAAAGTATAGGGGCTAAACTGTAATTTTCAGAAAGTTCAGGGACCTATCTGAAATTTACCAGGCACCGCTGACGTGGCAGCCACGTGGCGATAACGTGGCGCTGACTGTGCGCTGACGTGGCGCTGACTGGGCGCTGACTGGGAGACACGTGTCGGATGACGTGGCGCTGACGTGGTCGTCTTCAACCTTCAGACGGCGAGTGCGGCGCGTGACTGCGCGTGGAGCGCGTGGCGAGCTCTCTGGATGGCGCGTGCGGCGCGTGAGGCAAGCTGAGACCTCCGTTCGATCGCCGGAAAATACCACCGTGCTCGTCTCTCCGTGAAAAGTCTGATGGTATGCTCAAAATCGATTTTCGACAACTTTCGTCGGAATCGACTTTCCGAACCGAAGCTTCGTTTCCGAATTTCGGGATCCCTCCGTGGAACCGTAGCTCTGATACCACTTGTTGTGAATAAACACACACTAATAGAGATGAAATGAGAGAAAATTCTTCTTTATATCAACAAACAAAGAATTACAAAGCTTACAATATTAAGCTTAACAAAAAACTCTCACACCACTTTACTCTCTAATACTCTCACGTTTTGGGATATTAATAACAATGGATGAGGGGCTCTTTTATAGGGTTCAAAGGCGTGTGCTACAGTGCACACGCCTTGGTGGTTGGCAAAACGTGTTTACACGTTTTGCCAACCTTTCGGTGCTCACATGAAGACAGCAAGGCTCTTTGCTGTCTTCAACAGTATTTATGTTAATAAAGTATGCTTCAGAGGTGGTTAATTTTTTTAAGTTCCTAAAATGACTTAGCTTTCGGATACATAATTTTTTGGTGCTTTTAGGGTATGTTTGAGAAAAAAAATTAATTTTATAACTGATTTCGTGTGTTTTGGAAATTTGAAATGCAAATTTATCAATGTACTTGTGTAAGGATGGGATGATGTTCACATAGCAGATAACATTTATGAGAGCTGCACTGAATCAATTAAACTTATTGTTTTAGGTCCTATCCCAAAAAAAGAAAAAACGAGTGTCTTGGACATTTTAGTTACATTACGATGCAAGTATCAAATGGGAATGAATGAGACAACTGCTAGTCTCTGAATGTGCGCTTCTTAATTTATGTGTATATAAGTCCTTAGACGTGAATGCTTAAGTAGAAGTATCAGATGTTGACTGAAAGGAGACTAGGTTTTTATCTAATATCTTTTTATGGTTGTGCAAGTCCAATCATAAATTATTGCTGTTATCACCTTTTTTCTGTTGAAGGATTTCTAAGTTTCCGGGTTGCATCCATGTGTCATCAGTCGTGATAAGCTTGAGTGTAAATCTAATAATTCTTCGATGACACTGTAACATAATTGTTTCTTGCTGGCTATAATGAACTGGAGATTTTATTTTGTTTGTTTAATCTGTATAGATCTGTTATTCTTGTAAATGGCAGAGTGATCTAGATCATTCTCATAATTCAAGCAATCGTTCTAGTCAGACGAATAACATTGGGAATGGGAGCTACAGTCAGGCACCCTTATCACAGAGGGCCACTGTTACAAATCATAAACCAGCACTGAGAAGATCTCTTAGCCAAAAAGACTTGAAGTACAATGATGGCTATTCTGTAAGCAACTCCAGACCCTTATGAAAATTCTGTTGTATCTACTGTTCATCATTGTTCAGTTGGCAAATGGTTAATTGGGGTTTTGACACTTGTTACACGTTGATTTTACTTTTTATTTTTAATTTTTAAAAGAGAATATTTATTTTGTCAAGAGCTTTTCATCAGATTTGATTTCAGTACTGAACCAAATTTTTAATTTTTAACGGACTTTCAGAGCCAGTCTTCAGCCTTAACTGATGATGAAGTGAGGGATTCTCATTGCGTCAAAAATGGAGTTGAGAGGACCATACGAGCGGTTTATGCACAGAAAAGGGTTGGATGTTTTGTACAAAAAAAAATGAAATTTATGCTATGAGCACCGACTCAGTTCATTTTATCTGTGTATTTCACTTGTTACTTTTCTCATCTCTCAGCTGGAGCATCCCACTGCTGATGATTTGAACGGTGGGTTGTATGATGTGATGCGGAAAGAACTTAGACATGCTGTGGAAGAGATCAAGATGGAACTTGAACAAGTCTGTCCTCGAGACCTAGTTTTCATCCCAACTGCAGTCCATCCTCTGTTTTGTCTGCTAAAACTATCGGGGTTCCTTCTTATGCAGGGAATGACCAAAGCACAAACAAATATTAATGATTTGCAGTCCAAAAATTTTGATGCTCTTCAGTCTGCTGCAACTATCAGAAGAAATTATACAGCAAAACTGGAACAGGTATCAGAAATATCATAATGAACTGTTAATTGGTTAGTGTACTAGTCTTGTAGGATAGTATTTGTCACATGAATTCTTTTGACATTTAATAAGTCGTTTCTTGTGAAAGTGATATATAATTCTCTTTTCGAATGTTGCTTAATTCCAATTAGTTATGCTGGGCTTGACTGGAAACCCAATCTTTGCTGCCAGCTTTTCTACTCTTAGAACTTTTTTAGAATTGCTTATTCAACGATAATGTAAATCTGACCGTTTGATTTACGATTTATGATAGAAGTCCATTAACTACTACTTTTATCTGCTTTCAATGAAGTTCAAGCAAATGTTGATGATTAATGGGAAATTAACAACACTAGCCAAAAAAACTGACATTTGCCAAAATGAGCCACAACGTTTGCGTTTTGCCAAATTATTCAACTTCTCCGAAGTAGATTTTGGAGAATCTAACTTCTCCAAAGTCTATCTCGAAATTCTGAAATTTTAATTTTTTTAATTTTTTATTTAAAACTTCGGGGATCCCAAGATTTGACTTCGGATCTCCGATCTCCAAAGTTTTTAGGAGATCCGAAGTCAATTCTTTGGATCTCCGAAGTTTTAATATTTTTAAATTTTTTTTATTTGAGTTTATTTATTTTTTTATATTATATAATATATGATTTGTAATTTTTTTTTGCTTTTGGGACTTATATATAAAAATCATATCTATAAACAAAATAAAAATAGTTAATTATACATCAAAATGAAAATAATTTAAAACTATAAATCATCAAAATTAATGTCAACCAGTACGTCATCAGACTGAAGATCCCTCTCAGCTGACATCCTTCTCAGAAGCTATAATGTCTCATCTAATGTACACTTCATTCCCTTCTATCGATCCTTCATTCTCTACAGGCGATCATCCATATTATTTTGTCGATCCTCGTCTGACTCGCCACCTAAGCGTACTGAAGGGTGAGGGGAATGAGGATCAACCTGTGATGACTGATTTTGCATAGCACGGCGACCTATCAAACAGATAAATTAAAAAATTAAATGAATGAATCACTTTGTCAACAAAATATGTAAGTCATTTTGTTATACTTGTCATGAAAACATCGCCTGCATCTGTGCAATAGAGGCTCATTCGTTGCAGAAATCTCTGGTTAATGATAGTCGGATGCTCAAAGAAGACCACTTCGTCATCCAAGTTGAACTCGAAATGTTACAAGAGTCGGGTGATGACCATTGCCCTGGGAAATATAAAATATAAATAAATAAATTAGTATAATATTTTCTTACTGAAGTATGCAGTCTAAGATGATTGTCTAAAATATTGACCTTGTTCGCGTGATCGATACGTGGCACGATGATCAACTGAATGACATCCTCTATAAGCTGAAATAAATAAATAAACTAAAATAAAATTACAAATTACAAATCATATATTATATTATATAAAAAAAAAAAAAAATTAAAATAAAAAATATTTAAACTTCGGAGATCTAAGTCAATTCTTCGGAAATCCGAAGTTTTAAATAAAAAAATTAAAACTTCGGAACTTCGGGGTAGACTTCGGAGAAGTGGGATTCTCCGAAGTTTACTTCGGATGAGTGATATTTTAGCAAAACACAAATGTTGTGGTTCATTTTGGCAAATGACAGTTTTTTTGGCTAGTTTTATTAATTTCCCATGATTAATTTATGCACTTATTATGATTTTTGCAATAAATTTTCCATCAAATATTATGCCTTTCCATATAGCACTTTTGAGGTGATGGATCTTTGTTGAACAGCAGTCAGAGAAGCGTAGACAAGAACTATTTGCTGAAATAGTGTTGGAGGAACAACGTGGTAGAGAGCTTTCTAAGATTGTGCAGGAATTACTTCCAGATCCAAAAGACTCCATTGTTGAAAAACCATTTCGTACAAGAAAGGTAACATCTCCTTTCTGCTCTCTGCTAGATTTGCAGGATAGGTGAGTTTCTTTCTTTTGACCGTGTAATTTATCTTTGTGATTTGTGTTGTGAAATCACGATCACTTTAGGAAGTGTTTGAGGAAAAACCGAATTCGTATTATTACTACCAAGAATAATACTACAAGTTTACAAAACAAGAAACTCACAAAAACCTCACTTACACTCTCTACACAATTGCTCACTATTGGGATTTTGATAATGGTCCTCAAAGGGCTCTTTTATAATGATCAGAGGCGTGTGCTACAGTGCACACGCCTTGTGGTTGGCAAAACGTGTAAACACGTTTTGCCAACTTTCATTTGCTGCCAAAATGGCTTTCGGCGCAGCAGCTGGAAACCAACAAATCTCCCCCTCGGTGAAGATTTCCCAAAAACTGAGCCGACCATCAATCATCCAAATCCGGATCCTTCAAAGGATCCTCCCCTGGCTGCATCTGTATGACTGCCTACGTACCCTGAGTTGGGATCAAGTCAATCGTAGTTCTCTGTATCATCTGACAGCTATCCCGGTTATGTCTCTGCACAACTCTAGCTTGTCCCGATCATCGTTCCTTTGTGGACATGTCGGCTGTGTCTCTGCACAGCACACTTCACTGCATCTCTGTACAGTATTCTCCTGCTATGTCTCTGCATAGTACAATCCATTGTGTCTCTGCACAATTTTGCTTTCATGTTTCTTCACTTCCTCAGTGCCTTCTTGCCTTTGGGAAACTCTCTGGCTCCCCCACATCAGTAAGCAGAATATATTCGGATCCCGGATATCTGGTTGATGGAATCCTACCTCGCTCAGATCTTCTTGTCTGAGGTCCACTGGTTTCAGGAGGTCTGTCATCATCCATCTCTGTGAATGATCTTGCAGCTTCTAGTGGAGTGGGTTGCGGCTCCCCCTGCTCAACACTTTCTTCTGTAATCTCCGATGGAACAGGCTGTGTCTCCCCCTGCTCAACATCTCTATCTGCCTCATCTGGTTCTGCTTCTGGAATTTCTTCGTGCACCATATCTGTGGTCAATTGTGTTGGTGCTGGGTCTGGATTTCTGTTGGCACTGGTATTGGAAGACATTCTGGGCATTTCAATGTCTTCAATTGTTCGGTCTTCAAGAAACTCTACTTCCTGGCTTCTGATGACCATCTTTTCTTTCGGATCCCATAGTCTGTATCCAAATTCTTCATCTCCATGGCCTAGGAATATACATGGAGTTGTCCTTGCATCGAGCTTCTCCCTGAGCTCATTGGATACATATACAACGGCTAAACAGCCGAATACTCTATGGTGAGTGTAGGAGGGATTCTTACCAGACCACACTTTCTCCGGAATCTCCAAGTTCAACGGTTCAGTTGGTGATCTGTTGATCAGGTAACAGGCAGCACGAACAGCTTCTCCCCAGAATGGCTTTGGCAGCTTAGCCATACTGATCATTCCTCTGACTTTCTCCATAATGGTGCGGTTCATACTTGCAGCGACACCATTATGTTGTGGAGTGTGTGTAACAGTTCTCTCATGTCGAATCCCGTGTCTCCAGCAGTAGGCTTCGAACTCTCTGGAACTGTACTTGCCTCCATTGTCTGTGCGAAGGCACTTCAGCTTCTTCCCTGTTTCATGCTCTATCATGGCGTGGAACAGCTTGAACTGATCTAGGACCTGATCCTTCGTCTTGAGGAAATACACCCAGATTTTCCGTGAAGCATCATCAAAAGTCAGAAAATACTTGTTACCACCTAATGAATCAACCTCCAAGGGACCACAAACATCAGAGTGCACCAGACTAAGCAACTCTGATCTTCTCTCTGAAGAGAAATGAAATGAGACTCTGCGTTGCTTACCAATCGAGTAGTGGTTGCAAGGACCTCGTGCAGCATCCTTGGTAAGCTCTTTCTTGTTCAGGGTAGACAACCCTCTCCCACTCATGTGTCTGAGTCTCTGGTTCCACAGATTTTGAGAAGCCTCTTTTTCAGCTACATTGAGGCTGTCTGCACAAATCTTCACATGAGTCTTGTATAGTGCGCCGCAAGCATGTCCTCGGGCGACAATCATGACACCTTTCGTCATTCTCCATGTGCCATTTCTGAAGTGATTTTCATAGCCCTGTTTGTCAAGAGCTATCCCCGAGAGTACATTCAGCCGAAGTTCTGGAACATGCAGGACATCCTTCAAGATCAATGTACACCCGACATTTGTCCGCAACTGAATATCACCCATTCCTACTATCCCAGAGGAACTGATATTTCCCATCTTCACTGCTCCAAAGTCTCCTGCTTTGTATGTGTGTGAAGAAATCTCTGTGAGGAGTGACGTGGTAGGATGCTGCAGTAGTATCTACCACCCACTCAACATCTTGGGTTGCGTTGTGAAGGCATGTCTCTTCCTGTATGGAGCATATTGCTACATCTGCTTGGACAACGACCAGTGTCTCTCCTTCGTCATTTTTCGGCTGGTGATTGCCTTCTTTCTGCTCTCGTTGCAGTTTTCGGCAATTCTTCTTTAGGTGGCCTACAATGCCACAATGGTAGCACTTATAGGTAGACTTCCTTCCATCTGAGGATCTACCTCTGGTTGTGCTTCTGCCTCTCTCTCCGTCTCTTCCTTGATGTCTTCCTCGAGTCTCTGTGACGAAGGCTTCTGTCTGTTCTGAGCCAACATCTTTTCTCCTGGACTCCTCATTCGACAGGGCATCTTTTACCATAGGCATGGTAACTTTACCTCCTGGAGCGGAATTGCTGAGAGTAACCACCAATGTCTCCCAGCTATCAGGAAGGGAACTGAGTAGTAAGAGGGCTTGTACTTCATCTCCCAGCTGCATGTCTACTGCAGACAACTGGTTCACCAGGCTCTGGAACTCGTTGGTGTGTTCCGCAACGGAAGTTCCACTCCGTAGCTTCAAGTTCACCAAAAGCCTCATTAACAGGGCTTTATTCCGAGCTGTCTTGGCCTGGAACATGTCTTCCAGCTTTATCCACATCCCGTAAGCATCTGAATCCTGTGCTACGTGGTGGAAGACATTGTGACCGATCCACTGCCTTATCTGACCCAAAGTTCTGTTGTTGAGTTTATTCCAGTCATACTCCTTAACAGACTCTGGTTTCACTCCCTTCAACTCGATGACATCAAACAAATCTTTGCAATGCAAGAAATCTATCATCCGAGGTCTCCAGAGGGAGTAATTAGTTGCAGCCAATTTAATCATTGCACCAGAATGAGAATCCTCCATCTCCATTTTAAGTTTTAAAGTTTAAAATGGAATACACAAAAATCGGATCTGAATTTCACAAATCAGAGGTCACCGTTGCGTCCGGAACGGTCGAAAATGGTGGAATAGACACTTCTTTGGTCTAAATCCGACACAGGGGCTGATTTGTAAATTCCTAAAAGTTCTGGGGCAAAACTGTAAATTTCAAAACTTCAGGGGGCAAAATGAAATTTACCAGGCTGCTGACGTGGCGCTGACGTGGCAGTGCTGACGTGGCAAGGTGGGACCGGTTTGCTGACGTGGCGGACACGTGGCGCTGACGTGGCGGATGACGTGGCGCTGACGTGGCGGATGACGTGTCTGCTGACTGGGCGCTGACGAGGCGCTGACTGTGCGCTGACTGGGCGTGACGTGGCGATGACGTGGCGGCTGACGCGGATCGTCTTCAACCTTCAGCAGCGCGTGCGGCGCGTGGAGCGCGTGAGGGCGCGTGGGCAGCTCTCTGGAAGGCGCGTGCGGCGCGTGTGGACTTCTGGGACGTCGGTTCGGTCACCGGAAAATACCACCGTGCTCGTCTCGACGTGAACTAGCTGATGGTACCCTCAAAATGAATTTTTGACAACTTTCCGGAACTCGAATTTTCCGAACCAAACTCCGTTCTTCGGTTTTTCGATCCCAATGAAGAACCAAAGCTCTGATACCACTTGTTGTGAAATCACGATCACTTTAGGAAGTGTTTGAGGAAAAACCGAATTCGTATTATTACTACCAAGAATAATACTACAAGTTTACAAAACAAGAAACTCACAAAAACCTCACTTACACTCTCTACACAATTGCTCACTTATTGGGATTTTGATAATGGTCCTCAAAGGGCTCTTTTATAATGATCAGAGGCGTGTGCTACAGTGCACACGCCTTGGTGGTTGGCAAAACGTGTAAACACGTTTTGCCAACTTTCATTTGCTGCCAAAATGGCTTTCGGCGCCAGCAGCTGGAAACCAACAATTTGTCATCCAGAGGAGTAATGATAGAAGTAGTGTTTCTAAGAGATTGACTGAAGAGGCAGAAAAATACTTTGAGGATTTCATTTCTAATATTGAAGATACAGATATTTCATCATTAGATGGAGAAAGGAGTGATACAAGTTCAACTTTAGGAGGAATAACAAAGACGGAAACGTTTCAGAGTCCAGCAATGTCTAAGCCTCTTCCTGCCAAGGCGGATGGCGTTGTACTGCCTTGGTTGCAGTGGGAGACTACCAGTGATGTTTCTCCTCAATCTTGCAAGAACAATGCGCAATCACAGGCGCCTCCAAAAACTAAATTTTCATTTTCCGATGGGTCTCAGGTAATCTTGATGAAGTAAAATCATGCTGGACTTTTTCTTATTCACAACTCTCTCTCACTAGCCATTCCTTCTTTCCAACTAACATGATAGGAATCAACGGCAGAGGATTTAAGTTATCATCCCACGAGCAGCCATGGGAGACGGAGCGGGGGAGTTTTTGATGGATCTTCAATCAGTTTTAGAAAAGATAAAGGGAGTAAATACAGAGAACCTGGAAGTTGCTTAAGCCAGTTTTTGCCAAATGGAAAAACAAGGTTACGGCTCGATGAAGATGAGTATCTTAAACTTAAGAAAGATGAAGATTGTCTCCTTGAAAGATGGAGGCAACAACAAAGAATCAATTCCGGTGGTCTCCTCCTCTGTAACCACATGTTCTTTTAGCTGCAATCGTTTCCAGAATCTTGCTTAACAACCCATTGGTAACTACTTACATTACTCTGCGGAAATATTTGGATAAAAGTAACAAAATCATTTCGAATAAAGATTCTGGGAATTCAAAAGTTGACTATTAAGTATTAACATGGGCAATAACCCAAAAGTAAGGGTGGCAAGGAAAAAACCTCAGCCCGGTCCGGGGCCGGGCAAGGCTCGGGCTTTATCCGGCTCGTTTTTTTTAAAAAAAATTAAAAACATACAAATATAAAATACATTCACACTATATGTAAAGACAATTCACAAATAAATCAAAAGTTTCATCGATAAATTAACAATTTAAATACTATAAATAAATAAAAATGCTACAAACATATTAAAATATATATGTGTGTGTTTTTTTTTTTGGTTTTGGCTCTGGCCAAAAATGCTAAGCCCGACTCGAGCCCCTGTCGGGCTTTTGAGTATAGGGTTCGGCTTGGGTTTTTTTTATCCCGGGCTGGATCGGACCCGACCCGAGCTTTTCTGCCACCCTTACCCAAAAGACGGGGTGACTTGGTGGCAAATGGATTAGGATTTGATTGTTAAATCTTGGGTTTGAGTTCACATGGTCAACTTCTTGTAAGCGTCTCGAGGGTTTTATTTGTTCCGTTTAAGTCGGGGTCGGATGGTGTGACGGTAAAATTTCCAACGTTTCCAAAAAAAAAATCCAAAAGAATTTTTTAAAAAAAATAAAAATAAAAATCAGCTTCTCCTGAATTTGTAATATTTATAATATTTTTTTTAATTACACAGTCGCTACATCTGTAAACTAAATTTGTTTTGTATGCGCATGTAGCTTATTAAACTCATCAAAGCACAAAAATTCCGGCAGCAACGTAGCTTAATTAGCAATGCACTTTAAGACTATAATATGATTTATTAGCCTATTTTAACTAACTATTTTGATGACCAATTAAACTGAATTCATCCAAGGTTTTAAACATATACATATTTAATACAATAAATTCAAGTTTTATAATAAAAGAAATAAGGATTAAGGATCTTGCCGTAAGAGATTTACCAGGACGGAGGAATGACAAATTTAATTTTATATATATTTAAATATTATATTTTTTTTCACAAAATGTTAAGTCATTACCATCCACCCACCCAACAAAATATTAGAGTTTGAAAAAACCCTTCTTTTGTTAAAACCATCATATGCCCCCCTCAAATTATACGGACGATTTTCGTCTCATGAGTAGTTTCGAGATAACATACCCGAGACAATCTTCCATCAACCTTGAATTTATTTGGTTACGGGGAGACCAAAGATAAATTTAGTAAAATGTTGGAAAAACGCACAAGTTGACAAGAGAGTTTTAACGTGGTTCGGCGGAGCGAATCTTGCACGTCCACGAGCACAAAACGGTGAAGGTTATTTTTATTGCCTGAACTGACTCGGTCGACCTGTTCTGAACGAGATCCGAATGAGGCCGAGCAGTTTAAAGAGTTTTACAAGTAGTGCTCATTTTCTTCTCTCATTTTTTTTACCAGATTTTCTATCTCCCCTACAAATGAATCTAATTTTCCTTTATATACTCAAGAATTACAACATTATTCCCCCTACTTTATGACGTTTCCCGCGTGGTCTTCGACTGATTGACAGACTCTCTGCCCCAAGACTGTCGCCGCCGAAAGCAAGCATGCCGCCTGGTGGCCTGTCACATCACTATATTTTCTCTACCGTCGTACGCAACAATAATGATGCCAGCATGTAAAGTACTTTTGAATAATAGCACGTTTTGGAAGGAAAAATCCAACAACTCTGACCTTGTGTCGGTCAAGTGATCTGTCGAGATTCTCAAACTGTTTCCGCCCTGACCTGAAATGTTCGAGCTCATCCGTTGGTTCCAGGGGATAAGGCTAAATCAAACTGAGCTTCTGGTCAAAAGTGGTCGGCCTCGGCTCCGACGTAGTCGGCCCCTGACATATGTACCATGCTGCATCCTCTGGTCTGTCGTATTTCAAGAAACCGGACCCGAGCTCAATGCCGAGTGGAATGAGCGATATACATCCTCTGACCCCTGGTCCTCCGGATGAGGTGAATTTCCTTCTCTTCCCTTACCGAGCTGCACAAAGGACTTAGCCGCAGAAATTCTCATCAACATCTGTCCTCTAGTTCTCGATTCCAACGAGTGTACAAGTTGGTGCCGGGAACTACAAAAATCTGAAGTGAGCCGAACAATTAACTGATTGCCAGACTTGAAAACAAAACAGAGAATTCCCCCGGAGCTCGACCAAACCGTCATCGGTCATCTCCATGCATCTGGTCAAAAAATGTTGATGTCTTTTAAACTGACTTCCTAATTTGAATCAAATTCCTCTTTTACCCTCATGACAGCCGCCAATCCGGACCGTATTTATGTCTGATTCATGAATACGAACATCCCCTTATTCCATAATATTACTTATTTATGGTTGCACCTCTTGTTCTTATATACGTATTCGATCTGATTACGATTAGATTGAAACTAAATGTGGTTTAGTGATATGTATATATTAGACAAAGGCCCGATAATATATAATGCAGTACACGGTTACAAAGTTAGTTTGTAATTGACATTGGGAAATGTCACTGCTATATGTATATTATCAAACATAGTTCCTGGTCAAGATTTGCTAACACGGGTCGGTTAGTCAAATCCGTTGAGACCAGTACATGTCGTATATCGTGACTTGGTCCGATGGTTTATCCCAATGAACCATGAGTCTATGGAGACTCGTATAGACGTGTAGGTGTTTATAGTGGATAAACACTGAACGGCTCACCGAAGATTCTTAATGGATGGTACGCCAACGTCAATAAGAATCTTCTCGGGTTGAGTAGCATAGTGGTCATTCGACTTGAGACACCACTGTGGATGTATGAGACAACCTCCACACTTAGATGGCAGTCACGTCACCGATCTATTTAGATCAGACCTCCGCCTGTTCGTTGGGTGTGGATAGATCCTCAGGATATCCTGTGTGTGTCAAGATAGGATCCGTCAGTTCTGTGTACAGAGCATAGGTAGTCCATATATTATTAGCAGTCTGTTAAATATGTGGCCACAGTATACATCGGAAGTAAGTTCCGAGTGTTATTTAGAGATTGCTAATAGATACGTCGACGGGATAATACCTATAGAGATTTGACGTTTACATCTATATCTCTGGGATTATCTGGATACCTGTGACGGAGGGATTATACGTATGCAATGATCTCGACCTGTATGATTCAGCTAGTTTATCCGTGATCGTCATAATCTACGGGTGGATAGATTATGGACATGAAATTGGATTTCGTGACGGATATACCTGAATCTAGAGAGTCTCAATAATGAAACATACTCGTAGAGCACTAGAGCAACATTTATGAATAATGATGATTATTTATAAATCGTTTAAACGTTAAACGAAAAATACATGCGAACGGGCCGAACCGTCATTTCCGAATTAATGTGTATTTGTATTTAATATATGATATTATTAAATACACATTAATAAATAGTCAAATAAAGGTATTTGACATATATCATCAATATATGTATTTGAGATATTTAAAGTAAATATAATACATATATTTGATATATTTGTATTTAATTAATTATTTAATTATTTAATTGTTAAATGATTAATATAATTAAAATATAAATATATCACCAAATGATAAAGTTAGGAAGTGATTATAAGTTGCAATTGTTGACTTATACATTAAAGGAAATGGTTGTCAAATTGATTTTGACTTCTTAAGATATTTGTTCAAAATTGTTTGAAAAATGAAAATATCTTTTTCCTTTATTTCTTGCTAAATTCGGCCATACACTTAAAATATAAGAGTTATATTTTTCTTAGTTGCATTTGTTGACTTAATTAAATGTCTTTAAAGTTGTTTTTAGATATTTAGCCAAGTTGATCAAATGTAAAGTGAAATGAAATTGAAATTACTAGACTTGTATTTGGCTAAGTGAATTTCGGCCAAGGAAATTTTTGTACAAGTATATATTGTTTTTCATTTCATTTCATTCATAACCTAATACACTTTAAAAGAAAACTCCATTAATGGAAACCAAAGGAAGCTTGTGAGAAAGAAAGAAGAAACCAAAGAAAGCTTGATTTTTAGTAAGTTTTTCCAACTTACTATTAGAAAGGAAAATGTTCCTTAGGATCTAGGCTTTAACATATGATGTTCTTAGGTTATTTGTTTCTTTATTCTTTGTGTTTTTGATGATGGAAGTTTTGGTGAAAGTGTAGAGCATGTATGATGAAGGAAGCTTATGGCTATTGTAGTAATAAGTGTTCTTTTATGGTTTTGGAGACCTTGTTGCTAATCTAGAGTTGTTGACCCACTCTTAGATGACCTAGATTTGATCTTGAGTTGTTTCATTGTGTTGAGACTTTGATTGGATGGAAGAAACATGATTGAAGTATTGGATTTAACCAATTTGGTCTAATTTGTCCAATTTGAAGAAATTGAAAAATTAGGGTTCATGACCAATTCCAAATTTGGGGATTTTCATATATGTTGTACATTTGGATGTTTATATGATGCATATAAAGTTTCATATTCATTGGATTACATCTTGATGTGTTTTGATGCATGAAATGACAAAGTGCACAAAATGGCACTAATGTAGTGCATTCGGCCAAGGATGGACTTTTGGGGATTTTGGTGTTTTGATGTTTTGAACATGCTAAGTTCATCTTAGAAATGATTTAGAATCATTCAAAATTGATTAGATCAATTTCGGACTAAAATGGACAAAATACCAATATAAGGGCAATTTGGTAAATTCACTTGAATATGATTCATTTGAATTTTGTTTCATAATTTGATTATTGGATAATTAAATAAATATGTTTATTTAATTAATCCGAGAAAAAGTTTTGAAATCGGAAAATTTGATTTTCCACCGCTTCCGCTGCGTTACCGGATTTACCCCCTTAAAACCCCTACAGTTGGATGTGTTATACTTGTGTTCTCTGGTTGTATGTGTTGGGGTTGGTGCTCAGAGCGCCAATTCCCGGTTTTATTTCTTTATGAATACTTCTGTAAAACATTATTATTATGAATAATATATGCAGTTTTATAATATAATTTATCTTTTTATATGGTAAAGACGTAATGACCTTAGAATGATTAATCATGGTACTGTTGCAAAAGCTTCGCAACTTACATTGAGTAGTATCTTGACGTTGTCATTCTCAGATTGTTCCTGGTCAAGGTTTACACTACTTGGTCAGTAAAGTAAACTCGTTGAGACCAGTACATGTCGTATACTGGAATATATGATTCCAATGGTTTCTCAATGAACCATAAGTCTTGGAGACTAGTATAGACGTGTAGGTGTTTATAGCGGATAAACATTGAACGACTCACCGAAGATTCTTAATGGATGGTACACCAACGTCAATAAGAATCTTCTCGGGTTGAGTAACACTTGTGATTCTTAGACTTGAGATGTCATTGTGGGCACATGAGACATCTTCTACACTTAGATGACAGTCACGTCACCGATCTATTTAGATCAGACCTCCGCCTGTTCGTTGGGTGTAGATAGATCCTCAGGGTGTCATATGTGTATCAAGATAGGATCCGTCAGTTCTGTGTACCAGAGCATAGGTAGTTCATATGATTAGCAATCAGATAAAATCATGGGCCCGTTGTAAAGTTTAGAAGCTAGTTCTAAACATTCTTTTAGAGATTGCTAATAGAATAGTCGACTGGATAATCCCCGTAGAGATTTGACGTTTACATCTATATCTCTGGGATTTATCCGGATACCTGTGACGGATGAATTATACATTTGCCATGACCTCGACCTGTATGATTCAGCGAGATTATCTATGATCGTCATAATTTACGGGTGGATAAATTATGGACACGAAATTGGATTTCGTGACGGATATACCTGAATCTAGAGAGTCTCAATAATGAAACATACTCGTAGAGCACTAGAGCAACATTTATAAATAATATTGATTATTTATAAAGTCGTTTAAAGGTTAAACGCAAGATACGTGCTAAATGGACCCGATAGTCATTTGATTAATTATTGTGTATTTACATTTAATACTTGATTAATTTAAATACTTGATTAATTTAAATACACATTAATTAATAGTCAAATTGAGATATTTGACTTATATCCTAAATGAATATATGTATTTGATATTGAATGTAAATATAATACATATATTAATATATTTGTATTTAATTAATTAATTAATTAATTGTTAAATGATTAAATTAATTAAAATATAAATATCTTAACTTTGGATATTTGATTTAAAATGATTAAGTTGCCTTTATTGACCAAGTTATAAATATCTAATAAAGTGTTTTTAGATATTTAATCAACTTAATCAAATTTTTGTTAAATGAAATTGAAATTAAAATTTCCAAATACATGCTTGTGATTTTCGGCCAAGGGTCTTTAGTGTAACAAATATATATTGTTTTCATTTCATTTTCATTTCTAACCTAATACACTTTGACATAAACTCCATTAAAAGAAACAAAGAAAGCTTGAGAGGAAGAAAGGCTAAAACAAAGAAAAGCTTGGATTTTAGTAAGTTTCTTCAACTTACTATTAGAAAGGAAAATGTTCCTTAGGATCTAGGCTACATCTTGTGATGTTCTTATGTTATTCTTTTCTTTATTCTTTGTGTTTTTGATAATGGAAGTTTTGTTGAAAGTGTTGAGCATGTATGATGAAGGAAGCTTATGATTATTGTAGTTATAAGTATTCTTTTATGGTTTTGGAAACCTTTTTGCTAATCTAGAGTTGTTGACCCACTCTTAGATGACCTAGATTTGATCTTGAGTTGTTTCATTGTGTTGAGACTTTGATTGGATGGAAGAATGCTGATTAAAGTAATTGATTTAAATTATTTGGTCTAATTTGTCCAATTTGAAGAAATTGAAAAATTAGGGTTCATGACCTTGTAGGCATTGCATTTTCGCATGTGAAACCCGATGATGAGTCTCAATTGGAGGCACTACCTTTTTAGCTAAGGATATTGCGGGAAACGGAGGTCGGAAGGGGAAATTCGGAAAAGTATGTCATTAAGTTCATTCCACAAGTTCACTGTCTTCGTTGGTGCTGTGTTCGTTACTTCGTTCGAACCTCGTGCAGATTGCGGACGTTCGTGCCGCGTGCGAGGAGGCGTTCGAACGGAGCCGGTAATTCTGGTTTTGCTGCTAGCCTCACACCCCAGCCCATTTAGCCCCCCAAAGCCCATAAAACACATCCCAAAATAAATAAATAAATAAATATTAATTAAAACATTAACTAAATAAGATAATAATTAAATAAAATATTTACCAAACTTAAACTAAAATCATGTCTAACTTAGACAAATTAAATATATTATATACTAAAACTAAAAATAAGATTTGCCTAATTAAAATCAATCCTAACCAATTAAAACCAATCAAATATTTTACTTCCTAATTCAATAAGATATACACCAATTTAAATTAGTTGACTTCCTAAATTAAAATATTTTGTCCCCCCTCAATCTTGTATATGCCTTTCCCATCTCTCCTTATTTGGAAACCAAATCTCTTCCTTGTGAGACAAGGTGAAGCCCTAACCATTCTCTATATAAACAACCCCTAACCAAGCCACCCAATCTCTCCAATCTCTCTAGCTCATACACACAATTCACACAAGAATTATAGCAAGAAATACTAGACATCACAAGCATGTCACTCTCTGGATCCTTACCCTCACACCACCGAAAATTACACCAAAACAACCCATGACCACCACCGAAAATCAGCCCCATTAAACCTCCACACATCACCGAAAATCACACCAAACACAGCAGCTTAAACCCTCCACACATCACCGAAAATCACACCAAACACAGCAGCTTAAACAAATCCTAAAACAGTCCCTAAAACCCCTTAAAACAGTAACATAAACTACACTTATAATCCTTGAAATAACCACACAAAACCACACCAAAAAGAATATCAAAACAGTCTACAAACAGTAAGCAGAGGACACAGAGGAAGCGGCAGCAAAACCACAAGGAAACAGCAGCAAAACGGAGTTGGAACAGTAGCTTGAGCGGCCGAACAGCGAAGGAAGAGGCAAACCAGTGAACCAGAAAAGTTGCGGAGCTTTACCCCATTTCGATCTTCGTGGAACGCGAGTCCAAGAGACAGCTTAAAAGGTTAGACCTGAGGGTATCTTTCACACTTATTCTTATTTAATTTCTGGTTATTTATTTTGATTACATTTTCTGTATTTGTGGCATTTCTTGTGTGTATGATGTGTGTTGTGGGTATTGGATGAATGGAATAGTGTCGTCTCTTGTGGTATATAGAATGGAAACCCAGACGTAAATTCCGTAGCTGAATCCGAATGGACGGTAGTGCGGTCTGTACTTGGGACACAACTCCACGTACCACTTGAGTAAACGGCACCTTCTCTTATTTTGTGTTGTTTTGGTTTATTTAATTCTTGTTATTTAAATTCTGCATGTTGTCTATTCCTGCATGATACGATCGAGTGCATGGGCTTAGTAAGTGCGATGAAAGGTTCCCTAATAGGAGGGTTAAAATCCTTCACCACGATGCTCTGCCGCACCGATTGATGTGTGTTCGGTTGAATGCGAAATACGTTCAATCGGACATACTTGGTTTGATATGATTGTCTTTATTTTCGTATGCATGATTCAACCGAGCGCATGGGCTTAGTAAGTGCGATGTGAGATCCCCTCTGGGGAGGGGCTAAAGCCCTTTACCACGAGGCTTTGCCGCGCCGGTTGATGTGTGTTCGGTTGGATACAAGATACGTTCAATCGGGCACACTATGTTTAATATTATTGCTTTTCATTCTATGTATGCATGATTCAGTCGAGCGCATGGGCTTAGTATGTTGGTCTAAAGGTCCTCTCTTTGAGAGATCAAGAGCCCCAAAAGGCCACCTTTACGGCAGTACTTCGCCGCGCCCCCCTTTATTTTTTCGTTTATGTATTGCGTCCCATTTCATGCATCAGGTCTGTTCCCGTTCGAACGCGTTTATAACGCAACTCGAACGCGCATGTATTTTGCCTTGTCAAGCATCAGGTCTTGCTTATGTTCGAACGCGTTCACGAATGCCATACGAACGTGAGCATTCTGTTTTATTTCCATTCGAACGCGTTAACAAACGTTATACGAACGTGAGCATTCTGTTTCATTTCCGTTCGAACGCGTTATCAAACGCCATACGATCGAGAACCTTCAGTTTACCGTTCGAACGCGTTTACGAACGCTATACGAACGCCCACGCACTTTCTTAGTTTCATAATGCATCAGGTCTGGTTCCGTTCGAACGCGTTCTCGGACGCTACACGAACGCGAACCTTCTGTTTACCGTTCGAACGCGTTTACGAACGCTACACGAACGCGCACCCACTGAATCGAGTCATCTTCATTAGATTTCATGCATAGTTTTCCTAGTAGCTATCCCCACATGTATGAATACAACTATGTTAATGTATTACAATCCATATGCTTATGTCGTGATAACATTTGAGTATTATTTCTTGCGGTATATCGGATGGAAACCCAGACGTAAATTCCGTAGCCGATTCCAAATGGACAGTAGTGCGGTCTGTACTTGGGATACAATTCCACGTACCACTTGGAAAAGTGCCCATATGTGTGTTTGTATGGTTAATATCTGTGCTTGTGTTTTCCTGAATGTAATATGCAAATGAAATTGTATGTTCGTTGCTATTTTGATATATGTTAAGCATGCAATTTTAAATGTAAGATATATGTGAAATGTGTACATAAGTTTTATTTTGCATATGAAAATTTAGAAGCATGATACTCTTGGAAATAAGTGTTACTTAAGCTTGATTAAATTATTACATAAATCATTTCATTACAAGTGACATAAGTAAGGGACCATTCCGAACCCAATGGTTTGAGGTCTTCCCTTGCGAGGGGTGAGTGCGGCCTTAAATCTTTGTCCCGGTTCACACCGGGTGGCGACTCCATATTATTTAGTATTTCCCAACTAGTGCCGCGAGCCTAGAAACGGCGTCGCCCAGGTAGCTGTGTGTTCCCACAGACCTCTTCCAAATTTGGGGCTTTTCATTTATGTTGTATATAAGGATGTGTATATGATGCATATAAAGTTTCATGTTGATTGGATTTCATTTGGATGTGTCTTGAAGCATGAAATCAGAAAATGCACAAACCCCTCCATTTTAGGTGCATTCGGCCAAGTGAGCAAAATTTGAGGATTTTGTTGCTTTTGGTGTTTTGATGTTTTGAACATGCTAAGTTCATCTTAGAAATGATTTAGAATCATTCAAAATTGATTTGATCAATTTCGGACTAAAATGAACAAAATAACAAATGTAAGGGCAATTCGGTAAATTCACTTAAATTTGATTTATTGAATTTTATTTCATAATTTGATTATTGGATAATTAAATAAATATATTTATTTAATTAATCCGAGAAAAAGTTTTGAAATCGGAAAATTTGATTTTCCACCGCTTCCGCTGCGTTACCGGATTTAGCCCCTAAAAACCCCTACAGTATGATGGGTGTCAGGGTGTGATGCGTGTGTTTCGGGTTTTTGGTCGTTCGTGTTTGGTGGTATGTGTTTAGGGAGAGACTTGTTGTTTGTGGTTATTGCTAGGGCATTTAGGGACTGTAGGTCTAGGTTCCCGGTAGTTAGAATAGCTATTAAACATGTGATACCTTAAACTAACCAATCACATTCTTATACTTCATTGCAACTGCTAGTCATGTATACGTTGAATCCTCTTCGGCCAAACCCGTAGAACCTCATCCTCTTCGTGCTGAAGAATCTTCCTTGAGCTCGGAGACACCCAACGTAGAGGATTTAGATACTACTCATACCTCATCCGAAGTAAAAAATGATACCTACCACCACAGAATCCCCCGGAAAGACCCCGAGCCAGAAGAACTCGGTAATTCGAGCTTGGACATGAATCAATCCTCTATCATCACTGGCGATGCCTTGTGCGTGCTTCGTCAGGAGTACGAGATCCTTGGCTCGTGTGATCGAGCGAGCCAGCCTGACGAGGGCTCGGTCGCCCTTCTTCCTTCTTTCTTTGAGTGTGGTCTTCGGCTGCCCATCCAACCATACTTTGTTGTGATGTTGGCCAGGATGGAGATTGCACATGCCAATTAAATTTGAACAGGTGGAGAATTTTATCCTGCTTGCATGCGATCTGGCATCGAGCAGGCCTCGAGGAACCGACTTTTGAGGAGTTGAAAAGACTCTACAAACTGAAGGCCAACCCAAAAACACACCACGATTGGTATTACCTCTCTTCATATGCCGACGTCATCGCCCTCATCAAAGACCTTCCCCAAACCAACAAAAAATTCAAAGACCCCTGGTTCGGGGCTACAGGCGACTGGGGACGGACCTGGTCAACGTCCTCGGAGATGACATAAATTCCCGATATCTTCAGAGCGTGAGGTTAAGGCCTGATTTCCCAGATTCTCTTTCTTTCTCAACCTTCATGTCAAAATACTAACTCTTTAACCTTTCTCAGCCTGTTGGAGGGATCCTCCCAAGGTTACCCACGCGGTCCGTTCTAGGATCAAGGTGGCTCAGAACTACGCCAGCCACTGGAAGAGGGTAGTCAATGACTCTGTCTTCTTGGAGTCAGGGCTCGTCCGGAGTGCACATCCACAGGTCCCGAGATGGTTAGGTAGGTTCTCACTGATTTTCTAACTGATCCCCTTACTTGCTTGACCCACAAATGACTTGAATTTTCTGAATTCCGAGCTGACCATATTCTCTACTTTTTTCTTGGAAGGAATGTCTAAACAACCCAAATACCTTGACCGGCTCCTAGGAACATCAAAGGGAGCCAGGTCGGGTGAAGCCGGATCATCCCAGCAACGACCTACTGCTGTCACGGTCGCAGGGAAGACCAAAGAGGCAACCCATCTGTATGTCCAACCCACCGACTCTACATGGAGGATGGCACCGAGGCCCACCGACAGACCGTTTTCCACTAAATCTCAATCCACAAATAAACGTCGGTGAACACTCGGAGGGGAATCGTCCGGAATTCTGGACGAGGAGGAAGATGAACTGCCTCTGGTTAGGAGGTCCACACGCGGAGGGAGAGGAGAGCGGTGGGGGCTCCCTCCAGCACCGGGAAGATGATGGTGGCACTAGGGGTGGATGACCTCAATGAGAAGGTCCGAGAAGTCACTTCTCACTTGATGCAGACTTTCAATCAGTTAGCCGAAGTGGTGCGTCCCGAGAAGATCCCACAATTTGAGGACATCTCTCTGGAGGAAATAATTTCTCGTTTCTCCCTCCGTATAGCCAAGGTAAACTTTCTTCCTTACTTCCGTACTGTATTCTTGCTTGCTTTCTGATTTCTTCTCCCTTTGCTCGCATGGAAACTATTTGATGGCCCGAAATGAGGACCTACTCATGAGTTTTCTTTCTAAATGAGGCAGGTACAAAGGCTCCAAAGTCAAATCAATAAGCAAGAGGCTGCACTGGCCAAAAAAGATGAAAAAATAAAGTCTTTGGAAGGGGTTGCAGGAGAGGCCCTCAAACTGAATGAATCTATCCGGACCGCCTCATCCCTGGCCAGGAAGAACGCGAAGGTTGTCAAGAAAGATATGGAGGCTGCCCATGCTGAAAATAAACGCTTGGGTTGAGAGGTGGGCAGCACCGAAACCAAAGCTAAGAGCATGACCGAATAGAGGGATCGATCTCGGGAGGAGCTGGAGAAAAAAGAAACAGAGCTGGAAGAAGCTCGGGTGGAGCTTAAGAAAAAGGAAACAGGGTTGGAGGAGGAGAGGGAGTAGATCAGGCTAGAAGAGGTCGGTGACTGCGCCGAGATTATTCCGGTAGATATGCTGAATATTGACATGGCTCTCATCCATGCGACCATTCAGTATAACAAAGGGGAGCTTCCAGAAGGGAGGTCCGAAAATGGCTCACCCCCTCTGGAAGAAGTTCAGAATCCTGAGCCCATTTCGACCGTTCCAATGTCTTCAACCCTTGAGGAGAATCAACCCGAGGCTTCTGCCCTTGAAGTGTCTGAGGCTAAAATTACAGCCTCTCCTGCCTCCCAGGATGATGTCATTGCCCTCCATACCGGTGTCGAGCCTGTTCAGCCGCCATCTGAGCCTATTAAAGAAGAAGAAGAAGCTACTGCCCCTGCGTGGGCTGATCAGTGAAAGGTGACCCAAACGGGGCCCTATGTAAACTTAGAACAATTCACTTTTTCCTCTTTCTTTTGTAATAACACTTATAACTTTACTTTTGCTATGTACTCCAAATTTTGTTTGCTATTTTTCACAACTTATTCTGAATTTGATTTTGCACCCGATCAACTCGAGTATTGCCACGAGGGGATAAATTGTCCCTGAACCGAAATGAAATGCATTCGGTGGGACGTAACCCGACCCTGAGCTGAGAATAATATTTGGCTCTGGGGAAACGTTACGTCTCCAGACCAATGAGGCAGACTTGGTGGGATTCACCCCAACCCCGAGTAGAGTAGAACACTTGACTCTAGAGTAATGTTACGTCACCAGATCAATGAGGCAGACTCGGTGGGATTCACCCCAACCCCGAGTAGATGAATAAAACATCGGTGGAAAGAATCCAGCCCCGAGCATATGGAATAAAGCATCGGCGGAACAAATCCAGTCCCGAGCTGGTTGAATAATACAGACTCGGCGGAACAAATCCAGCCCCGAGCTGGTGGAATAATACAGTCTCGGCGGAACGAATCCAGCCTTGAGCTGATGGAATAATACAGTCTCGGCGGAACGAATCTAGCCCTGAGCTGGTGGAACAATACAGTCTCGGCGGAATGAATCCAGCCCCGAGCTGGTGGAACAATACAGACTCGGCGGAACGAATCCAGCCCTGAGCTGGTGGAACATACTATACTCGCCGGAACGAATCTAGCCCCGAGCTGGTGGATTATTTGAGACTTATACGAGGGAAGATTTTCAACCTCTGAGGCTCTGCGGATCCTGACGCGAGCGGCCCCTTGTTAGACCAACGAAAATCAAAAATTGGAACAAAGTAAAGTTAACAAAAGGTGGAGGTGACTTAGTACATACCCCATGCAAAAATTCAATAAGTGAAAATAACAACTCGGATGCTCCGAGGCAGCGTCCTACCCGAGGCCTCCAAAACACAATTTTGAACCTTACAATTCAGTGTCTCGGCTAACCAGGCAATGGATACACCGATCCGGGGCGGTCAGGAAAATCCCCACGGGGGAGGAAGACACCCCGTGTGTGCCCTCCTTGGGTGGTACTCAATGGGACTCACCAGCCGACTCGCAGGGGAAGAAACCTCATTGGGCCCGGTTTACCCGAGACTCTTATAATCAAGGGGACCATTCAGCCAAACCCAAGCCACGTGGTCTGATGATTCACAGCGGGAGTCACCAGCCGACTCGCAGGGGAAGAAACCTCCATGGGTCCGGTTTACCCGGGGCTCCTGCAATCAAGGGCGCCATTCAGCCATACCAAAGCCAGGTGGTCTGATGGTACTCAGCGGGATTCATCAGACGATTCACGGGGGAAGAAACCTCACTGGGTCCGGTTTACCCGATGATCATGATGGTCATGGAGGTAATTAAGCCATCCTCATGCCATACTCTGCGATAGTCTTCAACGGGACTCACCAGCCGACCTGCAGGGGGAGAAACGTCATTGGGTCCGATTTACCCGAGCTATTCCTCAAAAATGCGAGCCATATGGTAGTAACGCTCAGGCCTCGGGGGTTTGATAATGACACCCGGGAGCGGTGTGCCACGATGGGTTCGCGCGTTTCTCACATGTGTCTCGTCCCCTGATGCGTTCTCGATCCTCAATTGTGAAAGGAATCAGGTCGGAACACTTCCACCCGGGGGTTTGATAATGACATCCAGGATTGGCGTGTCACGGGCTTGGTGCCCTTCCCGACCACCGATAACCCATTCGCATCGAGCACATTCAAAGAATATTGAAAATAATTTTCACTTTTTATTAACAAACAAGTAAGATATACAAGTTTCTTAAACAAAATGAGAGTTTTATTCATATTCAAATGACCTGCTACCCTTCTTACAACTCTTTGCAAGTCATTTCAAGATAGGCTTTTACAATTATTTCTTCTGATTTTTGTTTTGTTGTCTGACCACCTCTTCTAGTTTGAGCTTGATTCGGAAAACTCACGATGTGTATGTCGAAGTTGTAAACTTCACGCTAAGGTTGGTTCCCGATTCGGGGCTTATTCAGATCTGTCTGGTCTGAACTTGATTATGAACTAGCCTTTCAGGGTCTGCTGCACCAACCGCTAATGCATTTTCCCTGGGCCTCGCATATCCCGAGCAAACTTGGGAGCCTAGCCGATGCCTTCAGTCTTGGCTCATTGTGGTTCTCCCCATTGGCTTTTTTCTCATTTCCTCTCATTCAGGGAAACCACCGCACCAATTGAGGGGGGCCTAACGGGCGTTGTCCCCTACCCTTGACTGACCAGTTCCCTGACCACCTTTCAGCTCTACCAACCCGTAGAACTGAGGACTCTAGCAGGCCGATCAGCTATGGCGCCTGCTCCGGGAGGGACTGGTTTAGCTGCAGCCAACAAATGTAACACATCCACAATGTTATATTTCATTCTGCAACTCAGCTCTAATGGGTGATCGTTGGCTACCCCTCTTACATTTCATTCTACAACTTATAAAAAGAAAGTTTATGCTGTCAACCTTCCTTTCTCTCGCGAACTCTTTCCTCTTCCCGTTCTGACCAACTTCTTCCCATTCATTTCCCCCCTCATCCATTCTGCTGATGAACTATCCAACAACCCATGGTTTCCACCTTCTACCATCGTCTTACTACGCAAGTTGTTTTTCGTTCTTTCCTCACAGACGGCGTCAACTGTTGACGGACAATTTTCGTCGCAGGGGTAGTTTCGAGATAACACACCCGAGACAACCTTCCATCAACCTTGAATTTGTTTGGTTACGGGGAGACCAAAGGCAAATTTAGTAAAGTGTGGCGAATCCTGCCTACGTCCACATGCACAAAACGGTGGGGGTTATTTTTATTGCCTGAACTGACTTTGCCGACCTGTTCTGAGCGAGATCCGAATGAGGCCGAGCAGTTTAAAGAGTTTTACAAGTAGTGCTCATTTTCTTCTCTCATTTTTTACCAGATTTTCTATCTCCCCTCCAAATGAATCTAACTTTCCTTTATATAGTAAAGAATTACAACAATGTTTCCCCTACTTTATGACGTTTCCTGCGTGGTCTTCGACTGATTGACGGGCTCTCTGCCCCAAGACTGTCATCGCCGAAAGCAAGCATGCCGCTTGACGGCCTGTCACATCACTCTGTTTTCTCCACTGTCGCACGCAACAATAATAGTGCCAGCCTGTAAAGTACTTTTGAATAATAGCACATTTTGGAGGGAAAAATCCAACAACTCTGACCTTGTGTCGGTCTGCAAGAGGTCGGTCAAGTGATCTGTCGAGCTTCTCAAACTGTTTTCGCCCTGACCTGGAATGTCCGAGCTCATCCGTTGGTTCCAGGGGATAAGGCTAAATCAAACCGAGCTTCTGGTCAAAAGTGGTCGGCCTCGGCTCTGACGTAGTCGGTCCCTGACATTTGTACCATGCTGCATCCTCTGGTCGGTCGTATTTCAAGAAACCGGACTCGAGCTCAATGCCGGGTGGAAGGAGCGATATACATCCTCTGACCTCTGATCCTCCGGATGAGGTGAATTTCCTTCTATGCCCTTACCGAGCTGCACAAAGGACTTAGCCGCAGAAATCCCCATCAACATATACAAAATGATATTTTACACCAAAAAATTAATAATTATAAATATTTTATATCAAAAATAATAGTTATGAAAATGACATTTTATACTAAAAAAAGTAGTAATTTGAGAGTAAAATATTTATTTTTCATAACTTGAGGTGAACATATGATAATTTTAAAAAATGAATGGTATTTTCGAACTTTAACTTGATTTTAGGTGAAATGATGATAATTTCCCAATTATAATCTTTAAATGAAAAAAAAAATAATAATTAAAAAATGTTACTTTTATTCATCTATCATTTCTCTAACTTGTCAATAATAAGAATTAACTACTCCTCCAGGCTCAAGGGGGCAAAATACACCTTCTGGGCCGGACTCCCCTATAGCACAGCCACTCTAATTGTTCCAAAACATAAATTTATACTATGTGTATTTGTCCAATAACTTAATACTATCTTGCTGAATATGTTAAAATATTAAAAAATTATTGAATAAATAATAATTACATATATCATTTATTTATTAGTCTGATGGTAATACATCTTTGGCTAGTTATACTACATAATTACTCTCTAGAGTCTAGATAGACAATGGATAGCTCTCAGCAAAATCAAAATTACCAATCGTAGTTTTCTATTTCTTTTCATTTTCTTAGCGTGTTGTTGAAGAATACGCACCAAGAAAATTCAAAAAAAATCAAACGAGAATTTTGATATCTCCTTGAAAACAAACAAACCACGTCATCAGTAAGAAACAAGTATAGTGGGTGTGTCATATTTGATACTTGGAGTCCATACTCCCGAAAATTATATTATGTGCCGGGTGTATATGCCATCTCTCTCACAGCAGGCGGACCCCACAGTTATGGGGCCCGCCTGCTGTGAGAGAGATGGCATATACACCCGGCACATGATATACCACCTCCCATACTCCACCACGAGTACGCACGTGACATGTACGTAGTACTAATTGGGGGAAACACGTTCATATATAGAACCTAAGCTAAGCTAAGACATCAAAACTCGAGACTCAAGAGTCTTCAAACACGTGTTTGAATCCGAAACTCATATCTCATAAAAAAATAAAAATAATTTATCTTCTCATATTTTGAGTCTAAATATATATCACTGAGCAAAACGAATTAACGAATCGAATTTATATTTAATCATAAACGAACCGAATCGAAATGTGATGAATTCATATTCGATTCGATTATTAAACGAATCTTAATATCAGGATTCATATTCAATTAGTTTATTAAATGAATCAAATACGAATATTCGTTTAGTTTTGATATTATTTAATAACATAATTTATTTACATTAATTTTCATAAATATATGCATATAAAATATGTAATTAATATATTTACTAAAAAAAACTCACTAAATATCGATAATGTTTTTTTTTTTATACTTAATCATAATTTCTCGAATCTTATTTGAAAAATAACAATAACTAGTAAAAGAAAATAATAAAACAAATCTTAAATGAATTAATTTGATTAAATTCGTATTCGATTATTTTAATAATCAAATCGACCCATTTTTTAAACGAATCCATTTTTTCAAATCCATATACGCTTTAAAGCGAATCGAACCGAACGAATAAACGAATCATAACCCAAATTGTCACTCCTAATATCACCCGAATTTGTTAAGTCGTTTTTTTGAGACTAACGTTTATGAGTGTGCTATAATTATATATATATTTAATATCACAGTAAATTATATATCCTGGTAAATTTCAGATTAACCTGTTCAAACTCAATAAAAATATTAATAAATTAAAGAAAATATATCCGATGAGAACCATCTTATATATAAACCAAGCTTAGTTAATTATACATAAAATATATTAAACTCCTTAACTTTGCTTCTCAACACAGGTTTAAAGTTTAAATCGAACACTAATTAACCCCTAGGTTAGTGCTTAACATAGCCTAAACAAAACCCGCCATAAAATATTTACAATTCTAAAGAGTTGGCTTTACGTTAAATGTTAAAATCACTTGGTTTTGGCTTGGGTAAAGTTGCAAATCTGATCAGATCAAAATATCATCAAATCATCATCACCAGATCAGACGGTTATCGTTTCATTTAACGATCGACCCAAAGAGAGAGCAGCCTTGACGTCGAGTTTCCATGCAAAGCCACCGCCGTCCATTTTCCACACATCACACGGTAAGGTAACCGAGCTCTTTTCTCTGCCAAACGAGTACTGCACCCTCACCCTGCACGTGAAAGCCGGGTTTGTTAAAGTTACCGTCACCGGCACTTTCATCACCAACCACACCACCATCTCTTCGCCTTCGCCCTCTTCTTGGCCGCCTACCATCTTCTTGTAAGCCTCATTTGTCCACGTCACTCTACCGAACACGTCAGATATGAACCCGGGACACGTGTCCCTCCCTAGATTCACCTTCCTCTCTCCGTCCGTACTCCCTAGACCATCCACGTCCACCCACGTGTCAATCACACATTCCACCGTGACAGACGAACCCACCACCCTCACCGCCTGAGGCATCACCACCACCGTCCGATCCGCTGAGCCGCCGCCAGAGGGAACCACCTGATTCTTACCATCATCACCTCTCTTATCAAAACCAAGCCACGTAGGCAACTTTGTGTTCGTGTTACGTGCTTCCTTATCCTGTGGGCACGTCTGAGGAGAAGATCTCGCAGGAGAATCCGGCAACAGAGGCAGCGTAACAACAGATTCTGTTTTATCACGATCTCTTTTTCTGCCGTAATTACACCTCTTGTTAACGCTACCGTTTTCTCTCGAGTACTTTCTTTTCCCTTTACCAACTCTAGTGAAAGGCTCGCCGCCACTGCTCTCAGTTGGAGAACCCGAACAGCCGCTGGCCGGTTTGGGAGCGATCGGTCTGAACCGGAGCATTATCCGGTTCACTTTTGACATGTCGTACGAGCCACCACCATACCTTGCTATACAACATCCACCCCTACCGTCCATCTTATACTTTTTTCCTCTATCTAAAACTCAAGTTTGTGGTATCTGGGTTGAGCCAGGCCTGTAATAAGGCACTAAATTCAAAGGCGACAAGCTATGAAGGAGCAGAATAGAGAAGTGGAATTTATAATGGATAATGAGTCGACACGTGTGATGATGGTCACGTATATCAACATCAGGTTTAATTACGTCAAGAGCGGATTGGTTGAAAAGCGAAACGTGGCCGTTTCAGAGAGCGGGACCCAACCAACGAGAGCGCGAATGTGATATTGTGATCTATTTCCACCAATAGGAATCGGAGAAGTGTTTTTTGGTGAGAGAAGACAGGAGTCTGTCCATTAATATTTTAATATATATATATGGAAAATTTGAAATTAACAAATATGATTGAAAAGAAAAAATTATTAATTAATAAATATTATGTAATTATTAATTAGGATATGTTTGGTAGAGATGGTTGCTGTGAGAGTATAAGTCAGTTTATAAAATATGGAACAAACATTATGATATAAGTTAACTTAAAAATTATAATATAAGTTTATTTATAAGTCGTTTGATATATAGAGTAACAATTGTAGATTACAAATAAGTACATATATAAAAAAATTAATACAAACAAACTTGTGTATCAGAAGGGTAAAATTATAAAATCGCATTGAGCGTTTACAAATTAGCTAGCTTTTTTAGCGTTTTTACGTGTAAGTAGATCCGAACGGCGGTTCGGTTCGGTTCCGGTTGCATCTGGTTTTTTTTTTTTTTTTTTGCTTTATTGAAAATAAAAATTTGAGATTAATAAATCAATATAATTTAAAATTATGAATTTAAATTTATTATATTACATAATTACAATAAATTACAAATAAAATTCTTATCTAAAAAAATAAATTATAATATAAATTTAAACCGGTTCCAACCGGTTCGGCTAGGGTATGAACCCTAACCGAATCGGTTAGGTTCCGGTTCCGGTTCCGAACCGGAACCTTAGCCGGGTCTATGTGTAAGTGGTGTGTTTGGTGACGAGCGTTTACGTAGACACTACGCCAAACAGAGGCTAAATATATTTCATATAAATTTGTATAGTGTAGTGGCTTCATCAATAAATGATATGTATTATAATTATTTTATGAATAATCAATTAAAACAAAAAAAAAAAATCAAAACACGTATAATTTATTAATCGGGTGATTCTATAATTATTGTCCTTATATAAATTCTTTCCCCTGATAGGAAAAAAGGCTTGCGGCCTCTACGTAATAAGCCGATGTTTTTTTCCAGAAGGAGGACACATGGGCCAGCGTTTCGGGGGTTCTATAATTAATTGGGGCATATCTTGCCACGTGGACTGTCAGTAACGACGCGTATCTACGTTAGATTCAGATTACGAATTTACGACGTCGAGGCACAATGACTGGTCACTGTTGTATCATTCCACAATTCATACCGTAAGCAACAATAATTCTACAAGTGAATTAAAAATTAGTGGGTGTTTTTGGAATAAGAAAATTGCTTGCTTCAAAATAGAGTATAAAATTAAATTTTAATCATGTATTATTATTAAAATGCGTGTGATAAAAGATTATATAATGGGTCATGCTAACAAATGTCATAAGAGCACTCATTAAGAATCCATATTTGGAAAGTTTTCACATCATTTTTTTGGGAAATGTAAGAAATTATCAAAACATTAATTACTTTTTATTTTTTTCCATAAAAACTTTCCAAATATGGATTCTTAATGATTTATGGCACTCATTAGCATTTCCCTTATAAAATTTATCAACGTTTATGATGATTATATTATACATATACATTTAAATTATGTGTATCATAATTATGTCCTCAAGTGTCGTGATTTGGTGGTGTAAGGTTCAAGATTTCACCTTGAGGTCCTGAGTTCGAATCCAGGGAGTGCGTTTCTTGCAAGAGCTTGAGACAGCCAGTGGTTTTACCTGCTCCGCTTAAGCCCGGAATATATAATTTGGGTACGAGATTTTCAACGATTCCCAAAAAACAAATGTACCATAATTATGTGATTAGTATGCAAATAATACTATTTTTTACTCGCGAAGGACAACTAAGTTGACAAACTTCAGTTTGGAACCAACTCATAAGGGTAAAATTATAAAATCGCACTGAGCGTTTACAAATAAGCTAGCTTTTTGAGCGTTTTTACTTACAGGAACCGAACCGTCCGGTTCCGGTTCCATTCGGTTTTTTTTTTTTTTTGCTTTATTGAAAATAAAAAATTTGAGATTGATAAATCAATATAGTTAAAATTATGAATTTAAATTTATTACAGTACATAATTACAATAAATTACAAATGAAATTCCTATCTAAAAAAATAAATAAATTATAATATAAATTTAAAATGTTTCAAACCGGAACCTTACGATTCCAACCGGTTCGGCTAGGGTAAAAAACCCTAACCGAACCGGTTAGGTTCGGGTTCGGTTCCGGAACCGGTTGGAACCGGAACCGTTTGGTTCCAACCAGTTCGGTTCCGGTTCCGAACCGGAACCTTAGCCGGGTCTACGTGTAAGTGGTGTGTTTGGTGACGAGCGTTTACGTAGACACTACGCCAAACGAAGCCTAAATCTATTTCATATAAATTTGTATGGTGTAGTGGCTTCATCAATAAATGATATGTATCATAATTATTTTATGAATAATCAATTAAAACAAAAAAAAATTCGAAACACGTATAATTTATTAATCGGATGATTCTATAATTATTGTCCTTATATAAATTATTTCCCCTGATAGGAAAAAAGGCTTGCAGCCTCTACGTAATGAGCCGATGTTTGTTCCAGAAGGAGGACATGTGGGCCAGCGTTTCGGGGGTTCTATAATTAATTGGTGCATATCTTGCCACGTGGACGGTCAGTAACGACGCATATCTACGTTAGATTCAAATTACGAATTTACAACGTCGAGGCACAGTGACTGATCACTGTTGTATCATTCCACAATTCATACCGTAAGACAACAATAATTCTACAAGTGAATTAAAAATTAGTGGGTGTTTTTGGAATAAGAAAATTGCTTGCTTCAAAATAGAGTATAAAATTAAATTTTAATCATGTATTATTATTAAAATACGTGTGATAAAAGATTATATAATGTGTCATGCTAACAAATGCCCTAAGAGCACTCATTAAGAATCCATATTTAGAAAGTTTTCATATCATTTTTCTGGGAAATGTAAGAAATTATTAAAACATTAATTATTTTTTTCTTTTTTCCATAAAAACTTTCCAAATATGGATTCTTAATGATTTAGGGCACTCATTAGCATTTCCCTTATAAAATTTATCAACGTTTATGATGATTATATTATACCTATACATTTAAATTATGTGTATCATAATTATGTCATCAAGTGTCGTGATTTGGTGGTGTAGGGTTCAAGATTTCACATTGAGATCCTGAGTTCGAATCCAGAGAGTGCGTTTCTTGTAAGAGCTTAAGACAGCCATGGGTTTTACCTGCTCCGCATAAGCCCGAAATATATAATTTGGCGACGGGATTTTCAACGATTCCCAAAAAATAAATGTACCATAATTATGTGATTAGTATGCAAATAATACTTTTTTTTACTCGCGAAGGACAATTAAGTTGACAAACTTCAGTTTGGAACCAACTCATAAGGGTAAAATTATAAAATCGCACTGAGCGTTTACAAATAAGCTAGCTTTTTTAGCGTTTTTACTTACCGGAACCGAACCGTCTGGTTCCGGTTCCATCTGTTTTTTTTTTTGCTTTATTGAAAATAAAATTTTGAGATTGATAAATCAATATAATTTAAAATTATGAATTTAAATTTATTACATTACATAATTACAATAAATTACAAATAAAATTTTTATCTAAATAAATTATAATATAAATTTAAACTGTTTCCAACAGGAACCTTACGGTTCCAACCGGTTCGGCTAGGGTAGGAACCTTAACCAAATCGGTTAGGTTCGGGTTCGGTTCTGGAACCCGAACCGGAACCGTCTGGTTCCAACCGGTTTGGTTCCGGTTCCGAACCAGAACCTTAGCCGAGTCTTCGTGTAAGTGGTGTGTTTGGTGACGAGCGTTTACGTAGACACTACGCCAAACGAAGCCTAAATCTATTTCATATAAATTTGTATGGTGTAGTGGCTTCATCAATAAATGACATGTATCATAATTATTTTATGAATAATCAATTAAAACAAAAAAAAATATCGAAACAAACATATAATTTATTAATCGGATGATTCTATAATTATTGTCCTTATATAAATTTTTTCCCATGATAGGAAAAAAGGCTTGTGGCCTCTACGTAATGAGCTGATGTTTGTTCCAGAAGGAGGACACGTGGGCCAGCGTTTCAGGGGTTCTATAATTAATTGGTGCATATCTTGCCACGTGGACGGTCAGTAACGACGTGTATCTACGTTAGATTCAGATTACGAATTTACGACGTCGAGGCACAATGACTGGTCACTGTTGTATCATTCCACAATTCATACCGTAAGACAACAATAATTCTACAAGTGAATTAAAAATTAGTGGGTGTTTTTGGAATAAGAAAATTGCTTGCTTCAAAATAGAGTATAAAATTAAATTTTAATCATGTATTATTATTAAAATACGTGTGATAAAAGATTATATAAAGGGTCATGCTAACAAATGCCCTAAGAGCACTCATTAAAAATCCATATTTGGAAAGTTTTCACATCATTTTTTTGGGAAAGGTAAGAAATTATCAAAACATTAATTACTTTTTATTTTTTTCCATAAAAACTTTCCAAATATGGATTCTTAATGATTTATGGCACTCATTAGCATTTCCCTTATAAAATTTATCAACGTTTATGATGATTATATTATACCTATACATTTAAATTATGTGTATCATAATTATGTCCTCAAGTGTCGTGATTTGGTGGTGTAGGGTTCAAGATTTCACCTTGAGGTCCTGAGTTCGAATTCAGGGAGTGCGTTTCTTGCAAGAGCTTGAGACAGCCAATGGTTTTACCTGCTCCGCTTAAGCCCGGAATATATAATTTGGGTACGAGATTTTCAACGATTCCCAAAAAACAAATGTACCATAATTATGTGATTAGTATGCAAATAATACTATTTTTTACTCGCGAAGGACAATTAAGTTGACAAACTTCAGTTTGGAACCAACTCGTAAGACCGGCCGAATTTTTAGTTTTCGTTTGAATATGCCATGGTAGATCGGTCCCAAGTAGCGTGGCTTGGTGATGTAGCGCTTAAGATCTCACATTGAGGTTCTTGGTTCGAATTCAGGGAATGCGTTCTTGTAAAAATCTGGGACAGCATGAGGTTTTACCTGCTCCGCTTAAACTCGAAATGAGTGGTTTGGCTGTTGGGTTCCAACAATTTCAAAAAATAAAAAATAATAATAAAATGCCATGAGCTTCTTGGCCTAATTGATATATGTTGTGAAAAAAACATTGGAAAATCTAAATTTAAAGCGTGTATAATATTATCCTAAAATAATATTTATCTTTATTATTTATTGTAAGGGTTGTAGGTAAATTCACTCTAGGTGTATAATAAAAATTCATAAGAATGCAACACATCACTTTGTTGAATTTATACTTGATAATTGTATTCTAAAGAAAAAAATGTTATGTATATCATGAAGAAATCGTGTCAAATTTATATACAATCAAAATTTGCCTCGAAAAAAATATGACTTTTAGCCGCCAAAAGACACAAAATTTGGTTATTAAATATTATATACTAATTTAATTAATAATTGAACCAAAATGATTTTATAATATTCATAACATTTTACATTGATAAATTAAGCATCTTATATTGAATATATATCCAAATTCAACAACATATACAACAATGTTATTATTATACCCAAAGACGTACTCAAATACACGAAAATTTATTTGTTTTTTCAGATTTATTATTTATTATCGTGAGGGCGGTGAGTTGGTGTTTAATGGGGTAATATACGCTTTGAGAACTTGAGTGTGAGAGTCAAAACTTCAATGAATCAACCCCTTGGACCATCTCTCATTTTATAAATTGTGAAGTAGCCTTCAAGTCAGATTATGATTCCTTAGTAGAGTCGTACAACAACTCTATTTAGGAAAAGTTAGCCGAATCGAGGTTGAATTATAAGTCTCTAGATTTTCGGGATTATGTCTAATTCATATAGTATTTGGATTATACCACCATATTCGTAGGTAATTTATCTTAATCTAAAGACTTAGTCTCCTTATTAAGAATGAACTAGATCATAGATTGGTTCGATAATTTTGAAAGGGACATCAAGAAACATGAATAAGATATTGTTGAAATCCTTATAAGTCGTATGAATTCTTAGAAGCCTCTAGGTCGTTTGCGCCTTTGCCAATTAGGGTGTATGAACTCACGGGCCCTGCTTATGACTCCTGCGAGTGAGCTCAGGGTTGTTTGGTGCTAATTGGGCATTATATGATGTGTGGGTCGGAGATATAATAACATTTGAGTCATTAACTCAAATTTGGTCCGTACATTTTTATTCTTCAAATTTTTATACCTATCATAGGTCTTTAAATATGTTATTTTTTTTTATTACAATACAAATCTACAGATATATAATCTGAAATCTACTGGAATATTGAATACAAACATTGAAGTACATCCAGAATTCTACGTCTACTAGAGACGAAACATCAACTCCCACTCAAATATGGGGAGAAATCTACCACTCTCAAATATGTTATTTAAGTTTACACTTAACATTTTTCTTACTTTTAAGTCGTGTTTCTTTTTCTTTTTCTTTTTTAAAAACAAAATGAAACTAAAAAAAAAAACACGAGTCTAAGAAAGTGTATGTTGGTCCATTCTCATTGGCCGAAATATAATAATAATAAAAGAGAGCCATCAATCAAATCACACAAGGGAAGAGAAAGTTACCACTTGACATATTTACATTTCTTTGTTACCAATCGCCTTTCAGTTCATTTCGTGTTTTAGGGAACAACATTGAGCCCCTCGGGCCACCAATCCTTTTACTACAACACACATGAGATTAAAAAATGAGGGCTACTACTCCCACCTCCCCAAAATTCTCACCTCCTTTCTCTCTTACTTAAAATGTCAAAATTACTCATCTCTTTTATAAAAATCTACTCCCCCAATATATATACACTTATTTAACACTACTTATATATATATTAATTTAACACAACTTACATTTTTTTATTATTTTTAAAATTTATATTTTTTTGTTCTTTATATCTAATCTTTTTTATTTGCTTAATAATATTAAAAATTTCATATTTATTATTAATTATTTTGTGTTCATTTATTCATTTAATTTTTGTGATTTTTTTTTAATTTATTCAACAGTACTTATGTATTATAAAAATATTCTCATGTATATTAGAGAAATATATATTTAAAAAAGAGTACAAATAACAACATAAAAAATTACACTTAAAAATATAAAAACACAAATTCTAATTTATATTGCCTCCAAAGTCTCATCATATCGCACTTGGTGAGATACCCAATACTTCATACCATAATTGATTATGAATCCTATATCGAGTTGCTCATTCTTTAGTTTCGTATGATGAATGTTCCCACCACCATTAAACAAGTTACTAGTGCTAGTAAATAAGATATGTGTTTTTGACAAAAAATATCTCAAAGATGCAAGCAGAGTACGTTTACTTTGCTTTAGCTTACTCTGTCTGCCTAAATTTTCTTAAATAACAAGCAAAGTACGTTTACTTTGAGTTATGCTAAACTATGTCATAGTTTTGCGCCCTAGCAAAACAAGGGCGCATAACTATGTAGTGGGAAGGAAATTTTTCACTCACACAGGGGCAATTTTGAGATTTCCGGAGAGACAAGAGGGGGGTGTGTGTCAGGGGAGGTGAGAGTAGTAATTTTCTTAAAAAAATATATAATATGAACGTAACTGTACAGTTGATTAATGACAATGATACAATATCACTAATTGGAATTTATTTATCTAAACTTCAATTATTGTTGCACATTCAACCTATAATCGCTTCCATTGCTGTCAAAGAATCTAGTATCATAGATCGTCATCTTTAATATTTTTTTTGTTTGTTTTGTTTAAGCTAATATGGTATATTTTTGAAAAATATGTTTACAAGTACATGGGATAGTTATAAATTCTTTTTTTTGAAACGTTATAAATATCGTCATCAAATCATCTGATCTGGATTTAAACGGAACAAGTAAAATCTTTGACTATCTAGAGTTATTACAAAAAATATATTATCCCTGACAATCAAATCTTAAATCTCCTGCTACCAAACCATACCCTTATGAGGTACAAATTATTTAGTTCAAAGCAATTTACTCAAAATATCATATTGTATTGTGTATCATTTATGACTATGATATAGTTCCATAGAGGCGAAAAACGTGAAAGATAAAAGAATCTTTAGTTTTTGAATAATATATGTTTATTGAATATAATTCTAAATGTCATAATATGATTTTAACATTATTTTTACACTTGAATGGGCAAATCTAAATCATTATAGCATAATAAAATTCTAAAATCAAAATAACAAAAATCTCTAAAATAGAAAGAAATCTTAAAATTAAAAATCAGAAGCAGCAAAATAACTCACACTCGATCATATTTCTTTTTCTGCTAGTTTCAAATCGGTATATAATTTAACCAAGACCAACAATTATCTCCAAATCAAAAACTTAGGATGAGTATTAGATGCAAGGACGTAGTCAGAATTTCTGTTCAACAGAGGCATATTCAAAATTTATTACAATTATTTAAAAAAATTCATATTATAATATATAACACAACAATTATAATATTTATTATATATATATATATATATATATATATATATATTTTTATTATTTGACGAGAATTCATATATGAAAACGGTGTATAATATATAGTTTCATTTTCAATTTATATTTTGGATAGTTGACGAATCGGATGGTTCTAAAGTGGCTACGCAATTGAATTTAGAGTTTTCATTTATTTTATTTTTTATAGATTTTTTAAGATGAAAAATTTAAAAGATTTAAGTTTAAAATATTATTAAATTAGTTGTTTTTTAAAAAAAGTATAACCATTAAGGAAAACTGGACAAAAAAAAAAACTCATAATATTCTATCATACTATTATTTGTGTGTAGGCTATTGATTTTTATGAAAATAAATAAATAAATAAATTTGAAATAATTATATTTTTATATCAGAAAAAAAATTAATATTTAAAAATTAATTGGATCACTATCATTGTTTTAAAACTTAACTTAAAAACTTTCATTTTTTTTTAAAAAAATAAATAAAATCAATTATAAGATTTTTTTTTTTTTTTTAGAAACGATGGAAACCCGTCACCAAACCACCCATTCTGGGCCGCGGCGCAGGTAAAACCACCGGCTGTCTCAGGCTCTTACAAAAAGTGCACCCATGGATTCGAACCCAGAACCTCAAGATGAAATCCTTGACCCTATACCACCAAGTCACACCCCTTAGGGACAAATCAATTATAAGATTATATTTTGAAAATTTCCAAAACATAAAAGCATGATTCCTTCACTGTACCATGATTCAAAGGGCAACCAATAGACTCACAACAAGTCACATCAATTATTACTCTTGTATATCAGTGACAAGTGTCACCGTATAGAGAACTTTATATTGAGAACAAAATTTATATGGATTCAAGTTCTATAGAATAGTCCAATTAATGAGGGATATGTGTCTTAATTTTTTTTCTTGATTGGACGGTTCCACATAAACCGTTCCATATAAGTTTTTCTCAGATATAATATATGTTGAGGATTGAATTGAAAACAACTTGAACCTTATTAAACTTTGCCTCATATAATAGTTAATAACTGAATTAACCAAAACCGATTCAAAAATAATGGTTAGGTTGGTTAATATTTATGTGACATCATATGATTAAATCGGTTAATCATTTACTTAATTAAATAATTTTAATTCAATTAAAAAATCAATAATTAATCGACCGAACCGACCGATGATCATCAGTCGAACAAATGGGACCATCAAAGCGGAGATTATAAAGGGACCATCAAATGGGACCATTTAAGTTTTTTCAACGTCGTTGGTTTTTGAAATTTCAGGAGGCGTTACAGGACGCGGAGAAATTTAAGTTTAGCGTGGACCCCAGTCGAACAAATGGGACCATCAAAGCGGTCCAACGCATGATACGGAGCGGGGGTCCGCAAATCAACGGAAGATATGGGGGCCGGGTCGCTCGTACGGTTGTTAAAGACTGATAAAAAAAAGTGTATGCTAATTCATTTAATCAATACATTTTCATCCCATATAATACTAGTTTGGTTCTATTCTTTAAGGTAGATGAAGAATTAACATAATTATTAAGTTTTTTTTTTATATTATTTTATTAGCTTACAGATTTTATTTTCACAGTATTTGATTTTTATTCTCATAACTTTTGAATATGATTTTATTAGTTTGTGAACTTTATTTTCATCTATTTTAAGGTATAGTCAATGATAATCCGTTAAATTAAAATTAGTTTATATAAAAATAATAAATTAATTTGATTGATTGAAATAATTGATGAATAAATTTGTTGACGGCTGATTTTGGTATCAGGGCAATATGAGAATATTACCCCAGGCCAATCATCCCTCAATAGTGAATTTATTTGGTTATGAGGGAACCAAAAACAAATTTAGCAAAAGACATATTAAATACACCAATCAACAAAGAGATTTAACGTGGTTCGGCGGATCAGATCCAACCTACGTCCACGGGCACAAAACAGATGATATTTTTGTTACTGAGATATGCTTCTCTGGTCTCTCTTTTGTTTACAAGTCTGATTGCAATGATCTTGATATTGATTCTGATGCCTCATACGCACACTCTACCCTCCTATTTATAATAGTGTATAAATCAGATTCTTCTCCTACAAGAATTTCCTAGTTGAGACAATTTTCTTTTCCCATAATGATTCCCAATTTAAAACTACTTTCACTTCCTTTATCCTGTTAGGACACTAACTCATCAATTTACCCCATGAAAGTATGATAGCTTGTCATCTTATCCGTAAGAGTAGGGTATCTTATCTTCCGGAGCATATCTCGCTATCTGGTCGGTCTTTATGAGGTCGGTAATAATAGTCATCTGAACTGATAATGCTGTTATCGATCTGACAATACCTGTCCACCCGAGCTTAATTGGTCGGTCACTGATCACCAAGTGCTCGGTCCCTTACCGTTGGCGTATGCAACATTGAATGGTCGGGTCGGCATTAGTGGTCTCAATCAAGAAGGGAGTTACCCTTTTACCCTTGCCGTACTGCTTAAATATTTGATTGATTGAAAACAACAAATTAATTGGGTATAAAAGTTGCAAATATAAGAGATTATAATAATGATTTTACTGCGACTCCTCCTGTCCTCCCGTACAAAAACATAGAAACAGGCCGATCGTTAGATGAGTGTGATAAATAACAATCCAAAAAAAAAAAATGAATTTTACTTTTTATTTTTTAAAGTCACAAATGTTGGATCACGACCTAACAATCACGATTGCACCCCAATAATGGAGGCGCTGCAGTATCATCATCGGTTACTTACTGCAGCGCCCCAAAACCCCAAAAATTGATAATGGCAGCTTTAGGTGGTTGGTTGGTAGTGGTACTATCTCCAGTCACATATATAGCTATCATCATCATCATCATCATCATCATCACAATCTAAACGCCGTTATCCAAACAATCAGCAAAGCTGCCACCACCAACGGTAACATCAACATAGATGTGACCCTCACCAACCTCCTAGTTCCCATCTCGCTGGCCTTACTAAATTGGTAATTAGTTGAGTGCCAAAAACTTGTCAAGTGATAATGACATTTACTTGATTATATAATTTTATCAGCTACCCTTGTCTATGTTAAAATGTTACAATTAAAATAAAATATATTTTCTTTATAATTGATCTCAACTTTTAATAAAAGATAAAGGTTACGTAAGTTTTGGCTCTTAAACCATTTGCGGAATTCATATATATTATAAAATATTTATATATTATTTGGTATAAGGTTTACTTGTCTCTATAAATTAAAACAACGATTTTCAATTGATAAAGTTATTTATTTAAGTTTCGAAGGCCGATATGGGATTTTGATCGACTGGTTTAGTGGCATAATTAAAGTGATTAAGAATTGTTTAGATCTTAAGCAGACAAGACCATATCTAATTATGTCTATTCTCTTAGAATTTGTGCTAATAGAGAGTTAGGTCAGCTTTCTATTAAAGGGGAAGAGAAAGGCTTAAATCTTATTGCATAAGCAAGAAGTATCAATCGCTTTAACCATGCAATAAGCTTAAGCCAACTGTTGCCTTATCTCTAATCTTTTTCAACATGCATGTTAATTTCTTGTCATTTTCCAGACAAATGACTCATTAATGGAGGGCCAATGTGCTTCATCCCACATGTTCTCTATTATCATGCATATGTTAAACTAATAATATACATACATAACCCAAGAGACGTGGCTTGATGGTGTAAGATTTAGAATTTCACCTTGAAGTTCTGGGTTCGAATCTAGTGAGTACGTTTATTGTAAGAGCCTGAGATAGCCGGAGGTTTTACCTACTCCGCTTAAACCCGAAAGAGGTGGTTTGGCGACAAGATTTCGAACGATTCCAAATATATATATATATATATATACACACATAAATACATAAATGTACATGGTATGGACATCCAGCATGGCTTTTACGTATACACATATGTACATATACAAATATTTACATGCATGAGTCATTAATAGTGCAGCGCTTTGATAAGAGGCAGATGTAATTTTCTTTTTCTAAGGAAAAGAAAATTATGGATCCGGGGCTTGTATATGAGCAATCCACTCTTATTGTCGCCCTGGGCTTTTATTATATTATATAAAAATTAAACAAAACATATCATAATTAAGTTTTATAAGGATGGATCAAGTTGAATTTTATTATGAACAACCTTTTTTCTTCTAATTTCCACCATCCAGATGCATGGCACAGTATCCAACCATTTGGATTATTCTTTATCGCATCAACTTTCAAGCTTGGCAGTTGGCTCATACTTGTCTTATTGGGCAGCGACCACCCTAAACCTAAAGACTATGGAATAATGAAATTAAGTGGTTTAATATCTATTCTGTGATCAATTAATGACCTTTATTACTCAGAATTAATCTGTAATTAAGTGTGTGCTGACTTAATTACAGATTAATTACAAAGTATTTTCATCTCTCATCAATCATGCAGATTGTATATATTTGACTTTTCTTAATGGTTAATTGGCTATAATTTATTTGACATATATATTGGTGATTTGGTTCTACTCTGGCCATTCATGAAATTGATAAGATTAGTCATGAATCATTCTATCTTTTTCAAAAAAGTGCTTTTGAAACTCTAAACCATTTCCTGACTTGACAATGTTGAAACTAGCTAGTATTTGTTTCGTGTAATTTTGGAATTTGTGTGAGAATTTATTATATTTATACAAGTTAATAAATTGATCAAGAATCATTCTATTATTAGTATTAGTTTATTCAAAATGTCAATATCATACTTGGTGAATAAGTTTTTTACAATCTAAGACGACATTGATTATGCCCCTTAACCTTTCATTTGTTTAAGCGAACAAGACATAAAAGCAAATTTCCCTGTTGATTATTTCCATATTTAGCTAGAATTCTGGGCCATTCAACATGATTAGAGCATCTGCCACCAATGAGTATCCAACACCTCAATTCAAATACAAATATTTAATTGAGAAAACAAAAGTTTTTCAAAACCCTAATCTCAACTAGCTCTTTAAATTATTTGATCGTAGGCTAAGTTGGATATGGAAACAAGTGTTGTGTTTGACACGTGTTGATGTGGTCACCATGCTACAACATATGAGACCTTGGATTATTAGGGGAATTAGACTTCAATATTGAATTGAGTATCGAATCAATAATTAAGAGATAAATGAGGAACACGTAAAATCTACATTAGATAAATCCTAATTATAGCTTTATAACTGTTCTCCTTCCAAGAAAACACTAGAAACACAGATTTTAGGGCAACCAACCATATACCCATTACACTATAACGAGCAAGAATAAACTTTTGAAAACACTAAAGCAGGTTTCTTTTCGAAGGAAACCCTAATCCTAAGGAATCACATTGTACGGAAGCACTTTTCTATTAACAAAAACATGGTTACTATTTATTATCAAATATTGTGACCACCATGGAGCTTTATGTGTTGTCATGCAATTTGGATGGGCTTGGTTTGGTTAGCTGTTAGCTTTTTTCAAAAGCCATGAAAAGTCGCTCGTTTTATGCTTCTGAAGATTTTAAGCAAGAGGTCGAGGTCGAGGTCATCAGTAGATGAAGAATGAATGTTAAGGAACGCAATTTATTTAATGAGAAAATAAGAAAATGGATATGACAGAAAATAGAGAAAAATTAATCATAGAAGCTATGTCATTTCATGCACGACACTTGTGATAGATAGGGATAAGAAAGGGTCAGATATGGATGTCAATATTTATATTTGATCTGTTCAACTAATGAATATAAAAAATTATATCCGTATTTAATTGTAACGTACCGGATCTCCACGGACTCTTTTTCACATATGTATACCTTTAATAATACGAGGATGCTAATACTTGAATCCTACTCGTCCAATCATTCGGTATAAAAATTATTTATGTATCTGATCCTGATCCTGATACACTAGGTCTTACGAACCCACATCTCTATGCAGATTTTTATTATCCTTAATTATAGATGACAAGATGATCATTTCAAACTAGAAATTAGATTGTTGAGTCATGCAAATACTGTACTAAACAATGAGTTAGCAACTTGGCAAACAAAACAACAACAATAATTATTCATTCATTGGGATTAATTGTCCTGGTTTAATAGATTATTATTCATTTTTTTTCATATATGTTCATATTCAGCAGTAAGAGAAAATTATTCATTGGGATTTGGGTGGAAACTCACTCCCTTGCCACGTGTGGGTGACTGGGTTGAAGTCCTTTTGATCCTATTTTGCATTACACAAGAAAGAGGCCTTAGCTAATGTAAGACGGTGAATAATAATGAAGATTAAGGTACCCAAAAAATCTGGTTTCTGATAAATCCATATGTACCCAAAGAAATATGGGTGTCTTTAGAGTTAATTGGGGTGCAAATAGTGTAACCCATGTTATTTAAAAAAAGCCCAACTTTGTTTCTGATGTCAGAAGTAAAAGGGCCGGAATCATGAAAACGGAGAGTACTGGGGAGAAAAGGTAAATTTACAACAATTCGACCTCGTTTCGATTTGGTTCCGATTATCTGCCGTCGCCGTTTCTTCCCGTTGCAGCCCTATTGAAGAGGCAAGCAAGTAAGCAACTTTTTATGATGTGTTTTGTTGTGCGATTATTCAGTATGTCCACTGCTAGCACTGAGGACACCTTTTTTTTTCTTTTAGAAAAAAAAAATGTGTTTGTTAAATCTGGATTTGGAAAAACCTTAGACCTGGAAATCTGGAATTTGGATGGGCCACAGCTTACTGCTGTGCTTATTAGAATAATTTCCTGTAAGCACAGTTGCAGGGGCTTACTGAAAATCAGGAGTAGATTAAACCGAATCCAACCCGAACCGAAGTTAAGTTTGGTTCGGTTCCAAACTTCAAAGCCGAATAAAACCCCAAAAGAAATTAAACCGGTTTGCCCACTCCTGATTGCTCTCTGTAGATAAAGCAAAGGTAAAAATATATATATTATTTTCTAAAACACGCCACTTTTACTTATGTACAACTTCATTTATTACTTTTTTGGAAGGACTTTTGGTCTCTAATATTTCTTAATGTGACCACTTTAGAACGAAACTCAGAACTGAGAAATCCCCTCCATTGGTTTGGAGTTTTTGAGCTTTGAGAGATTGTGTTGCTCTAACTTAAAATTGTAGAATCTTGTAAGATTTTGATGCTGCAAAACTTACAAAGCAAAGCAAAAAGTCTCGAAGCTAAGTGAATAACACATCTAGGAAGACTTAGAAACTTAGGACTTTCATTTAAGTGAGTTCTTGTTTTAATCTAAGTGTCTCTAAGCTCTTATGATTCATATAATATATATTGAATGCATAACTGTATCGAGCATTTAGGGTCAAGTCCATAAGCTTTAAAATCGTTTTACCCTTCTTATTGGACTGAGACCGATATACCAGTTAGCTTACCGGCATACCGGTGACCAAGACTCTTGTGACACAACTACTAGAACCGAGATGAAATGCATATCGATCCCATACCGATCATCCAATGAATGACAGGTTCTGGTACCAGGATGATTCCATAGCAGTGATCCCTTGATTGCATAGACACTGTAACCAAAACGATCCCAGATCGGTCCCCATATCGGCGAGCATGATCTTAACATGCATTCTGGAACCGGGATGCTTCCATACTGGTGACTGTACCGGTGTGTCTTATGCATTTAATTCTCAATGGTTGACTGTTCAGTAACCATTTGAATTGTGACTGGCATACCAGCTTTGTCAGACCGGCATTCCGGCCTCTGAACAGTGTTACGAGTTTGTCTAGAATTTTTCCTTTAAATTGAAACTCCATTTCATTTTTTTGGGGGTACTCTTGAAAATTTTCAAGAACTATCAAGGAGTTTCATACCTTCATTATTTTCCACTATTAACATCAAAAGCTCATTTTGATCATCTCCATATTCATTTAGTGAGCTTAGATTTATTTGGGTTAAGACGCTCACATTCAATCTCCATTGTAATTTTTTGTGAGTTCCCAAATTATTGGAAAAATATTTTTTATCAAACACTTTTAAGATTCTCGAGTGTGAATTGGTGGATACTCTCAAGAGAGATATTGTTGTAAAGGTTAAGAGGAACCTTCAAGTGATTCTTGAAGAAAGTGGACGTAGACAAGCTTATTGGTCGAACCACTGTAAAATTGGTTTTGTATTTCTCTTCCATATCTCATTTACTTTGCAATTGTATTTGTATTAAATTTGTTAATTATATTATTTGGTAAAGCCATTGATATATATAGCTTATAATTGGAAAGAATTATATTTCCGTAATTAATTTTTAATTACCCAATTCACCCCCTCTTGGGTATAATGTGCTTAAATATTGTAGGGAATTTCAATTGGTATTAGAGCGGTTTTTCTCAACAAGACTTAACCGTTCGAGAATACATCATGACTTTCACAAGCAACACCACAACGAACTTTGCCGAAGGAGCTTCAACAACTAGACCTCCACTCTACACTGGAACCGACTACACCTATTGGAAGAGGAGGATGCTAAACTACCTCCTTGCCACAGACGTGGACGCATACCTTGTCATCACCAAAGGACCGAAGATTCTGATGAAGAAGGACAAAGATGGTGGGGAAGTGCCGAAGCCTCAATCGGAATTGACTAGAGAGGACTATCTCGAAGTCTCAATCAATGCAAAGGCTCTCAACTATCTCTATTGTGCTATCGATAGGGATCAAATCAACAAGCTTCCGGAATTTAGCAATGCCTTCGATCTATGGAAGTCCTTGGAGATTGTGAATGAGGGCACAAGCCAAATCAAAGAATTCAAGATCAACCGGTTCATGTGCGACTTGGATAATTTCAAGATGGAAGTCGGTGAGGATATTGGGGGGATGATCTCTAGATTCATTATGATTGTGAATCAACTAAGTGCTTTAAGGAAAAACATTAGTATGAGTGACCAAGTCAGAAAGATCCTTAGTTCTCTTCCCAAGGAATATAGGATTTACACCGCCATTATCAAAATATCCAATGATGTCAACACATTACAATTGGACGAGTTAGTTGGCAAGTTGTTGGAATTTGAGATGGAGATTAAGAAGGATTTAAGGGAAGAAGAGGAAAGTAAGAGTATAAAGAACTTGGCCCCTAAGTCTAGTGTTAGGATAGATGATAGTGAGAGTTCAAGTGATGGCGGCGATAGTGATGATGAAGACTTGGTTCTTCTAACGAGATATTTCAAGAAGTTCCTCAAGTGCAAGAAGTCCAACAAAGGAAAGTTTAGAAAGGATGGGAAGAAAGAAGATAACCGGCCATGGAAGCACAAGAATGAGCAAATCACATGTTTTGAGTGCAAGAAGCCGGGTCACAAGGTTGTAGATTGTCCAATGAAGAAGTTCAAGAACAAATTCAAGAAGAGTGCAATGAAGGCAACATGGAGTGATAGTGATTCGAGCTCATCGAATGAAGAAGACGGAAAAGAGATGCGCAATATGGCATTTATGGCCATTAAAGATGATGATCTCTTGGATTAGATTGAAGATAAAAAGGTATATAACTCCTCTGAGTATGATGAATTGCTAGATACATTTAATGAATTGCATAAATTGTATGACTCATTAAGAAATAAACATAAATCACTTAGAAATGAGCATTCATCATTAATACATGCTCATGCATCCATAGTAGAGAAAAATAAAATGCATGAAAATGAAATTATGTGCTTAAAGGATGTAAACATAAAACTAGGTAAAAGCATATCAAGCATACCATCTAGTGCAACAAGTATTTGTGAGCGCAACACCTTGAATGTGGAAAACGTTGCATTAAACAATAAAGTGGTTGATATACATATCATAATAACCAAGTTTACATTGGGAGAGAAATTTCAAAATATTATTTGGCTCCCAAAAATATGTATTTGATAACGGAGGATTGGGATACAAACCTTACTTCAAGCAAAAATTTTGAAAAACCAAGGATTTGACCAATTTTCTCAATTATCTGAGCTCAAGACCGCTCATGGTCTAACTAAAAATCCATACATATTTTCATATACTAATTGGACAACTGTCGATATGTAATTAGTTTCGGATGAGTTAAATGAATTCCTGTGTTGTATGTAATATAGTCCAAGGTTTATGGTAATTTGATGATTTTGCTTGAATGTTCAAATTTTGACAGTTGATTGATTTTCAATCTATTAGTTCTGTTTGTTTGATGCGATTTTTTTCCTCTGCTCAGTAGGAAGAAATTGCCAATATTTCAGATGATGGTAAAACTGGAAACTCTGCTCCTTTGTTTTGTCTACCAGAGCTGAGCAATGATCAACACAACAGTGAGATGTGAAGTTTTTTCAGTCTCGAATATTTGTTAATTAATCATTCTAATCAATAGTGTGTGTTGAAGAATTTTATTTTTTTGTACTATAACATTTGGGCTGATTTTCTTATACTTTGCCTCTTCATTCTAGGGTGGCCAAACAAATCAACGAATCGTATTTGTATCGAATTCTAAACGAATCGAATCAAAATGTGATGGATTCGCATTCGATTCGTTTATTAAACGAATCAAATACTAATATTCGTTTAGTCAATGATATTATTTAATAAAATAATTTATCACATTTGATTTACATTAATTCTTCATAAGTATATACATATGAAATATTTAATTAATATATTTACTAAAAATATCTCACCAAATATCGAAAATATTACTTTTTCTATGATAATTAGCTATAATTTCTCGAATCTTAATTGAAAATTAACAAGAACAATAAATAAAAATAATAAAATGAATCCTAAATGAATAAACGAATCAATAAGCTTAAATTCACATTCGATTTGTTTAATAAACGAATCGAATCGACCCATTTATTAAACAAATTCATTTTTTCAAACCCCGTATTCTCTTTAAAGTGAATCGAATCGAACGAATAAACGAATGAAAAACATTTACTGTTCTTTAATGTGGGGGGGGGGGGGGGGGGTTTGTGTTTTTTAATACGTCATGATGTGATAATTTGTATCGGAACAATCCTATGAATGTAAATTATTGTGTTTTTTGAAGTTGAGCTTTTGACACTCGGTGAAAGGTCACAGGTTAGTTTATTTTGTCGTAAAATAATTTTCATATGTAACACATTTTCTATGAAAATCATTTTTTAAAAATGAATGTGTTTTCGCTATTTGACTATAGAAACAGTCCTATATATGTATTATTGTGTTTTTTGAAGTTAGAGCTTTGACACTCGGTACAATGTCACAAGATTCATATATTTTGTCGTAAAATAATTTTCATATGCAACAAATTTTCTATGAAAATCATTTTTTAAAAGAAAAGTGTTTTCCGCTATTTGGCTTTCGTTTGGGTTTGGGTTGGAATAAGGGAAGTTTGGAGTCCTTTTCAAAGCAATAAGGGGAATTGAAGTTGAAAACCTTGGATTCCTCTCACATAAGTTTTTGGGGTCAACCGATTGAACTAAGATCAAAGTCATTCCCACTTACTTTTACGATTCATGTAACTAAGAAACAACTTGTTTGTGACTCTGAAAAGCTTTTGATCTGCTTCACACAGCACTAACAAAATATTGATTCATGCTTTTGAAATTGATCACTTCAGGGACTCGGGTTCTAAACAATTGTATTATATCACAAGTTATGTATTGCTCCATAACAATGGTAAATTGGCACTTTGCAACCTGCCCAGATTTAACTCAGTTACTGATAGAAGCATATGCTATGTCCACCAAAGAACAGAGAGGCGGGTCGCAAGGTGAGCTTACTGATTGAATGTCATTTGGTAGTAAAGGTTATGGTCTTACCGAGAACAAAAAGAACGAGTGAGAACTCGAGGAAGAAGATTGTGTTGATAAGAGTTCGATCAATCGTCCATCCAAATACAGTGGCTCCACCTTGGTTGGATTGCAAGTATGTTACTGCAAATTGAAAATGAGCTCCAGTAAACATAGATTCACACACACACAGAGAGAGAATATATAGATACATACATAATTGACAACCTAAGGCTGCAGCAGTTAATTATCAGGACTACGAGAGCAATAGGAGGCATCAAGCATTCTTGTGGCAGTCTGGCAGATAGTTGATTAAAGGGAGAGAATGGTAACTTCAATTTTTCATGAAAAAGACTTCTATCCAGATCTACTATATATGTCAATGTATACTTGGATGCGGTGCTGAGATGAGTTTTGTTTCGAGCTTTTCATAAATTATAATTAGTAGTTTTTGGATAATAATTTAAATGTATTTAAATCTTACATTACTATTAAAACACGAGTGGCAGAAGATATGAAAAGCTTAGCACAACTCAGTTTAGTTCAGTACTGGATCTAAATTCATGTCAATGTAGGGAATCAACAAAATTTCCTTTGAATTCAAGATTTCCACAGAAATCTTTGCAAGCCCCAAAAGTGAAGACTAAAAGGATGACTATGGTTCCTTGCTGATATCAAAATGTGCCTCTTTAGGTCAAACCAGGTGAAAGAGAGCACTTATGTCAGTCACTTAACTACACCTGGGTCCCTATGCAAGCATCTGTGGTACGGTTCTGACGCAAATGGGAGATTAAAACAATGCACAAAACAACCTACGTGTTGCATTTTCTACTTCTGAGTTCTGAGCTAGTTGCATTTTCTACTATTACAGAGATGAACCAAAGAAGAAATCAAGTCCCTCGCCAATATCAGCAAGCACCATTTATTTATAATTTGCTTTAATATTGGTAGTTGCTCATCCCACCTTGCTGGGACTGAACATAAGACGTATTGATGTATCAAATTACTTATATATGTTTATAATGCATAAAGATTCGTTTAGGACTTGAGCGACTAAATCTGACAAAATTAAAAGTGTATTCTTAATGTTCAACTTGCCCTCACGAACAAAAATCAAGACAAAATATCTTTAAGAAAGGTAGGTATACGTACCAAAAGCTTGCCTCTTGTAATACATGGACGTATATGAACCTAGTTGTCCATTTGCCCGCATTGGCATATAGTCAATTGACTCTAGATCACTTTCAGAGTAGTATCTAGGTATCGAACTTGATGGATAGGCTGTCTCTAAGCTTCCCCCATTATTCATCGTTCCCAATTGAGAACCATCAGTGGGACTGCATGTGACTGAAGCATGCCATCTGCTAGCAACCGATACAAGACCCTGAGCTCTATGTGAGATCTTTGCCGCTGCATTCAGGCAAATTATTATTCCAACAAGTTCAACAATGGAGGAAACCTGCCATGGTCAAAATGAAGAAGCCTGAGTGCAAAGAACTTTAGAAATTATTTGAGAGAAAACACAGATTGTCTGAAGATTATCTCTCCTATTCATAACTTGCAACCCTACATAATGTTTAGCACTTACTGCAAAATCAGCGCCATTAACAAAATTGATGATTCCACTATTCCCAGTCGTTTCCAATAGCGCCACAAATTGAGTTGCTGTCACAACCAAGAACTCCAGAAGGAGATATATTCGAAACCTATGGCTTATTTTAGACAGATGATATTTTAAACGCAAATGTTCCTCAATGTATACTGAAACATCTAAATCCCTTTCTAATAGCTTCCCATAATTTTCAAAGTGAATCACTTGCAAATTGCACACCAGATGGAACAGAGCACTGCCTGATAGATAAATTACAGTCGAGTAAGTCCATGATACAAGCAATGCAACTAATACACCAACAGATTGCCACCAAGAATTATGCACATATACAACATGAATGACCTCACGGGCAGCTTTCAAAAAGAAGCATGGCAAGACCAAAAGTGCCAACAATTGAAAGAAACCCTGAACAACAAGAACAGTTGCGTCACAATATAAATCAAGCGCTTAAGAAACAAGGGAAAAGTGTGAACCCATCATTTGGTGAAACAAAGTTACCCTTATCATACCACATATCCGGCATCTGTGCTTTCAAGTTCATAGTTGAGAGTTTTACACATTCCTTGCCTAAAAGCCGAAGCCTCACTACTATCAAGTTCATATTTCAAAAAACTAGACTAAGATTAATAAAAATGCAATTTACTCCATTGAGTGTTTGATTCTTATCCTAAACATACATCAAATTATTTCAATTCCTAAACTTTTCCTTTTTCTTTTTCCTCTTTTCCCAACTGAATTGCTCTATAAATTCTACTCCTAAGAATTAAAAAACCGAAAAAATTAAACTAAACAAATAATTACACATATCAAATTGGCCGAAGAAACAACTAATTTACTTGAATGTAAAAGAAAATCAATTTCCCAAAAGCAACTTTGAAAGGACAAGTTGGGTATTATTACTCACGTGGATCTTGTGTACATACTCATCTCGAAACTGAGTCATGTGACCATGGTGCCGATCCACGAAGAGAAATTTACGCACGCCATACTTGCGGAGATTGTGAGAGATACATGTAAGAGAAATGGCAGCAACAAGAGACTGAGAGATAAGAATTTCAAGCTCAAAGACTTTAATCTCGTACTTCTCACAGTCAAAACAGGAGGGGAGTTTGATTATGATGAGCGGAAGGGCAATACCCAGAAGAAGAAAACAGAGCCACGAGAGAGTGAAGCTCAAGATAGAGCACTGGCAAAACCCAAAGAGTGTTAGAAAGGTTTCTAAATTGTGAAGAGATTTGGAGAGCAAGGTGTCGTCTTTCTCTTCTCCTGTTTGTGTTTGTGTTACAGAAATAAGTGGGGTTTCAGTTGTTGATGAGTAACATGAGTTTTGGTGTTCTGTTTCTGTCTGTGTGCTTGGAGCCGCCATTGCAGTGAACTGGTTTTTCTGTTGAAAGACAAGTGAAGAATGACTAATGAAATAATGAATGATACTTTGAAAAATTATATTATAAAATCATGATTCAACTTTATCCCTATAATAATTTAATAATATCTTATTAAAATTACAATAATGATAAAATAAATAAATAAATAATAATTATATTTAACATAATCATACATGTTATATTTTTATTAATTAGTGATATTACAATCATCAAAAATTATATTGTACGAAAAAATTACTCATGTAATTTTTTTTTTTTTTTTTGAAATTGTTGGAAACTTTACCGTCAAACCACCTCTTCCGGATTTAAGCGGAGCAGGTAAAACCTCCGGCTGTTTCAGGTTTTTACAAGAAATGTACTACCTTGATTCGAACCAAGGATTTCAATGTGAGATCCTGAACCATACACCACCAAACCACGCCCCTTGGGACTACTCATATAAAATATTGTTAAAACAATGACAAAATAATATGTAAAACTATTTAGATATTTTTTTAAAAATAATAAAAAATAAAAAATTATTAATGTAATTTTATAGATGTTTTGTCATATTTTATACATTTTTTTTCTTATAGAATTAAAGTAGCAGACAAATAAAGTTAGTTCGATTTGACTAAACAACTGTAAATTTAGTTAAAAGGGACGTGTATCTTAAAGTGTGTACCTTTTGATGACTTGCAACAAAATGAAATGCTTCACGCATTGGACATTTCAAAAAGAAAATAATTTTCAGTGAGGCAGTGAGGCTTGAGGTTACGATTAAAACTAATACCTAAATGGAAAATTTATGAAACTGACCACCACTTTACCTTAGGAGTGTTCGCGGTGCGGTTTGGATCGGTTTTTTCATTTTTCACTTTAAACTGTGCGTGTTAGCGGTTTGGGAAATTAGAAACCAAAACGGCAAATTTGATAAGGAAAACCGCGACAGTTTGGGTTGGCAGTTTAGCTGTTTGGGCGATTCGGGTCGGCGGTTTGGATTATAAATTTTTTAAAGGAAATTTTGTGTGTTTTCACATAATAATTGAAGAGAAAAAATACATAATTTTCATTTATACATAGCATATTGTCATATGATTATTAAATATCTTAAATTTCATGGTTAAAGAGAATAAAAATATAAAATAATATATAATTTGAATGCGGGTCGGCGGTTTAGGCGGTTCGGGTCGCGGTTTGAGTCAAAATTTACGATTTTGGGCGGTTCAGGTCGGGGTTGGGTCAAAACCGCACACCGACCCGAAATTTACGGTTCGGTTCCGATTGACCCGAAATCATTTTTAATTTTTTTTCAAACCGCGCGGTGCGGTTCGAGTTGGTACGGTTCGGGTCGGATTGCGGTTTGACCCGAAACCGTGATCACCCCTACTTTACCTCCTTAATTTACAGAATTGACTATATTCTAATTTTTCTTTATAGATTAAGAAGTTTACGATTAATATTTGAAATATTCATCATATCTCAATTCGATTTGTTTAGGATTCAACAAAAATTTAATTCGTTTTGTCACTTTTATGGTGTGTTTACTTAAGGGCAATAAGAATGGAGGAATGAGAATCATTTCCAATAAGGTTGTTTACTTCATAAAATTGAATAAAAATGAGAATGAGAGTGGGGCCCATAAATTTGGGAATGGGGAATGGGAATCTCATTCCCACCACCCAATAGGAATTGGATTCTCATTCCCATTATTGATGAGAAATTATAATATTATCCCTAAAATAATTAATTAATATTAATTTATAAATAATAAATAATAATAAAATGTATTAATAATTAATAATTAATAAAAAATAATATTTACTATTTTAATAAAATAATAATTAATAAAAATATATATTAATATTTAATAATTTAATACATTAATAATTAATTAAGTATACTTAATTAATACTTAATTTATAAATAATAAATAATAAATAAAATGTATTAATAATTAATAAAAAATAATATTTACTATTTTAATAAAATAATAATTAACATTAAGTAATTTAATACATAAAAAAATAATAATAATTAATACTTAAATAATAAATAAAATGTATTAATAATTAATAATTAATAATTAATAAAATAATAATTTAACATTAATTAATTTAATACATAAAAAAATAATAATAATTAATATATAATAAATTAATATATAATTATAACTAAGGGTATTTTTGTAACTTTTTAACAATTCATTCCGATTACTGGACAAAGTAAACACATTAATGGTAATATTGCTTCATTATGATTCCGATTCATACAGTTAAGTAAACAACTTATTCTGATTCCGATTTACCATTCCGATTTCAGCTCATTCTGATTCCATTTCATTTCGATTCCATTTCATTCTGATTACGAGTACGTAAACGCACCATTAGTTTATTTGAGGGTTATTATCATTTCACCTCTTCAGAAATTTGGAAATAACAAACGGATATAAAAGTATTATGGTGTAATATATGGGTGTTTATAGGGTCGGGTCAACCCGCGACCCGACTGACGTGACCCGACCCGCGTAGGTCCAATTTTTTTTGTAAATTTTCAACCCGACCCGACCCGAAATTGTCGGGTTGGGCAACAGGTTTGATACTAAAACCCGACCCTATAGTATTTATATTATTTTTCTAAAAAATTTTTTATTTTTAAAATTTTTACTTTTATTTCATTTGTTTATTATTTTTGTTGTATTAAACTTTATATTTATGATAATTTTTTAGACATAAAATAACAAATATTTGTATTTCAAAATAATTAATTCATTAAAAAAAAAAATTCTGCCGACCCGACGACCCGATCGGTTTCCACCTTTGTGTGACCCGAACTTCTCGTGACCCGACCCGATTGGGTCTCACAAAATTTCAAAAAAACCCGACCTGTGAACACCCCTAGTATAATATTATACTACTATATCTTCAAAATTCCATTTTATAATAAAATCTTACATTTTACTATTATATATTACATGACCAAGGGGTGTGGCTTGGTGATGCAGAGCTCATGATCTCACCTTAAGGTCCTAGGTTCGAATTCAGTGACTGCGTTTCTTGTAAGAACTTGTGATAGCCGTGGGTTAGCCTGCTCCGCTTAAGCCTAAAATGAATGAATGATTTGGCGGTAGGATTTCCATCGATTTCAAAAAAAAAATGTTGACAAAAACTTGCATTTTACAACTACATCATTACAAGCCTTACATTTTACTACAGTAATAAATTATTATACCGCAATACTTCTTGTACCAATTTATTATCTCCCAGTACTTTTTATAGTAAAATGTAAGATTTAGTAATAAAATGAAATGTTGTAACGAAAAAGGAAAATGTTATACCTCAGTACTTATTATACTTATTTATTATTCCTTAATTTCTAAATTAATGAAATGAAACAATCCGCATTGTATTTGTGATGCAGACCATCATGGTCATCTAATATTCCACATCGGATATTTAAACACTATGTATTAATAGGTCCGCGATGCTAATTATCAGTTAGGCCCAATATGCATCAATTTTCTTTCCCTAATCTTTGCTTCACAATATTATATATATTATTGTTAGCTACTTTACCTCCAAATCTGAACAAGTACCTACTTTCACTCCAGATCTGAAATACAATAAGATTCAATCGAGAGTGCAAATCTGCGCAGTCCCTTCCCCAAGAATTCGACTAAATATTAATATTCTCAAAACTTTATTGACATTCATAAATATAATTTTATTGGCACACAAAATAAAAATAAGACATGTTACAGGTCATTGCATGATAGGACTATAGGGATGACGGAACCTGGATTCTGGAACTGTCAATTGAAACTGTCATGAGCCTCTCATGCATTTCTCAGCATTCAGCAAATACTCCTCCTTGTTGTTTGGGTAAATACATCATAATTTGGGCGAATTGCCGGAGAGAGCAGCACTGACCAGCTCCCTCCTCAAGATCTTTCCAGCTGAGGATTTTGGAATGGAATTTATAAAAGCGACGCGTCTTATCTTCTTGTATGGTGCAACCTGCAATAATAAAATGCAGCAAATCTAGTTTAAGAACTCGTGAAAAACGTAAGCTAGAACCTGCGTCTGGCAGTAAAAGTGCATCTTGAATTGATAAACAAAAATCGAATTAATAGAATGAGACAGAACAGTATATAGAAGGCAGAGATTTTGACGCATGAGATCATAAGCTTGTCCATGATCCATATGAATGCCAATTCATTGACTCTATTTCACTGGAAGACGAGTTCATTGCAAAAATTTGACTAGTATGCTCGGTCTAAACAAGGTGAAAGAGTCAAAATCATATTCTGAGTGCTAGGCTTAAGACTTTTTACCAGTTGATCTTATATAAGTGATTCAGTAATCCAGGAGGAGACCTAGTTCTCTAGTTCTGGACTATATACCAGATGTATATATAATGGATTCATGTTCAAGAGAATTCGAGGGGTGTTTGATGACTCCAGCACTTGATAACAATTTTACCCATTTCTTCAAAAGAACCATCGGCTTATTATATGTTAATATCTAATTTTGTTTAACATTGCACCATATGAGATGATGCTATACTGTTGAAAACAGTATGATTAAATTCTGTTTTTTGTGAAACTTGGGGCCATCATATGTGAAAATATTGCATGACAATATTTTATGAAATGCAAACTGATATATGCTTTCAAACCCAAAGAACTGCTTAATTATAATTTTGGTATTCAGAAACATGCCTGTTCTGCTATGAAATCTATTAATTGAGCCTCAGTGATATTACTTCTGGGTTTTCTCACCACAAAAGCCATGGGAATCTCCCCTGCTTCTTCATCGGGGTACCTGCTCATGAATAAACCAAATGGATGAGAGACACTACAGGCGCAGCCAAACTGTCATAAGAGAAAAAAACTTAATTTGATTTGAAGTTACAGAGGCAGGCTAGTCCATTTTAAGTAACTAAAAAACTGAAAGGAAATAAAACAATCAGTATTATAATATTTCTGCTAAAGTAAATCTATTTTCTACATCACCCATCTTATACAGTAAATTAAGTATAAAAGGAAAAAAAAAAGTACTCTGGTCCTTGAAGATGTAAATGTATGGAACAACTGATCAGAAATCCTAATAAAAGATTGGATGTTTTTGTGTAAATCGGGTGATTTATGGCTCTCGACATAAGAAATTATCTAAAAACTGAAGTTTAAAAAGCTCGAACAAGCAAATGCTTCGCAGATATGTATGAACAATGAAATGCTTTATAGATGTATGTGAAACAGTGAGCAAGGTGGCAAGTATTCATTAACCGCACAAACCATGAAGGAATGAATGGTGACAAAGTATATGCAGATGTATTTGGCATGGGCATAAAACAACAGCAAGTACATACGGAATCACAGCAGCATCTGCAATTTCAGGATTGGATATTAGTAAATGTTCCAACTCTGCCGGGGGAACCTGCAAGAATATTTCAGATAAAACAAGATGATATCATCTACATACATATGTCTATCATAAAATGGACTGCCTGAAAAGATTCAGAGCTACAAAATCACCTGATATGCCTTATATTTTATCACCTCCTTTAACCTATCAACAATGAAGAGGAAACCATCCGTGTCAAAATAACAAAGATCCCCAGTCTTTAACCAGCCATCTGAATCCAAGGTATCAGAAGTTGCCTTGGTGTCCCCTACATAACCTGCATTAACAGAACGATATTGTTAATAGAACAAACAAGATTGACAATTATGTTTTTAGGAGGATGATATGAACTCAAATGAAAAGATGATACCCTTATTCAAATGACAACTGCATTCGGTGACTAAAGAACACTACAATGATGTACAATTAGCCATATGAATAAGCTGGAAAAATTTAGAATACAGCGGTCACCAATGTAACAACTCAATAATACATTGTCACGGCTGTTAATATATTAAAAACAATATTAAATAAATAGTAACTAAATTACACATGTCGGTATACCACGTCACACATACTTCCGTTACAATTTATTAATGATATAGAAATGACAGCCTTATCCACCCTATTTTCTTACCTTTCATAATAGTTGGCCCCCGCAGCCACAACTCCCCTTTCTGGCCCGGAGGTAATGCTTCCCCAGTTACAGTATCAACAATTTTGGCTTCCATTAGTTCATGTATACGGCCAACTGAACCATGCCGTTTTGCCTCATCAGGATCCCTCATACTCGAAGCTACTCCTCCACACTCAGTCAATCCGTATCCCTAAATCACCAGGGATTCATAATTCATTCATTCAAAAAAGTAATAGAAAATGGAAATAATCATTCACCACCTACCTGCAAAATCTCGACAGACGGAAATTTCTCCTTGAACTTGTCGGTAACCTCCTTTCCGAGCGGTGCGCCGCCACAGCTCAGATACTGAAGCGATCTAAGGTCGTAGCTTTTTGTCAACTCCGATTTAATTAAAGCGACAATTATAGGCGGCGAAACCGGCAAGCTGGTAACTTTATACATCCCCACAGTCTTCAACATTGTCTCAAAATCAAATCTTTCCATGAAAACCAAAGTCTCGTTAACAGCAACCGCCCTCACTAACGCTAGAAAGCCGAAAACATGAAACAGAGGAAGCGTTACCAGAGAAACCTCATCCGACGGTTGCGGTTCAGTAATCGGATTAGATCCGTACTCGATATGGTGGAATGCCGCTATTAACGCGATTAAGTTTCGGTGAGTCAACGACACGCCTTTGACTTTTCCGGTGGTTCCGGAAGAGTAAAGAATGACAGCAGGATCAGACTGATAAACGACGTTAACGGCGTCGTTTTGGGCGTGAGTTGATGATGATAGTGAGGAGAGGAACTCGGGGGAGTCGATGAGGATTGTGCGGAGATTTGGCGGGAGTTTGTGCGAGGTGTGTGACGTGGCGAAGGCGACTGAAGGTTTGCTGAGGTGGACTTGATGAGATATTTCGGAGGTGGACCCCAGCGGGTTGGCGGGAGAGACGACGACGCCGAGGAGAGGAGAGAGAAGTAGAGGGCGGGGATTTGGAAAGAGGAAGGGGAGAGGACGAAAGCGACGTCGTTTTTGGAGAGAGAGTAGCGGCTTTGGAGTGAGAGAGTGAGGGAGTTTGTTTGGAGGAGGAAGTCAGGGTAGGTAAGGCGCTGGCCGGAGACGGCGTTGATTAGAAATGTTGTGGCGGCGGACGGGGAAGATTTGCGGAGGAGAGAGAAAGTGAATTGTGTGATGGAGAGAGGTTGAGATGGCGGCGGCAGAGGAATCTTTGGTCTCCCGCTGCGGTATGTTTTTGTTTGTGAACAAAAGTCGCTGTTTGGATCAATCAGACCGTTGCCGTTTGTTCCCGCCATAAATTGAGATTCAAATGATCAAATCAAATCGTAAATCGTATAGTAGGTCTAAAGTGTAGTGATGATTATTAAGCCTGCTGGATCATGAATGAAGAAGAAGAAGAAGATAGGACTGCTGCTGCTTCAACAGAGTTTGGATTTTTCATTTATGATTTTTTTTTGGATTTGCTTTTGATTTTGAATCTAATAAATTAATTTTAATCTCAACGAACTTGTCGTCATACTTTGACTATTAATTATTATTTTCATTATTAAATAACACGTTAACAATAAATTGTGGGCCAGGCGGCCAGCTGCTAGCATCCTCGGCCTGGCGGCACGACTCTTGTAATAGAAATGATAATGAAACCAGAAAACGAAGTATTATTAAAAGAGTCACAGGCACACCTATATATATATATATATATGTATTAGTTTTATGATAATGGATTAATTCAATTTCATAATTAACATTTTTTATTTCACAAGAGAAAGGAGAAATTGACAGATTATAAATGTCCCTGGATGACTAATCACTGTCTAATGCTGACTCATGGTTAGCTCAAGCTTTAGAATTCCATCATTGTTATTTGACACATTCCCCTTCACCGCATATTTTTATAGGCTATGTTAATGAGTGTTCTAACGGTATTTATTAATAATTTATTTTAGGAAAATTTTAATATTATATTTATGGAAAATGATAAAAAATGATTTTTTTTTTTTACATCAAAACTTTCCTAAAATAGATTTTTAATGAGTGTCCAACACTCGTTAGCATTTCCCTATTTTTATTATTGAAATGTCTCAATGTTGCTATGAAGTGAGAATTTCAAGTTTTGGAATGAGTTAACTGGTTGTGGACAACAGGACCTGGGCGACGCCGTTCCTAGGCTCGCGGCCTAGTTTGGGAAGTACTAAATAACATGGAGTCGCCACCCGGTGTGAACCGGGAAAATGAGATTTAAGGCCGCACTCACCCCTCGCAAGGGAAGACCTCAACCGTTGGGTTCGGAATGGTCCCTTACTTATGTCACTTGTAAAAAATGATTTATGTAATAATTTAACCAGGCTTAAATAACATTTATTTCCAAAAATATCATGCTTCTAAATTCATATGCATACATCAACAAATTCATCACAACATGCAACATCACATGACAATCTCATGAACATATTTCAATCCTATGATATGGAAAACTAAGAACAACATAATCATGCTTGAGTACTATCTCATGAACCTATTAACCAAATAACATGCTAACAGCCTAATAATGCTTGAATACAATCCCAAAAACACATAGAATGGATAAATGCAGGAATACAAATAATACGGTTGGCTATATAACACAAGAAGATCAACCAAGAGGCAATTATGCATGAATATGATAAGACAGACTCAGTTCAGTGTGTGCGCGTTCGTGTAGCGTTCGTAAACGCGTTCGAACGGTAAACAGAAGGTTCGCGTTCGTATGGCGTTTGATAACGCGTTCGAACAGAAATGAAACAGAATGCTCGCGTTCGTATGGCGTTTGATAACGCGTTCGAACGGAAATGAGACCTGATGCATGATAAGGCAAAAATGCATGCGCGTTCGAGTTGCGTTCGTAAACGCGTTCGAACGGGAACAGACCTGATGCATGAAATGAGACGCAATACATAAACAAACAATAAATGGGCGCGGCGAAGTACTACCGTAAAGGTGGCCTTTTGGGGGCTCTTGATCTCTCAAAGAGAGGACCTTTAGACCATCATACTAAGCCCATGCGCGTCACATCACATCATGCATAAATAGAACCAATCATATCAACCAAGTATGCCCGATTGAACACATCTTACATCCAATCCGAACACACATCAACCGGCGCGGCAAAGCATCGTGGTAACGGGTTTTAACCCCTCCCCATAAGGGATCTTTCATTCCACTTACTAAGCCCATGCGCTTGATTGAACCATGCATAAAAGATAAACTCAATAATATCAAACTAAGTTGCCCGATTGAACGTATCTCGCATCAACCGAACACACATCAACCGGCGCGGCGAAGTAGTGTCACAAAGGTGGCCTTTTCGGCTCTTTGTCTCCCAAATGGAGGACCTTGGACTAACTCGCTAAGCCCATGCGCTTGATTGAATCATGCATAAATAAACAACGTATTGAATTCAAGTAAAGAAAACTAAATAAACAAAAGCAACACAAAACAAAAGAAAGATGGTGCGTTTACCCAAGCGGTACGTGAAGTTGTGGCCCGAGTACAGATCATATTACCGTCCATTCGGAATCGGCTATGAAATTTATGTCCGGGTTTCCATCCGATATACCGCGAGAGTTGACACATCTCTCATTCATCCAATACCCACAACATATTACATCTCATAATTCATGCATATTTATCTACTCAAAGACCACAACATGCATTCATAAACGACTCTCATGCGAATAGAATTCAATAAAAAAAATGAATATAAACTAATGAAAAGGTACCCTCAGGTCTAACCTTTTAAATCACCTCTCGGATGTACGGTACACGATCGTCGGAAGGGTGGATGCTCCGCAACTCTCCCGGTTCACTGGTTCACTGTTCTCGTTCGTTTGTCTTTACTGTTTTGCTTGCGGCTCGAACTCCGTTCTGCTCCTATTCGGCCTCGGTCTTGCTGCTCACTGCCTGGGCCACCTGTTTTAACGTTTTCAAAGAACTATTCCAAGTTTGTGTGGGTTTTTAGTGCAATTATATGTGATTATTTTTAAGTTTATCTATGCAGTTTTATATTACTGTTTTTTAAGGATTTGGGCTGTTGTTTTAAGGTAATCTAGGAGGTTGTTTAGGCGTGTCTTAGGATTCGGCTAAGGATGAGTTTTGTGTGTTATGGATTCGGCTATGGTGGCTGTTGGTGCTTTGGATTCAACTATGGAGGGTGGTGGCTTGTGGTGGTTTCTTTGTTTCTCCTGTGTATGTGTGAAGTGTTTTCTTTTCTGTTTAGTCTTGGGTGTGCAGAGAGAGTCTAGAGAGATTTCGAGAGAGTTTGGGTGTGAATTAGGTTGTGTCAAGGAGAGAATGCCTTGGTTATGGGTTGTTTATATAGAAGATGGCTAGGGTTTCACCTTTTCTCACAAGGAAGAGATCTTGTTTCCAAGTTAGGAGAGATGAGAAAGGTATACACAAGATTGAGGGGGACAAAATATTTTAAATTTAGGAAGTTGTAATATTTAATTTGTGTTGGTTTAGGATATAAATATTTTATATTGGTAAGTATCTTATTAGATTAGGAAGTCAAATATATGATTGGCTTTAATTGGTTAGGATTGATTTTAATTTGGTATGATTATATTTTGATTTAGTATGTGATTTGTTTAATTTAGGCATGATTTTAGTTTAAGTTGGTAATTGTTTATTTTAATTGGTAAATGTTTTAAATGTTTTATTTTAATGTTTAATATTTAATTTAATATTTATTTATTTAATTTGGGATGTGCTTTATGGATTGGGGAGCTAAATGGGCTGGATGTGAGGCTAGCAGCAAAACCAGAATTACCGACACCGTTCGAACGCTTCCTCGAACGTGACACGAACGCCCGCAATCCGTTTGACGTTCGAACGTAAAAACGAACGCAGCACGAACGAAAACAGTGAACCTTGTTTATTCTGAATTTTCCCTTCCGATGTCCGTTTCCCGTGACCTCCGTGACTTAAAAGGTAGTTGTCTCCAAATAAGACTCCTCATCGGGTCTATGTGTAAAAATGCAGTGCCTACAGTCGCCCCCACTTTGATGGGACTTGTGTAATGTGCAACAGTGACAATCCTATCAAAGTTATGCAATGCATTTCTACTTACCTGGCTCGCCAGCTGCCACTTGACTTACCATGTGTTGAGTTGCGTTGATTTGGTGGTGAGGTGCTGCGACCCCTGGTTCATTCCCGAACCGTGCTATATTTTTAGAGCGCCATTTTCGGCATCTTTCGTGTACTGTATTGAGATGAGGCTTTATTCCTCCGTACTTTGTTCCCGAACTGTTGCGATGAGGCTTTATTCCTCCCGAGCTTTGTTCTCAACTTATACTGAGATGAGGCTTTATTCCTCCGAGCTTTATTCCCGAAATGTTGAGATGAGATGAGGCTTTCTTCCTCTGGCTTTGTTCCCGAACTGTACTGACATGAGGCTTTCTTCCCCTTGAGCTTTGTTCTCAAACTTATACTGATATGAGGCTTTCTTCCCCTTGAGCTTTGTTCTCAGACTTATACTGATATGAGGCTTTCTTCCTCTGGGCTTTGTTCCCGAACTGTTGCGATGAGGCTTTATTCCTCCGAGCTTTTTCCTGAACTGTTGAGATGAGGCTTTATTCCTCCGAGCTTTATTCCCGAACTGTACTGACATGAGGCTTTCTTCCCCCTTGAGCTTTGTTCTCAAACTTATACTGATATGAGGCTTTCTTCCCCTTTGAGCTTTGTTCTCAGACTTATACTGATATGAGGCTTTCTTCCTCTGGGCTTTGTTCCCGAACTGTTGCGATGAGGCTTTATTCCTCCGAGCTTTATTCCCGAACACATGAGATGAGGCTTTATTCCTCCGGAGCTTTGTTCTCAAACTTATACTGAGATGAGGCTTTATTCCTCCCGAGCTTTATTCCCGAACTGTGCTCTATGTGGGCTTTATCCCCGATCTGATACTGATATGGGCCTCGGCCTAAACTGATACTGATATGGGCCTCGCCCCCAGACTGATACTGATATGGGCCTCGCCCTCAGACTGATACTGATATGGGCCTCGCCCCCAGATGATACTGATATGGGCCTCGCCCCCAGACTGATACTGATATGGGCCTCGCCCCCAGACTGATACTGATATGGGCCTCAACCCTGGAATCATTACCTGAATCCGATACTGTGCTTTTTACCGTTTCTGATTAGCTTGTTCTTTGCCGCTTTTCTTATTCTTTAAAACCTGTGAACACAAAACAAACACAAAAGGATGCAAAATGTGTTAGTATGCATGCATGAATGTTCCTATCCCGTCGGGTTAGGTCTTCTGCCAATTCTCTTGGTGACTGCTCAGTCTTCCTTTCCTCAGGCAAGCCACCGCTTTAATCTGTCTACGCTGATCGGCTTGGTGAACTAATTCCCTTCCAAGTCTGATGCTCTCAGCCCCCCTGCTTGTTTATTCGAGGATTCCCCGTGTTCTGAGTATTATATTACCAAGATTGAACACACTCATGTTGCAAGTTTGAAAGTAATAGTCTTAGGCAGATAAATGAAATGATCGCCTTTATTAATGTTGAGGAAACGTTCGAACAAAATCAATGTCTTTATTAAAAGTGCAAGATAAACTAGGAGAAACAACAGTGCCTTCTTCTTCAGCCCATGGTTCTTCACCATTGTTATCCCTTATTCCTATGAAGCTGAGTGGTGAGAGTTTGGAGGACAAGGGTTTCGGGTAGGCCAGAGTTGATCATGTAGTTGGCAGGGGATTTCTGTGTGCGTTGGGTTGTTCTTTTTCTGGGTCGGGTATTGTATGGGCATCGATGAGGTTTTGGATTTCATGCCTGAGGCGGGCGCAGTTGTCGGTGTCATGGCCTTTTTCTTGGTGGAAGTGACAGTATAAGTTTAAGTTCATGTGAGGTGGCACAGGATTTGGAACTGGGCCTAGGTTCCAAAGGTTTTAAGAGTCTATGTGCCTTCAGCTTTTCGAATACCTTTGAAAGAGGCTTACCAAGGTTAGAAAATCGTCTGTTCTTAATGGCAGTGACTTCAGCAGTAGCAGGCATAGTCCCTGAATGTCCCCCAATGAGCTTCTGTTAGACCATAGAATTTCTATCTCTTCGGCCTCTTCTTCCTCAATATCCTGACAGTTTCCCTCAACTGCCGAAAGTCTGCAATCATGGAGGTCATTCTCCTCAGTTTGCCATAAATAGGGGCTTGGTGCCCTTGATGATCATTTTGATCTGTCCTTTTCTGAGGGCCGGGTCTTGCATCTTCAGAAGCTGGCTCCTCCAACGGTCCACATACTCTTTGAAGCTCTCCTCCGGCTCTGCTTAGTGTTCTCCAAATCTCGGAGTGACAAATCAATCTCCAAGTCTGTAACATACTGCTTCAGAA